>CM068302.1:24912256-25512256 GCA_034768395.1 Linum lewisii | reverse complement strand
CCTCAAGGATGGTAAGAAATACATCCCTAAGGAGGAAGAAGCTCACTGTCTTTCTGTTGAAACCGTGGAGTTGACCTTGGTCAGCTCCATTACTAATGTCTTTTCCAGTGTTTCTTCAAGGACTGTTGTCACAGGTGCTGAACAGGACATCAAGCAGAAGACCGGACCTACGGCACACAAGCTACAGAAGAAGAAGGAACTGAAAGCCTCCTCTTATCAATCATCACCAAGCAAAGAGCCTGGCAGGCTAAGGAAGACGAATCAAAAGAAGACTAAAATGGTCTGGAGGCCAGTTGCTCCGCCATCCTCTTTCGAGCCAATTGCACCACCGATTCCTATCAAGCCGTCGCTGTAGAAGCCAGTAAAGAAAGAAAAGCCGAGAGCATCTCCTAAGGAAGCACCAAAGATCACAGATCCCGGTGAAATGAAGCTGGAGGCTAAAGAAAAGACGAAGCCGACTGTCCTCATTCCCTCTACCGTCACACTGGCAATCTTCCCGATGGACGTACCAAGCTCATTCATGCTAACGGGAAGAAATTCACGCTCGCCGGAGGTACCCGAAGCTCTATTTCATGAATTCCGACGCAAGCGTTAAGGAGATCCTGAGTTGGGATGTCTCCTAACACCGTCCAGGTATCGTCTAACTCAAGGATGTTAATCAAGAGCGCTTCGTGGGAAGCAACCCACGGCTGGAGTCAATTTTTAGTTTGTGTCGAACTCAGTGTTTTAGAGTCGACTCATGGGAGCCAAAAGTGTCAGTTGCATGATTTCTTATTTTTCGTGTGTGATTTGTGTGTCCTCGGTTCAATTCCAAGTTGTTTGAGGTTGCTCCGATTTTTGTTAAATTAGTTCTGATTTTATGAAGTTTGCCAGAATTGCGAAAATGTTTTAAAACTGTAGGTCAAAGTTTTCGCCAAAAACTTGCATTTATTTCGGCGAAAACTCCCTTTTAAAACCCACTGTGTTTTCTGACCCATTTTTGACAAACTTTACGGTGAAAAGTTTCATACTTTTCGGCGAAAACTCAATTTGAAATCCGGCAGACAATTTTTACTAAAATTTTCGGTGAAAACTTGCACCTCTTTTCGCCGAAAATTTACAGAAAATCCAAATGGTTTCCCCTTTTTCTTTTCTTTTTTTGGTTCACACCCTCATTCCTCCCTAATTTTTTCGACCGAAAAACAAAACAACCCCCCAATTTCAAACCAAAATCACCACCGTCTTCAACTCGCTACTGCCACCGTCACTGTCGCCGACCACCGCCGCTCAATCCCTCTCCGTTCCCTGATCATTTTGAGCTATAAAACGTCTGAATCGGAGCTCTAGAGCTTCAATTCCACCAAAACCTATTTTTTCAAGTTTTTCACCGATTCCTCTTCTTGCGTGCCGACTGTTTCATGAGAATTTTGGTGAACTGATTGCTCTGGACTGATCTAGCATGTTTAGGAAGGCTTGTGCTGAAATCTAACATCATTTGGCCATGAATTGCTATGCTTAAAGCTTAATTCTTTTGCGGTGTTGACTTGTGTGAAATGTCGGTTTGACCATGAACTGTTGATGCTTATTTGGCTGCCATGCTTACTCGTTGAAATTTATATCATTGTGTATGTATTATGAGACCATGTTGTGTAATGATTCAATGATTTGTGCTCATAAATTGACACGGTCAGGGTTTAATTTGCTATAATGTTGACTTTTTGAAATGTCGGTTTGACCTATGAACTCAGTTTGTGATTCTGACGCTCTAGCTAATCTTATGCGTGTTTTATGACCAAATGTGCTTACCGGTTACTCGTTTTACTTACCCTCACTCAGTTTTCCTCATTTCTTTGTGAAATTGAGTTTTTCGATTAAGTGTGGGGTAGGTGCTTGGTTTAACTAATCTGGCTCCATTCTTTGCTTTTTATAGGAATGTAGACAGGGAGCGAAGGACAAAGGCCAGACTAGACACTGGGTCTAGCTCCAGAGCACCTGCTCCAGTCACTCCCGCCGTCCATGGTGCTCCCCCAGCATTCCCAGACCGCATCGAGCGCCACTCCACCGTTGCCAGCCTACCAAAGCACTACTTTGAGCGCTACCAGCAGTTCCATCACACTCCCGTCGCCAACGTGCGACCACTTTCTCTGGAGTACCTCTTCGAGTATGACTAGGATTGGCACAGGAACGTGCACAACTCTCTGGCAGCTGCAGGTCTTCTGGAGCTGACCACCATAGCTGATGACTTCCTCGACATCGCGCTCCAGGAATTCTAGGCTACCTTTGAGCTTGACGGGCACAAGAGGAGGCAGCACAAGAAGGTCGTTTCCTTCTATCTCGGTGGGGTGCACAGAGACCTCACCTACGATGAGTTTGCAGCCCACCTTGGCATTCCACCAGAGCACTACCAAGGCTACCGCCTAGGTTGGGAGGACAACTCAGGCAAAGGCCCGGATTATGACGCACTCTGGAGCCACATCACAGGAGTACCAGGTGCTCGGACCACTGCTCATAACTGCGTCACCCTCTCTTCCGCTTTGTTCATATGGTTTGGCGTAGATCCCTTTTGTTTGCTCCAGAGAAGGATCGCCACCACATCAGTAGAGAGGAGCTCTTACTACTCCGTGCCATCCGATAGGGCTACCCGCTTCATCCAGGATGGGTGCTTGCGCGCCTATTCCACCAGAAGACCAAGACGACCAAGACACCTCGCTCCCTCCTTGGCGGTAACTTTGTAGGTTGCCTCATCATCAACCTCGACCTCAGCCAGTCATGGGGACTTGACGTCCCGCGCCATGTAGTACACACCGTCGGTGGAGATTTAGCCGTCGAGTACGACCTCCAATTGGACTACAGTCCACAAGAGGCGGCTATTCTACCTCTGCCCCACGAGGTCGAGTCGGAGGAAGAAGATGATTCTGAGGAGCAGCAGCCCCAGCTAGAGCAGGAGTGTTACCACCAGATACCCCCACAGTAGCCATCTGCGGGGTATGCATATCAGCAGCAGCCGCCCCTCCAGGATCCATTCCAGATGCCTCATCCACATCCCTGACCACCTCCAGGAGACTTTGGAGAGATGCTAGATCGACTCCAGGAGTGGCGAGTGGAGACAACGCCAGCCAGGATGCTCGAAACCAACTTGTATACTTTGATGCTAAATCCATCCTGCACACGCATGTTACTTAGAGGAACATGCGTGTGCAGGATGAGAGGTATGAGGCACAACTGGCGTGGCAGCAGCGGGTCGCAACCTTCTTCCATTTCCCACCTCCCGATGCACCTGACCAGCAGTGATCAGGTTGTATCCTCTTCCTTGTCCCTCCTTTTTATTTACTCTTTTTGGATTTCGATCCAACTTTTTTATGTGTGGATCCGGGACACTTGTCCCGGATTCCTTTTGATCTTTTGTTTGTTTTTGTTTTGTAGGCAGAGTTTTGGTAGATTCCCTTCCCGCTCCGAAGTCCTGTGCTCATCACCTACATCAATCATCTCGGTCTAGGTTCTTCTATTTACTCTCAACTCTAGTTTAGTCTTGTGAGGACACATAATGGTTTAAGTGTGGGGTAGGATGCTAGAGAACCTTGCATGAACTTGATTGCCCTTATTTGAAATTTATGTGTTCCGTGGTGCCTTTCCAGTTTCTCTAGCATTAGAATTGCTCGATTCTTGATTTTTGATGTTAAGTTGTTGTTCAAATTGTCATAATGATGCTTAGACTGCTTAACCTAGAACCTGCAAACCAACTTGTATACTTTGATGCTAAATTGCCTGGTCAGAAAAGATTTTTAAAATCACACTTGTAGTTTGTTGCTTTGATTGCATGACAATGACCGAATCCGACTAGCAAACCAATTGTGAGCTTTTGATCCATTGCACATAACCTGCAATTTTCTTTTTGTTTTGAGTGGATTTCTGTTTTCTTGAAAGAGTTAGAATTTGCATGAGACCTATTCGAGACCACACGATGACACGAGTTCCAGAATGATAGGGGCACCTAGATTCAGCTACTAAGCCAGATTGCCTACCCAACGTTAAATCCATTAGGTTTAAACCCTTGTGCTTGGCCTGTTCTTTCGGTTCGATATACATTACAGCCAATCCCCATTCTTTCATCCCCCGTTGATCCCCTGTGGTCGTAGTTCTAGATTAGCCTACCGGAAGTTGGTCTGTGGTAACCTACCTATAGCCATTGAATATGTGGTCTTAGCTATTATGTCCAGACGTGTAAACCCCTCTAGCAACTAAAATAAAATCGGCACAAAGAAAAAAAAAGAGAAGAAAAAGAAAGAAAATTTGAAAATTTGAAAAAAGTTCTTCTCCCTACATATGGAAGAACGAAGTCAAAAGAAAATGTAAAAGAAAAAAAGATTATGCAAAATAAAGTGCTAGGTTGCTTGAGGGTATCATAGGACGAGCGTACACTATTCCACCCATGTTTGGTTAAACGGTAGGAAGCCATATGCTAGATTCGAGGGAAGTTAGTCGAAAGCTACACCGCACCAAAGCCATCATCATACATTTCCATCATCCATCTCATCATAAACCCTTGTAGTGTAGAATTCGTTACAGTCCTAAGCAGGGAAGTCCTTCTTGACTAGTTCCTCGTGTTGTCACAGTGGTGGAGATGTGGTCGAATTGGAAACCTATGACAGAATTCAGTAATAGAAAATGATTGAGAGCAGAAACACGTCCCTAAACACAGAAAATGAGAGTTTCCCTTGTACCAAATACTATCTGTGTGAGGAGTCTAGTCGGTCAGGTCAAAAATTCTTGCATGATTGGTAACTACTTCTTGTCATGTGCAGTTTTTAGTGAGACCAGGTTGTTTGGCTGATCGGTATGCATGTTAGGTTTCTTGTTCTAGAAGTAGCTGTCTAATAATTCATTGTTTATGCTTGAACTTTAATTTAATCGATCTTATTATTTGTGAACCTGAGCGTTTTTTATTCAGTTTGCTTGAGGACAAGCAAAAGCTTAAGTGTGGGGTATTTGATGACACTCGATTTGACGTGATTATCGGCCTCATTTAAGCAACATTTCTTGGCTTAAGACATGGTTTTTAGGGCAGAATAACGAATAATCACTCAACTGCTCTATCTCGTGCCACATTGGTTACTTTGGCCCGTTTCGGGTCTATTTGATGGTTTTCTAGTGTTTTCGTGATAGCACAGGTTTTTGCCACCAAATGTTGTAACCAGGGACGTGTCTAAAGCATTGGAACCTTGAGGAATTGCACCAGAATTGATCCAAGGAGTCAATCAAGTCAACACAAATCCTGCCCAGCTTTACAAAGAAGATTTCGGCGAAAAGACCTGAAGTTTTCACTGAATATAAAAGAAGAAATTGTCAGAGCTTAGAAGAAGATGTTTTCGGCGAGAAGGCTGAATCTTCACCGAAAACTCCCGATCAAATTATCATAGGAGAACAATCGGCTGGTGCCAGCCTTTTTCAAAGAAGTTTTCGACGAAAACTCCTTAAGTTTTCGCCAAAAACGTTAAACCTAATCCGGCTGGGAAAGGGTTAAGTATAAATATAATCCGTCGGGTCAAAAAGAAATATATTTTTCATATACAACTTATTACAAGTTCCAGACCTAAGAAGTTTGAGAGAACAGAGTTTTGAGAGTTCGAAGAGCCAGGAAGAGATTGTGACGCCATCTTTTCACCTCAGAGACTCGGAGCTAGGAGTGAAGATTACCGGAGAGCGGAGCTTTGCCAGAGTCGTCGTAATTAGGTTTTATAGTTTCCATCTGTTCTTCCTTTTCATGATGAACTCTGTTTTTGTCTTTATTTCTGCTGTTATTAACATGAGTAACTAAAATCGTAGAGCTTAGACTAGATGAACCCTAAGTGACCCAGGGCTTTAAAGTGGTCACAGATCGGCGGTGATTAGATTCAAAGTTCAATCAGTTTCTCTTGCATGTTTGATTTGTTCTTCGTTGTTTATGTTTCTTCTCTGGCTTGATCACCTAGATTAGATTCTTGTTAAGCTGAGGATAGTAGTGAATGATCGCCTCAATTTAAAATACCGAATCAACAATTAACCTATTCATTGGAGTGTGCCTTTCGTAGGAAATAATTAGGGTTAATCCACTTCAAGAGTAACTCATAAATCGTTAGTAATTCCACCAGTTAGTTTAGTCCTCGGAAGAAGCGACCGTACTTGGGCGGCTAATTAATCATGGTAGCTAGATCGGATAGAGCGAACATTCACCAGTCTTAAACCTAAGGGTAAGGAGTTATGGTGGTGTCTTAGAATTGATTGAACGAGAATTGAAAACCACTGGTCTGTTGTTTGCCAATGCTCTACTGATCTAAGGGGGGATTCGAAGTCTAATCTTGTCTGTCGTCTTTGTTAAGTCAACCAATCTTTCAATCCGTCTTTCAATTTAGTTTTTAATTTACCTGCATTTCTAGAATAAAAGTCGTGGAACTCACACCACGCACAATGATGACACTTGATTTAACGTGATTATCAGCCTCATTTAAGCGACATTTCCTTGCTTAAGACATGGTTTTTAGGGTATAATGACGAATATTCAATCAATTGCCCTATCTCGTGCCATTTGTGTTACCTTGGCCCGTTTCGGGTCTATTTGATGGTTTTCTAGTGTTTTATGTTAGCACAGGTTTTTGTCGTCAAATAATGTAGCCAAGGACGTGTCTAAGGCATTGGAACCTCGAGGAATTGCACCGGAATCGATCCAAGGAGCCAACCAAGTCAAACAAATTCCTGCCCCGGTTTACAAAGGAGTTTTCGCCAAAAATACCCTAGTGTTTTCGGCGAAAATGCAAGAACAAATCCACTGATGTCAACTGAAGGATATTTTCGGCGAAAACACTAAGTTTTCGCCGAGAAGTGTTGGACCGAAAATCACAGAAGAAACAGCAGGCGGTCATCCACTTTTGCAAAGGAATTTTCGGCGAAAATTCCTTAATATTTTCGCCGAAAATCCTAGTTAAAATCCGGCGGTTTAGGGTTAATTATAAATACTTAACCGGCGGCCCAAAATTGATATACCTCATAATATCAATCATAATTGCCAGACCTAGAAGATCGAGAGAGAGTTTAGAGAGTTAAAAGAATCATGGAGAGATCGTGACGCCATCCCTTCACCTCGGAGACTCGGAGCTTGGATTGAAGATTACCGGAGAGCGAAGCTTTGCTAGAGTCATCAGAATTAGGTTTTTCAGTTCTTATCTGTTCTTCCTCTGTACGATGAACTCTGTTTCTGTCTTTGAATCTTTTGTTATGAACATGAATAGCTGAACTCGTAGAGCTTAGATTAGATGAACCCTAAGTGACCCAGGGCATTGAAGCGGTCACGGATCGGCGGTAATTAGATTCAAAGTTCAATCAATTTCTCTTTGCATGGTTGTTTTGTTCTTGATTGTTTATGTTTCTTTTCTGGTTGATCGCCTAGATTAGGTTTTTGCAAGCTAGGGTTAGTCGCCAGACGTAGTCACTAGTCGTAGTTGTTAGACAGTTCCCTGCTTTAGCGCTTAAACTTGTCTTCCTTGATCACCTAGCTTAGATTCTTGTTAAGCTGAGGATAGAAGCGAACGCTTGCCTCACTTTAGAACATCAATTCAACCAGTTAACCTTATAATTGGAGTGTGCCTTTCGTAGGAACCGATTAGGGTTAATCCACTGCAAGAGTAACTCATAAATCATTAGTAATTGCACCAGTTAAGTTAAGTCGTTGCGAGAGGCGACCGTACCTGGGCGACTAATTAATCTTGGTAGTTAGATCGGATAGAGCGAACGTTCGCCAGTCTTAAACCTAAGGGTCAGGAGTTATGGTGGTGTATAGAAATTGATTGAACGAGAATTGAAATCCGCTGATCTGTTGATTGCTGTTGCCTTGGTGATCTAAGGGGGATTCGAAATCTAAGCTTGTATGTCGTCTGTCTGAACCATCCAATCATTCTGTCTTTCAATTTCATTTTAATTTTCTTGCATCTTAGTCTAGAAGTCGTGGAACTCACACCACGCATAACGTGTTCAAACTTGGATAAATTGCCAGCTTCTTTGAGTAGTCAATTAGAAGAAACCCTGTGGAATACGATCTGCTTAGCTTTCTAGCTTGGTAGTATTTGATCACTATTTTGCAGTTCATCACACAACGTGTGTAAACCTGAGTAATCTGCCTTTACATTTGAGTAGACAATTATTAGAAGACTCGTGGAATACGATCTGCTTAGCTTTTAGCTTAGTAGTTATTTGATACCCTGTTCTGCAGCTTCATCAGATCTGCATGCTACAACACACACACACAGGATCCGGGCCCGATCAAGAAATCCGACCGTGATTAGGATTCCTCTCCGAACAAGGAAACCCTGATGCCACAGACTGAAGACCGTGTTTCCAAGTCCTAGTAGGATTAGGAAACACGGCTGAGCATAATTCGAGTTAGAATCTGGTCTTCTACACCGCTAACCATCTCCGAGCCGAATAAGGATTCCTACCCGGATTAGGGTTTCTCTGGTTTTGCTAGATTATTCGGTTTAGTGTTTATCTTCCTTTTTAAGACTCTTTAAGTGTTTATTTTGGTTTTTCCTTTCTAGTTCCGGTTGTTTAGGATTATTTAGTCCTTTTAGTATCCTACTTAGGACTCTTGTTTATTTCTTCAATAGTTTAGGAAGTAGTATCATAGGAGGAATAGGAGAGATTGTTCTCTATTCCTCACCTATAAATAAAGGTCGTCGGCCTCACATGTTATTCAACCATTGATTAATACATTACTTCAGAACTTTGTTCTTTTTTCCTTTAAGCTTTTGCTCGTTGTTCAATTGCTTAAGGTATCGGCTTATCATCTAGGGTACACACATTTTGACGTGGCACCTTCGACTGGACACTTAGGGTTCCTAGCTCTTTATAGCTAGTGGGTCCAAGTACTTTCCATCCCGGTTTCATAGGTTTGAATTGTTGCTAGGAGATCAGCTTGCAGTGGTTCACATTAACCATTTGGCACCCAACCAACAGAAGGAGGAATCACAGAGGGAGAGGAATGATCTAGAAGTACTACAACTCTAGAGTTTAGTTTTTTTGTCAAGAACTTGAGACCATTTGTAACATCCCCGCCCAAAACTCAAGTTTGGTTGACTAGGGTGATGGAATCAGTGCTCCTAAGGTCCCCTTGAGGTCTGAGACGTTCGTGTATGAGCTGGGTTGAAGTTACAAAAGGGGAAGCGGTGCATTGTGAAGTACACGGCCGTGTAATGTGATACACGTCGTGTATCACAATACACGTCGTGTATCTATGATACACGACCGTGTACCTTAGTGGCAGAACTTCGTCAAAAGGGTCAGGAAATACCACACGACCATGTGTTGTAGATACACATCGTGTATCATGATACACGCCGTGTATCGTGGTCTGACATAAAAGGACGGACTGGCACAGAAATTCATAACTTCTCATTCCCTTTCTCTCTCCCCGAAAAGCTATTGACGAACCACTTTCGAGCTTTCTTCAGAGGGTGATACCGGGATCTGTAGAGGTCGGAATCGGGTTCCGTTTGTTGCAATGGATTCGTGGCAAAGAGGAGAAGAGACCGCTAACTTCAATTTTTGTTTTCCCGGTGTAGGTCACGAGCAGTGAGTGAGGGTAGGCTACGAGTTTGGAGTTGGGGAAACTTGATTTCTGAGGAACTAGAAGACGATTAGAGCCTCGTCTTGTATTCCAGGTGAGGGCCTAGCGTTGAATTGGTAGTTTGGATAGCAGGAGGAGTTCTGAGTTCGACTTAGATGAAAACTAGGGATGCGTGGAAATGATGAGTGTAAAAGAGGAATTCGACTTGTGTATATGCTTGATTGCTTTTGTTGGTGTGCCCTGGTTGGTTGTTGTTGTGTTGATGTGCATTGAGGGTGCTGAAATGAACTATCATGATGGGTTGACATTGGAATGAGAGTCAGGGGGAATAGGGATGTGGATGCAAGTGTTGTGATGTTATGAAATGACAGCTTTGTGGTTGCAGGAGAGTGGCCCTGCCAATGTGGGGTTGCTCTGAATATGAGGAACAGGTGGGTGACCCCTAGACTCATGACATGGCCTCCCCTGTACTTGCAGGTGGGGCTAGCAGGTGAGCTAGCCTGTTACCTTTTGATTTATTGTGATTTGTGAGTGATGAGCTGCAAAACAGTGATCAAATACTACCAAGCTAGAAGCTAGGGTAGATCGTATTCTACGGGTCTTCTAATGATTGACTACTCAAATATAAAGGCAAATCACTCAGGTTAACACTTTGTGCGTGGTGTGAGTTCCACGACTTCTAATTCTAAGAAATGCACGGAAATTAAAAATTAAAACTAAAAATAGATTGAAAGATTGGTTGATTAAACAAAGATGACAGACAAGCTTAGACTTTGAATCCCCCTTCGTTCACCAGAGCATTGGCAATCAACAGATCAGCGGATTTCGATTCTCGTTCAATCAATTCTAAGACACCACCATAACTCTAGAAGTTGGGATAGACAGTTTGGAGCAGCTAAGAGGCAACCAAGCCGTGAAGATCAGATCAAGAGCGAAGTGCAGAAAGAAATGAAGAATTTTTTCGGTACAGCAAGTAACTGGTCTATAGGGGAAGTGAATTTTATTGATCAAGACCCCCCTGGATTCACCGGAGGACAGCAGCCTCATAATTATACGTTTGAGAATATTTGGGAGATCGAGGTAGACAAGAAGCTCGACCGGATCTTGGCAAGACTCGATGACCACGAGGAGAGATTCAAGCTTCAAGCCCTCTTAAATCAAGATCATGAAGCTCTAGGTCAACGAGTGGAGAGCATGCTGAATAACATGCTTAGCCTGCTAACTAATAGCCCCCTCCTTAATCAATCATCGGTTCAAGACGACCCTACCATTAGGAAGGAGCACGTCCAGGCTATCTCCACAAGAAGCGGCAAGCAATTAGCTGGTCCTGCAACTCCTGATCCGGCCATAAATCCTAATGCTATAGCTATTGACAAGCCAGAGATCGAGGAGGAGGATAAAGAAGAAGAGGAGGAGGTGACTGCCCCGCCTCCCCTAACAAAGACATTACCTGCGCCACCTCTCCCTCCATATCAGCCTCGGATTCCGTTTCCTAAGGCTGTGCAATCAAAGGAGAAAGATCATGACACCTGGTACAGAAAGTGGCATGGTTACTTGAAGAACACAGATGTCAAGATACCAGTTACTGATGCTATCCAGATGATACCGGAGGCTGGAAAAGTCACGAAAGATCTTGCGAAGGACAAGAAGAAGTGAGAGTTGTCTTCCGTCTCCCTCGAGGAAGAATGCTTCGCGATCCACAAGCCAGAGAACCGCCATACCTCCCCCAGATAAGTGTCGCAATCCTGGTGCTTTTACTTTGCCTTGCACTATTAAAAATGTGAAAATTGATCGTAGTTTAATTGATCTAGGTTCTTCCATTAATGTCATGCCTACCTGCTTGTATGAGAAATTGAACCTAGGAGAATTGAAACCGATTAGCATGCGTTTAGTGTTTGTCGATAGATCTGTGAAACTACCTAGGGGATTGATAGAAGATGTGGCTGTCAATTGTGGTCCTTTTACTATTCTGGCTGATTTTATTGTTATGGATACCCGAGGGGAAGATGTCACTCTTCTCCTTGGCCGACCGTTTATGGCGACAGACGGCATTACCATTAATGTCCCGAATGGCTCGTTGACATTAAGGGTCGGCAAGGATACCATGACATTCCGTCTGAAGGACGGCATGCAAGTCTCTGTCAAAGAAGAGGCACATTGCTTGTTTGTTGAAGCTGTGGAGTTGGCTTCGGTCAACTCCGTTACTAATGAAAAATCTAGAGTTTCTGCAGAAATCTTCTTGCCAGGTGTTGGACAGGTCCCTAATCTGAAGAATGAGCTGCCGACACAAAAGCCGAGAAAGAAGGAGGATCCGACGGCGTCCCTCATGAATCGCCAAACATTAAAGATCCTGGCGAGATAAAGAAGGAGAATAAAGAGAAGGACGCTGCTTCAAAAGAACTGTGCGGGCCATTTGAAATCTCTGGTCATCTTCCCGAAGAACGAACCAAGCTAATTCACGCACACGGGAAGAGGTTCACACTCGCCGGAGGATCCCCAAGGCCATATTTCATGAACTCCGACTCGGGCCTAAGAGAAATCATGAGTTGGGACGTCTCCTAACACCGTCCAGGTATCGTCCAGCTCAAGGTCGTTAAGCAAGAGCGCTTTGTGGGAGGCAACCCACGGCTGGAGTCAGTTTTTCAATTGTGTCAATCTTAGTGTTTTAGAGTCGGTTCGGGGGAGCCAAAAGTGTCAGTTTATTTGTTTTCTTATTTTTCAAGTGTAGTCTGTGTGTCGTAGTGTCAATCGCAAGTCGTTTGAGGTTGTTCCGATTTTTGTGGATTTAACTGTGATTTTCTGAAGTTTGCCGGGATTGCGAAAATATTTTCAATCGTACAGGTCAAAATTTTCGGCGAAAATGACCCATATTTTCGACGAAAATCCTTTTGAAATTCCACTGAGTTTTCCAGACATTTTTTAACACAACTTTTTGGCAAAAATTTGAAACACTTTTCGGCGTAAATAATTATGAAAAACCGACAGTACTTTTTGCCTTGAGTTTTCGGCGAAAACTTGCACATATTTTCGCCGAAAACTTGAGTGAAAATCAGACAATTTTTCCCTTTTAATTCTCGGTCACTCTCTCTCTCCCCTCACTTTCTTCTTTCATTTTCGAAATGAAAAACCTCCCCTGTTTGTTTAAACTCGCCGTCGCCGCCGCCATCGCGCGTCTCCCCTTCCTTAGCCGATCAGTTTGAGCCCTAGAACAGTCGAATCGGAGCTCTAGAGCTCCCGTTCAGCCAAACCCTAAATTTTCAATTTTTCTCTCGATTTTTCTCAATCCGTTCATTTTCAGCGCCCATGGCTTCAAGGTAAGTTGTAGAACTTTTCATTCCGAATCTTTTGACATGTTGAATGCTGAATTTCGTCAGGGTTGACTTCCGGTTTACCTCGATTTGCGTGCTGACTATTTCGTGTGAACTAGGTTAGCTGAATTACTTTTGACTGATCTAGCATGTTTAGGGAGTATTGTGCTGAATTATAAATACCATTTGATCGTGTGTTGCTATGCTTAAAGATAAATTCTTTGCGGTGTTGACTTTTGTGAAGTGTCGGTTTGACCATGAATTTTCTGTGCTTGTTTGGCTGCCATAAGTGTTCATTCACGTTCATATATCTGTGCTTGCCATCTGAGTTTATATTATGCCGTCATTTCCCGCTTTGAGATAGTCTTGCCATGATTAGGGTTCAATGTGCTATGATGTTGACTTTTTGAATGTCGGTTTGACTTATGATCCCTAACTATGTTATGAACGTTCCGGCTAGACATATGCATACTTTGTGATTTATTGTGATTACCGGTTACTTACTTTGCTTACCCCCACTCGGTTTTCCTCATTTCTTTGTGAAATTGAGTTTTTCGACTAAGTGTGGGGTGGGTTATTAGTTAACTAATCTGGTCATTTCTGGTCTTAAGAATGTCACTCATGAGCGCAGGACCAAGGCACGACTTGACACCGGCTCTAGCTCCCGTTCCCATCACACCCGCCGTCCAGGGCCCTCCACCAGCTTTCCCTGGCCGTGTCGGGTACAAGCAGCACATGCTCCGCACTGACGAGAGGTATGAGGCTCAGCTGGCATGGCAGCGCAGATAGGCGACGCTCTCCACATTCCCCCTCCCGATACGCCTGACCAGCAGTGATCGGGTTGTATTCCTTTTCTGGTCCTTTATTTTTATTTCTTGTTTTCGGATTTCGATCCAACTTTTTTTGTGTGGAACCGGGACACTTGTCCCGGTATCCTTTTGATATTTTTGTTGTTTTTGTTTTGTAGGAACTCGAGTAGCCACTCCGCTCCACTCCGGGCTATCCGTGCTCACCCCTTACACCGACCATCTCATTCCAGGTTCTTCGTATCTCTCTACTGTAGTTTAGTCCTGTGAGGACACAGAACGGTTTAAGTGTGGGGTAGGATTCTAGGATTATGCATGATCTGGCTTGCCATCTATGATTCTGTGGTTCAAATTTGAAATTTGAAATTTATCTAGCATAGAATTGCTCAATTCTTGACTTGTGATGTTGAATTGACTTCAATTTTAAACAATGACGTCTAGACTGTTCCACTTAGAACATGTAACCAACATGTTGGCACTGAAATCAAATGAGTCTAGGTCAGAACAGATCATAAATCACTCTTGTAGTTGAACTTGAATTAATTGAATTAATTGGTTTGTTAATAACAAAGCTCAATAACACCGTTCTAAGATGATAAATGCTAGCTTCTCCCATGTTTTTCCACTCCATATTTGTTCACCTGTGATTGTGGCTTGAGATTAGGCAAAAATCCAATTCAAAATCTTGTGTAAAAAGTTATAACTAGCTAGGACCAAGTGGCTAAATTATTGAATCAAGTAATTGAGTTGTTCAAGTTAATGTTAAGTTCTTTAAAGTGCTGAAAATAAAGCTAGGCAAGCCCGACACCTAAGTGAAGTGTTCGGGTTGAGCACTAGCATAAGCACAAATACTGTGAGCTAGGCAGGTCCAACACCTAAGTGAAGTGTTTGGTATCGAGCACTAGTATGCAGTAAATCAACTGAAGGAAGAAGTTGAACTTGAAATAAATCATTGTTTAAATTGGTCCTAGCTAGAACATGTAACGTACAGATCTAGAAACGGATGAAGTCGAGTCGATAGCCACGTCACTTTTCCTACCTCCGCATCCACATCATCGCTAGAGCTTAAAGTCTTTTTTATTAGAATTGGTGTTATCGTAGTCGGTTAATTATGATTAATTGTTTTCCCAAGAAACGTGCTTTGTTAAAACTACTACTTGATGTGTGCAGAGATTGGTGAGATCGAAAATTTATTTGGTTGATGTTCTTGCAAGTGTAGGTCACTCTTTCTACGTGGAACAGTCTAAACCAAATTGTTAGAATTGAATCTCAGTTTAATCTCGTGTCATTTGTGAATTTGAGTGTGTTCTAGTTCAGTTTGCTTGAGGACAAGCAAAAGCTTAAGTGTGGGGTATTTTGATGACACTCGATTTGACGTGATTATCAGCCTCATTTAAGGGACATTTCCTTGGTTAAGACATGGTTTTTAGGGTAGAATGATGAATATTCAATCAATTGCCCTATCTCGTGCCATTTGTGTTACCTTGGCCCGTTTCGGGTCTATTTGATGGTTTTCTAGTGTTTTTATGTTAGCACAAGTTTTTGCCGTCAAATAAAGTAGCAAAGGACGTGTCTAAGGCGTTGGAACCTCGAGGAATCGCACCGGAATAGATCCAAGGAGCCAACCAAGTCAAACAAATTCCTGCCCCGGTTTACAAAGGAGTTTTCGCCGAAAATACCCTAGTGTTTTCGGCGAAAATGCAAGAACAAATCCACTGATGTCAACTGAAGGATATTTTCGGCGAAAACACTAAGTTTTCGCGGAGAAGTGTTGGACCGAAAATCACAGAAGAAACAGCCGGCGGTCATCCACTTTTGCAAAGGAATTTTCAGCGAAAATTCCTTAATATTTTCTCCGAAAATCCTAGTTAAAATCCGGCGGTTTAGGGTTAAGTATAAATAATTAACCGGCGGCCCAAAATTGATATACCTCGTAATATCAATCATAATTACCAGACCTAGAAGTTCGAGAGAGAGTTTAGAGAGTTAAAAGAATCGTGGAGAGATCGTGACGCCATCCCTTCACCTCGGAGACTCGGAGCTTGGATTGAAGATTACCGGAGAGCGAAGCTTTGCCAGAGTCATCAGAATTAGGTTTTTCAGTTCTTATCTGTTCTTCCTCTGTACGATGAACTCTGTTTCTGTCTTTGATTCTTTTGTTATGAACATGAATAGCTGAACTCATAGAGCTTAGATTAGATGAACCTAAGTGACCCAGGGCTTTAAAGCGGTCACGGATCGGCGATAATTAGATTCAAAGTTTAATCAATTTCTCTTTTCATGGTTGTTTTGTTCTTGATTGTTTATGTTTCTTTTCTGGTTGATCGCCTAGATTAGGTTTTTGCAAGCTAGGGATAGTCGCCAGACGTAGTCACTAAACGTAGTCGTTAGACAGTTCCCTGCTTTGGCGCTTAAACTTGTCTTCCTTGATCACCTAGCTTAGATTCTTGTTAAGCTGAGGATAGAAGCGAACGCTCGCCTCACTTTAGAACATCAATTCAACCAGTTAACCTTATAATTGGAGTGTGCCTTTCGTAGGAACCGATTAGGGTTAATCCACTGCAAGAGTAACTCATAAATCATTAGTAATTGCACCAGTTAAGTTAATTCGTTGCGAGAGGCGACCGTACCCGGGCGACTAATTAATCTTGGTAGTTAGATCGGATAGAGTGAACGTTCGCCAGTCTTAAACCTAAGGGTCAGGAGTTATGGTGGTGTATAGAAATTGATTGAACGAGAATGAAATCCGCTGATCTGTTGATTGCTGTTGCCTTGGTGATCTAAGGGGGATTCGAAATCTAAGCTCGTCTGTCGTCTGTCTGAACTATCCAATCATTATGTCTTTCAATTTCATTTTAATTTTCTTGCATCTTAGTCTAGAAGTCGTGGAACTCACACCACGCACAACGTGTTCAAACTTGGATAAATTGCCAGCTTCTTTGAGTAGTCAATTAGAAGAAACCCTGTGGAATACGATCTGCTTAGCTTTCTAGCTTGGTAGTATTTGATCACTGTTCTGCAGTTCATCACACAACGTGTGTAAACCAGAGTAATCTGCCTTTACACTTGAGTAGACAATTATTAGAAGACTCGTGGAATACGATCTGCTTAGCTTTTAGCTTAGTAGTTATTTGATACCCTGTTCTGCAGCTTCATCAGATCCGCATGCTACAACACACACACACACAGGATCCGGGCCCGATCAAGAAATCCGACCGTGATTAGGATTCTTCTCCGAACAAGGAAACCCTGATGCCACAGACTGAAGACCGTGTTTCCAAGTCCTAGTAGGATTAGGAAACACGGCTGAGCATAATCCGAGTTAGAATCTGGTCTTCTACACCGCTAACCATCTCCGAGCCGAATAAGGATTCCTACCTGGATTAGGGTTTCTCCGGTTTTGCTAGATTATTCGGTTTAGTGTTTATCTTCCTTTTTAAGACTCTTTAAGTGTTTATTTTGGTTTTTCCTTTCTAGTTCCGGTTGTTTAGGATTATTTAGTCCTTTTAGTATCCTACTTAGGACTCTTGTTTATTTCTTCAATAGTTTAGGAAGTAGTATCATAGGAGGAATAGGAGAGATTGTTCTCTATTCCTCACCTATAAATAAAGGTCGTCGGCCTCACATGTTATTCAACCATTGATTAATAAATTACTTCAGAACTTTGTTCTTTTTTCCTTCAAGCTTTTGCTCGTTGTTCAATTGCTTAAGGTATCGGCTTATCATCTAGGGTACACACATTTTGACGTGGCACCTTCGACTGGACACTTAGGGTTCCTAGCTCTTTATAGCTAGTGGGTCCAAGTACTTTCCATCCCGGTTTCATAGGTTTGAATTGTTGCTAGGAGATCAGCTTGCAGTGGTTCACATTAACCATTTGGCACCCAACCAACAGAAGGAGGAATCAAAGAGGGAGAGGAATGATCTAGAAGTACTACAACTCTAGAGTTTAGTTTTTTTGTCCAGAACTTGAGACCATTTGTAACATCCCCGCCCAAAACTCAAGTTCGGTTGACTAGGGTGATGGAATCAGTGCTCCTAAGGTCCCCTTGAGGTCTGAGACGTTCGTGTATGAGCTGGGTTGAAGTTACAAAAGGGGAAGCGGTGCATTGTGAAGTACACGGCCGTGTAATGTGATACACGCCGTGTATCACAATACACGTCGTGTATCTATGATACACGACCGTGTACCTTAGTGGCAGAACTTCGTCAAAAGTGTCAGGAAATACCACACGGCCGTGTGTTGTAGATACACATCGTGTATCATGATACATGCCGTGTATCGTGGTCTGACATAAAAGGACGGACTGGCACAGAAATTCATAACTTCTCATTCCCTTTCTCTCTCCCCGAAAAGCTATTGGCGAACCACTTTCGAGCTTTCTTCAGAGGGTGATTCCGGGATCTGTAGAGGTCGGAATCGGGTTCTGTTTGTTGCAATGGATTCGTGGAAAAGAGGAGAAGAGACCGCTAACTTCAATTTCTGTTTTCCCGGTGTAGGTCATGAGCAGTGAGTGAGGGTAGGCTACGAGTTTGGAGTTGGGGAAACTTGATTTCTGAGGAACTAGAAGACGATTAGAGCCTCGTCTTGTAATCCAGGTGAGGGCCTAGCGTTGAATTGGTAGTTTGGATAGCAGGAGGAGTTCTGAGTTCGACTTAGATGAAAACTAGGGATGCGTGGAAATGATGAGTGTAAAAGAGGAATTCAACTTGTGTATATGCTTGATTGCTTTTGTTGGTGTGCCCTGGTTGGTTGTTGTTGTGTTGATGTGCATTGAGGGTGCTGAAATGAACTATCATGATGGGTTGACATTGGAACGAGAGTCAGGGGAATAGGGATGTGGATGCAAGTGTTGTGATGTTATGAAATGACAGCTTTGTGGTTGCAGGAGAGTGGCCCTGCCAATGTGGGGTTGCTCTGAATATGAGGAACAGGTGGGTGACCCCTAGACTCATGACATAGCCTCCCCTATACTTGCAGGTGGGGGTAGCAGGTGAGCTAGCCTGTTACCTTTTGATTTATTGTGATTTGTGAGTGATGAGCTGCAAAACAGTGATCAAATACTACCAAGCTAGGGTAGATCGTATTCTACGGGTCTTCTAATGATTGACTACTCAAATATAAAGGCAAATCAGTCAGTGGTGATACCTCCGGTCGTTGTTCGGACGTTCAGCCAAATAAAAACTACTAATGCTAAGAAATAGCGTATAGCAGATCATATTCCACGGGCCTTCGAATGATTGGCTACTTCAGAACTAACAAATTATTCAAAGAAAAACACTTTGTGCGTGGTGTGAGTTCCACGACTTCTACTTCTAAGAAATGCAGAAAAATTAAAAAGATTAAACTAAAGCAGATTGAGAATTAGGGTTTGGAAACAAGAATGACAGACGAACTTAGACTTTGAATCCCCCTTTGTTCCCCAGAGCATTGGCAATCAACAGATCAGCGGATTTCAATTCTCATTCAATCAATTACTAAGACACCACCATGACTCCTTACCCTTAGGTTTAAGATCGACGAACGTTCACTCTATCCGTTCTAACTACAAGGATTAACTAGCCGCCAGGGTACGGTCGCCTCTCGCAACGACTTAATTAATTGGTGTAATTACTAGTGATTAATGAGTCACTCTTGTAGTGAATTAACCCTAACCGGTTCCTACGAAAGGCACACTCCAATTATAAGGTTAATTGTTTAATTCGATGTTCTAAAGTAAGGCGAGCGTTCGCTTCTATCCTTAGCTTAACAAGAATCTAATCTAGGTGATCAATCCAGACAAGAAACATGAACAATGAAGAACGAATCAAACATGAAAAAGAATTGATTGAATTTCGAATCTAATCACCGCCGATCCGTGACTGCTTTAAAGCCCTGGGTCACTTAGGGTTCATCTAGTCTAAGCTCTAAAGGGTTTAGCTACTCATGATCATTACAAAAGACACAAAGACAAGGAAAGAGTTCATCATTTAGAGGAAGAACAGAAAAGGATCTGAAAAACCTAATTCAGACGACTCTGACAGACTCCGATCTTCGGTAAGTTGCACTCCTAGCTCCGGTTCTCCAAGGTGGAAGGGATGGCATCACGATCTCTATCCGGCTCTTCGAACTCCAACTCCTCGCTCTAGAACTTCAGAGAATTCTGATCTCGAAAAGTTGTATTATGATTAATTATGAATTGTGTCTCTTCGGGCCGCCGGATTAAGTATAAATACTTAACCCTAGTTGGGCCGAGCTGAGCTGATATTTTCGCCGAAACCATAGGGATAGTTTCGGCGAAAAATCTTGTGTAAATGGCCATGATTTCTCTGCCTTGCATTTTCGGTCCGAAGAGCTTAATGGTTTCGCCGAAATCAGTCTTCACTTGGCATCAGCTGATTTGCATTGTTGATTTCGCCGAAACTGTGAGATCATTTTCGCCGAAGGTACAAGTGCAGATTTTCGGTTTGACTTGATTGGCTCCTTGGATCGATTCCGGTTTGATTCCTCGAGGTTCCTACGCCTTAGACACGTCCATGGCTGCTTTATTTGACGGCAAAAACCTGTGCTAACACAAAAACACTAGAAAACCATCAAATAGACCCGAAACGGGCCAAGGTAACACAAATGGCACGAGATAGGGCAATCGATTGAATATTCGTTATTCTACCCTAAAAACCATGTCTTAAGCAAAAAAATGTCGCTTAAATGAGGCTGATAATCACGTCAAATCGAGTGTCATCAAATACCCCACACTTAAGCTTTTGCTTGTCCTCAAGCAAACTGAATAGAAACGCTCATGTTCATAAATGATAAGATCGATTAAATTGGAGCTCAATCAAACACAATGAATTATTAGACAGATCGATCCTAGAACAAGAAACCTAACATGCATACTGATCAGCCAAACTACCTGGTCTCACTAATAAACTGCACACGACAAGTAATTAGCAATCAATCATGCACGAATTTGACCTGACCGACCAGACTTCTCACACAGGATATATTTAGTACAATGGGGACTCTCACTCTCTGTGTTTACGGACGTGTTTCTGCTCTCAATCGTTTTCTGTTACTGAATTCTGTCATAGGTTTGTATTTCGACCACATATCCACCACTGTGACAACACGAGTATCTAGTCATGAAGGACTTCCCTGCTAGGACCGTAATGAATTCTACACTACTCAGGTTTATAATGAGATGGATGATGGGAATGAATGATGATGGCTTGGTGCGGTGTAGCTTTCGACTAACTTCCCTCGAATCTAATCTATGGCTTCCTACCGTCTAACCAAACACTGGTGGAATGATGAACGCTCGTCCTATGATACCCTCAAGCAACCTAGCACTTATTCTTTTTCTTTTGCATACATTTTCCTTTTCAACTTTTCTTACGACTTCGTTCTTCCATTTGTAGGGAGAAGAACGTTTTATTTGAACTAAACTTTGAACTTTTTCTGATTTTCTTCTTTCTTCATTTTTCTTCTTCTGAAGCTTGCTTCTTTTCTTACTTTATTTTTTTCTTTTGTGCCGATTTTTTTTTAGTTGCTAGAGGGGTTTACACGTCTGGACATGATAGCTAAGACCACCTGTTTAATGGCTATAGGCAGGTTACCACAAACCGACTTCCGGTAGGTCAATCTAGAACTACAACCACAGGGGATCAACGGGGAATGAAAGAAATGGGAAATGGCTTAATGTATTATCGAACCGAAAGAACAGGCCAAGCTCAAGGGTCTAGACCTAGTGGATTTATCGTTTGGTAGGCTATCTGGCTGAGTAGCTGAATCTAGGTGCCCCTATCCTTCTAGAACTCGTGTCATCGTGTGGTCTCGAGTAGGTCTCATGCAAATTCTAACTCATTCAAGTAAACAGAAAACCACTCAGAAAGAATTTAAATTGCAAGTTACGTGCAATGGATCAAAAGCTCACAGTTGGTTTGCTAGTCGGATTCGGTCATCTTCATGCAATCAAGGCTACAAACTACAAGTGTGATTTTAAAATTCTGTTCTGACCAGGCAATTTAGCATCAAAGCATACAAGTTGGTTCTCAAGTTCTAGGTTAAGCAGTCTAAGCATCATTATGAAAGGTTGAACAACAACTTAACATCAAAAATCAAGAACTGAGCCATTCTAATGCTAGAGAGACTGGAATGGAATCACGAAGTACACAAAACACAATCAAGGGCAATCAAGTTCATGCAAGGTTCTCTAGCATCCTACCCCACACTTAAATCGGACTGTGTCCTCACAGGACTAATTCTAGAGTTCAGAGTGAAGTAGAAGAACCTGGACCGAGATGATTGGTATAGGGGATGAGCACGGGTCCTCGGAGCGGAGGGAATCTACCCAAGCGAAGCAAAGGGAATCTCCCAACTGCCTACAAAACAAAAACAAATAAAACATAAAAAGGAAACCGGGACAAGTGTCCCGGATCCACACAGAAAAAAAGTTGGACCGAAGTCCGAAAAGAATAAATAAAAAGAAAGGACAAGGAAAAGGACACCACCTGATCATCACTGGTCAGAAGTGTCGGGGTGGGGGAAGTGGAAGTAATCGCCGAGCTGTCACTGCCACTCCAGCTGTGCCTCATATCGCCGGTCAGCTCGGCGCATATGTTGCTGCATAATAGTCCATCGCGCCTCGTGAGCGGCGTTGTCGGTGATGCTCCACTCCTGCAGTCGCTCGTACAACTCACCAATGTCGCGGGGTGATGTCGCGGCTGGTGAGTATGCGCCTGAAATGGATCTGGAATGCGCTGCGGCGACTGGTGGATGTACCCTGCCGGATGGTGTGGCGAGGGTATATAATCTTGAAATTCAGGCGGCGGCTGCGGCTGCTGCTCCTCAGCATCATCTTCGTCCTCCGACTCGACCGCAGGTTGGAGTGGAGGATCTGCTGCTACATGGGGACTGAGGTCGAGTTCTAAGTCGTACTCGACCGCCAAGTCTCCTCCAACGGTCATAATTGGGTGTCGTGGAATGTTAGGGCCATATTCATGGCTGATGCCGAAGGAGAGGATGAGCTGACCTATGAAGTTGCCTCCCAAGAGTTTGCGTGGTAGCTTCTTCCTCTTGGTCCGCTGGCTGAAGATGTGAGCTAGCACCCAGCGGGGGTGGAGAGGGTAGCTCTCTCGGATGGCTCGGTGAAGCACGAGCTCCTCCTTAAGGATATGGTGGCGATCCTTGTCTCTGACATATAAAAGTGACCTCCGCCAAACCATATGAATAAACTTATAGAGTGGGTGAGAGAGAGACTTAACTGAGTTGTTCTTCCTGAGGCGATCGCCAGGCACGCCTGTCATGTGGCCCCAGAGGGCGTGTAACTCCTCGTCGTCATCATCATCGCCCCAGCCGAGGTGGTGATCGTGATAGTGCTCGTAGGGGATGCCGAGATGAGCGGCAAACTCATCGTAGGTGAGCTGCCTGTACACCCCACGAAGAAAGAAGGTGATCACCTTCTGGCCTCGTCTCCTCTTATGCTCGTCCAAGTCAAATGTCACCCAGAACTCCTGGAGAGCAATGTCTGGGAACTCGGCGGCTATAGTGGTCAGCTCTAGGAGACCGGCCGGTGCTAGGGCGTCATGCACGTTCCGGTAGGAATCCTCGTCATGCTCCTGGAGTGACTCCATGGATAAAAGACGCACGTCAGCTCCACGGATGTGTTCGATCTTCTGGAAGTTCTCAAAGTAGAAGTCCGGTAGACGGGCGATGGTGGGATGGTATCCAGCATGGCGAGGGAGTGCAGGTGGAGGACCCAGAATGGCGGGTGTGACGGGAGCGGCAGCTCCTGAGCTCGAGGCGCCATTAAGTCGCGCCTTAGTCCTGCGCTCAAAGGTGTTCCTAAACCAGAATGAAACCAAATTAGTCGACCAAAACCTTACCCCACACTTAGTAGAAAAACTCAATTCCACAAAGAAACGAGGGAAACTAAGTGGGGTAAGTAAAGCGGAGCAACCGGTAATCATAGACATTAAAATACATATTTCGGAACAGCCAGAATCGGATAATTACAATCAGAGTTCAAAAATTCAAACCGACATTTAGAAAGTTAACATTTAAGCATATTGGACCCTAATCATGGCAAGACAATCACAACTTGGAAATTGACGGCATCATATGATTTCAAATGGCGGCACGATAATATGAACAAGAATGAGCACTTATGACAGCCAAACGATCAACAACAATTCAACGTTAAACCGACATATCTCACAAGTCAACATAACAAGAAATGAATCGTAAGCATAGCAACACATGACCAAATGATATGGAAATTAAGCACGGAACTCCCTAAGCATCCTAGAACAGTTCTATAAGTTCAGTCAATCCTAGTTCACACGAAACAGTCGGCACGCAAAACGAGGCAAACCGAAAAGTCAACCGAAAGTCAACCCTGACGAAATTCAGCAATCCATATGTCAAAAGATTCGTATTGAAAAGTTATACAACTGACCTTGAAGCCATGGAAGCAAAAACTGAACGGGTTGGGAGGAATCGGTGAAAAACTTGAAAACTGGGGTTTCGGAGAACTAGAGCTGCAAAGCTCCGATTCAAACGTTCTAGGGCTTGTTGGGATCAGAATGAGGAGGGGAGAGGTGCGGCGACGGTCGGCGACGGCGGCGGCGAGTGAAACGGTGGCGGCGGCGGGTGTTGAAAGTGGGGCGTTCGGCGATTTCAAAAGGAGAGGGGGTTTCGGGTAGGCTGAGCGAAAATAAGAGAAGGAGAGAGGAAGGGGACCGGATTTTTAATGGATAAATTAAGTAATTTTGCAAATCAGTTTTGGCGAAAGTAGGGGGTGGTTTCGCCGAAACTACTAGTTAAAATGGACTGACCGATTTGAACAGGCGGTTTCGCCAAAAATGGAAGCTAGGTTTCGCCGAAAATTTTAGTTGGGATGGTTTCGCCGAAAATTTTGAACTGTTCGGGTTTAAAATATTTTCGTAAATCAGGCCAACTTCAGAAAATCACAGTTAAATCCAGAAAAATCGAACGATCTCAATCAACTTGTGACTGACTCTATGACACGCAGACTCTACACGAAAAATAATAAATCAAACAAACTGACACTTTTGGCTCTCCCAAACCGACTCTAAAAGACCAAGGTTGAAACAAAACAAAACTGACTCTAGCCGTGGGTTGCCTCCCACGAAGCGCTCTTTAACGTCCTTGAGCTGGACGATACCTGGACGTATTAGGAGACATCCCAACTTAGATTCTCCTTCACGCTCGCGTCGGAGTTCATGAAGTACAGCTTCGGGACTTCTCCGGTAAGCGTGAATCTCTTCCCGTTTGCATGCAAAAGCTTGGTACGTCCGTCGGGAAGATGATCAACGAACTTGAACGGTCCGAACAGCTCTCTGGAGAGGTCATCCTTCTTTAGTGTGACGATGGAAGGAATGAGGACTGTCGGTTTCTCTTTTTCTTTCTTCTTCGGCTTGTTATCACCAGGATCGGTGATCGTTAGTACTTCCTTAGGAGACGCTTTCGGCTTCTCTCCATACTTGCTCCGGCGCCGGTTTCTCGGAACGATTTGGTGGTGCAGCCGGCTCGTTGGAAGACGGCGGAATTTTTGGTCTCCAGACCATTTGGGTCTTTGTCTTCTTGTTCTTTCCTTGAGGTCTGCTCGGTGGTTTAGAAGAGGCTTGCAGTTTCTTCTTCTTTTTAGGTGGCTTCTAAACTGAAGCTTTTGGCTTCTTCTCGGTACCCTGTCCAGCACCTGCAGTGTCAATTGATCTCGAAACACTGGAAGAAACATTAGAAATGAAGTGACCGAGGCCAACTCCACAATCTCTACAGATAAACAATTTAATTCTTCCTTAGGAATGTATTTCATCCCGTCCTTGAGACAGAATGTTGCAGTATCCTTCCCCACCCTTACAGTTAGAGAGCCATTAGGAACATTGACATTAATTCCGACTGTCGCCATGAATGACCGACCCAAGAGAAGGGTAGAATATGTCTCTTGAGTATCCATAACTATATAATCAACGAAAAACCGGAACGGGCCACAGCAAGTGATTACATCCTGGATCATTCCTTTAGGTTCTCTTAGAGTTTTGTCAGCGAACATTAAATTCATGTTGGCAGGTTGTAATTCCCCTAGGTTCAGTTTCTTATATAAACACATAGGCATGACATTTATAGAAGCACCTAGGTCAATTATGCTACGCTCGATTTCAATTTCATTAATGCTCAAAGGTAAAGTAAAAGGACCAGGGTCGGGGCACTTAGCTGGAATAGGTATGGGTGGTGGTCGAGGGATGATAGCCGAGCACTCTCCCTTATTGGAAACGGGAATTTCCTCCTTCTTAGACGGGCTGGTCTGCTCACTGCTCCTGGTTGTTACGGCCTTAGCGTGCTCGTTCTTCACGGTGGAGCTGTCTGGAGACGGAGCCTGATTGAAGATGGGAAGACGAGCCATCGCACTAGCAATTTTATTTATCATATCCTCTATTCTCTGTCCAGATGCGATCTGTTCTTTGTTGAGAATGGCTTGCGCTTTGAATCTTTCCTCGTGATCATCAAGTCTTGCTGAAATTAGATCAAACTTCCTAGCTATTCTCCTCTCCCAATTGTCCTCATATACAAGATTCGGAGGCTGCTGTACTCTGGTGAATCTGGAAGGATCTTGATAACCATTGTCCATGTATTGATTTCGGCTCTGGTCGAGTTGGAAGTTGTAGGGAGGGCGCTCATAGAAGCCTTCCCGTTGTTGAGGAGGTGTTCTGAACTGACGGTAGTCGGAGTAGCCTCTTTGATCCCTGGTGAAGCTGTGATCAATGAAGTTGACTTCCTTTTTAGGCCAGTTATTAGTTGTACCGAGGATCTCTTCCATTTGTTTCTGTACTGCGATCTTAATCTGATCTTCACAACTTGGTTGACTCATGGCTGCTCCAAACTGTCTTTCCCTATTTCTGGACTTAGATGCGCAGTCCGCAAAGTGAAGTAGAGCAGCTTCTGGTTCAAGTGCTGTGCAGTCGCCATTAGCTAAGATGTTGACCCATTCAGCTGTTTCTTCATTCATCCCTTGGGCAAAGATTTCAGCTAGCTGACTCTAGTTGAATCCATGATGAGGGCATTCAAATAGGAGCGCTTGGAAGTCGTTCCAAGCGTCGTGTAAACTTACTCCTTCCTTCTGAGAGAATCTAGCGATACTATCCTTGTAGAATGTAGTTCTTGAAGGGGGATAGTATTCTTCTATGAAGTCTTGAGCTAGACTATCCCAGTCAGTGTAGTAGCCAGGTGGTTTCGAGCTGAGCCATACCTTGGCGTTGCATTTAAGAGAGAATGGGAATGCCCGCAAGCAAAGATTGTTCTTGTTGAGATTCCCTTTTTTAAACGTCTCGCACATGTCAAGGAAGTTCGCCAAATGTGTGCGGGGGTTTTCTTGTAGCTTCCCTTCGAATCGAAGATTCTTAGTGACCATGTTCAGGACGAAGGTTGTGATATCATAATCAGGGTCGTCATCGTTGTGCGGCACGACAACGCTAGCTCGGAGGTAAGCCGCATTTGGTCTACAGTAATCCGCCACGGTGCGCTGAGCAACTAGTACGGGAGGAGAAGGTGGTGGTGAATCTGAAGTAGTGGATGAAGCGGATGAAGATGAGGAGTTCTCCTTCAACTCCTCAATCTTTTGAGGGATAAGTGGTGTAGGCGGTGTGGTTATGACTTGCTTCTGAGCTCGCGGTTTCTTCGGCGAAGCAGAATTACCCGGCTTAAACTGAGAATGAGCAATCGAGCGGTTCATGAACCTGTAGAACAACCTACAAGCAACAAAAGCAAACATACCGGCGTAAAATTGAAGTGGGTGGAAAAATGAAAGATGGAAAATAGAAGAATAAATTGCCAGATCTTCTTTCAACAATCAAAAGAAGTCCCCGGCAACGGCGCCAATTTGGTGATACCTCCGGTCCTTGTTCGGACGTTCAGCCAAATAAAAACTACTAATGCTAAGAAAAAGCGTATAGCATATCGTATTCCACGGGCCTTCGAATGATTGGCTACTTCAGAACTAACAAATTATTCAAAGAAAAACACTTTGTGCGTGGTGTGAGTTCCACGACTTCTACTTCTAAGAAATGCAGAAAAATTAAAAAGATTAAACTAAAGCAGATTGAGAATTAGGGTTTGGAAACAAGAATGACAGACGAACTTAGACTTTGAATCCCCCTTTGTTCCCCAGAGCATTGGCAATCAACAGATCAGCGGATTTCGATTCTCATTCAATCAATTACTAAGACACCACCATGACTCCTTACCTTAGGTTTAAGATCGGCGAACGTTCGCTCTATCCGTTCTAACTACCAAGATTAACTAGCCGCCCGGGTACGGTCGCCTCTCGCAATGACTTAATTAATTGGTGTAATTACTAATGATTAATGAGTCACTCTTGCAGTGAATTAACCCTAACCGGTTCCTACGAAAGGCACACTCCAATTATAAGGTTAATTGTTTAATTCGATGTTCTAAAGTAAGGCGAGCGTTCGCTTCTATCCTTAGCTTAACAAGAATCTAATCTAGGTGATCAATCTAGACAAGAAACATGAACAATGAAGAACGAATCAAACATGCAAAAGAATTGATTGAATTTCGAATCTAATCACCGCCGATCCGTGACCGCTTTAAAGCCCTGGGTCACTTAGGGTTCATCTAGTCTAACCTCTAAAGGGTTTAGCTACTCATGATCATTACAAAAGACACAAAGACAAGGAAAGAGTTCATCATTCAGAGGAAGAACAGAAAAGGATCTGAAAAACCTAATTCAGACGACTCTGACAGATTCCGATCTTCGGTAAGTTGCACTCCTAGCTCCGGTTCTCCAAGGTGGAAGGGATGGCGTCACGATCTCTATCCGGCTCTTCGAACTCCAACTCCTCGCTCTAGAACTTCAGAGAATTCTGATCTCGAAAAGTTGTATTATGATTAATTATGAATTGTGTCTCTTCGGGCCGCCAGATTAAGTATAAATACTTAACCCTAGTTGGGCCAAGCTGAGCTATTATTTTCGCCGAAACCATAGGGATAGTTTCGGCGAAAATTCTTGTGTAAATGGCCATGATTTCTCTGCCTTGCATTTTCGGTCCGAAGAGCTTAATGGTTTCGCCGAAATCAGTCTTCACTTGGCATCAGCTGATTTGCATTGTTGATTTCGCCGAAACTGTGAGATCATTTTCGCCGAAGGTACAAGTGCATATGGGTAGATTTTCGGTTTGACTTGATTGGCTCCTTGGATCGAATCCGGTTTGATTCCTCGAGGTTCCTACGCCTTAGACACGTCCATGGCTGCTTTATTTGACGGCAAAAACCTGTGCTAACACAAAAACACTAGAAAACCATCAAATAGACCCGAAACGGGCCAAGGTAACACAAATGGCACGAGATAGGGCAATCGATTGAATATTCGTTATTCTACCCTAAAAACCATGTCTTAAGCAAAGAAATGTCGCTTAAATGAGGCTGATAATCACGTCAAATCGAGTGTCATCACTCAGGTTAACACTTTGTGCGTGGTGTGAGTTCCACGACTTCTAATTCTAAGAAATGCACGGAAATTAAAAATTAAAACTAAAAACAGATTGAAAGATTGGTTGATTAAACAAAGACGACAGACAAGCTTAGACTTTGAATCCCCCTTCGTTCACCAGAGCATTGGCAATCAGCAGATCAGCGGATTTCGATTCTCGTTCAATCAATTCTAAGACACCACCATAACTCTAGAAGTTGGGACAGACAGTTTGGAGCAGCTAAGAGGCAACCAAGCCGTGAAGATCAGATCAAGAGCGAAGTGCAGAAAGAAATGAAGAAGTTTTTTGGTACAGCAAGTAACTGGTCTATAGGGGAAGTGAATTTTATTGATCAAGACCCCCTGGATTCACCGGAGGACAGCAGCCTCAGAATTATACGTTTGAGAATATTTGGGAGATCGAGGTAGACAAGAAGCTCGACCGGATCTTGGCAAGACTCGATGACCACGAGGAGAGATTCAAGCTTCAAGCCCTCTTAAATCAAGATCATGAAGCTCGAGGTCAACGAGTGGAGAGCATGCTGAATAATATGCTTAGCCTGCTAACTAATAGCCCCCTCCTTAATCAATCATCGGTTCAAGACGACCCTACCATTAGGAAGGAGCACGTCCAGGCTATCTCCACAAGAAGCGGCAAGCAATTAGCTGGTCCTGCAGCTCCTGATCCGGCCATAAATCCTAATGCTATAGCTATTGACAAGCCAGAGATCGAGGAGGAGGATAAAGAAGAAGAGGAGGAGGTGACTGCCCCGCCTCCCCTAACAAAGACATCACCTGCGCCACCTCTCCCTCCATATCAGCCTCGGATTCCGTTTCCTAAGGCTGCGCAATCAAAGGAGAAAGATCATGACACCCGGTACAGAAAGTGGCATGGTTACTTGAAGAATACAGATGTCAAGATACCAGTTACTGATGCTATCCAGATGATACCGGAGGCTGGAAAAGTCACGAAAGATCTTGCGAAGGACAAGAAGAAGGGAGAGTTGTCTTCCGTCTCCTCGAGGAAGAATGCTTCACGATCCACAGCCAGACAACCGCCATACCTCCCCCAGATAAGTGTCGCAATCCTGGTGCTTTTACTTTGCCTTGCACTATTAAAAATGTGAAAATTGATCGTAGTTTAATTGATCTAGGTTCTTCCATTAATGTCATGCCTACCTGCTTGTATGAGAAATTGAACCTAGGAGAATTGAAACCAATTAGCATGCGTTTAGTGTTTGCCGATAGATCTGTGAAACTACCGGATTAATAGAAGATGTGGCTGTCAATTGTGGTCGTTTTACTATTCTGGCTGATTTTATTGTTATGGATACTCGAGGGGAAGATGTCACTCTTCTCCTTGGCCGACCGTTTATGGGACAGCCGGCATTACCATTAATGTCTCGAATGGCTCGTTGACATTAAGGGTTGGCAAGGATACCATGACATTCCGTCTCAAGGACGGCATGCAAGTCTCTGTCAAAGAAGAGGCACATTGATTGTCTGTTGAAGCTGTGGAGTTGGCTTCGGTCAACTCCGTTACTAATGAAAAATCTAGAGTTTCTGCAGAAATCTTCTTGCCAGGTGTTGGGCAGGTCCCTAATCTGAAGAATGAGCTGCCGACACAAAGGCCGAGAAAGAAGGAGGATCCGACGGCGTCCCCTCATGAATCGTCAAACATTAAAGATCCTGGCGAGATAAAGAAGGAGAATAAAGAGAACGACGCTGCTTCAAAAGAACTGTGCGGGCCATTTGAAATCTCTGGTCATCTTCCCGAAGAACGAACCAAGCTAATTCACGCACACGGGAAGAGGTTCACACTCGCCGGAGGATCCCCAAGACCATATTTCATGAACTCCGACTCGGGCCTAAGAGAAATCATGAGTTGGGACGTCTCCTAACACCGTCCAGGTATCGTCCAGCTCAAGGTCGTTAAGCAAGAGCGCTTCGTGGGAGGCAACCCACGGCTGGAGTCAGTTTTTCAATTGTGTCAACCTTAGTGTTTTAGAGTCGGTTCGGGGGAGCCAAAAGTGTCAGTTTGTTTGTTTTCTTATTTTTCAAGTGTAGTCTGTGTGTCGTAGTGTCAATCGCAAGTCGTTTGAGGTTGTTCCGATTTTTGTGGATTTAACTGTGATTTTCTGAAGTTTGCCAGGATTGCGAAAATATTTTCAATCGTACAGGTCAAAATTTTCGGCGAAAATGACCCATATTTTCGGCGAAAATCCTTTTGAAATTCCACTGAGTTTTCCAGATATTTTTTAACGCAACTTTTCGGCGAAAATTTGAAACACTTTTTGGCGTAAATATTTATGAAAAACCGGCAGTACTTTTTGCCTTGAGTTTTCGCGAAAACTTGCACATATTTTCGCCGAAAACTTGAGTGAAAATCAGACAATTTTTCCCTTTTAATTCTCGGTCACTCTCTCTCTCCCCTCACTTTCTTCTTTCATTTTCGAAACGAAAAACCTCCCCCTGTTTGTTTAAACTCGCCGCCGCCGCCGCCATCGCGCGTCTCCCCTTCCTTAGCCGATCAGTTTGAGCCCTAGAACAGTCGAATCGGAGCTCTAGAGCTCCCGTTCAGCCAAACCCTAAATTTTCAATTTTCTCCGATTTTTCTCAATCCGTTCATTTTCAGCACCCATGGCTTCAAGGTAAGTTGTAGAACATTTCATTCCGAATCTTTTGACATGTTGAATGCTGAATTTCGTCGGGGTTGACTTCCGGTTTACCTCGATTTGCGTGCCGACTATTTCGTGTGAACTAGGTTAGTTGAATTACTTTTGACTGATCTAGCATGTTTAGGGAGTATTGTGCTGAATTATAAATACCATTTGATCGTGTGTTGCTATGCTTAAAGATAAATTCTTTGCGGTGTTGACTTTTGTGAAGTGTCGGTTTGACCATGAATATTCTGTGCTTGTTTGGCTGCCATAAGTGTTCATTCACGTTCATATATCTGTGCTTGCCATCTGAGTTTATATTATGCCGTCATTTCCCGCTTTGAGATAGTCTTGCCATGAATAGGGTTCAATGTGCTATGATGTTGACTTTTTGAATGTCAGTTTGACTTATGATCCCTAACTATGTTATGAACGTTCCGGCTAGACACATGTATACTTTGTGATTTATTGTGATTACCGGTTACTTACTTTGCTTACCCCCACTCGGTTTTCCTCATTTCTTTGTGAAATTGAGTTTTTCGACTAAGTGTGGGTGGGTTATTAGTTAACTAATCTGGTAGTTTCTGGTGTTAAGAATGTCACTCATGAGCGCAGGACCAAGGCGCGACTTGACACCGGCTCTAGCTCCCGCTCCCATCACCCCTCCGTCCAGGGCCCTCCACCAGCTTTCCCTGGCCGTGTCGGGTACAAGCAGCACATGCTCCGCACTGACGAGAGGTATGAGGCTCAGCTGGCATGGCAGCGCAGATAGGCGACGCTCTCCACATTCCCCCTTCCGATACGCCTGACCAGCAGTGATCGGGTTGTATTCCTTTTCTGGTCCTTTATTTTTATTTCTTCTTTTCGGATTTCGATCCAACTTTTTTCTGTGTGGAACAGGGACACTTGTCCCGGTATCCTTTTGATATTTTTGTTGTTTTTGTTTTGTAGGAACTCGAGTAGCCACTCCGCTCCACTCCGGGCTATCCGTGCTCACCCCCTATACCGACCATCTCATTCCAGGTTCTTCGTATCTCTCTACTGTAGTTTAGTCCTGTGAGGACACAGAACGGTTTAAGTGTGGGGTAGGATTCTAGGATTATGCATGATCTTGCTTGCTATCTATGATTCTGTGGTTCAAATTTCAAATTTGAAATTTCTCTAGCATAGAATTGCTCAATTCTTGACTTGTGATGTTGAATTGACTTCAATTTTAAACAATGACGTCTAGACTGTTCCACTTAGAACCTGTAACCAACATGTTGGCACTGAAATCAAATGAGTCTAGGTCAGAACAGATCATAAATCACTCTTGTAGTTGAACTTGAATTAATTGAATTAATTGGTTTGTTAATAACAAAGCTCAATAACACCGTTCTAAGATGATAAATGCTAGCTTCTCCCATGTTTTTCCACTCCATATTTGTTCACCTGTGATTGTGGCTTGAGATTAGGCAAAAATCCAATTCAAAATCTTGTGTAAAAAGTTATAACTAGCTAGGACCAAGTGGCTAAATTATTGAATCAAGTAATTGAGTTGTTCAAGTTAATGTTAAGTTCTTTAAAGTGCTAAAAATAAAGCTAGGCAAGCCCGACACCTAAGTAAGTGTTCGGGTTGAGCACTAGCATAAGCACAAATACTGTGAGCTAGGCAGGTCCAACACCTAAGTGAAGTGTTTGGTATCGAGCACTAGTATGCAGTAAATCAACTGAAGGAAGAAGTTGAACTTGAAATAAATCATTGTTTAAATTGGTCCTAGCTAGAACATGTAACGTACAGATCTAGAAACGGATGAAGTCGAGTCGATAGCCACATCACTTTTCCTACCTCTGCATCCACATCATCACTAGAGCTTAAAGTCTTTTTTATTAGAATTGGTGTTATCGTAGTCGGTTAATTATGATTAATTGTTTTCCCAAGAAACGTGCTTTGTTAAAACTACTACTTGATGTGTGCAGAGATTGGTGAGATCGAAAATTTATTTGGTTGATGTTCTTGCAAGTGTAGGTCACTCTTTCTACGTGGAACAGTCTAAACCAAATTGTTAGAATTGAATCTCAGTTTAATCTCGTGTCATTTGTGAATTTGAGTGTGTTCTAGTTCAGTTTGCTTGAGGACAAGCAAAACCTTAAGTGTGGGGTATTTTGATGACACTCGATTTGACGTGATTATCATCCTCATTTAAGGGACATTTCCTTGCTTAAGACATGGTTTTTAGGGTAGAATGACGAATATTCAATCAATTGCCCTATCTCGTGCCATTTGTGTTACCTTGGCCCGTTTCGGGTCTATTTGATGGTTTTCTAGTGTTTTTATGTTAGCACAGGTTTTTGCCGTCAAATAAAGTAGCAAAGGACGTGTCTAAGGCGTTGGAACCTCGAGGAATCGCACCGGAATAGATCCAAGGAGCCAACCAAGTCAAACAAATTCCTGCCCCGGTTTACAAAGGAGTTTTCGCCGAAAATACCCTAGTGTTTTCGGCGAAAATGCAAGAACAAATCCACTGATGTCAACTGAAGGATATTTTCGGTGAAAATACTAAGTTTTCGCGGAGAAGTGTTGGACCGAAAATCACAGAAGAAACAGCGGCGGTCATCCACTTTTGCAAAGGAATTTTCGGCGAAAATTCCTTAATATTTTCTCCGAAAATCCTAGTTAAAATCTGGCGGTTTAGGGTTAAGTATAAATAATTAACCGGCGGCCCAAAATTGATATACCTCATAATATCAATCATAATTGTCAGACCTAGAAGTTCGAGAGAGAGTTTAGAGAGTCAAAAGAATCATGGAGAGATCGTGACGCCATCCCTTCACCTCGGAGACTCGGAGCTTGGATTGAAGATTACCGGAGAGCGAAGCTTTGCCAGAGTCATCAGAATTAGGTTTTTTAGTTCTTATCTGTTCTTCCTCTGTACGATGAACTCTGTTTCTGTCTTTGATTCTTTTGTTATGAACATGAATAGCAGAACTCGTAGAGCTTAGATTAGATGAACCCTAAGTGACCCAGGGCTTTAAAGCAGTCACGGATCGGCGGTAATTAGACAAAGTTCAATCAGTTTCTCTTTGCATGGTTGTTTTGTTCTTGATTGTTTATGTTTCTTTTCTGGTTGATCGCCTAGATTAGGTTTTTGCAAGCTAGGGTTAGTCGCCAGACGTAGTCACTAAACGTAGTCGTTAGACAGTTCCCTGCTTTGGCGCTTAAACTTGTCTTCCTTGATCACCTAGCTTAGATTCTTGTTAAGCTGAGGATAGAAGCGAACGCTCGCCTCACTTTAGAACATCAATTCAACCAGTTAACCTTATAATTGGAGTGTGCCTTTCGTAGGAACCGATTAGGGTTAATCCACTGCAAGAGTAACTCATAAATCATTATCAATTGCACCAGTTAAGTTAAGTCGTTGCGAGAGGCGACCGTACCTGGGCGACCAATTGATCTTGGTAGTTAGATCGGACAGAGCGAACGTTCGCCAGTCTTAAACCTAAGGGTCAGGAGTTATGGTGGTGTTTAGAAATTGATTGAACGAGAATGAAATCCGCTGATCTGTTGATTGCTGTTGCCTTGGTGATCTAAGGGGGATTCGAAATCTAAGCTTGTCTGTTGTCTGTCTGAACCATCCAATCATTATGTCTTTCAATTTCATTTTAATTTTCTTGCATCTTAGTCTAGAAGTCGTGGAACTCACACCACGCACAACGTGTTCAAACTTGGATAAATTGCCAGCTTCTTTGAGTAGTCAATTAGAAGAAACCCTGTGGAATACGATCTGCTTAGCTTTCTAGCTTGGTAGTATTTGATCACTGTTCTGCAGTTCATCACACAACGTGTGTAAACCAGAGTAATCTGCCTTTACACTTGAGTAGACAATTATTAGAAGACTCGTGGAATACGATCTGCTTAGCTTTTTGCTTAGTAGTTATTTGATACCCTGTTCTGCAGCTTCATCAGATCCGCATGCTACAACACACACACACAGGATCCGGGCCCGATCAAGAAATCCGACCGTGATTAGGATTCCTCTCCGAACAAGGAAACCCTGATGCCACAGACTGAAGACCGTGTTTCCAAGTCCTAGTAGGATTAGGAAACACGGCTGAGCATAATCTGAGTTAGAATCTGGTCTTCTACACTGCTAACCATCTCCGAGCCGAATAAGGATTCCTACCCGAATTAGGGTTTCTCCGGTTTTGCTAGATTATTCGGTTTAGTGTTTATCTTCCTTTTTAAGACTCTTTAAGTGTTTATTTTGGTTTTTCCTTTCTAGTTCCGGTTGTTTAGGATTATTTAGTCCTTTTAGTATCCTACTTAGGACTCTTGTTTATTTCATCAATAGTTTAGGAAGTAGTATCATAGGAGGAATAGGAGAGATTGTTCTCTATTCCTCACCTATAAATAAAGGTCGTCGGCCTCACATGTTATTCAACCATTGATTAATAAATTACTTCAGAACTTTGTTCTTTTTTCCTTCAAGCTTTTGCTCGTTGTTCAATTGCTTAAGGTATCAGCTTATCATCTAGGGTACACACATTTTGACGTGGCACCTTCGACTGGACACTTAGGGTTCCTAGCTCTTTATAGCTAGTGGGTCCAAGTACTTTCCATCCCGGTTTTATAGGTTTGAATTGTTGCTAGGAGATCAGCTTGCAGTGGTTCACATTAACCATTTGGCACCCAACCAACAGAAGGAGGAATCACAGAGGGAGAGGAATGATCTAGAAGTACTACAACTCTAGAGTTTAGTTATTTTGTCAAGAACTTGAGACCATTTGTAACATCCCCGCCCAAAACTCAAGTTCGGTTGACTAGGGTGATGGAATCAGTGCTCCTAAGGTCCCCTTGAGGTCTGAGACGTTCGTGTATGAGCTGGGTTGAAGTTACAAAAGGGGAAGCGGTGCATTGTGAAGTACACGGCCGTGTAATGTGATACACGCCGTGTATCACAATACACGTCGTGTATCTATGATACACGACCGTGTACCTTAGTGGCAGAACTTCGTCAAAAGTGTCAGGAAATACCACAAGGCCATGTGTTGTAGATAAACATCATGTATCATGATACACGCCGTGTATCGTGGTCTGACATAAAAGGACGGACTGGCACAGAAATTCATAACTTCTCATTCCCTTTCTCTCTCCCCGAAAAGCTATTGACGAACCACTTTTGAGATTTCTTCAGAGGGTGATTCCGGGATCTGTAGAGGTCGAAATCGGGTTCCGTTTGTTGCAATGGTTCGTGGCAAAGAGGAGAAGAGACCGCTAACTTCAATTTCTGTTTTCCCGGTGTAGGTCACGAGCAGTGAGTGAGGGTAGGCTACGAGTTTGGAGTTGGGGAAACTTGATTTCTGAGGAACTAGAAGATGATTAGAGCCTCGTCTTGTATTCCAGGTGAGGGCCTAGTGTTGAATTGGTAGTTTGGATAGCAGGAGGAGTTCAGAGTTCGACATAGATGAAAACTAGGGATGCGTGGAAATGATGAGTGTAAAAGAGGAATTCGACTTTGTATATGCTTGATTGCTTTTGTTGGTGTGCCCTGGTTGGTTGTTGTTGTGTTGATGTGCATTGAGGGTGCTGAAATGAACTATCATGATGGGTTGACATTGGAATGAGAGTCAGGGGGAATAGGGATGTGGATGCAAGTGTTGTGATGTTATGAAATGACAGCTTTGTGGTTGCAGGAGAGTGGCCCTGCCAATGTGGGGTTGCTCTGAATATGGGAACAGGTGGGTGACCCCTAGACTCATGACATGGCCTCTTCTGTACTTGCAGGTGGGGGTAGCAGGTGAGCTAGCCTGTTACCTTTTGATTTATTGTGATTTGTGAGTGATGAGCTGCAAAACAGTGATCAAATACTACCAAGCTAGAAGCTAGGGTAGATCGTATTCTACGGGTCTTCTAATGATTGACTACTCAAATATAAAGGCAAATCACTCAGGTTAACACTTTCTGCGTGGTGTGAGTTCCACGACTTCTAATTCTAAGAAATGCACGAAAATTAAAAATTAAAACTAAAAACAGATTGAAAGATTGGTTGATTAAACAAAGATGACGGACAAGCTTAGACTTTGAATCCCCCTTCGTTCACCAGAGCATTGGCAATCAGCAGATCAGCGGATTTTGATTCTCGTTCAATCAATTCTAAGACACCACCATAACTCTAGAAGTTGGGACAGACAGTTTGGAGCAGCTAAGAGGCAACCAAGCCGTGAAGATCAGGTCAAGAGCGAAGTGCAGAAAGAAATGAAGAAGTTTTTCGGTACAAGCAACTAACTGGTCTATAGGGGAAGTGAATTTTATTGATCAAGACCCCCCTGGATTCACCGGAGGACAGCAGCCTCAGAATTATACGTTTGAGAATATTTGGGAGATCGAGGTAGACAAGAAGCTCGACCGGATCTTGGCAAGACTCGATGACCACGAGGAGAGATTCAAGCTTCAAGCCCTCTTAAACAAAGATCATGAAGCTCGAGGTCAACGAGTGGAGAGCATGCTGAATAACATGCTTAGCCTGCTAACTAATAGCCCCCTCCTTAATCAATCATCGGTTCAAGATGACCCTACCATTAGGAAGGAGCACGTCCAGGCTATCTCCACAAGAAGCGGCAAGCAATTAGCTGGTCCTGCAGCTCCTGATCCGGCCATAAATCCTAATGCTATAGCTATTGACAAGCCAGAGATCGAGGAGGAGGATAAAGAAGAAGAGGAGGAGGTGACTGCCCCGCCTCCCCTAACAAAGACATCACCTGCGCCACCTCTCCCTCCATATGAGCCTCGGATTCCGTTTCCTAAGGCTGCGCAATCAAAGGAGAAAGATCATGACACCGGTACAGAAAGTGGCATGGTTACTTGAAGAACACAGATGTCAAGATACCAGTTACTGATGCTATCCAGATGATACCGGAGGCTGGAAAAGTCGCGAAAGATCTTGCGAAGGACAAGAAGAAGGGAGAGTTGTCTTCCGTCTCCCTCGAGGAAGAATGCTTCGTGATCCACAGCCAGACAACCGCCATACCTCCCCCAGATAAGTGTCGCAATCTTGGTGCTTTTACTTTGCCTTGCACTATTAAAAATGTGAAAATTGATCGTAGTTTAATTGATCTAGGTTCTTCCATTAATGTCATGCCTACCTGCTTGTATGAGAAATTGAACCTAGGAGAATTGAAACCGATTAGCATGCGTTTAGTGTTTGCCGGTAGATCTGTGAAACTACCTAGGGGATTGATAGAAGATGTGGCTGTCAATTGTGGTCCTTTTACTATTCTGGCTGATTTTATTGTTATGGATACCGAGGGGAAGATGTCACTCTTCTCCTTGGCCGACCGTTTATGGCGACAGCCGGCATTACCATTAATGTTTCGAATGGCTCGTTGACATTAAGGTCGGCAAGGATACCATGACATTCCGTCTCAAGGACGGCATGCAAGTCTCTGTCAAAGAAGAGGCACATTGCTTGTCTGTTGAAGCTGTGGAGTTGGCTTCGGTCAACTCCGTTACTAATGAAAAATCTAGAGTTTATGCAGAAATCTTCTTGCCAGGTGTTGGATAGGTCCCTAATCTGCAGAATGAGCTGCCGACACAAAAGCCGAGAAAGAAGGAGGATCCGACGGCGTCCCCTCATGAATCGCCAAACATTAAAGATCCTGGCGAGATAAAGAAGGAGAATAAAGAGAAGGACGCTGCTTCGAAAGAACTGTGCGGGCCATTTGAAATCTCTGGTCATCTTCCCGAAGAACGAACCAAGCTAATTCACGCACACGGGAAGAGGTTCACACTCGCCGGAGGATCCCCAATGCCATATTTCATGAACTCCGACTCGGGCCTAAGAGAAATCATGAGTTGGGACGTCTCCTAACACCGTCCAGGTATCGTCCAGCTCAAGGTCGTTAAGCAAGAGCGCTTCGTGGGAGGGAACCCACGGCTGGAGTCAGTTTTTCAATTCTGTCAACCTTAGTGTTTTAGAGTCGGTTTGGGGGAGCCAAAAGTGTCAGTTTGTTTGTTTTCTTATTTTTCAAGTGTAGTCTGTGTGTCGTAGTGTCAATCGCAAGTCGTTTGAGGTTGTTCAGATTTTTGTGGATTTAACTGTGATTTTCTAAAGTTTGCCGGGATTGCGAAAATATTTTCAATCGTACCACTACAACAGAAAGGTGATTTAGTGGCAGGCGACCGGGCTGCCTGCCACTAAGCTAGTGGCAGCGGGGTGGGCTTAGTGGCAGGCAGCCCGGTCGCCTGCGAGTAACAGCAGGCCTGCCAGCTGTTAGTGGCAGGCGGCCTGCGAGTAAGCGCGGCCTGCCAGCGGTTTACTCGCAGGCGCGCCTGCCACTAACAGCAGCCTGCCAGCTGTTAGTGGCAGGCACGCCTGCGAGTAAGCGCGGCCTGCCAGCGGTTACTCGCAGGCGCGCCTGCCACTAACAGCAGCCTGCCAGCTGTTAGTGGCAGGCTCGCCTGCGAGTAAGCGCGGCCTGCCAGCGGTTACTCGCAGGCGCGCCTGCCACTAACAGCAGCCTGCCAGCTGTTAGTGGCAGGCCGCCTGCCACTAGCAGCACTGCCTGCCACTAAATCCACGAATGACTACCCCCAAATCAGCTGCCCCTGCCATTTTCGCCGATTTGAAGTTTCTCCTTCTTCCTTTCTCCTTCTTCCTTTCTCTGAATTCTACGCCGATTTGAAGTTTCTAAGGTACGAAACTATTATCTAAACTCTCTTCCTTGTTCAATTTCATCTACTTCTTCATGTTCTCTTCTGATTTGAACGTCCGCTGTTGTTTGTTTGTCGAAACGGATTAGTGTTACGAATTTCAAGCCAACAGATTCCTGATTTCAAGCCAATCGTCGAAACGGATTACAGTCAGTAACTAGGTATTTCCATGGTTTATTAATGTTGTCTTCTGATTTCTGAGTTGTAGTCATTTCAGATTCTCGAACCGAACGAGTTCACCCAGTAATTTGTTGCATGACACTTTATTTTTTTTTTCCAGGACGCAGCTATTTACCCATAATCGGTGTTTAGCTCTCGCATTCCCCAGAATCAGTCCAAAGGTTCAGCTTCTCTTGAAAAGCTTGTCACCAATCCCTCAAAGCCAAGGTTACCTACTACTTTCAAGTTATGCATTTAAATTAAGTATGATCTCGTTGAATTATATTCATTGTTTTAACTTATTTTGATCTCAATCTGTTTGTAGCAAAGTTTCGGTTGTTGGTCTTTGCCGCTTATTCCTCGACTCATTATCCGAGTTATCATCAATTTCCAGGTACGCTACTTTAAGTAAAATTAGTTTCCAAGTCCTGAACATGATTATGTAAAAAGTTTGATATGCATGCAACTTGATGATAGATAGAATATAAAGAATATGTAATTTGATTTTAATATAAAGAATATGTACAATTTGAACTACAATTTTTATCTACTTGTATATTAAAACTAAAATTTATGAATTTTAACACAAAAATATATGTTTATTATTAATTAATGTATGTGTACAAAATATATGCATGTAATTGATTATGCTTAAAGGAGTTATGATTTTGAGCATGTAAATTTGTTTATAAACTACGCATGTAAATACCTATTAAGCATTTATATGCAAACTTAACAAAATATTCATTCAATATACAAAATTTGTGCATGTAATTGATTATGCACTTGAAGGAGTTTAACCATGTAAATTTGTCAAAAAAATATGCATGTAAATATCTACTAAGTAGTTACTATTTAGCATATGCAACCTTAACAAAATATTTAATGAATAAACGATATTAATATTTTACGAAATATATTTAGCAACTTATGTCAAATTAAGTTGGTAAATATAATATTTTAGTATTTAATATAATTAGGAAAACTTAGCTTAAAGCTAAGTTATATAGACTATTATTATTTTGTACATTTTATCATGACTAGTAAACAAATCGATACTAATTAACACTCAATATATAGATGGACAAGTCTTGGATTCGAAAGCCGCGACATACTCGTGAGTATTACGCTGGCGTTCAACAATTCCTCGACTTTGCAATCTCCAATGCAGTAGATGGAGTGAACATACTTTGTCCTTGTCCGAAATGCAACTTCAAGAAGTTGATGCCACGGAACGAAGTTAATCAGCATTTGCTAGCAAAGGCGTTTCCCTCGTCATACGATGTATGGAATTTGCATGGAGAGTTAATCACAGATTTTGGTGCCTTCACTGCCATGGTTGGACCGGAACTAGTCGCTCATGAAGAAACAATTCCTCCATTACTAGTTGAGGATATACCAATATCTGAGCCAGACTTGTTTCAGAACATGGTGAATGATGCATTTGAACAACGTCCATCGGATGATCAAGTGCCTCAAACGGGTGATGAACCAATGCCAGATATACCCAACATGCAACCAGATGATGAGTTTTTCCGAGCTTTGCGGGATGGTGAAGTACCATTGTATGATGGTTGTACCAGTTTCACAAAGTTGTCGTTCATGATCAACTTATACCACATTAAGTCTTTACACAAGATCAGTGATAAAGCAATGTCGAAGATACTGGAGTTGCTTCGCAAGGCTTTTCCTACGGCCAAAATCCCTTCATCCAATTATGAAGCGAAGAAGACAATTAAGAGTCTTGGGTTGTCCTATAACAAGATTGATGCATGTAAGAATGATTGCATATTGTACACTGGAGAAGATAGTGAAGCGAAAGAATGTCGAGTGTGTGGGTTGCTCGATTCAAGGATGAAGGAAACAGTGCGGGTGAGAAAAAATCAAAGCCTCTACCTGATTCAAGGATGTTGGACCTGATTTTATCCAGCAGCTTGCTATGGTATGTGTACAAAAGTCAGTAATTACTTATGTAATGTTTTTATATCTCTCACACATATCTGTTTTTGTCTGTGTAGAATGGTGGTGGTGGTAACCGTGGTGGTAATGGTGATGGTGCGTACGTGCATCCTTGGGATATTGTGTAGTTTGTTATGTATTTGTACTATTATACTGTATTGTACTGTTTGTTAACTATTGTATTATTGTACGTGCATCATCTGGTGCTCTGTGTGTATGAATTATGTATTATTACTATTGTACGATCATTATTTGATATTTCGTAATGTTTTTTGTTGAATAATTTGAAATTGTTTTTAATTTTGTTATCGTGGTCATTTTAATCGGTCCAGCCTAACAAACCAATCGGTCCAGCCTAACAAACCAATCGTCCAGCCTAACAAACCAATTGGTCAAACCAACCAGCCCAGCCCGGCCAAATCGGCCTACCAAGCCCAACCGGCCTGGCCCAGGTAGGTGGGTAGTGGCAGGCGCCTGCCACTAAGCTCAGTGGCAGGCCACAAAGTTAGTGGCAGGCGCCTGCCACTAAGCTTAGTGGCAGGCCACTGAGCTTAGTGGCAGGCGCCTGCCACTAAGCTTAGTGGCAGGCCATTGGTTAGTGGCAGGCGTCTGCCACTAAGCTTAGTGGCAGGCGCCTGCCACTAACCAATGGCCTGCCACTAAGCTTAGTGGCAGGCGCCTGCCACTAACCACCTGCCTGCGAGTAGCTTACTCGCAGGCGGGGCCTGCCACGTGTTGGGCTTCCTCGCAGCAGCTTTACTCGCAGGCCCATATGTGGTTAGTGGCAGGCGGCGCCTGCGAGTAAGCTCCTGTTTTAGTGGCAGGCCGCCTGCCACTAACCTCGACGAGGCCTGCCACTATTTTTGGCGAAAATGACCCATATTTTTTGGCGAAAATGACCCATATTTTTGGCGAAAATCCTTTTGAAATTCCACTGAGTTTTCCAGACATTTTTTAACACAACTTTTCAGCGAAAATTTGAAACACTTTTCGACGTAAATAATTATGAAAAACCGGCAGTACTTTTTGCTTTGAGTTTTCGGCGAAAACTTGCACATATTTTCGCCGAAAACTTGAGTGAAAATCAGACAATTTTTCCCTTTTAATTCTCGGTCACTCTCTCTCTCCCCTCACTTTCTTCTTTCATTTTCGAAATGAAAAACCTCCCCCTGTTTGTTTAAACTCGTCGCCGCCGCCGCCATCGCGCGTCTCCCCTTCCTTAGCTGATCAGTTTGAGCCCTAGAACAGTCGAATCGGAGCTCTAGAGCTCCCGTTCAGCCAAAGCCTAAATTTTCAATTTTTCTCTCGATTTTTCTCAATCCGTTCATTTTCAGCACCCATGGCTTCAAGGTAAGTTGTAGAACTTTTCATTCCAAATCTTTTGACATGTTGAATGCTGAATTTCGTCGGGGTTGACTTCCGATTTACCTCGATTTGCGTGCCAACTATTTCTTGTGAACTAGGTTAGCTGAATTACTTTTGACTGATCTAGCATGTTTAGGGAGTATTGTGCTAAATTATAAATACCATTTGATCGTGTGTTGCTATGCTTAAAGATAAATTCTTTGCGGTGTTGACTTTTGTGAAGTGTCGGTTTGACCATGGATTTTCTGTGCTTGTTTGGCTGCCATAAGTGTTCATTCACGTTCATATATCTGTGCTTGCCATCTGAGTTTATATTATGCCGTCATTTCCCGCTTTGAGATAGCCTTGCCATGATTAGGGTTCAATGTGCTATGATGTTGACTTTTTGAATGTCGGTTTGACTTATGATCCCTAACTATGTTATGAACGCTCCGGCTAGACACATGCATACTTTGTGATTTATTGTGATTACCGGTTACTTACTTTGCTTACCCCCACTCGGTTTTCCTCATTTCTTTGTGAAATTGAGTTTTTCGACTAAGTGTGGGGTGGGTTATTAGTTAACTAATCTGGTCGTTTCTGGTCTTAAGAATGTCACTCATGAGCGCAGGACCAAGGCGCGACTTGACACCGGCTCTAGCTCCCGCTCCCATCACACCCGCCGTCCAGGGCCCTCCACCAGCTTTCCCTGGCCGTGTCGGGTACAAGCAGCACATGCTCCGCACTGACGAGAGGTATGAGGCTCAGCTGGAATGGCAGCGCAGATAGGCGACACTCTCCACATTCCCCCTCCCGATACGCCTGACCAGCGAAAATCAAACCCCCCACCCTTAGAACAGTGATCAGGTTGTTTCTATCCTTTCCATTTCTTTTCTTTCTTCTTTTCGGATCTCGATCCACTTTTTTCTGTGTGGAACCGGGACACTTGTCCAGGTATCCTTTTGATATTTTTGTTGTTTTTGTTTTGTAGGAACTCGAGTAGCCACTCCGCTCCACTCCGGGCTATCCGTGCTCACCCCCTACACCGACCATCTCACTCCAGGTTCTTCGTATCTCTCTACTGTAGTTTAGTCCTGTGAGGACACAGAACGGTTTAAGTGTGGGGTAGGATTCTAGGATTATGCATGATCTTGCTTGCCATCTATGATTCTGTGGTTCAAATTTGAAATTTGAAATTTCTCTAGCATAGAATTGCTCAATTCTTGACTTGTGATGTTGAATTGACTTCAATTTTAAACAATGACGTCTAGACTGTTCCACTTAGAACCTGTAACCAACATGTTGGCACTGAAATCAAATGAGTCTATGTCAGAACAGATCATAAATCACTCTTGTAGTTGAACTTGAATTAATTGAATTAATTGGTTTGTTAATAACAAAGCTCAATAACACCGTTCTAAGATGATAAATGCTAGCTTCTCCCATGTTTTTCCACTCCATATTTGTTCACCTGTGATTGTGGCTTGAGATTAGGCAAAAATCCAATTCAAAATCTTGTGTAAAAAGTTATAACTAGCTAGGACCAAGTGGCTAAATTATTGAATCAAGTAATTGAGTTGTTCAAGTTAATGTTAAGTTCTTTAAAGTGCTGAAAATAAAGCTAGGCAAGCCCGACACCTAAGTGAAGTGTTCGGGTTGAGCACTAGCATAAGCACAAATACTGTGAGCTAGGCAGGTCCAACACCTAAGTGAAGTGTTTGGTATCGAGCACTAGTATGCAGTAAATCAACTGAAGGAAGAAGTTGAACTTGAAATAAATCATTGTTTAAATTGGTCCTAGCTAGAACATGTAACGTACAGATCTAGAAACGGATGAAGTCGAGTCGATAGCCACGTCACTTTTCCTACCTCCGCATCCACATCATCGCTAGAGCTTAAAGTCTTTTTTATTAGAATTGGTGTTATCGTAGTCGGTTAATTATGATTAATTGTTTTCCCAAGAAACGTGCTTTGTTAAAACTACTACTTGATGTGTGCAGAGATTGGTGAGATCGAAAATTTATTTGGTTGATGTTCTTGCAAGTGTAGGTCACTCTTTCTACGTGGAACAGTCTAAACCAAATTGTTAGAATTGAATCTCAGTTTAATCTCGTGTCATTTGTGAATTTGAGTGTGTTCTAGTTCAGTTTGCTTGAGGACAAGCAAAAGCTTAAGTGTGGGGTATTTTGATGACACTCAATTTGACGTGATTATCAGCCTCATTTAAGGGACATTTCCTTGCTTAAGACATGGTTTTTAGGGTAGAATGACGAATATTCAATCAATTGCCCTATCTCGTGCCATTTGTGTTACCTTGGCCCGTTTCGGGTCTATTTGATGGTTTTCTAGTGTTTTTATGTTAGCACAGGTTTTTGCCGTCAAATAAAGTAGCAAAGGACGTGTCTAAGGCGTTGGAACCTTGAGGAATCACACCGGAATAGATCCAAGGAGCCAACCAAGTAAAAGAAATTCCTGCCCCGGTTTACAAAGGAGTTTTCGCCGAAAATACCCTAGTGTTTTCGGCAAAAATGCAAGAACAAATCCACTGATGTCAACTGAAGGATATTTTCGGCGAAAACACTAAGTTTTCGCGGAGAAGTGTTGGACCGAAAATCACAGAAGAAACAGCCGGCGGTCATCCACTTTTGGAAAGGAATTTTTGGCGAAAATTCCTTAATATTTTCTCCGAAAATCCTAGTTAAAATCCGGCGGTTTAGGGTTAAGTATAAATACTTAACCGGCGGCCCAAAATTGATATACCTCATAATATCAATCATAATTGCCAGACCTAGAAGTTCGAGAGAGAGTTTAGAGAGTTAAAAGAATCGTGGAGAGATCGTGATTCCATCCCTTCACCTCCGAGACTCGGAGCTTGGATTGAAGATTAACGGAGAGCGAAGCTTTGCCAGAGTCATCAGAATTAGGTTTTTCAGTTCTTATATGTTCTTCCTCTGTACGATGAACTCTGTTTCTGTCTTTTGTTATGAACATGAATAGCTGAACTCGTAGAGCTTAGATTAGATGAACCCTAAGTGACCCAGAGCTTTAATTGGGTCACGGATCGGCGGTAATTAGATTCAAAGTTCAATCAGTTTCTCTTTGCATGGTTGTTTTGTTCTTGATTGTTTATGTTTCTTTTCTGGTTGATCTCCTAGATTAGGTTTTTGCAAGCTAGGGTAAGTCGCCAGACGTAGTCACTAAACGTAGTCGTTAGACAGTTCCCTGCTTTGGCGCTTAAACTTGTCTTCCTTGATCACCTAGCTTAGATTCTTGTTAAGCTGAGGATAAAAGCGAACGCTCGCCTCACTTTAGAACATCAATTCAACCAGTTAACCTTATAATTGGAGTGTGCCTTTCGTAGGAACCGATTAGGGTTAATCCACTGCAAGAGTAACTCATAAATCATTAGTAATTGCACCAGTTAAGTTAAGTCGTTGCGAGAGGCGACCGTACCCGGGCGACTAATTAATCTTGGTAGTTAGATCGGATAGAGCGAACGTTCGCCAGTCTTAAACCTAAGGGTCAGGAGTTATGGTGGTGTATAGAAATTGATTGAACGAGAATGAAATCTGCTGATCTATTGATTGCTGTTGCCTTGGTGATCTAAGGGGGATTCGAAATCTAAGCTTGTCTGTCGTCTGTCTGAACCATCCAATCATTATGTCTTTCAATTTCATTTTAATTTTCTTGCATCTTAGTCTAGAAGTCGTGGAACTCACACCACGCACAACGTGTTCAAACTTGGATAAATTGCCAGCTTCTTTGAGTAGTCAATTAGAAGAAACCCTGTGGAATACGATCTGCTTAGCTTTCTAGCTTGGTAGTATTTGATCACTGTTCTGCAGTTCATCACACAACGTGTGTAAACCAGAGTAATCTGCCTTTACACTTGAGTAGACAGTTATTAGAAGACTCGTGGAATACGATCTGCTTAGCTTTTAGCTTAGTAGTTATTTGATACCTTGTTCTGCAGCTTCATCAGATCCGCATGCTACAACACACACACACAGGATCCGGGCCCGATCAAGAAATCTGACCGTGATTAGGATTCCTCTCCGAACAAGGAAACCCTGATGCCACATACTAAAGACCGTGTTTCCAAGTCCTAATAGGATTAGGAAACATGGCGGAGCATAATCCGAGTTAGAATCTGGTCTTCTACACCGCTAGCCATCTCCGAGCCGAATAAGTATTCCTACCCGGATTAGGGTTTCTGCGGTTTTGCTAGATTATTCGGTTTAGTGTTTATCTTCATTTTTAAGACTCTTTAAGTGTTTATTTTGGTTTTTCCTTTCTAGTTCCGGTTGTTTAGGATTATTTAGTCCTTTTAGTATCCTACTTAGGACTCTTGTTTATTTCTTCAATAGTTTAGGAAGTAGTATCATAGGAGGAATAGGAGAGATTGTTATCTATTCCTCACCTATAAATAAAGGCCGTCAGCCTCACATGTTATTCAACCATTGATTAATAAATTACTTCAGAACTTTGTTCTTTTTTCCTTCAAGCTTTTGCTCGTTGTTCAATTACTTAAGGTATCGGCTTATCATCTAGGGTACACACATTTTGACGTGGCACCTTCGACTAGACACTTAAGGTTCCTAGCTCTTTATAGCTAGTGGGTCCAAGTACTTTCCATCCCGGTTTCATAGGTTTGAATTGTTGTTAGGAGATCAGCTTGCAGTGGTTCACATTAACTATTTGGCACCCAACCAACAGAAGGAGGAATCACAGAGGGAGAGGAATGATCTAGAAGTACTACAACTCTAGAGTTTAGTTATTTTGTCAAGAACATGAGACCATTTGTAACATCCCCGCCCAAAACTCAAGTTCAGTTGACTAGGGTGATGGAATCAGTGCTCCTAAGGTCCCCTTGAGGTCTGAGACGTTCGTGTATGAGCTGGGTTGAAGTTACAAAAGGGGAAGCGGTGCATTGTGAAGTACACTTCGTGTACCTTAGTGGCAGAACTTCGTCAAAAGTGTCAGGAAATACCACACGGCCATGTGTTGTAGATACACATCGTGTATCATGATACACGCCGTGTATCGTGGTCTGACATAAAAGGACGGACTGGCACATAAATTCATAACTTCTCATTCCCTTTCTCTCTCCCCGAAAAGCTATTGACGAACAACTTTCGAGCTATCTTCAGAGGGTGATTCCAGGATCTGTAGAGGTCGGAATCGGGTTCCGTTTGTTGCAATGGATTCATGGCAAAGAGGAGAAGAGACCGCTAAATTCAATTTCTGTTTTCCCGGTGTAGGTCACGAGCAGTGAGTGAGGGTAGGCTACGAGTTTGGAGTTGGGGAAACTTGATTTCTGAGGAACTAGAAGACGATTAGAGCCTCGTCTTGTATTCCAGGTGAGGGCCTAGCGTTGAATTGGTAGTTTGGATAGCAGGAGGAGTTCTGAATTCGACTTAGATGAAAACTAGGGATGCGTGGAAATGATGAGTGTAAAAGAGGAATTTGACTTGTGTATATGCTTGATTGCTTTTGTTGGTGTGCCCTGGTTGGTTGTTGTTGTGTTGATGTGCATTGAGGGTGATGAAATGAACTATCATGATGGGTTGACATTGGAATGAGAGTCAGGGGGAATAGGGATGTGGATGCAAGTGTTGTGATGTTATGAAATGACAGCTTTGTGGTTGCAGGAGAGTGGCCCTGCCAATGTGGGGTTGCTCTGAATATGAGGAACAGGTGGGTGACCCATAGACTCATGACATGGCCTCCCCTGTACTTGCAGGTGGGGGTAGCAGGTGAGCTAGCCGGTTACCTTTTGATTTATTGTGATTTGTGAGTGATGAGCTGCAAAACAGTGATCAAATACTACCAAGCTAGAAGCTAGGGTAGATCGTATTCTACGGGTCTTCTAATGATTGACTACTCAAATATAAAGGCAAATCACTCAGGTTAACACTTTGTGCGTGGGGTGAGTTCCACGACTTCTAATTCTAAGAAATGCACGGAAATTAAAAATTAAAACTGAAAACAGATTGAAACATTGGTTGATTAAACAAAGATGACAGACAAGCTTAGACTTTGAATCCCCCTTCGTTCACCAGAGCATTGGCAATCAGCAGATCAGCGGATTTCGATTCTCGTTCAATCAATTCTAAGACACCACCATAACTCCTTACCCTTAGGTTTAAGACTGGCGAACGTTAGCTGTATCCGATCTAGCTACCAAGATTAATTAGCCGCCCGGGTACGGTCGCCTCTCATAACAACTTAACTTAACTGGTGCAATTACTAATGATTTATGAGTTACTCTTGCAGTGGATTAATTCTAACTGGTTCCTATGAAAGGCACACTCCAATGATTAGGTTAATTGTTCGATTTGAAGTTTTAAAGTAAGGCAAGCGTTCGCTTCTATCCTTAGCTTAACAAGAATCTAATCTAGGTGATCAATCCAGACAAGAAACATGAACAATGAAAAACAAATCAAACATGAAAGAGAAACTGATTGAACTTTGAATCTAATCATCGCCGATCCGTGACCGCTTTAAAGCGTTGGGTCACTTAGGGTTCATCTAGTCTAAGCTCTACGAGTTTAGCTACTCATGTTTTTCACAAAAGAATCAAAGACAAAGATGGAGTTCATCTTGAACAGAGGAAGAACAGAAAAGGATCTGAAAAACCTAATTAAGACGACTCCGGCAGAACTTTGATCTCTGGTAAGCTGCAATCCTAGCTCCGAGTCTTCGAGATGAAAGGGATGGCGTCATGATCTCTTCCTGGCTCTTCGAACTCTAACTCTACTTCTGAACTCGTGAGAATCCTCGAAGTGTTTGGTATTCTCCGGTATGTGTTGTATATCTTGATTTAGGGCCGTCGATTAAGTATTTATACTTAACCCTAATACCGCCAGATCTACCTGGAATTTTCACCGAAAATTCCTTTGTAAATGGGGTGATCGCCGGCTGTTTCTCCTGTGATTTTCGGATGTCGGGTTCTCGGCGAAAACTTGATATTTTCGTCGAAAACTTCTTCTTGAAAGCACTACCAATTTCTTCATGAGTTTTCGCCAAAAACTCCAAGGTATTTTCGCCAAAAACTTCTTTGTAAATGGGACCAGAATTTGGTTCGACTTGATTGACTCCTTGGATTGATTCCGGTGCGATTCCTCGAGGTTCCAACGCGTTAGACACGTCCTTGGCTACTTTATTTGACGGCAAAAACCTGTGCTAACATGAAAACACTAGAAAACCATCAAATAGACCTGAAACGGGCCAAGGTAACACAAATGCCACGAGATAGAGTAGATGAGTGAATATTCGTTCTTCTACCCTAAAAACCATGTCTTAAGCAAGGAAATGTCGCTTAAATGAGGCTGATAACCACGTCAAATCGAGTGTCATCAAAATACCCCACACTTAAGCTTTTGCTTGTCCTCAAGCAAACTGAATAGAAACGCTCATGTTCACAAACGATAAGATTTATTAAATTGGAGTTCAATCAAACACAATGAATTATTAGACAGATAATTCCTAGAACAAGTAACCTAACATGCATACTGATCAGCCAAACAACCTGGTCTCATTAAAAACTGCACACGACGAGTAATCGCAACCAATTATGCACGAATTTGACCTGACCGACCAGACTCCTCACACAAGAAATATTTAGTAAACGGGGAACTCTCACTCTCTGTGTTTAAGGACGTGTTTCTGCTCTCAATCATTTTCTGTTACTGAATTCTGTCATAAGTTTGCAATTCGACCACATCTCCACCACTGTGACAACACGAGTAACTAGTCAAGAAGGACTTCCTTGATTAAATACTCCAAGAATTCTGGGCCACGTTCGAGTTGAACGAGCATAAGAGGAGGCAGCGTGGGAAGGTGATATCCTTCTACCTTGGCGGGGTGTCCAAGTCGTTCACCTATGATGAGTTTGCTGCTCATCTCGGGATCCCCCGCGAGCACTACGAGGGACATCACCTCGGCTGGGAGAACGACTCCAACAATGGAGAGGAGTACGACGCGCTCTGGAGCGACATGACAGGAGTGCCCGGCGATCGTACCACGAAGCATAACTCAGTTAAGTCCCTCTCTCACCCTCTCTATCGATTCATTCACATGGTTTGGCGTCGTTCTCTTTTGTTTGCACCAGATAAGAGCCGCCACCACATCAGCAGAGAGGAGCTCACTCTTCTTCGCACCATTTGGGAAAGTTATCCACTCCATCCCAGGTGGGTGCTTGCACGCATGCTACGCCAGAAGACGCAGAAGCCGACGCCACCTAGCTCACTTCTGGGAGGTAACTTTGTGGGCCAGCTCATCATCTCCCTCGGTATCAGCCATGAATATGGCCCGGACATCCCACGACGCAGAGTATATATCGTCGGTGGAGATTTAGCGATCGAGTACTACCTCGAGTTGGACCTCAGTCCACAGGTGCCGGTGCCCCCTCCTCTCCAAGTCGAGGAAGATGATGTAATGAGCCGCGGCCCTAGTCAGAGCCGGAGTTTCATGATCATACACGCTCGCCACATCATCAGGCAGGGTATGCACACCAGTCGCCGCCCATTCCAGATCCATATCAGGCGCCTCACCCTCAGCACCAACCGCATCCCGCGGATATTGGAGAGCTGTACGAGCGAATCCAGGAGTGGCGCATCACTGACAACCCCACTCAGGATGCGAGATGGATTATTATGCAGTAACACATGCACCACTCTGACGAGCGATATGAGGCACAACTGGCGTGGCAACGTCAGGTCGGCGACGCCCTACACCTTCCACCCCCCGACGCCCCTGACCAGCTATGATCGGGTGGTGTCCTTTTCCTGTCCTTTCTTTTTATTTCTTCTTTTCGGATTTCGATCCAACTTTTTTCTATGTGGATCCGAGACACTTGTCCCGGTTTCCTTTTTATCTTTCATTTGTTTTTGTTTTGCAGGCAATCGGTAGATTCCCTTTGCTTCGCTTTGGTAGATTGCCTCTGCTCCGAGGATCCGTGCTCATCCCCTACGCCAACCATCTCGGTCCAGGTTCTTCTACTTCACTCTGAACTCTAGATTTAGTCCTGTGAGGACACAGTCCGATTTAAGTGTGGGGTAGGATGCTAGAGAACCTTGCATGAACTTGAATGCCCTTGATTGTGTTTTTGTGTGCCTCGTGATTCCTGTCCAGTCTCTCTAGCATTAGAATGGCTCAGTTCTTGATTTTTGATGTTAAGTTGTTGTTTAATCTTTCATAATGATGCTTAGACTGCTTAACCTAGAAATTGAGAGCCAACGTGTTTACTTTGATGCGAAATTGCCTGGTCAGAACAGATTTTTAAAATCACACTTGTAGTTTGTAGCCTTGATTGCATGAAAATGACCGAATCCGACTAGCAAACCAACTGTGAGTTTTGATCCATTGCACGTAACTTGCAATTTCAATTCTTTTTGAGTGATTTTCTGTTTGCTTGAATGAGTTAGAATTTGCATGAGACCTACTCGAGACCACACGATGACACAAGTTCTAGAATGATAGGGGCACCTAGATTCAGCTACTAAGCCAGATAGCCTACCAAACGATAAATCCATTAGGTTTAAACCCTTGAGCTTGGCCTGTTCTTTCGGTTCGATAATACATTACAACTATTTCCCATTCTTTCATTTCCCGTTGATCCTCTATGGTTGTAGTTCTAGATTGACCTACCGGAAGTCGGTTTGTGGTAACCTGCCTATAGCCATTAAACAGGTGGTCTTAGCTATTATGTCCAAACGTGTAAACCCCTCTAGCAACTAAAAGAAAGAATTGGCACAAAGAAAAAAAAAGAAGAAAAACAATAGAAAGTTTCGAAAAAAAAAGAAAGAAGAAAAATCAGAAAAGTTTCAAGTTTTTCAGTTCAATAAACGTTCTTCTCCCTTCAAATAGAAGAACGAAGCTAAAGAAAAGTCAAAGAAAAAAAGAAAGTATAAAGAAAATAAGTGCTAGTTTGCTTGAGGGTATCATAGGATGAGCGTTCACTATTCCACCCGTGTCTGCTTAGACGGTAGGAAGCCATAAGCTAGATTCGAGGGAAGTTAGTCGAAAGCTACACCGCAACGAAGCCATCATCATACACTGCCATCATCCATCGCATCATAAACCCTTGTAGTGTAGAATTTGTTACAGTCCTAGCAGGGAAGTCCTTCTTGACTAGTCACTCGTGTTGTCACAATGGTGGAGATGTGGTCGAATTGCAAACTTATGACAGAATTCAGTAATAGGAAATGATTGAGAGCAGAGATACGTCCTTAAACACAGAGAGTGAGAGTTCCCCGTTTACTAAATATTTCCTGTGTGAGGAGTCTGGTCGGTCAGGTCAAATTCCTGCATAATTGGTTGTGATTACTCGTCATGTGCAGTTTTTAGTGAGACCAGGTTGTTTGGCTGATCAGTACTCATGTTAGGTTTCTTGTTCTAGGAATTATCTGTCTAATAATTCATTGTGTTTGACTGAACTCCAATTTAATAAATATTATCATTTGTGAATATGAGTGTTTCTATTCAGTTTGCTTGAGGACAAGCAAAAGCTTAAGTGTGGGGTATTTTGATGACACTCGATTTGACGTGATTATCAGCCTCATTTAAGCGACATTTCCTTACTTAAGACATGGTTTTTAGGGTAGAATAACGAATATTCACTCATCTACTTTATCTCGTGCCATTTGTGTTACTTTGGCCCGTTTCGGGTCTATTTGATGGTTTTCTAGTGTTTTCAGGTTAGCACAGGTTTTTGCCGTCAAATAAAGTAGCCAAGGACGTGTCTAAGGCATTGGAACCTTGAGGAATCACACCGGAATCGATCCAAGGAGTCAATCAAGCCGAACCAAATTCTACTCCCATTTACAAAGGAATTTTCGGCGAAAATCCCTTGGAGTTTTCGGCGAAAATTCATGAAGAAATCAGCAGAGCTTGCAAGAAGAAGTTTTCGGCGAAAATGTCAAGTTTTCGCCGAGAACTTGGCGTCCGAAAATCACAGAAGAACTCAGCCGGCGATCACCCCATTTACGAAGGAATTTTTGGCAAAAATTCCATCAGGTTTTCGGCGAAAATTCCAGGCAGATTCAGCGGTATTAGGGTTAAGTATAAATACTTAACCGCTGGCCCTAAATCAGAAGAAGATACAACACATACCAAATAATACAAAATACTTCGAGGATTCTCACGAGTTCAGGAGTAAAGTTAGAGTTCGAAGAGCCAGGAAGAGATCGTGACGCCATCCTTTTCATCTCGAAGACTCGGAGCTAGGAGTGTAGCTTACCTGAGATCAAAGTTCTGCCGGAGTCGTCTTAATTAGGTTTCTCAGATCCTTTTCTGTTCTTCCTCTATTCAAGATGAACTCTATCTTTGCCTTTGATTCTTTTTGTATGAACATGAGTAGCTAAACTCGTAGAGCTTAGATTAGATGAACCTTAAGTGACCCAGGGCTTTAAAGTGGTCACGGATCGGCAGTGATTAGATTCGAAATTCATTCAGTTTCTCCTTCATGTTTGATTTGTTCTTCATTGTTCATGTTTCTTGTCTGGATTGATCACCTAGATTAGATTCTTGTTAAGCTAAGGATAGAAGCGAACGCTCACCTTACTTTAAAACACCAAATCGAACAATTGACCTAATCATTGGAGTGTGCCTTTCGTAGGAACTAGTTAGGGTTAATCCACTGCAAGAGTAACTCATAAATCATTAGTAATTGCACCAGTTATGTTAAGTCATTGCGAGAGGGACCGTACCCGGGCGGCTAATTAATCTTGGTAGCTAGATTGGATAGAGCGAACGTTCGTTAGTCTTAAACCTAAGGGTAAGGAGTTATGGTGGTGTCTTAGAATTGATTGAACGAGAATCAAAATCCGCTGATCTGCTGATTGCCAATGCTCTGGTGAACAAAGGGGGATTCAAAGTCTAAGCTTGTCTGTCATCTTTGTTTAATCAACCAATCTTTCAATCTGTTTTCAATTTTAATTTTTAATTTCCGTGCATTTCTTAGAATTAGAAGTCGTGGAACTCACACCACGCACAAAGTGTTAACCTGAGTGATTTGCCTTTATATTTGAGTAGTCAATTATTAGAAGACCCGTGGAATACGATCTACCCTACCTTCTAACTTGGTAGTATTTGATCACTGTTTTGCAGCTCATCAAATTGGCGCCATTGCCGGGGAATTCTTTTGATTGTTCGAAAGAAGAACTGGCATTTTATTCTTCTACTTTCCATGTTTCACCTTTCCATCCACTTCGATTTTACACTGGTTTTGTTTGTTTTTGTTATTTGTAGGTTGTTCACAGGTGTATGCACAGCCGCCCTCTCACGGCTCTCCAAAGCGCAAAAAACGACAAGGCTAAGAGTGTAGAGAGATCAGGCAGTTCTGCTCCACCAAGACAATCACAGATTCCGAAGAGAGGCAGAACCAATCCACCTCCATCTGTCACTCCGATCAAGATCGAGGAACTGAAGGAGAGTTCCTCATCTCCATCTTCACCATCATCTTCATCCGCTTCATACACCGAGTCACTTTCACCTCCTCCATCTCCTACCATGGATGATCAGTTACCAGCACCACCACCACCAGGCGGTCAACCACCACCAGTTGCACCGAAGAGTCTAGCTGACTACAACAAGCCGAGCGCGACTAGCGTTCGATCTTCTATCGCCGTGCCGTGCATTGAAGGCGATCCTGACTATGAGATCAAGATTCCATTCTTGACTATGATCTCTAGGGATCTACAGTTTGAAGGCAGACCACTAGACAATCCGTGCACGCATCTGGCGGATTTCCTTGATCTCTGCAGCACTTTCAAGAACGGAAATCTCGACAAGAACACTCTTTGCTTATTGGTAAAGAGTTCTCTCTGAAAGGCACTGCTAAGAGGTGGCTTACTGGCAAACCACCTGGCTACTACACCGACTGGGAGACTCTTGCTCAAGACTTCGTCGAAGAGTACTTCCCTCCTACTAGAACAACAGCCATCAAGGACAGCATCGCTAAATTCTCTCAAAAGGAAGGAGTGAGCTTATATGAAACTTGGAATCAATTCCAAGAACTTCTCTACAACTGTCCTCATCACGGTTTCGAGCAGAGGCAGTTAGCTGAAATCTTTGCTCGAGGTCTTCGAGAAGAATCTGCCAAATGGGTCAATTCCCTAGCTGAAGGGGATTGCACTACACTTACACCTGAAGCTGCTCTTCTTCATTTCACGAACTATGCTTCCAAGTCGAGGAACTGGGAACGACAATCTGAAGGATCAAGAAGCAAGCTCGATCTCGAAGCTACTATCAAGGCAGAAGTAGAGAAGCATTTTAAGAAGTCTACCACACCAATCAAGCCACCGGCAGCCGCTGTCTACGTTGCCGATTGCGAGTGGTGTGGAGCTTGTGCGCATAATGGAGGGCGATGCCAGAATTTTGGTAAAACAGAAGTCTGGTCTGCCGAAGAAGTCAATTTTGTTCAACAAGGCTTCAGCAATAATCAGAACGGTTATGTTGGCTATCGCAACTTCAGGCAACAGGGGAATTATCAAGATAGAACCAGAACCAGAACAGCCGACTAGCTGGTCCAGCTCAGGATCAGAAGCCGAACCATCCACCGGCAGGTGTCTACCAGCCGCTACACAGCAATCCGGGTAACTATGTAAATGCTCCTGGCAATCGCTAGAATCAATATCTGAACAATACCTACACAGGGCAGCAACATCAGAGGGAAAATAACGTCAGCGAACTGGACAAGAAGCTTAGTCAGATCATCACCACACTTGATGATCACGACAGTCAGTTCAAGGCCCAAGCTCTTCTCAACCAAGAACAGATCGCATTCGGTCAAAGAATTGAGCAGGCTGTGAACCACATCTAGAGCATGCTAGCATCTGGTCGACCATTTGGCCAACTTACGAGCCAGACCGAGCCAAATCCAAGAAAGGAGCAAGCTAAAATGGTATCCGTTCAAGAACCATCATAGTCATCTACTAATGCTTCTTCTAATTTACGAGCAGGACTGATGAAGCTCCAGAGAAGAAGGAAGCACCGAAGGAGGCGCCTAAGGAGTATGATCCTCCTCTTGCTCCGTACTACGTGAAGCCTCCTTTTCCAAGAGCATTGCTACCGAATGCACGGATCGAGACTGGCATGTGGGGAGGTAAAGAAGGATATCCTGCCACTCATAGCAAGAAGCCTTCATCGCCATATCCAGCTAAGTGTTCTGATCCTGGTTCTTTCACGCTTCCTCTAGTTATTAATGATGTTGAGATAGAACGTAGTTTGGTTGATCTAGGAGCGTCTGTCAATGTTATGCCTATGAGTTTATTTGAAAAATTGAACCTAGGAGAACTTGAACCAACTAGCATACAACTTGTCTTTGCTGATAGATCACTGAAAACTCCGAGAGGAGAGATAAAAGACGTTGTTACTAAATGTGGTCCTTTCACGTTCTTAGCTGACTATGTGATCATAGATACTAGCAAGGATGATTCTACCATTCTCATATGATGACCCTTCATGGCAACAACTGGAATGCAGATTAACATTCCGAATGGTTCTCTAACTTTGAGGGTTGGTAAGGACACGATAACGTTCTGCCTTAAAGACGGAATGAAATATACCCCTTTGAATGAAGAATCTCATTGTCTAGCTGTTGAAACTATGGAGTTGACTCCGGTCAACTCTGTTACTGACGTCTCTTCTAGTGTTCCTAGATCGATTATTGTTGCAGGTGTTGAACATATTACAAAGCAGAAACCAAAATCTGCTGCTCAGGAGCCGCCAAAGAAGAAGGAACTGAAAGCCTCTTCTTCACTGCCAAGCAAGGAACCTGGCAGGTCGCGGGGAAGGAATCAGAAGAAGACAAAGACTCAAATGGTCTGGAGACCAGTTGTGCCGCTACCTTCATCCGAGCTAGCTGCACCGCCAATTCATTCCGAGCTACCGACGCCGGAACAAGTATTGAAGGAGAAGCCAAAACCATCTCCTAAGGAAATACCGACGATCACCGATCCTGGTGATACAAAGCCGGAGGATAAAGAGAAGATGAAGCCGATCATTCTCAACCCTTCCACCATCTTCCTTGTAAAAGATGATCCCTCAACAGAGCTATTTGGTCCTTTCAAGATCACTGATCACCTTCCTGATGGACGTACCAAGATCTTACATGCTGACGGGAAGAAATTTATGCTTAACGGAGATGCCCCGAAGCTCTACCTCATGAACTTCGATGCTAGCGTTAAGGAGATCCTGAGTTGGGATGTCTCCTAATACCGTCCAGGTATCGTCCAGCTCAAGAACGCTTCGTGGGAGGCAACCCACAGCTGGAGTCAGTTTTTCATTTGTGTCAACCTTAGTGTTTTAGAGTCGGTTCGGGGGAGCCAAAAGTGTCAGTTTGCATGATTTCTTATTTTTTCGTGTGTAGTCTATGTGTCATCGTTTCAATTGCAAGTTGTTTGAGGTTGTTCCGATTTTTGTGGATTTAATTGTGATTTTCTGAAGTTTGCCAGGATTGCGAAAATATTTTCAACTGTGCAGTTCAAACTTTTTGGGGAAAAACTGTCCAATTTTTCGGCGAAAACTCCTTTGAAAATCCCATTGTGTTTTCTGGACGATTTTAACTAAACTTTTTGGCGAAAACTCTATGAAGTTTTCGGCGAAAACTTATTTGAAAACAGGCAGACTATTTTCACTTGTGTTTTCGGCGAAAAATTGCACACATTTTTGCCAAAAACTTGAGACAAAATCAACCAATTTTCTCCGGGTTGGTTACTTAAAAGGTCACTAAACTTTGACCAAATAACCCGGTGGTCACTAATCTTCAAAAAATTTCTTAGCAGTCACACAACTTTGACCGATTATCCTAACAGTCACTACCGTCTACGGACATCCAATTTTCCATCCATTTGCATACGTGGCGGTGCCATCAAGGCAGCCACATCATCTACATTGCCACATCATCTAAACCAAACCCAAAACCCAAAACCCAAACACTCACCCTAATTACCAAACCAAACCAAATCTAAACCAAATCAAATCACCTCTTTCCTCCTCCTTCCTCCTTCCTCTTCCCCACCATCACTCCATACACCGTCGGAATGCCGCCGCCGCCGCCTCGTCGCTGCCGCCACACCGCTCCTCGCCTCCTCCCCTACTTCCCGGTCACACACTCTCTCTCCCCTCACTTCTTCATTTTCGAAAAAAGAAAACCTCTCCCCCTGTTTTAAAAATCCAAACCGCCGCCGCCACATTCACGCCGCCGCCTTTGCGTCTGTTTGCCGCCGCCGCCGCCACCGCCACCACCGTCGCCGCTGCCGCCGCACCTCTCCCCTCCCTTTTCCGAACATTTTGAGCCATAGATCAGTCGAATTGGAGCTCTAGAGCCCCCGTTCAGCCAAACCCTAAATTTTTCCGGTTTTCACCAATTTCTCTTTCTCCGTTCATTTTCAGCTCCCATGGCTTCAAGGTAACTTTTCATTCCGAATCTTTTGACATGTTGAATGCTGAATTTCATCAGGGTTGACTTTTGGTTGACTTTTTGGCTTACCTCGATTTGCGTGCTGACTGATTTCGTGTGAACTAGGTTAGCTGAATTCTTTGGACTGATCTAGCATGCTTAGGGAGAATTGTGCTGAATTTTAATACCATTTGATCGTGTGTTGATATGCTTAAAGATTGATTCTTTGCGGTGTTGACTTTATGAGAAATGTCAGTTTGACCTTGACATATCTATGTTCGTTTGGCTGCCATGTGTGTTCATTCACGTTCGTATTATGATGTTTGCCATCTGAGTGTATAATTATGCCATCATTTCCCGCCTCGAGCTAGTATTTGCCATGATTGGGGTTCAATGTGCTATGATGTTGTCTTTTTGAATGTCGGTTTGACTTATGATTCCTAATTATGATATGAACATTCCGGCCATACATATGCATGCTCTGTGATTTATTGTGATTACCGGTTATTTACTTTGCTTACCCCCACTCGGTTTTCCTCGTTTCTTTGTGAAATTGAGTTTTTCTACTAAGTGTGGGGTGGGTTATTAGTTAATTAACCTGGTTTCGTTTCTGGTTTTAGGAATGTCATTCATGAGACGGGATGCTAGAGAACCTTGCATGAACTTGATTGTCTTTTTGTGTGCCTCGTGATTCCTTTCCAATCTCTCTAGCATTAGAATGGCTCAGCTCTTGATTTTTTATGTTAAGTTGTTGTTCAATCTTTCATAATGATGCTTAGACTGCTTAACCTAGAACCTGAGAACCAACGTGTTTACTTTGATGCTAAATTGCCTGGTCAGAAAAGAATTTTTAAAATCACACTTGTAGTTTGTAGCCTTGATTGCATGAAAATGATCGAATCCGACTTGCAAACCAACTGTGAGCTTTTGATCCATTGCACGCAACTTGCAATTTCAATTCTTTTTGAGTGATTTTCTGGTTGCTTGAATGAGTTAGAATTTCCAATTCGACCACATCTCCACCACTGTGACAACACGAGTAACTAGTCAAGAAGGACTTCCCTGCTAGGACTGTAACGAATTCTACACTACAAGGGTTTATGATGCGATGGATGATGGGAACGTATTATGATGGCTTTGGTGCGGTGTAGCTTTTGACTAACTTCCCTCGAATCTAGCTTATGGCTTCCTACCGTCTAACCACACACGAGTGGAATAGTGAACGCTCGTCCTATGATACCCTCAAGCAAACTAGCACTTATTTTCTTTATATTTTCATTTTTTCTTTGACTTTTCTTTAGCTTCGTTCTTCCATTTGTAGGGAGAAGATTGTTTATTGAACTCAAAACTTGAAACTTTTCTGATTTTTCTGATTTCTCTTCTTTTCTGCTTTCTTTTTTGACATTTCTTTTGTTTTTCTCTTTCTCTTTTTTTTTCTTTGTGCCAATTCTTTCTTTTAGTTGCTAGAGGGGTTTACACGTTCGGACATAATAGCTAAGACCACCTGTTTAATGGCTATAGGTAGGTTACCACAAACCGACTTCCGGTAGGTCAATCTAGAACTACAACCACAGGGGATCAACGGGGAATGAAAGAATGGGAAATGGTTGTAATGTATTATCGAACCAAAAGAACAGGCCAAGCTCAAGGGTTTAAACCTAATGGATTTATCGTTTCATAGGCTATCTGGCTTAGTAGCTGAATCTAGGTGCCCCTATCATTCTAGAACTCGTGTCATCGTGTGGTCTCGAGTAGGTCTCATGCAAATTCTAACTCATTCAAGCAACCAGAAAATCACTCAAAAAGAATTGAAATTGCAAGTTACGTGCAATGGATCAAAAGCTCACAATTGGTTTGCTAGTCGGATTCGGTCATTTTCATGCAATCAAGGCTACAAACTACAAGTGTGATTTTAAAAATTCTGTTCTGGCCAAGCAATTTAGCATCAAAGTAAACACGTTGGTTCTGAGGTTCTAGGTTAAGCAGTCTAAGCATCATTATGAAAGATTGAACAGCAACTTAACATCAAAAATCAAGAACTGGGCCATTCTAATGCTAGAGAGACTGGAAAGGAATCACGAGGCTCACAAAAACACAATAAAGGGCAATCAAGTTCATGCAAGGTTCTTTAGCATCCTACCCCACACTTAAATCGTACTGTGTCCTCACAGGACTAAATCTAGAGTTCAGAGTGAAGTAGAAGAACCTGGACCGAGATGGTTGGCGTAGGGGATGAGCACGGATCCTCGAGCAGAGGGAATCTACCAAAGCGAAGCAAAGGGAATCTACGATTGCCTGCAAAATAAAAACAAATGAAAGATAAAAAGGAAACCGGGACAAGTGTCCCGGATCCACACAGAAAAAAGTTGGATTGAAATCCAAAAAGAAGAAATAAAAAGAAAGGACAAGGAAAAGGACACCACCCGATCATAGCTGGTCAGGGGTGTCGGGGGGTGGAAGGTGGAGGGCGTCGCCGACCTAACGTTGCCACGCCTGTTGTGCCTCATATCGCTGGTCAGAGCGGTGCATGTGTTGCTGCAGAATAATCCATCTCGCATCCTGAGTGGCGGTATCTTGGATCCGCCACTCCTGGAGTCGCTTGTACAGCTCTCCAATGTCTGCGGGATGCGGTCGGTGCTGAGGGTGAGGCGCCTGAGATGGATCAGGAATGGGCGGCGGCGACTGGTGTGCATACCCTGCCTGATGATGTGGCGAGGGTGTATGATCATGAAACTCCGGCTCTAACTGGGGCCGAGGCTCATCAGCATCATCTTCTTCCTCCGACTCTTCCTCGACCTGGAGAGGGGGGGCGCCGGCACCTGTGGACTGAGGTCCAACTCGAGGTCGTACTCGATCGCTAATTCTCCACCGATGGTATATACTCTGCGTCGTGGGATGTCCGGGCCATATTCATGGCTGATACCGAGGGAGATGATGAGCTGGCCCACGAAGTTGCCTCCCAGAAGTGAGCTAGGTGGCCTCGGCTTTTGCATCTTCTGGCGTAGTATGCATGCAAGCACCCACCCGGATGGAGAGGATAACTTTCCCAGATGGCGCGAAGAAGAGTGAGCTCCTCTCTGCTGATGTGGGGGCGGCTCTTATCTGGTGCAAACAAAAGAGAACGACGCCAAACCATGTGAATGAATCGATAGAGAGGGTGAGAGAGGGACTTAACTGAGTTATGCTTCGTGGTACGATCGCCGGGCACTCCTGTCATGTGGCTCCAGAGCAAGTCGTACTCCTCTCCGTTGTCGGAGTCGTTCTCCCGGCTGAGGTGATGTCCCTCGTAGTGCTCGTGGGGGATCCCGAGATGAGCAGCAAACTCATCATAGGTGAACGACTTGTACACCCCGTCAAGGTAGAAGGATACCACCTTCCCACGCTGCCTCCTCTTATGCTCGTCCAACTCGAACGTGGCCCAGAATTCCTGGAGAGCGACGTCCGGGAAGTCAGCAGCTAGGGTGGTCAGCTCCAGCAGTCCTGAAGGTAGCAAAGAGTCGAGCACGTTCCGGTGCCAGTCCACGTCGTGCTCGAAGAGTGACTCCAAGGAAAGTGGGCGCACCTCGGCTCCGGGAACACGCTTGAGCCTCTGGTAGCGCTCGAAGTAGTGCTAAGGTAGGCGGGCAACAGTGGCGTGGTACCTTACTCTGCCAGGAAAGGCTGGTGGAGGACCGGAGACGGCGGGTGTGACGGGAGCGGGAGCTCGGGAGCTAGAGCCGGTGTCAAGGCGCGCCTTAGTCCTGCGCTCATGAATTACATTCCTAAAACCAGAACGAAACTAGGTTAATTAACTAATAACCCACCCCACACTTAGTAGAAAAACTCAATTTCACAAAGAAATGAGGAAAACCGAGTGGGGGTAAGCAACATAAGTAACCGGTAATCACGATAAACCAAAGAGCATGCATATGTCTAGCCGGAATGTTCAAATCATAATTAGAGATCGAAAGTCAAATCGACATTCAAAAAGTCAAAATCATAGCACATTGAACCCTAATCATGGCAATTACTAGCTCAAAGGGGAAACGACGGCATAATTATATACTCAGATAGCAAACATAATAATACGAACGTGAATGAACACACGTGGCAGCCAAACAAGCATAGCCAATTCATGGTCAAACCGACATTTCTCATAAAGTCAACACCGTAAAGAATCAATCTTTAAGCATATCAACACACGATCAAATGGTATTAAAATTCAGCACAATCCTCCCTAAGCATGCTAGATCAGTCCAAAACATTCAACTAACCTAGTTCACACGAAATCAATCGGCACGCAAATTGAGGTAAATCGAAAAGTCAACCAAAAGTCAACCCTGACGAAATTTAGCATTCAACATGTCAAAAGATTCGGAATGAAAAGTTCTACAACTTACCTTGAAGCCATGAGAGCTGAAAATGAACGGAGAAAGAGAAATCGGTCAAAAATCGAAAAAATTAGGGTTTGGCTGAACGGGAGCTCTAGAGCTCCGATTCGACTGATCTACGGCTCAAAATGTTCGGAAAAGGGAGGGGAGAGGTGCGGCGGCGGACGGCAAAAGACGGTGGCGGCGGCAGTTTGGATTTAAAACTGGGGGAGAGGTTTTCTTTTTTCGAAAATGAAGAAGTGAGGGGAGAGAGAGAGTGTGACCGGGAAATAGGGGAGAAAATTGGTTGATTTTGCCTCAAGTTTTCGGCAAAAATATGTGCAAGTTTTCGCCAAAAACACAAGTGAAAATAGTCTGCCAGTTTTCAAATAAGTTTTCGCCGAAAATTTCATAGAGTTTTCACCGAAAAGTTTAGTTAAAATCGTTTAGAAAACACAGTGGGATTTTCAAAGGAGTTTTTCGCCGAAAAATGGGACAGTTTTTTGCCAAAAAGTTTGAACTGCACGATTGAAAATATTTTCGCAATCCCATCAAACTTCAAAAAATCACAATTAAATCCAAAAAAATCGAAACAACCTCAAACAACTTGCGATTGAAACGATGACACAAAGACTACACACGAAAAATAAGAAATCATGCAAACTGATACTTTTGGCTCCCCCAAACCGACTCTAAAACACTATGTCTGACACAAATGAAAAACTGACTCCAGCCGTGGGTTGCCTCCCACGAAGCGCTCTTTTATTAACGTCCTTGAGCTGGACGATACCTGGAAGGTATTAGGAGACATCCCAACTCAGGTTCTCCTTAATGCTAGCATCGGAGTTCATGAATTAGAGCTTCAGGGCATCTCCGTTAAGCATAAATTTCTTCCCGTTTACGTGTATAAGCTTGGTACGTCCGTCGGGAAGGTGATCAGTGATCTTGAATGGACCAAATAGCTCTGTTGAGGGGTCATCCTCTACAAGGAAGACGGTGGAAGGGATGAGAATGATCAGCTTTGTCTTCTCTTTAACCTCCGGCTTTGTATCACCAGGGTCGGCAATCGTAGGTATTTCCTTAGGAGATGCTTTTGGCTTCTCCTTTAATACTTGTTCCGGCGCTGGTAGCTCGGAATGAATTGGCGGTGCAGCTGGCTCGGATGAAGGTGGTGGCACAACTGGTCTCTAGACCATTTGAGTCTTCGTTTTCTTCTGATTCCTTCTCCGCGACCTGCCAGGTTCCTTGCTCGGTGGTGAAGAAGAGGCTTTCAGTTCCTTCTTCTTTGGCGGCTTCTGAGAATCAGATTTTGGTTTCTACTTGGTAATCTGTCCAGCATCTGCAACAGCAATTGATCTAGAAACACTAGAAGAGATGTCAGTAACGAAGTTGACCGAGGCCAACTCCACAGTTTCTACGGATAAACAATGTGATTCTCCCTTAGGAATGTATTTCATACCATCCTTGAGACGGAATGTTGCAGTATCCTTTCCAACACTTAATGTTAATGAACCATTTGGAACATTAATGTTAATGCCGGCTGTCGCCATAAACGGCCGGCCCAAGAGAAGGGTAGAATAGGTCCCTTGAGTATCCATTACTACATAATCAGTGAAGAACCGGAAAGGGCCACAACAAGTGATTACATCCTTGATTATTCCTCTAGGTTCTTTTAGAGTTTTGTCAGCGAACACTAAATGCATGCTAGCAGGTTGTAGTTCACCTAGGTTTAGTTTCTTATATAAACACATAGGCATGACATTTATAGAAGCACCTAGATCAACCAAACTACGCTTAATTTCAATGCCATTAATGATTAAAGGTAACGTAAAAGAGCCAGGATCGGAGCACTTAGCTGGGATAGGTATGGGTGGTGATTGAGAAACGATAGCTGAGCATTCTCCCGTAGAGGGAGTGGAAAGTGCTTCCTTCTTCTTCTCCAGGCTGTTCTGCTGCTCCTGGTTGTGATGACTTTCTCATGCTCAGTCTTCATGGCGGGGTTGCTTTGAGACGGTGCCTGATTGAAGAGAGGACTATTAGCCATCAGGCTAGCAACTTTGTTTAACATGCTCTCTACTCATTGACCTCGAACGATCTGTCCTTGGTTAAGAACAGCTTGGGCTTTGAACCTTTCTTCGTGATCGTTGAGCCTTGCCATGATCAGGTCGAACTTCTTGTCTAACTCGTTATCCCTTGTGTTCCCTGATGTAGATCTCTGAGGTTGCTGTTCTCTAGTGAATCCAAAGTTGTAAGGAGGACGCTCTTGGAAGCTCCTTTGTTGTTGAGGAGGTTGTCTGGACTGACTGTAGTCGGGGAAGCCCTGTTGACTGTTGGTGAAGCCTTCAGAAATGAAGTTCACCTCTTCTACCGAACAAGCATTGATTTCCTTCAATCACTTCTGGACTTCTGCTTCAATAAGCTCTTCTATTCTCCAATGTCTCTTGGCTCCTTCGGTCTGCCTGAGCCTTGAGATGCTGTCCCTGTAGGCAGTGGTTCTTGGAGGAGGGGAGTATTCCTCTATGAATCCTTGAGCAAGTTCCTCCCAGTTGGTGTAGTGACCTGGTGGCCTGCTAATGAACCATCTCTTTGCGGCACCTCGGAGTGAGAGTGGGAAGGCTCGCAAGCATAAGGTATCCTTATCGAGGCTCCCACTCTTAAAGGTCTCGCAAAAAGCAAGGAAATCCGCCAAGTATGTGCATGGATTATCATGAGGCTTTCCTTCAAACTATAGACCCCTAGAGATCATTTCCGAGAAGGCGGTCTTGATCTCATAGGCAGGACCGTCTTCATTGCGCAGCACAAAGATGGGAGACCGAACACTAGCAGCCATCGTGGTACGGAAAGGTGGATCGGAAGTGATTTTCTTCTGAATTTTCTTATCCTGCAAAAGACAAAAATAAACACAACCGGTGTAAAATCGAAGTGTGATGGAATATGAAAGATGGGAAGATAGAAGAATAAAATGTCAGTTCTTCTTTCGAACAATCAAAAGAAGTCCCCGGCAACGGCGCCAATTTGATGAGCTGCAAAACAGTGATCAAATACTACCAAGCTAGAAGCTAGGGTAGATCGTATTCCATGGGTCTTCTAATGATTGACTACTCAAATATAAAGGCAAATCACTCAGGTTAACACTTTGGGCGTGGTGTGAGTTCCACGACTTCTAATTCTAAGAAATGCACGGAAATTAAAAATTAAAACTAAAAACAGATTGAAAGATTGGTTGATTAAACAAAGATGACAGACAAGCTTAGACTTTGAATCCCCCTTCATTCACCAGAGCATTGGTAATCAGCAGATCAGCGGATTTCGATTCTCGTTCAATCAATTCTAAGTCACCACCATAACTCCTTACCCTTAGGTTTAAGACTGGCGAACGTTCGTTCTATCCGATCTAGCTACCAAGATTAATTAGCCGCCCGGGTACGGTCGCCTCTTGCAATGACTTAACTTAACTGGTGCAATTACTAATGATTTATGAGTTACTCTTGCAGTGGATTAACCCTAACTGGTTCCTATGAAAGGCACACTCCAATGATTAGGTTAATTGTTCGATTTGATGTTTTAAAGTAAGGCGAGCGTTCGCTTCTATCCTTAGCTTAACAAGAATCTAATCTAGGTGATCAATCCAGACAAGAAATATGAACAATGAAAAACAAATCAAACATGAAAGAGAAACTGATTGAACTTTGAATCTAATCACCGCCGATCCGTGACCGCTTTAAAGCCCTGGGTCACTTAGGGTTCATATAGTCTAAGCTCTACGAGTTTAGCTACTCATGTTTTTCACAAAAGAATCAAAGACAAAGATATAGTTCATCTTGAACAGAGGAAGAACAGAAAAGGATCTGAAAAACCTAATTAAGACGACTCCGGCAGAACTTCGATCTCAGGTAAGCTGCAATCCTAGCTCAGAGTCTTCGAGATGAAAGGGATGGCTGTCACGATCTCTTCCTGGCTCTTTGAACTCTAACTCTACTCTTGAACTCGTGAGAATCCTCGCAGTATTTGGTATTCTCCAGTATGTGTTGTATATCTTTATTTAGGGTCGCCAGTTAAGTATTTATACTTAACCCTAATACCGTCGGATCTGCCTGGAATTTTCACCGAAAACTTCTTCTTGAAAGCACTGCCGATTTCTTCATGAGTTTTCGCCGAAAACTCCAAGGGATTTTTGCCAAAAACTTCTTTGTAAATGGGAGCAGAATTTGGTTTGACTTGATTGACTCCTTGGATTGATTCCGGTGCGATTCCTCGAGGTTCCAATGCCTTAGACACGTCCTTGGCTACTTTATTTGACGGCAAAAACCTGTGCTAACATGAAAACACTAGAAAACCATCAAATAGACCCGAAACGGGCCAAGGTAACACAAATGGCACGAGATAGAGTAGATGAGTGAATATTCATTATTCTACCTTAAAAACCATGTCTTAATCAAGGAAATGTCGCTTAAATGAGGCTGATAATCACGTCAAAAATTGAGTGTCATCAGTGAGTTGTGGTCATGACAGGAGCGTGGAACGGATTGGATGTGCTGTGAACTATGTACTGTGAAAGGAATGTGGATGATGTGAATTGTGCACTTGTTATGAATGAGATGTGATGAGTTGGAAATATGATGTTGGAACTTGTATGTGAAAGTAGAACTTGAAGGAGCCCTGATGATCGCTGCAGAGCGGTGATCAAATACTACCAAGCTAACAAGAGCCAGGGTAGATCGTATTCCAGGGGTCTTCTAAGATCGACTACTCAAATAAGCTGGCAAATTACTCAGATTCAAACACTTAGTGCGTGGTGTGAGTTCCACGACTTCTAATTCTAAGAAATGCAGAGAAATTAAAAATTTAACTAAAGACAGGTTGGAAATTGGTTGATTAAAACAGAGATGACAGACGAACTTAGACTTTGAATCCCCCTTCGTTCACCAGAGCATTGGCAATCAACAGATCAGCGGATTTTGATTCTCATTCAATCAATTCTAAAACACCACCATAACTCCTTACCCTTAGGTCTTAGACCGGCGAACGTTCGCTCTATCCGTTCTAGCTACCAAGATTAATTAGTCGCCCCGGTACGGTCGCCTCTCGCAACGACTTAACTTAACTGGTGAAATTACTAATGATTTATGAGTTACTCTTGCAGTGGATTAACCCTAACCGGTTCCTACGAAAGGCACGCTCCAATTATAAGCTTAATTGTTCAATTTGATGTTCTAAAGTAAGGCGAGCGTTCGCTTCTATCCTTAGCTTAACGAATCTAATCTAGGTGATCAATCCAGACAAGAAACATGAACAATGAAGAACAAACCAAACATGAAAGAGAAACTGATTGAATTTCGAATCTAATCACCGCCGATCCGTGACTGCTTTAAAGCCCTGGGTCACTTAGGGTTCATCTAGTCTAAGTTCTAGGAGTTTAGCTATACATATTCATTACAAAAGAATCAAAAACAATGAAAGAGTTCATCATAAAAGGGAAAACAGAAAAGAATCTGAAAAACCTAATTAAGATGACTCCGGCAGAACTTCGATCTTCCGGTAGACTGCAATTCTAGCTCCGAGTCGTCGAGATGGAAGGGATGGCGTCACGATCTCTTTCCGGCTCTTCGAACTCTAACTCCTTGCTCCAGAACTTGAGAGGATTCTCTAAATTCTGATGTATGATGTATTATGAGGTCTATCTTGTATATGGGCCGCCGGTTAAGTATTTATACTTAACCCTAATTTAGCCGAATTTTTACTGGTATTTTCGCTGAAAATATTGAGGAATTTTTGGCGAAAATTCCTTTGTAATTGGATGGTCCGCCGGCTGATATCTTTTGTAAATTTCGGTCTCATAGTCTTCGGTCGAAAACTTAACATTTTCGCCGAAAATTTCCTTCAGTCGGCATCAGTGATTTGTGAACATATTTTCACTGAAAATCCTAGTGTATTTTCGACGAAAATTCCTTTGTAAACCGTGCAGGAATTTGTTTGACTTAGTTGGCTCCTTTGATCGATTCCGGTGCAATTCCTCGAGGTTCCAACGCCTTAGACACGTCCTTGGCTACTTTATTTGACGGTAAAAACCTGTGCTAACATAAAAACACTAGAAAACCATCAAATAGACCCGAAACGGGCCAAGGTAACACAAATGGAACGAGATAGGGCAATCGATTGAATATTCATCATTCTACCCTAAAAATCATGTCTTAAGCAAGGAAATGTCGCTTAAATGAGGCTGATAATCACGTCAAATCGAGTGTCATCAAAATACCCCACACTTAAGCTTTTGCTTGTCCTCAAGCAATCTGAATAGAAACGCTCATGTTCACAGATGATAAGATCGATTAAATTGGAGTTCAATCAAACACAATGAACTATTAGACAGATAGATCCTAGAACAAGAAACCTAACATGCATACAGATCAGCCAAACAACCTGGTCTCACTAATAAACTGCGCACGACAAGTACTAGCAACCAATTATGCACGAATTTGACCTGACCGACCAGACTCCTCACACAGGATATATTTAGTATAATGGAAACTCTCACTCTCTGTGTTTAAGGACGTGTTTCTGCTCTCAATCATTTTCTGCTATTGTATTCTGTCATAAGTTTGCATTTCGACCACATCTCCACCACTGTGATAACACGAGTAACTAGTCAAGAAGGACTTCCCTGCTAGGACTGTAACGAATTCTACACTACTTGGGTTTATGATGCGATGGATGATGGGAATGTATGATGATGGCTTTGTGCGGTGTAGCTTTCGACTAACTTTCCTCGAATCTAATCTATGGCTTCCTACCGTCTAACCAGACACGGGTGGAATAATGAACGCTCGTCCTATGATACCCACAAGCAACCTAGCACTTTTTATTTTTCTTTACACACTTTTTTTCTGACTTTTCTTTTGACTTCATTCTTCCATTTGTAGGGAGAAGAACGTTTTATTGAACTAAAAACTTGAAACCTTTTCGGCTTTTTTGATTTTCTTCTTTTCATTTTTCTTTTCGATACTTGCTTCTTTTCTTCTCTTTTGTATTTTTTTCTATTTTTTTTCTTTTGTGCCGATTTTTCTTTTAGTTGCTAGAGGGGTTTACACGTCTGGACATAATAGCTAAGACCACTTGTTTAATGGTTATAGGCAGGTTACCACAAACCGACTTCCGGTAGGTCAATCTAGAACTACAACCACAGGGGATCAACGGGGAATGAAAGAATGGGAAATGGCTGTAATCTATTATCGAACCGAAAGAACAGGCCAAGCTCAAGGGTCTACACCAAATGGATTTTATCGTTCGGTAGGCTATCTGGCTTAGTAGCTGAATCTAGGTGCCCCTATCATTCTAGAACTCGTGTCATCGTGTGGTCTCGAGTAGGTCTCATGCAAATTCTAACTCATTCAAGCAAACAGAAAACCACTCAAAAAGAATTACAATTGCTAGTTAAGTGCAATGGATCAAAAGCTCACAGTTGGTTTGCTAGTCGGATTTGGTCATTTTCATGCAATCAAGGCTACAAACTACAAGTGTGATTTTAAAAATTCTGTTCTAACCAGGCAATTTAGCATCAAAGTATACAAGTTGGTTCTCAAGATCTAGGTTAAGCAGTCTAAGCATCATTGTGAAAGTTTGAACAACAACTTAACATCAAAAATCAAGAACTGAGCCATTCTAATGATAGAGAGACTGGAATGGAATCACGAGGCACACATAAAACACAATCAAGGGCAATCAAGTTCATGCAAGGTTCTCTAGCATCCTACCCCACACTTAAATCAGACTGTGTCCTCACAGGACTAATTCTATAGTTCAGAGTGAAGTAGAAGAACATGGACCGAGATGGTTGGCGTAGGGGGTGAGCACGGGTCCTCGGAGCGGAGGGAATCTACCCAAGCGAAGCAAAGGGAATCTCCCTACTGCCTACAAAACAAAAACAAATGAAACATAAAAAGGAAACTGGGACAAGTGCCCCGGATCCACATAGAAAAAAGTTGGATCGAAATCCGAAAAGAATAAATAAAAAGAAAGGACAAGGAAAATGACACCACCTGATCATGGCTGGTCAGGGGCGCCGGGAGGTGGGAAGTGGAGGTACTCGCCGAGCTGACGGTGCCACTCCATCTGTGCCTCATACCGCCTATCAGCGCGGTGCATATGTTGCTGCATAGTAGTCCATCTCGCCTCTTGAGTGGCGTTGTCGGTGATGCGCCACTCCTGCAGTCGCTCATACATCTCACCAATGTCCGCGGGATGCGGTCGGGGCTGAGGGTGAGGCGCCTAGTATGGATCTGGAATATGCGGCGGTGACTGGTGTGCATACCCTGCCTGATGATGTGGCAAGGGTATATGGTCATGAAATTCTTGCTGCGGCTGGGGCAGCTGCTGCTCAGCATCATCTTCTTCTCCTGACTCGTCCTCGGCTTCGAGAGGAGGATCCGCCGCTACCAGGGGCCTGACGTCCAGATTAATGTTGTACTCGACCGCCAAATCTCCTCCAACGATCCGTACTCTGCGACGTGGGATGTTCGGGCCATATTCATTGTTGAGGCCAAAGGAAATGATGAGCCAGCCTACAAAGTTGCCTCCCAGGAGTGCGCGGGGACGACCGTACCTCTGAGTCTTCTTGCGGAGTAGGTGAGCAAGCACCCATCCGGGATGAAGAGGATATCTCTCCCGGATGGCGCGAAGAAGAAGTAGCTCGTCCTTGCTAATATGGTGGCGGTCCTTGTCTGGAGCATATAAAAGCGATCTACGCCAAACCATATGAATATATTTAAAGAAAGGGTGAGAGAGCGACTTAACTGTGTTATGGTCGGTGAGGCGATCGCCGGGCACTCCAGTCATGTGGCTCCAGATTGCTTGGTACTCCTCGGCTTCGTCATCGTCGTCCCCCCAACCGAGGTGATGTCCATGGTAGTGCTCGTAGGGGATGCCTAAATGAGCAGCAAACTCATCATATGTGAGCTCCCTGTGCACCCCGCCTAGATAGAAGGTGACAACCTTCCTGTGCTGCCTCCTCTTGTGCTCATCCAGCTCGAATGTCACCCAGAACTCCTGGAGAGCGATGTCTGGGAAGTCGGCGGTGAGCGTAGTCAGCTCCAGTAGGCCGGCATGGGTCAGTGCATCGAGCACGTTCCGGTACCAGTCATCATCGTGCTCAGAGAGCGACTCCATGGAAAGAGGGCGTACATCGGCTCCACGGGTGTGCTCAAACCGCTGGTAGCGTGCAAAGTAGTGCGGGGGTAAGCGAGCAACGGTGCGGTGGTACCCAGCACGGTCAGGGAAAGCTGGTGGAGGGCCCTGAACGGCGGGTGTGACGGGAGCGGGGGCTCCGGAGCTCGAGGCACCATCAAGTCGTGCCTTGGTCCTGCGCTCAAAAGTGGGTTCCTAAACAAGAAAACAAACCTGATTAGTCAAACTAAAACCCTACCCCACACTTAGTCGAAAAACTCAGTTTCACAAAGAAATGAGGAAAATCGAGTGGGGGTAAGCAAAGCAGATTAACCGATAATCATGAGCAATAAAATACATGCTCAGGACAGCCAGAATGGAATTAGCACAATCAGAGTTCAGAAGTCAAACCGACATTTCAAAAAAAAGTCAACATTAGAACATTGAACCCTAATCATGGCAGGACTATCACAAAGCGGGAAATGACGGTATAATATTATCTCAGATGGCAAACACAATAATCGGAACGAGTATGAGGACATAAGGCAGCCAAATTATCAAAAACAGTTCATGGTCAAACCGACATTTCTCAAAAGTCAACATCACAAGGAATCAATCTTATGCATAGCAACACATGATCAAATGATATGAAAATTAAGCACGATACTCCCTAAGCATGCTAGAACAGTTCACAAGTTCAGCTAACCTAGTTCACACGAAATCAGTCGGCACGCAAATCGAGGCAAACCGAAAAGTCAACCGAAAGTCAACCCCAACAAAATTCAGCATCCAATATGTCAAAAGATTCGCAATGAAAAGTTCTACAACTTACCTTGAAGCCATGGATGCTAAAAACGAACGGTTTGGGAGAAATCGGTGAAAAATGAAGATTTTTAGGGTTTGGGTGAACTAGAGCTGTAGAGCTCTGATTCAGCTGTTCTAAGGCTTGGATTGTTTGGAACTGGAGGAGGAAGGGTGCGGCGGCGGCGGGCGGTGGCGGCGGCGGTCAGCTTTGGTCGGCGGCGGCGAGATAAGGTGGCGTCGGCGGGGTTTGATAAAAACAGGGGGGAGGGGTTTTTTTTCGGGTTTGGTTCGAAAATAGAAAGTGGGAGAGGGAAGGAGGATAAGACCGGATTTTAAGTGTAAAATTGGGTGATTTTCGAAGAAATTTTCGGCGAAAATAAGTGCAAGTTTTCGCCAAAAATTCTAGTTAAAAAGTACTGCCGATTTTCAAAAGAAATTTTCACCAAAAATATTAGTACTTTTTTCGCCGAAAATGTGAAACAGGAACATTTGGAAAACTCTGTGGGATTTCAAAGAGAATTTTCGCCGAAAATATGGGTTATTTTCGTCGAAAATATTGAACTCTACGATTGAAAATATTCTCGCAATCCCGGTAAACTTCAGAAAATCACAGTTAAATCCACAAAAATCGAAAAAACCTCAAACGACTTGAAACTGACACTATGACACACAGACTACACACAAAAAATATGAAATCAAACAAACTGACACTTTTAGCTCCCCCGAACCGACTCTAAAACACTAAGGTTGACACAAATCAAAAACGGACTCCAGCCGTGGGTTGCCTCCCACGAAGCGCTCTTTTATTAACATCCTTGAGCTGGACGATACCTGGACGGAGTTAGGAGACATCCCAACTCAGATTCTCCTTAATGCTAGCATCAGAGTTCATAAAGTAGAGCTTCGGGGTTTCTCCGGTGAGCATGAATTTCTTCCCGTTCGCGTGTAAGAGTTTGGTACGTCCGTCGGGAAGGTGGTCAGTGATCTTGAATGGTCCAAACAGTTCTGTCAAAGGATCATCTTCCACAAGGAAGACAGTGGACGGAATGAGAACGATCGGCTCCTTCTTTTCTTTGACCTCAGGCTTAATATCACCAGGATCGCTGATCGTCAGTATGTCCTTAGGAGATGCTTTCGGCTTCTCCTTCCATACTTGTTCCGGCGCTGGTAGCTCGAAACGAATAGGTGGTGCAGCTGGCTCGGTAGATGGTGGCGGCACAACTGGTCTCCAGACCACTTGAGTCTTTGTCTTCTTGTGATTCTGCCTCCTTGACTTGCCAGACTCCTTGTTTGGCGGTTTAGAAGAGGCTTGCAGTTCCTTCTTCTTTGACGGTTTCATAGGAACAGAGGATCTGGTTTCTTCTTAGTAACCTGTTCAGCACCTGCAGTAACAACAGATCTAGGCACACTAGAAGAGACATCAGTACCGGAGTTGACCGGAGTCAACTCCACAGTTTCAACAGCTAAACAATGAAATTCTTCCTTCTTAGGATTATACTTCATTCCGTCTTTAAGGCGGAACATGACAGTTTCTGTACCAACTCTCAAAGTTAAAGAACCATTTGGAAGGACCACATTTAGTCACAACGTCTTTGATTTCTCCCCTAGGAGTTTTAAGTGATCTATCAGCAAAGATAAGTTGCATACTAGGCGGTTCAAGTTCTCCTAGGTTCAATTTTTCATATAGACTCATAGGCGTAACATTAACAGACGCGCCAAGATCAACCAAACAACGTTCAATCTCAACATCATTAATGACAAGAGGTAGAGTGAAAGAACCAGGATCAGAGCACTTAGCTGGATATGGAGAGGACGGTTTCTTAATACGAGCATCAGGATATCCTTTTTTATTCCCCTTCATGCCAGCTTTGATCCTTGCATTTGGCAGTAATGCTCTTGGAAAAGGGGGCTTCACGACGTACGGTGCAAGAGGAGGATCTTCTTCCTTAGGCGCCGGTTGTAGTGCTTCCTTCTCCTCTGGAGATTCAGCGATCCTATGTAAAACAGCACAAGCATCAGCAGATAAGCTTGGAAATTTTCTAACAAATACCATCTTGGCTTGCTCCTTTCTTGGATTCAGCTCTGTCTGGCTCGGAAGTTGGCCAAATGGTCGACCAGATGCTAGCATGCTCGAGATGTTGTTCACAGCTTGCTCAATTCTTTGACTGGCTGCTATCTGTTCTTGATTGAGAGGAGCTTGATCTTTAAACTGACTGTCATGATCGTCGAGTCTGGCGATGATCTGACTAAGTTTCTTATCCAGGTCACTGACATTGTTTTCCTTTTGGTACTGCTGCCCTGGGTAGGTGTTATTCAAATATTGATTCTGGCGATTGCCAAGAGCAGTTCCATAGTTCCGTAGACACCTGCCGGCGGGTGGTTAGGCTTCTGATCCTGAGCTGGACCAGCTGGGCGGTTATTCTGGTTCTGGTTATGGTTGGCGCCATTATTGTAGGGAGGTCTGTCTTGATAGTTCCCTTGTTGCCTAAAGTTGCGGTAGCCAGCATAACCATTCTAATTATTAACGAAGCCTTGTTGAACGAAATTTACCTCTTCGGCGGACCAGAATTCTGTCTTACCGAAATTCTGGCATCGGCCTCCGTTATGTGCGCAAGCTCCACACCACTCGCAATCGGCAACATAGACAGAAGCTGCCGGCGGTTTGACTGGTGTGGTAGACTTCTTCAAATGCTTCTCTACTTCTGCCTTGATAGCTGCTTCAAGATCGAGCTTGCTCCTTGATCCTTCAGACTGTCGTTCCCAGTTTCTTGACTTGCAAGCACAGTTTGCGAAGTGAAGAAGAGCAGCTTCAGGTGTAAGTGTAGTGCAATCTCCTTCAGCTAGAGAATTGACCCACTTGGCAGATTCTTCTCGAAGACCTCGAGCAAAGATTTCAGCTAACTGCCTCTGCTCGAATCCATGATGAGGGCAGTTGTATAGAAGTTCTAGGAATCGATTCCAAGTATCATATAAGCTTTCTCCTTCTTTCTGGGAGAACCTGGCAATGCTGTCCTTGATGGCTGTTGTTCTGGCAGGAGGAAAGTACTCTTCAACGAAGTCCTGAGCCAGAGTATCCCAATTAGTGTAATATCCAGGTGGTTTGCCAGTAAGCCACCTCTTAGCGGCGCCTTTCAGAGAGAACGGGAAAGCTCTCAGACAAAGAGTGTTCTTGTTGAGGTTTTCGTTCTTAAAAGTGCTGCAGAGATCAAGGAAATCCGCAAGATGAGTGCACGGATTGTCTAGGGGCCTGCCTTCAAACTGTAGATCCCTAGAGATCATAGTCAAGAATGGAATCTTGATCTCATAGTCAGGATCTCCTTCAATGCGCGGTACGGCAATGGCAGATCGAACGCTAGTCGCGCTCGGCTTGTTGTAATCGGCTAGACTTTTCTGTGTAGGCGGCGGTGGTGGTGGATTTCCGCCTGGTGGTGGTGGTGGTAATTGATCACCCATGGTAGGAGATGGAGGAGGTGAAAGTGACTCGGTGTATGAAACGGATGTAGGTGACGGTAACGGTGAAGATGAGGGACTATCCTTTAGTTCCTCAATCTTAATCGGAGTGACGGGTGGAGGTGGATTGGTTCTGCCTCTCCTTGAAATCTGTGATTGTCGAGGTGGAGCAGAACTGCTTGGTCTCTCTATACCCTTAGCCTTGTCGGTTTGAGAGCGAGTCCAAGGGCGGTGATGCATACACCTGTAAACAACCTACAAATAACAAAAACAAACAAACTAGTGCAAAATCGAAGTGGGTGGAAAAAATGAAAGATGGAAAGTAGAAGAATAAATTGTCAGTTCTTCTTTCAAACAATCAAAAGAAGTCCCCGACAACGGCGCCAATTTGATGATCGCTGCAGAGCAATGATCAAATACTACCAACCTAACAAGAGCCAGGGTAGATCGTATTCCGGGGGTCTTCTAAGATTGACTACTCAAATAAGCTGGCAAATTACTCAGATTCAAACACTTAGTGTGTGGTGTGAGTTCCACGACTTCTAATTCTAAGAAATGCAGAGAAATTAAAAATTTAACTAAAGACAGGTTGGAAATTGGTTGATTAAAACAGAGATGACAGACGAACTTAGACTTTGAATCCCCCTTCGTTCACCAGAGCATTGGCAATCAACAGATCAGCGGATTTCGATTCTCATTCAATCAATTCTAAGACTCCACCATAACTCCTTACCCTTAGGTCTAAGATCGGCGAACGTTCGCTCTATCCGTTCTAGCTACCAAGATTAATTAGTCACCCGGGTACGGTCGCCTCTCGCAACGACTTAACTTAACTGGTGAGATTACTAACGATTTATGAGTTACTCTTGCAGTGGATTAACCCTAACCGGTTCCTACGAAAGGCACGCTCCAATTATAAGGTTAATTGTTCAATTTGATGATCTAAAGTAAGGCGAGCGTTCGCTTCTATCCTTAGCTTAACAAGAATCTAATCTAGGTGATCAATCCAGACAAGAAACATGAACAATGAAGAACAAACCAAATATGAAAGAGAAACTGATTGAATTTCGAATCTAATCACCGCCGATCCGTGACCGCTTTAAAGTCCTGGGTCATTTAGGGTCCATCTAGTCTAACCTCTAGGAGTTTAGCTACGCATATTCATTACAAAAGAATCAAAGACAATGAAAGAGTTCATCATACAAGGGAAAACAGAAAAGAATCTGAAAAACCTAATTAAGATGACTCCGGCAGAACTTCGATCTTCCGGTAGACTGCAATCCTAGCTCGGAGTCGTCGAGATGGAAGGGATGGCATCACGATCTCTTTTCGGCTCTTCGAACTCTAACTCCTTGCTCCAGAACTTGAGAGGATTCTCTAAATTCTGATGTATGATGTATTATGAGGTCAATCTTGTATATGAGCCGCCGATTAAGTATTTATACTTAACCCTAATTCAGCCGGATTTTTACTGGTATTTTCGCCGAAAATATTGAGGAATTTTCGGCGAAAATTCCTTTGTAATTGGATGGTCCGCCGGCTGATATCTCCTGTAAATTTCGGTCCCATAGTCTTCGGTCGAAAACTTAACATTTTCGCCGAAAATTTCCTTCAGTCGGCATCAGTGATTTGTGAACATATTTTCGCCGAAAATCCTAGTGTATTTTTGGCGAAAATTCCTTTGTAAACCGGGCAGGAATTTGTTTGACTTAGTTGGCTCCTTTGATCGATTCTGGTGCAATTCCTCGAGGTTCCAACGCCTTAGACACGTCCTTGGCTACTTTATTTGACGGCAAAAACCTGTGCTAACATAAAACACTAGAAAACCATCAAATAGACCCGAAACGGGCCAAGGTAACACAAATGGCACGAGATAGGGCAATCGATTGAATATTCGTCATTCTACCCTAAAAACCATATCTTAAGCAAGGAAATGTCGCTTAAATGAGGCTGATAATCACGTCAAATCGAGTGTCATCAAGCCCACACTACCCCACCCGAAATACTGTTGAGATCGAGTCCGATTCATTGGGGTGAATCCCATGACGGGGAGTCATGGATGTTGATATCTCCGATAAGGAAGGATCCCAATGGGATGCGTCGTGATAGCTCCATGGAGGAAGGATTCCTAAGGGGATGCGTCGTGTTATCTCCCCATGAGGGAAAGATCCTACGGGATGTGTGTCGATGTGATGGTCGGCGGTGGTGGTGTGGACAACTCCTTGGCGCCTAATAACTCACCTAGATAATATGAATGTGAATGTTTGTGTGCTTGTGGTTGTGGTAGTGATTTGGTTGATGGATGTGATGTGATGATGTTGTTTGTGCCATGGATTGATGTATCTGTTCTATGTTATTCTATTGCTATGAATTGTGCTTGAGAGCGAGAACTGACCAACGTGATCACCTAGACTGCTTTAGGGAGTTAAAATATGGAAAGGGGTTAAGTTTGGTTCCATTGTTGGATGTCTTGTGCAGAGTTGGAACCGCTCCATAGTATAGGTCAACGTGTAGGTAGGCCTGGTGGGTTCACTCAATTTCAATAGGAAATTGATCCCTTTTCCCCTTTCAGGATCTCATGGCTAAAGAGGGTGTTTGTTGGAGACAGTGCTTGAGGGTTGAGTTCTTGAAGTTCTAGATTGAAGCCATGAGGTGAAGACTGGAGTTCACACGGAGTTGACTTTTCTGGTTCTTCTCAGTTGATTTGGGTTATTGGGGATTTTCTATGTATTTTGGATTGTGTTGGATTTTGAGGATTTATGTTGGAGTTGGTCTTGTACTCAGATTATCTTTTCACGTTTTTATGAAGTCCTTTGATGTTTCACACTCTTTTAATGTCGACGTTTCATCATTTTACCTTGGTTTTGCGCGATAACACACGTGACCGGTTCAACCATGGGTTCCACCGGGTTGATTTGGGATGGGTGTTACACCACTTGGGTTCACCAATCAATATGATGATGTTTAGTACGCTTTGGTGTAGGGGTTGTTGCATTTAGGATACTAGTTCATGTTTTGAGAACAAACTATTTCACTTGTTGCATTTGTGTTTTGGAATGTCGACAGGCTTATAAGCACTATGATTATAAGTTGGAGAATGAAACCTACTTTGAGAAAGATTAGTTGTGTTGTATTCAACCAACTACGAATTACATACTCATATCAGTGACAATCACAACGATTACAAGTTCAAATATGCGATACACAAATGATAACACCAACACTTACCCACATATATCAAATTTCGCGATGTAAGCATTCAAGATTATGTCGAATGGAGCAGAGTTCATGGCCAACCGAATCCATATCCATCACTTCATCGTTCCTCTGGAACAACCCATCAGAAATTTTTGGTTTCTCATCCGTCCATTTGAAATACCCACAATCTATGGTGCCATCTTTCCAATACAGACATCGGTAGAAGGATCTACCATTGTTCTTTGAAGTTCTGGCAACCAACAATATCACCTCTCGATTATGAGAACAGTAGCACAATCTCCGTGAAGTCCTCGATGTTGCTGCACCCGTCGATCGAGAGCTGTTATGAGAATGGAAGGAGTCTATTTGCGCAAGGAGGGGGTTTGGTCGCCGGCGATGGAAGACCAAGAAAGAGAAGCGAAAAGAGATTAAGGTTAAGATATTGTTCGAAGGAGAAGATGGAGAATTTTTTGATGGCTGGGTATGGAGAAGAGGGTTCCTTTTAGGGTTCCCTTTCCATTTAAAACCCCTTTTAAACTAATTTTTAATTAAAAGGCGAGGAGTATTGGAATGTCCAGTCACGAGCATAGTCTAGCGTATGACGGGGCAATTACGCCGAGTCAGAAAGGCAGAAAAATAGACGACATGTTATGCGGAACTCAGAATCCTACAGGTGATGATGCCACAAACATAGGCAATAGATGGTTTATACGCGAGTAATAATAAAAAATTTGGTGACATATGGGGGATTTTTGCCGTTAACTAATAACTAGTTAACAAGGTTTTTGTTGATAACTAGTTATCTGAACTAGTTCATGGGTTATTTCACTGATAACTAGTTAACGAATTTTCATAACTTATTTTAACAAGTTTTTTTATTAAGAAGTTATCTAACTAGTTATGTTTTTCTCACTTAGTTAACTTATTAACATCATGATTACTATTAACTAGTTAACATGATTTTTAAACTCATAACTAGTTATTTGAACTAGTCAACAGGTTATTCTGTTGATAACTAGTTAACAAATTTTCAGAGTTGGTTACTTAAATGATAATTGAACTTTGGACGAATAAGTTAGTGATCATTAAACTTCGAAAATTTTTATAACCATCACTAGACTTCGACGCTGTAACCCAACGACCACTGTTAGCTACGAACATCTATGATTCCGTATGTCTTCCTATGTGGACTCGCCACATGGACTTCCACGTCACATTATTTTCAACCCAAATGTGTCAAATCATCCGACCAAGTACTCAAATCGATTATCAACTCAATTCACCACCCAAAATTAGATCTGTCTACAAAACCAGATCTCCTCCTCCATTATCAACTCGTAACATCCATCCCGAATCAGCTCGGGTAACCCGAGCTCTTGTCTCGGCCCGGCATCAACATCATGCTCCGACTCGGTATTTTCTTGGTTCCAAATTGGCCTTAGGCTAGGGGAGGTTTGTACATGAACACTGTGATGTACCTAGGCTTGAGAAACCTCCTAAAGGCCTAGCTAGAAAAATTCCTCGGCCCTAAGCGCTTCTTGTACGGGCATAGGCTTCAGCCCCATACTGGTGTCCCGGGTGGTGTCCAGGGATAGGTGACCGCTCCTGGGAGGTGCCTCAAACTGGATTGGAGAAGTTTTCAGGCATGTTTGTACGTGCCCTGATCCCGGAGTCAGAAGCTGATCCGGTCAATTTGACCGAGCCAGCGCCCAACGCCAAACTAGCCCCAGCGCCCAGCACCGGAGCACTGCTCAGCCCCAGAGCTCTGCCCAGCCCCCGAGCCGGAGTCCTGCCCAGCACCGGAGCACACCGTACTAGCCCCAGTACACATTGGAGTGTCGATATATGCCTCAGCACGAGCCTAGACACCCGCCACGACCCAGGCTCACTGCCAGTTCATAGTATACAATGGGAAGTCGTGTCCCATCAAGTTTTAAAGGCTACTCCATCAGAAGAAGGAGAGTACACAGCCTCAGAAGAAGGAGAGGACACATATTAAGATGAAAAAGGAGGAAATGACTCTGGAGGTGAGGAGACATTCTCAAATATGTCCACATCAGCCCCAAGCCTAGGGGATGAATTCAACTCGGACACTCTATTCGATGAGGACAACATGGACACCGACAGCCTAAGCACTGAAGGACCGGAGCCCTGGTCTGATACCGAGTCAGAGTACTGCCCAAGCCCGGAGCATCGCACTGACCCCCACCGGATATTACCACACAAGTGACGAATATGTGGAGGGAACTACTAAGTGCCCAAAAGGAGGAGAGAGGAGGATTTGAGGTTGAATCCTATTCAAGAAGAGGGGATGAAATGACCACGACCACCAGGCCCGAAGCGGTCACCTATCCCTGGACACCACCCGGGATACCAGTACGGGGCCTAAGCCTAGGCCCGTACAAGAAGCGCTTAGGGCCGAGGCATTTTTCTAGCTAGACCTTTGGGAGGTTTCTCAGCCTAGGTACGTCACAATGTTCAAGTACAATCCTCCCCCAGCCCCAGACCAATTTGGAACAAGGAAATATTGAGTCGGAGCATGATGATGATGCCGGGCCGTGACAAGAGCCCGGGCTAAGCCTAGCACCGAGCCACGGTCCCAGGCCAACTCCTGTGAGCCCCAGGGCCAAGCCCCTACCCAGAGACACCCTTGAGGCATTCCTAGAGGCCAGCCAAAGACAGAAGACTGAAGGCCTGGACAAAATACTCAAAGGCCTAGAGATGAGCCAGACACAAGCGTCGGACCGACACCCGGTCACAAGGCAGAGGCGAATTGAGCCAAGCCAACAATCTGCCCATGATTTCCAGGATTTTATGATGCCCAAGGACTCCCTATGCTACCAGGACAAACCTCCAACAAGCCTTATTGGATTCAGAGAAGGAATGAAGGAAGTCCGATCATGGTCCGGATTCCGCTCCGGACTAGGAAAACTTGATGCCACACGCTGAAGGACCATGTTTCAAAGTCCTATTAGGATTAGGAAACATGGAGATGCATAATCCGAGTCAGAATCCGAATTTTCACACCCCATCCATCTCTGATTGGGATTAGGGTTTGCCAGATTTTTTGGATTTACCGGTTTAGTGTTTTATTCCTTTTTGGACTCTTTAAGTGTTTTATTTGGATTTTCCTTAGTAGTTCCGATTGTTTAGGAATATTTTAAACTTTTTATAAGTAGAATAGGAATAGGATTCGGAGAGCTTGTTCCCGAATTCACTATAAATAAAGGCCTTTGTCCTACGTTTGTAAGCAGACTTTGATTAAATAATTTCAGAACACACATTCTTTGTTTCCTTCAAGCTTTTGCTCGTTGTTGCTTAGATTAAGATTTGGTTTATAATCTTGGGTAATCACCCCTTAGCGTGGCACCTTCGACTGGACACATAGGGTTCCTAGCTCTTTATAGCTAGTGGGTCCAAGTACTTTCCATCTAGGTTTCATAGGTTCGACTTGTTGTTTTGTTAGTCAGCTTGTGGTGGTTAGGGTCATCTGCCCCAGTTTCAGTGGTTCACATCAGTTACCCTCATGTTCATCCCTCACAGGATGATCCCACATTGGTAGGACCATCCTCCTGCAGTCACAATTGACAATGATAGAGTCATATACAAATATCCAGCTCATCCCATCCCATCCTATCTCACATTTCTAGTTCGAATTCATTATCCAACACATTTCAACCCAATCCCCACAACACACATCAAACAATTCAATCAACACACAACAATCACAAGACAATTATCATATTTTACTCTCACAAATTCATGAAAAACCTAATTTCAATCTAAGTCGAGTTTCAATCTAAGTCTTCTAAATTCCTGAACAGACGAAATCCCCTTCTCCAAATTCGTAGCTTTCCCCTTCATTTCTTACAGCACTTTACTCCAAAAATCCAGAATCCTAGAAATGAGATCTCTTCCTCTCGTCGCCAGGAACTACAGGAAGAAACGGCACCTTAATCGGACACTCGTAGCCCCTGGAATCAACCTTCAAAGGTTTGCAACACTTGGTTCGTTAGAAAGAATTTCGTGAGGAAAGAGAGAGGTTGAAGTTGCCAAAATCCATCAAAACCCGTCCTTTTACATGCAGGTCAAACAACATGGCGTGTTTCATGAAGAAACACGACGTGTTTCACAATACACGACTGTGTAGTTTTAGAAGCAAATTCGGTCGCGGTTCCCAGGAATTAAAGCACAGCTGTGTATCATAAATACACGACGTGTATCATGAAGACACACGGCTTGTAGTTCAACTACACGACGTGTTGTCTTCACTGTACAACATGCTCATTTGTAACTTCAACCCAACTTAAACACGAAAGTCCTGAACTTCGATGAGGCCTCAGAGAAACTTATTCCAATGCCTTGATCACCAGAACTTCGATGGGGCCGTCCGGTTGGGCAGTGATGTTACAAGTCTCCACAACTTCAAAGATTTCGTCCCCGAAATCAAACCCAACTCATCCAAACAATTCAACACAGAAAATTGCAGCAAAAATGCAGCAGTTTAAGCACCACATCACTACCCGAAATTCACATTAATAGCCCTAGCAACCTCTGCCTTTTCAGATCGACACCTACTTACAACCTGAAATCTTACCAATGCACAAACACCACTAAAACTCAAGTGTGTCGGCTAATTTTGTGGAAATTACAGTTGAAGCTATGAGGTGAAGACTAGCGATATACTCAGAGTTCACTATTTACATTTTTCATTTCAGTTGACCATTGTTATTTTGGGGATTATGTACTCTTTTGAGGTTTGATTGGATTTATTGGCTATTGGTTTTACACTCAGATTTTATATATATTGGGAGGCCTCCCTAAGTTTATTTATTTTAAATGTTGGTTTCTATTTCAGTTTTTATGTTGTCTCATTAGTAATACTCATAACCGGTTCAACAAGGGATTTCACCGGGTTTATTCAGATTGGGTGTTCATGCCCGTAGGTCTTAGATCTCCTAAGTTCAATCATTTGAAAACACAGGAAGGCATAACATTGACACTTGCCCCTAAATCCACTAAACTCCTCTCTATTAGCACCGAATCAACATAAGAAGTTAGAGTAAAGCTACTTGGATCTTTTAGGTTTCGAATGGTCTTGCCGACTTTGAGGAAATTCGAGTTATCCTGGTTAAGAGAACAAAGAGATGCTTAAGTCACCGATATCTTCTTTGTGATTATGACATTTAGGTAGTTGGAGTAGCTTGTAATAGTGGCAATTAATTTCAGGAATGGTATGCTGATCTGCTGCTTCTCAAGGATGGCAAGGAACTTGGCAAAATGTTCATCCATTACTTGCTTCCGGATGCGGTTGGGGAAGGGGATCCTCAATATTTGTGAGGGAGGAACCGCCACCTTGGGGATAGAGGGTGGTGACAACCCATTCCTTGAGTCCTCCTCTGGTATATCCACCACAACCTCATTTGGTACCATGGTAGGCCTAGTAACTCTACTTGGTCCTTCGATTTCCTTGCCACTTCGAGTAGTAACCACCTTCCAAGTCTCTTGTTTGGGGTTTATTTCGGTGGTTCTTGGGAGAGACCCAAAAGGTTGTTGGTTTTGTTGAAGCATCCTCATGAGCTCAATGAACTGGCTCTCAGTTTTTGGCCTTGAACATGTTTCCCTTTTAACCGTGTCTTGTGGCTAGCAAATCTTATATCGGTCTTGCTCTCAATTTTCTCCAATCGAGCTAAGATATCACGAGGGGTAGGCTCTCTACTTGAAGACCCTTGACCTTGGTATCGCCTTTGATAACCTTGATTCTGAGCCATTTTATGTTGGTAAGTTGGTTTACCAGAAGGTCTCCTCTCTTGATATAATCTTGATTGTATAAGCCTTTTTGTCAGGATCCCCTATAGCCCGATTCTTTTTGAGGCTACCCTTTCGAAATGTAGTGAAGCTCCTTTTCATTCATGGGGAAGGTGGCTCCAGTGTCCTTGCATTCACCTCCTTCATGAACACAAGAGTCATACCAATTACACTGCTCACTAAAACTCTTCGTGCTCTAAAATTTGAAGCAATCCCCTTCGGGATGCTTATGATATCCACAATTTACACACTCAACTCCCTTGAAACCCGAAGAACTTGAAGACTTTGTCACTTGAGATGAGGATGTAGGGGTATTTGAACTTCCCACATTAACTTGTTGACCTTGGATTGCAAGGCCTTCATCTTCTTTATGTACTTATCCATCATGAGTTTCATCTCGGAGTCTTGAATCAAGCTAGCAACTCTTGGATTTGATCTCCTGTTCCAAGTTCAGATTTGTTTAGCCACTTGAGTATAGTGCTCAAGGGCCTCATCCGGATCTAGTTGCATGATATCTCCTTGGGCCAATTAGTTCACTATCATTGTAGTGCGTCATTCAATGAATTAACGAATAACTAGGCCAATAACGCACTCCCGAAGCCATGGTGAGGGCACACCCTTAATTAGGAGTTCTTGGAACCTTTGCCAAAAATCATAGACATTCTCATCATCCAATTGAATGAACCTTGCCATTTGAGCTTAAATGCCAACGTCTTAGAGGGAGGGTAAAATTCTTCTAAGAATGCTTGAGAAAGAGTCACCTAATCCCTGAAACTTCCTAAGGGTTGACTACTCAACCATCTTTTCGCCGCATCCATTAGTGAAATTTTGAAGAGCCGATGTTTGAAAGTGATGACACTCGATTTGACGTGATTATCAGCCTCATTTAAGCGACATTTCTTTGCTTAAGACATGGTTTTTAGGCTAGAATAATGAATATTCAATCGATTGCCCTATCTCGTGCCATTTGTGTTACCTTGGCCCGTTTCGGGTCTATTTGATGGTTTTCTAGTGTTTTTGTGTTAACACAGGTTTTTGCCGTCAAATAGCGTAGCCATGGACGTGTATAAGGCGTAGGAACCTCGAGGAATCAAACCGGAATCGATCAAAGGAGTCAATCAAGTCAAACCAAAATCTGCCATTCACACTTACAGTTTCGGCGAAACCAGGCCCCCAGTTTCGGCGAAATCAACAATACAAATCAGCTGATGCCAAGTGAAGACTGATTTCGGCGAAACCATTAAGCTCTTCGGACCGAAAATGCAAGGCAGAGAAATCATGGCCATTTACACAAGAATTTTCGCCGAAACTATCCCTATGGTTTCGGCGAAAATATCAGCTCAGCCCGGCCCAACTAGGGTTAAGTATTTATACTTAATCCGGCGGCCCGAAGCGGGGAGACAATCATAATTTACAAACACACAACTTTTCGAGATCAGAACTCTCTGAAGTTCTGGAGCGAAGAGCTGGAGTTCGAAGAGCTGGATAGAGATCGTGACGCCATCCCTTCCATCTCGGAGAACCGGAGCTAGGAGTGCAACTTACCGAAGATCGGAGTCTGTCAGAGTCGTCTGAATTAGGTTTTTCAGATCCTTTTCTGTTCTTCCTTGTGATGATGAACTCTTTCTTTGTCTTTGTGTCTTTTGTAATGATCATGAGTAGCTAAACCCTTTAGAGCTTAGACTAGATGAACCCTAAGTGACCCAGGGCTTTAAAGCAGTCACGGATCGGCGGTGATTAGATTCGAAATTCAATCAGTTCTTTTTCATGTTTGATTCGTTCTTCATTGTTCATGTTTCTTGTCTGGATTGATCACCTAGATTAGATTCTTGTTAAGCTAAGGATAGAAGCGAACGCTCGCCTTACTTTAGGACATCGAATTAAACAATTAACCTTATAATTGGAGTGTGCCTTTCGTAGGAACCGTTAGGGTTAATTCACTGCAAGAGTAACTCATTAATCACTAGTAATTACACCAATTAATTAAGTCGTTGCGAGAGGCGACCGTACCCGGGCGGCTAGTTAATCTTGGTAGTTAGAACGGATAGAGCGAACGTTCGCCGGTCTTAAACCTAAGGGTAAGGAGTTATGGTGGTGTCTTAGTAATTGATTGAATAAGAATCGAAATCCGCTGATCTGTTGATTGCCAATGCTCTAGGGAACGAAGGGGGATTCAAAGTCTAAGTTCGTCTGTCATTCTTGTTTCCAAACCCTAATTCCCAATCTGCTTTAGCTTAATTTGTTTTAATTTCTCTGCATTTCTTAGAAGTAGAAGTCGTGGAACTCACACCACGCACAACGTGTTTTTCCTTGAATAATTTGCTAGTTCTGAAGTAGCCAATCATTTGAAGGCCCGTGGAATACGATCTATCCTAGCTCTTGAGCTTGATAGTTATTTGATTGAACCTGCTCATCACAACGACGGTTCCATCAAATTGGCGCCGTTGCCGGGGACTTCTTTTGATTGTTGAAAGAAGATCTGGCAATTTATTCTTCTACTTTCCATCTTTCATTTTTCCATCCACTTCGATTTTACACTGGTTTTGTTTGTCTTTGTTATCTGTAGGTCTACAGGTGTATGCCTCACCATCCTTGGACTCGCTCTCAAACCAAACAGGCCAGGATTGCAGGAAATCCAAGCAGTTCTGCTACACCTCTACGATCACAGATTCTGAAGGAAGGCAGATCCAATCCATTCATCACTCCGATCAAGATCGAGGAACCGAAGGAGAGTCCCTCATCTCCGTCTTCCCCACACTCTTCATCCGCTTCATACACCGAGTCACTTTCACCGCCTCCATCTCCCACCATGACCGATAGATTACCACCAAACGGCGATCAACCGCCGCCACCGCCACCTACACAGAAGAGTCTAGCAGACTATAACAAGCCGAGCGCGACTAGCGTTCGATCTGCAATTGTCGTTCCGCGCATTGAAGGAGATCCTGACTATGAGATCAAGATTCTGTTCTTGACCATGATCTCTAGGGATTTACAGTTTGAAGGCAGGCCCCTGGACAATCCGTGCACTCATCTTGCAGACTTCCTTGATCTCTGCAATACTTTTAAAAACGGAAACCTCGACAAAAACACTCTTTGTCTGAGGGCTTTCCCGTTCTCTTTGAAAGGCGCTGCTAAGAGGTGGCTTACTGGCAAACCACCTGGCTACTACACTAACTGGGATACTCTGGCTCAGGACTTTGTTGAAGAATACTTCCCTCCGGCCAGAACAACCGCCATCAAGGACAGCATCGCCAGATTCTCCCAGAAAGAAGGAGAAAGTTTATATGATACTTGGAATCGATTCCAAGAACTTCTCTATACCTGCCCTCATCATGGATTTGAGCAGAGGCAGTTAGCTGAAATCTTCTCTCAAGGACTTCGAGAAGAATCTGCCAAGTGGGTCAATTCTCTAGCTGAAGGGGATTGCACTACACTCACTCCTGAAGCTGCTCTTCTGCACTTCGCAAACTGTGCCTCCAAGTCAAGGAACTGGGAGCGACAATATGAAGGATCGAGGAGCAAGCTAGATTTCAAAGCAGCTATCAAGGCAGAGGTAGAGAAGCATTTGAAGAAGTCTACCAGACCAATCAAGCCACCGGCAGCTTCTGTCTATGTTGCCGATTGCGAGTGGTGTGGAACTTGCTCACATAACGGAGGCCGTTGTCAGAATTTTGGTAAGGCAGAAGTCTGGTCTGCCGAAGAGGTAAATTTATCCAACAAGGCTTCGTTAATATCAGAATGGTTATGCCGGTTATCGTAACTTCAGACAGCAAGGGAACTATCACGACAGACCTCCCTATAATGCTGGCGCCAATCATAACCAGAACCAGAATAACCGCCCGGCTGGTCAAGTTCAGGATCAGAAGCCTAACCATCCGCCGGCGGTGTCTACCAGCTGCCGCATCGCAATCCGGGTAATTATGGAACTGCTCCTGGCAATCGCCAGAATCAATATCTTAACAATACCTATCCAGGACAGCAGCATCAAAGAGATAATAATGTCAGTGACCTGGATAAGAAGCTCAGCCAGATCAGCACAAGACTCGATGATCATGACAGTCAGTTCAAGGCTCAAGCTCTTCTCAATCAAGAACAAATAACATCTGGACAAAGAATTGAGCAAGTCGTGAACAACATCTCAAGCATGCTAGCATCTGGTCGACCATTTGGCCAGCTTCCAAGCCAGACAGAGCCAAATCCGAGAAAAGAACAGGCTAAAATGGTAACTGCTCGAAAACTTCCGAACTTAATTGCTGATGCCTTTTCTGTTTTACGCAGGATCGCTGAAACTCCGGAAGAAGAGGAAGAAGAAGAACAGAAACCGGTGCCTAAGGAGGATCCTCCTCTTGCACCGTACGTCGTGAAACCTCCCTTTCCTAGAGCACTGCTGCCAAATGCAAGGATCGAGACTGGCATGAAGGGGAACAAGGAAGGATACCCTGACATTCGTATTAAGAAACCTGTCTCTCCATATCCAGCTAAGTTATCTGATCCTGGTTCTTTTACTTTGCCTTTGGTCATCAATGATGTTGAAATTGAACGTTGCTTAGTTGATCTAGGAGCATCTATTAATGTCATGCCTGTGAGTCTATATGAAAAGTTAAACCTAGGGGAACTTGAACCGCCAGTATGCAACTCGTCTTTGCTGATAGATCGCTTAAAACCCCTAAGGGAGAGATTAAAGACGTTGTCACCAAATGTGGTCCGTTCACGTTCTTAACTGATTATGTGATTATGGATACTAGTACAGATGACGCTACTATTCTCATAGGTCGACCTTTCATGGCTACTACTGGAATGAATATTAACGTTCCTAATGGTTCTTTGACTTTAAGAGTTGGTAAAGAAACGAAAACGTTCCGTCTTAAAGACGGCATGAAATATGACTCTAGGAATGAAGAATCTCACTGCTTAGCTGTTGAAACGGTGGAGTTGACTCCGGTCAACTCCGTTACTAATGCTTCTTCAAGTGTCTCTAGATCAGTTGTTGATACAGGTATTAAACAGGTCATTGAGAAGAAGCAGAAACCTATCGTTCAGAAGCCGCCTAAGAAGAAGAAGAAGGAACTGCAAGCCTCTTCTAAACCACCGAGCAGACCTCGAGGAAAGAACAAGAAGACAAAGACCCAAATGGTCTGGAGACCAAAAATTCCACCGTCTTCCACCGAGCCAGCTGCACCACCAACACGTTCCGAGAAACCGGCGCCGGAACAAGTATGGAAGGAGAAGCCGAAAGCGTCTCCTAAGGAAGTACTCACGATCACCGATCCTGGTGATAACAAGCCAAAGAAGAAAGAAAAAGAGAAACCGACAGTCCTCATTCCTTCCATCGTCACACTAAAGAAGGATGACCTCTCGAGAGAGCTGTTCGGACCATTCAAGTTCGTTGATCATCTTCCCGACGGACGTACCAAACTACTACATGCAAACGGGAAGAGATTCACGTTTACCGGAGAAGTCCCGAAGCTGTACTTTATGAACTCCGACGCGAGCGTTAAGGAGAATCTAAGTTGGGATGTCTCCTAATATCGTCCAGGTATCGTCCAGCTCAAGGACGTTAATAAAAGAGCGCTTCGTGGAGGCAACCCACGGCTGGAGTCAGTTTTGTTTTGTTTCAACCTTGGTATTTTAGAGTTGGTTCGGGAGGGGCAAAAGTGTCAGTTTGTTTGATTTATTATTTTTCGTGTAGAGTCTGCATGTCATAGAGTCAGTCGCAAGTTGATTGAGGTCGTTCCGATTTTTCTGGATTTAACTGTGATTTTCTGAAGTTGGCCTGATTTACGAAAATATTTTAAACCCGAACAGTTCAAAATTTTTGGCGAAACCACCCTTGTTTTCGGCGAAACTGATCTTTGAATTTCGAACCTATTCTCATGTTCCTCATTTTTGGTTCGAAAATTTTCTGATTTCGGCGAAACCATCCCAACTGAAATTTTCGGCGAAACCGAGCTCCCATTTTCGGCGAAACTGCCTGTTCAAATCGGTCAATCCATTTTAACTAGTAGTTTCGGCGAAACCACCCCCCTACTTTCGCCGAAACTGATTTGCAAAATCACCTAATTTATCCTTTAAAAATCCGGTCCACTTCCTCTCTCCTTCTCTTATTTTCGCTCAGCCTACCCGAAACCCCCCTCTCCTTTTGAAATCGCCGACCGCCCCACTTTTAAAACCCGCCTCCGCCGCCATTTCACCCGCCGTCGCCGACCGCCGCCGCACCTCCCCCCTCCTCATTCCGATCCCAACAAGCCCTAGAACGTTCGAATCGGAGCTTTGCAGCTCCAGTTCTCGAAACCCCAGTTTTCAAGTTTTTCACCGATTCCTCCCAACCCGTTCAGTTTTTGCTTCCATGGCTTCAAGGTCAGTTGTATAACTTTTCAATACGAATCTTTTGGCATGTAGATTGCTGAATTTCGTCGGGGTTGACTTTCGGTTGACTTTTTGGTTTGCCTCGTTTTGCGTGCCGACTGTTTCGTGTGAACTAGGATTGACTGAACTTATAGAACTGTTCTAGGATGCTTAGGGAGTTCCGTGCTTAATTTCCATATCATTTGGTCTTGTGTTGCTATGCATACGATTGATTCTTTGTTATGTTGACTTGTGAGATATGTCGGTTTGACTTTGAACTGTGTTGATCATTTGGCTGTCATAAGTGTTCATTCTTGTTCATATTATCGTGCCGCCATTTGAAATCATATGCTGCCGTCAATTTCCAAGTTGTGATAGTCTTGCCATGATTAGGGTTCATTATGACTTAATGTTGACTTTCTCAAATCTCGGTTTGACTTTTTGAACTCTGATTGCACTTACCTGATTATTGTTGTTCTTAAGACATGTGTTCTATTGTCTATGATTACCGGTTACCTTACTTGGCTTACCCCACTGAGTTTCCCTCATTTCTTTGTGAAATTGAGTTTTTCTACTAAGTGTGGGGTAGGATCTTAGTTGACTAATCTGGTTTCACTTCTGGTTTTAGGAACACTTTTGAGCGCAGGACTAAGGCACGCCTTGATGGCGCCTCGAGCTCAGGAGCTGCCGCTCCCGTCACACCCGCCATTCTGGGTCCTCCACCTGCACTCCCTCGCCATGCTGGATACCATCCCACCATCGCCCGTCTACCGACTTCTACTTTGGGAACTTCCAGAAGATCGAGCACATCCGTGGAGCTGACGTGCGTCCTTTATCCATGGAGTCACTCCAGGAGCATGACGAGGATTCCTACCGGAACGTGCATGACGCCCTAGCACCGGCCGGTCTCCTAGAGCTGACCACCATAGCCGCCGAGTTCCCAGACATTGCTCTCCAGGAGTTCTGGGCGACATTTGACTTGGACGAGCATAAGAGGAGATGGGGCTAGAAGGTTATCACCTTCTTTCTTGGTGGGGTGTACAGGCAGCTCACCTACGATGAGTTTGCCGCTCATCTGGGCATCCCCTACGAGCACTATCACGATCACCACCTCGGCTGGGGCGATGCTGATGACGACGAGGAGTTACACGCCCTCTGGAGCCACATGACAGGCGTGCCTGGCGATCGCCTAAGGAAGAACAACTCAGTTAAGTCTCTCTCTCGCCCGCTCTATAAGTTTATTCATATGGTTTGGCGGAGGTCACTTTTATATGTCAGAGACAAGGATCGCCACCATATCCTTAAGGAGGAGCTCGTGCTTGACCGAACCATCCGAGAGAGCTACCCTCTCCACCCCGGCTGGGTGCTCGCTCACATCTTCAGCCAGCGGACCAAGAGGAAGAAGCTACCACGCAAATTCTTGGGAGGCAACTTCATAGGTCAGCTCATCCTCTCCTTCGGCATCAGCCATGAATATGGCCCTAACATTCCACGACACCCAATTATGACCGTTGGAGGAGACTTGGCGGTCGAGTACGACTTAGAACTCGACCTCAGTCCCCATGTAGCAGCAGATCCTCCACTCCAACCTGCGGTCGAGTCGGAGGCCGAAGATGATGCTGAGGAGCAGCAGCCGCAGCCGCCGCCTGAGTTTCAAGATTATATACCGTCGCCACACCATCAGGCAGGGTACATCCACCAGTCGCCGCCGCGCGTTCCAGATCCATTTCCGGCGCATACTCACCAGCCGCAACACCACCCTGCGGACATTGGTGAGTTATACGAGCGACTACAGGAGTGGCGCATCACCGACAACGCCACTCAAGAGGCGCGATGGACTATTATGCAGCAACATATGCGCCGAGCCGACCGGCGTGATGAGCGACAGCTGGAGTGGCAGCGACAGCTCGGCGATTACTTCCACTTCCCCCACCCTGAAACCTCTGACCAGTGATGATCAGGTGGTATCCTTTTCCTTCTCCTTTCTTTTTATTTATTCTTTTCGGACTTCGGTCCAATTTTTTTTTTCTGTGTGGATCCGGGGCACTTGTCCCGGTTTCCTTTTCATGTTTTATTTGTTTTTGTTTTGTAGGCAATTGGGAGACTCCCTTTGCTTCAGGTTCTGTTACACTTCCCTCCGCTCCGAGGATCTGTGCTTCCCTCTGAAATCAACCGTCCTCTTCCAGGTTTTTCCATTCCACTCTGAATTCTAGAATTAGTCCTGTGAGGACACAGTCCGATTTAAGTGTGGGGTAGTGTAACACCCGTCCCGAATCAACTCGGTGAAACCTGAGGTTGAACCGGTATCGAGTATTACCCAGTGAAAAACGACAGAGATAACAATTAAATCCAAGCTTAAATAAGAGTTTAAGTGAGAGGCCTCCATCAACCATGAAAACATAAACTGTTTACAACTCCAAATCCATCATAAAACCCATAAAATCCAACATAATCTGAAAGATACATAAATCCAAGTAAAACCCCCAAAATGTCCCAAGTCAACTGAAGTATAAAAAAAAGGTCAACTCCAAGTAGGCACCAGTCTTCACCTCATAGCTTCAGCCCAGCACTTCTCGGAATCCACCCTCAACTCTGACTCCACACCCTCCTCTCTAGCCACGAGATCCTGAAAGGGAGAAAGGGATCAATTTCCTATTGAAATTGAGTGAACCCACTGGGCCTACCTACACGTTGTCCTATTCTATGGAGCGGTCCCAACTCCGCACAAGACATTCAGCAATGGAACCAAACCCAACCCCCCCTTTCCATATTTTAATTCCCTAAAAACAGTCTAGGTGATCACGTTGGTCAGTTCATGTTCTCAAGCACAATTCATAGCATTAGAATAACACAGAACTAATACATCGATCCACGGCACACACAACATCATCACAACACAACCATCAACCAAGTCACAACCACAACCACAAGCACACAACCGTTCACATTCACATTATCTAGGTGAGTTATTAGGCGCCAAGGAGTTATCCACACCACCACCGCCGGCCATCACACAACCAGACGCATCCACTAGGGATCCTTCCACGAAGGAGAACGACATCCGACGCATCCTCAAGGGATCCTTCCTCTAAGGAGAACGACAACCCTCCTTGATACCCAACCAAGGGATTCACCCCAGTGAATCAGACTCAAACCATCGGTATTTCGGGTGGGGCAGTGTGGGCTCCTTCAGGTTCTACTTCCACATACAAGTTTTAACATAGGACTTCCAACCCATCACAATTCATCCACAACCACAACCCAGTTCACACCATCCACATTATCACACCATTCACCACGCACACGTATTCCATCCAGTCCACGCCCCTGTACATCTCAACCACAATCAATAAAGGTAACCGGCTAGCTCACCGGCCACCCCCACCTGCAAGTACAGGGGAGGCCATGTCATGAGTCTAGGGGTCACCCACCTGTTCCTCTTATTCAGAGCGACCCCACATTGGCAGGGCAACTCTCCTGCATCCACAACCGACAATTCATAATATCATAGCACCCGCACTCATTTCCCCACCATCCTAATTCTCATTTCTAAGTCAATCCATTACTTAATTCACTTCAGTTCACACCCAACCCCAAATCATATCAATCAACGACAACAATCAATCACGGCAATCATCAATAGCAATCAAGCACATTCACAGAACAGTTTATCCCCTTTTACGCTCATCATTTTCATGCATAACCTAGGTTTTGTTCTAGGTCCAATTGAAACTCCTCACGCTGCCCAAACTACTTACACAACGCTAAGCCCTCACCTGAAATAGAAGACGAGGCTCTAATCGTCTTCTAGTTCCCCAGAAACTCGATTTCCAACCACCAAACTCGTAGCTCTACCCTTCCTTACTGCTCACGACCTACACCCAGAAACCCAAAATAGAGGTTAGCGATCTCTTCTCCTCGTCGCTACGAATCCATAGCAACAAACGGAACTCAATTCCGACCTCTACAGCTCCCGGAATCACCCTTCGAAGATTGCTTGAAGTTGGTTCGTCAATGGCTTTTTCGGGGAGAGAGAAAGGGGAAAGAAGTTGTGAATTTCCGTGCAAATCCGTCCTTATATGCACGAAATGTGCGCCTGATATGTCAAATGTGCGCTAGCGCACATTGACCCCCAAAAGGCGCACATTTCGAATATTCTGCCGAAAGTTTGCTGAATTAATTGAAAAGTGCGCCTGGCACTTCCAAAAGTGCGCCGGCGCACATTAGGGCCCGAAACCAGCACTTTTTGGTGCATCACCAATCCCCTCTTTGCAACTTCGACCCAACTTAACCCCGAATGACCCAAAACTCAAGGGGAGCTTAAGAGCACTGATTCCAGTACCCTAGCCCACCGATCTTGAGTTCCAAACCGTTTGGTTGAGCGGGGATGTTACAAGTCTCCACCACTTCAAGGATTTCGTCCCCGAAATCATCCCTAACTCATCCTAGCAATATGATACCGAACTCACAGCTAAAAACGCAGCAATCCAAGTATCCTATTGACTTTCGAAATTCATAATGACGAACTACCAGCCTTCCTTTAACTACTCATCAGCCCTGCACCCACTCCCAACACTCTACTTTCACCGAGCACACCCTAGACCTTCGTGGAACCAACACCACAACAAGCAAACACAAAAGCATACATCAAGGGGAATTATTACCTGCATCATACACTTCCACTAACTCCGGGTACCGCCGCCTCATACTCTCCTCAGTCTCCCAAGTAGCCGACTCACTCTCATGGTTCCTCCATACCACCTTGAGCTGCGGAATCTGCTTATTCCTCAAGACCCGAACTTGCCTATCCACGATCGCGACTGGCTTCTCCTCATAAGTCAGGTCTTGCTCAATCTCCACCTCCTCCGGCTGAATTACATGAGAAGGGTCCCCATGATACCGCCTAAGCACGCTCACATGGAACACATTGTGTATCCTTTCCAACTCCCTCGGCAAGGCCAACACATAAGCCACCGGACCCGACTTAGCGAGGATCTCATAAGGACCGATGTACCGAGGCGCCAACTTCCCTTTCCTACCGAAACGCATCAGCCCTTTCCACGGCGACACCTTCAAAAGTACCTTCTCCCCAACATTGAAACTCAGCTCTCTAGCACGCCCGTCGGCATACGCTTTCTGCCTATCTTGAGCTGCTCTCAATCTCTCCTTGATAACCTTAACCCGATCAGCCGTCTCTTGCACAACTTGAGGACCCGACAACACCCTCGCACCTTCCTCATCCCAACACAACGGCGTCCTACACTTCCTCCCATACAAGGCCTCAAAAGGGGCGGACTTCAAGCTACTATGGTACGAGTTATTATAGGCGAACTCAATCAAAGGTAGCAATTCGGTCCAAGGGTTTGAAACTCCATAGCACAGCTTCTCAACAACTCCTCCAATGTAAGGATCGTTCTCTCCGATTGCCCATCCGTCTGAGGATGATACGCCGTCGAGAACTTGAGCTTAGTTCCCAATGCTGTATGCAGCCCCTCCCAAAAATGGGACGTGAAACTCGGATCCCGATCAGAGACGATGGATTGAGGAACCCCATGCAACCTTACCACCTCATCTATATATAACTTTGCCAACACCTCCACACTAGGCTTGAACCGAATGGGTATGAAATGCGCAACTTTTGTCAAACGATCGACTATTACCCACACGGCATCCTTCCCCTCTCTAGTCGGCGGAAAACCCGATACAAAGTCCATGGTGATGTCCGCAAACTTCCACTCCGGAATAGGTAGGGGCTGAAGTAACCCACCCGGGGCTCTATGCTCCGCCTTAGCTTTTTGACAAACCAAACAAGTCGCCACATAACGAGCCACATCCTTCTTCATTCCTGGCCACCAAAAACTTAACTTCAGGTCATTGTACATCTTTGTCATCCCGGGATGCATAGCATACATCGAGGAATGAGCCTCCTCCAAAATCCCCTTCCTCAATTCCTCTACTTCCGGCACGCACACTCGACCCTTGCATTTCAACAATCCGCCAACTACCTCAAATCCATTATCCATGCCTTTTTCAACTTCCCCTCGAATAGCCACCAGAGTAGCATCCTTGAGCTGCTCCTCGCCGATCCTATCATTCAGCATAGGCCTAATGTTGAGCTTGGCAAACAAACTTCCCACATCATCTAACTGCATCTCCACCCTTAAAGCTCTAAGATCCACCAACTCCTTTCGACTTAAAGCATCCGCAACCACATTAGCTTTACCAGGATGGTAGTCAATGGTACAGTCATAATCCTTCAAGAGCTCCACCCAACGCCGTTGCCTACCTTTCAGCTCCTTTTGATCCATAAGGTGCTTAAGACTCTTGTGATCAGTCATGATCTTAAACGTCTCACCATACAAATAATGCCTCCACAACTTCAAGGCGAACACCACTGCAGCTAACTCCAAATCATGGGTTGGGTAGTTCACCTCATGCACCCTAAGTTGTCGGGAGGCATAAGCGACAACCTTCCCATTCTGCATCAACACACAGCCCAATCCTTGCAAAGATGCATCACTAAACACCACATACTCTCCACCTTCTACTGGCAAGGTCAACACCGGAGCTGAAGTCAACCTCTTCTTCAACTCCTCAAAGCTCCTCTGACATTCCTCGCTCCACTCATACCTCGACTCCTTCCTCAACAGCTTATGTAAAGGAGACGCTATGGTAGAGAACCCCTCTACAAACCTTCGGTAGTAACCAGCTAACCCCAAGAAGCTCCTCAGTTGCGACACATCCTTAGGTGGAGACCAATTAACCACCGCTTCGATCTTCTTTGGGTCAACCTCCACGCCTCTTTTAGATACCACATGCCCGAGGAACAACACTTCCTCCAACCAAAAGGCACACTTCGAAAACTTGGCAAAAAGTTGCTGCTCCCTCAACTTATGAAAGACAATTCTCAAGTGCTCCTCATGCTCCTCCCTAGTCTTAGAGTAAATAAGGATATCATCGATGAACACTATCACGAACTTATCCAAATATTCGTGGAAGACCTTTTCATGAGAGCCATGAACGCGGCGGGAGCGTTGGTGAGACCAAACGGCATTACCAGAAACTCATAGTGTCCATAGCGGGTCCTAAAGGCTGTCATTGGCACCGATCCTTCCTCCACCTTCAACTGGTGATAACCCGACCTCAAGTCTATCTTCGAGAACACTTCAGCCCCTTGCAATTGATCGAAGAGATCATCTATCCTTGGAAGTGGGTAACGATTCTTGATCGTCGCCTTGTTCAACCGCCTATAGTCAATACACATCCGCATCGACCCATCCTTCTTCTTCACAAACAACACCGGTGCCCCCCACGGTGATACACTTGGGCGGATGAACCCCTTATCCAAGAGCTCCTGCAATTGCTCCTTCAACTCCTTTAACTCCGCCGGTGCCATGCGATAAGGTGGAATAGAGATTGGAGCAGTTCCAGGGACCAACTCTATATTGAACTCCACCTCACGCTCGATCGGTGCCCCAGGTAGTTCCTCGAACACATCCGCGAACTCCCAAGCTACAGGTACCCTCTCCAACTCCTCATTCCGTTCAACTGACACTTGCACCAACAAGGCCTCACACCCTTCTTGAATCAAGAAAAAGCTTGCATTGCTGAAATTACTCTCATAGGTGCGGATTCCCTCTTCCTAACACCCTTGAACACCACTTGACCAACACCCTCCACCTGAAGCAACACCTCCTTCTTCTGGCAATCAAGCAAGGCCCCATGCCTAGCCAACCAATCCATGCCGAGAATAACGTCGAATTCATTGAAAGGAAGCACCACCAGATCAGCCAAGAACTCTACACCCCTCACTAACACTTTACACCCTCTACACACTCTATCCACCCGAACAGAAGTCCCCAAAGGAGTTCTGACGCCCCAACTAACACCCAAACTACTAGCTACAACACCCAAACTACTCATACATTTCTCAGATACAAAGGAATGGGTTGACCCCGAATCAAACAAAGCGTAAACGGAAAGATCTAGGATGGAGATCATACCGGTCACCACGTCGTTCGCGTTCTCTGCCGCACCCTTGGTAAGAGCATAAAGCCTCCCTTGCTCCCCTCCAGCTCCAACAGGTGTGGCATTAGCTCCCGTTCCTCGACCAGCACTCGCAGCCCCTCGCCCCATACTGCCTCCAACTCTGCCTCCATAGCTCCTAGATGGAGCCCTAGGCCCCTGCACCGATCCCACAGACTGTGCTGGTGCAGCACTCCTCCTCGGACAGATGTTACTCCTATGACCCGACTGTCCACAAGTGTAGCAGGTCACCGGAGCGGGTCTCAGTAAATGACATTCCCCAAAATGTGGCTTCTTGCAGATACCACACATCGGCAACCCTCTCGATGCCCCACTCCTACTCGCCGGTCCCGCCCTACGGCAGGTAGCACTCCTATGACCGGGGAGACCACAGGTATAACAAACCATCACACCCCTCTGCGGAGCAGACTGCGCACCTTGAAAGTTGGAGTAAGATGTCTGGGCTCTCTTAGCCGGGTGGCTATGAGTGACCGAGGGAGAAGGCTGAGTCGACGCCTTCCGCTTCCTCTCTTCCTTCTTCTTGCTCTCCAGCCTTTCCCTTTCCAGAGCCGCTGCCTTAACTGACACAAGGCTCCCCATATCAGCGGTGGTGACTCCCTCCTGGATCTCCACTCTCAACCCATTCTTGAACTTGGTAATGAGCTTCCTCTCCCGGTTGGCCCGCTCATCATACCACTTAGAGAGAGAAGTGAACTCTATGTAATATGCCAGAACGGACTTCTCCCCTTGCTCCAAACTCATGAACTCCTTGGCTTTCTCCTCACGCCAAAGGTCCGGGCAAAACTGATCACGAAACACCTCCACAAACTCATCCAACTCCATCTCTGGCGGAACCACTCGACTCTGCGGCATTGACTTCCACCAATTCAAAGCATGACCCTTAAACAGGAAGGCCATTGCTTGCACCTTAAGCTCTTCATCAAGTCCCATCTGCAGGAACTTGTACTCACATTCCTGAAGCCACTGCTCCGCCACCTCAGGATCAGCTACCTCCCCGCTAAACTCCCCAAAGTTCCATCCCTTCAACAGACTCGGTTGGAACCTAGGAGCTCCTCCTCCAAAACCCGAGTTCCCAGTGGACCTACTTCCCCTTGCTTGACTGGATTCACTACAGGAGGACATTAAACATTTCAGTTGACCGCTCAAGAAACTTCAAACAACTCAATTCACCACTTGATTTCAAAACATCCCACCCATTTAAAACATTTGACAAAAAAAAACCCTTGGAACGTCGGTCCCATACCGATGTCTCATCCTCCCTCCCAACGAGGTTAATTACTCCCCAAAGAGAGAAGATATTCAACCGGTACAGCAGCGACGAACCAGGCTCTGATACCATTTGTAACACCCGTCCCGAATCAACTCGGTGAAACCTGAGGTTGAACCGGTATCGAGTATTACCCAGTGAAAAACGACAGAGATAACAATTAAATCCAAGCTTAAATAAGAGTTTAAGTGAGAGGCCTCCATCAACCATGAAAACATAAACTGTTTACAACTCCAAATCCATCATAAAACCCATAAAATCCAACATAATCTGAAAGATACATAAATCCAAGTAAAACCCCCAAAATGTCCCAAGTCAACTGAAATATAAAAAAAAAGGTCAACTCCAAGTAGGCACCAGTCTTCACCTCATAGCTTCAGCCCAGCACTTCTCGGAATCCACCCTCAACTCTGACTCCACACCCTCCTCTCTAGCCACGAGATCCTGAAAGGGAGAAAGGGATCAATTTCCTATTGAAATTGAGTGAACCCACTGGGCCTACCTACACGTTGTCCTATTCTATGGAGCGGTCCCAACTCCGCACAAGACATTCAGCAATGGAACCAAACCCAACCCCCCCTTTCCATATTTTAATTCCCTAAAAACAGTCTAGGTGATCACGTTGGTCAGTTCATGTTCTCAAGCACAATTCATAGCATTAGAATAACACAGAACTAATACATCGATCCACGGCACACACAACATCATCACAACACAACCATCAACCAAGTCACAACCACAACCACAAGCACACAACCGTTCACATTCACATTATCTAGGTGAGTTATTAGGCGCCAAGGAGTTATCCACACCACCACCGCCGGCCATCACACAACCAGACGCATCCACTAGGGATCCTTCCACGAAGGAGAACGACATCCGACGCATCCTCAAGGGATCCTTCCACTAAGGAGAACGACAACCCTCCTTGATACCCAACCAAGGGATTCACCCCAGTGAATCAGACTCAAACCATCGGTATTTCGGGTGGGGCAGTGTGGGCTCCTTCAGGTTCTACTTCCACATACAAGTTTTAACATAGGACTTCCAACCCATCACAATTCATCCACAACCACAACCCAGTTCACACCATCCACATTATCACACCATTCACCACGCACACGTATTCCATCCAGTCCACGCCCCTGTACATCTCAACCACAATCAATAAAGGTAACCGGCTAGCTCACCGGCCACCCCCACCTGCAAGTACAGGGGAGGCCATGTCATGAGTCTAGGGGTCACCCACCTGTTCCTCTTATTCAGAGCGACCCCACATTGGCAGGGCAACTCTCCTGCATCCACAACCGACAATTCATAATATCATAGCACCCGCACTCATTTCCCCACCATCCTAATTCTCATTTCTAAGTCAATCCATTACTTAATTCACTTCAGTTCACACCCAACCCCAAATCATATCAATCAACGACAACAATCAATCACGGCAATCATCAATAGCAATCAAGCACATTCACAGAACAGTTTATCCCCTTTTACGCTCATCATTTTCATGCATAACCTAGGTTTTGTTCTAGGTCCAATTGAAACTCCTCACACTGCCCAAACTACTTACACAACGCTAAGCCCTCACCTGAAATAGAAGACGAGGCTCTAATCGTCTTCTAGTTCCCCAGAAACTCGATTTCCAACCACCAAACTCGTAGCTCTACCCTTCCTTACTGCTCACGACCTACACCCAGAAACCCAAAATAGAGGTTAGCGATCTCTTCTCCTCGTCGCTACGAATCCATAGCAACAAACGGAACTCAATTCCGACCTCTACAGCTCCCGGAATCACCCTTCGAAGATTGCTTGAAGTTGGTTCGTCAATGGCTTTTTCGGGGAGAGAGAAAGGGGAAAGAAGTTGTGAATTTCCGTGCAAATCCGTCCTTATATGCACGAAATGTGCGCCTGATATGTCAAATGTGCGCTAGCGCACATTGACCCCCAAAAGGCGCACATTTCGAATATTCTGCCGAAAGTTTGCTGAATTAATTGAAAAGTGCGCCTGGCACTTCCAAAAGTGCGCCGGCGCACATTAGGGCCCGAAACCAGCACTTTTTGGTGCATCACCAATCCCCTCTTTGCAACTTCGACCCAACTTAACCCCGAATGACCCAAAACTCAAGGGGAGCTTAAGAGCACTGATTCCAGTACCCTAGCCCACCGATCTTGAGTTCCAAACCGTTTGGTTGAGCGGGGATGTTACAGGTAGGATGCTAGAGAACCTTGCATGAACTTGATTACCCTTTATTGTGTTTTGTGTGCCTCGTTATTCCATTCCAGTCTCTCTAGCATTAGAATGGCTCAGTTCTTGATTCTTGATGTTAAGTTGTTGTTCAACCTTTCATAATGATGCTTAGACTGCTTAACCTAGAACTTGAGAACCAACTTGTATGCTTTGATGCTAAATTGCCTGGTCAGAACAGAATTTTAAAATCACACTTGTAGTTTGTAGCCTTGATTGCATGAAAATGACCGAATCCGACTAGCAAACCAACTGTGAGCTTTTGATCCATTGCACGTAACTCGCAATTTAAATTCTTTCTGAGTGGTTTTCTGTTTACTTGAATGAGTTAGAATTTGCATGAAACCTACTCGAGACCACACGATGACACGAGTTCTAGAAGGATAGGGGCACCTAGATTCAGCTACTAAGCCAGATAGCCTACCTTAACGATAAAATCCACTAGGTTTAGACCCTTGAGCTTGGTCGGTTCGATAATACATTACAGCCATTTCCCATTTCTTTCATTCCCCATTGATCCCCTGTGGTTGTAGTTCTAGATTGACCTACCGGAAGTCGGTTTGTGGTAACCTGCCTATAGCCATTAAACAGGTGGTCTTAGCTATCATGTCCAGACGTGTAAACCCCTCTAGCAACTAAAAGAAAAATCGGCACAAAAGAAAAAAAAATAAAGTAAGAAAAGAAGCAAGCTTCAGGAAAAAAATGAAGAAAGAAGAAAATCAGAAAAAGTTCAAAGTTTAGTTCAAATAAAACGTTCTTCTCCCTACAAATGGAAGGACGAAGTCGTAAGAAAAGTTGAAAAGAAAAATGTATACAAAAGAAAAAGAATAAGTGCTAGGTTGCTTGAGGGTATCATAGGACGAGCATTCATCATTCCACCAGTGTTTGGTCAGACGGTAGGAAGCCATAGATTAGATTCGAGGGAAGTTAGTCGAAAGCTACACCGCACCAAGCCATCATCATTCATTCCCATCATCCATCTCATTATAAACCCGAGTAGTGTAGAATTCATTACGGTCCTAGCAGGGAAGTCCTTCTTGACTAGATACTCGTGTTGTCACAGTGGTGGAGATGTGGTCGAAATACAAACCTATGACAGAATTCGGTAACAGAAAACGATCGAGAGCAGAAACACGCCCTTAAACACAGAGAGTGAGAGTTCCCATGGTACTAAATATATCCTGTGTGAGAAGTCTGGTCGGTCAGGTCAAATTCGTGCATGATTGATTGCTAATTACTTGTCGTGTGCAGTTATTAGTGAGACCAGGTAGTTTGGCTGATCATTATGCATGTTAGGTTTCTTGTTCTAGGATCGATCTGTCTAATAATTCATTATGTTTGATTGAGCTCCAATTTAATCGATCTTATCATTTATGAACATGAGCGTTTCTATTCAGTTTGCTTGAGGACAAGCAAAAGCTTAAGTGTGGGGTATTTGATGACAGTCGATTTGACGTGATTATCAGCCTCATTTAAGCGACATTTCTTTGCTTAAGACATGGTTTTTAGGGTAGAATAACGAATATTCAATCGATTGCCCTATCTCGTGCCATTTGTGTTACCTTGGCCCGTTTCGGGTCTATTTGATGGTTTTCTAGTGTTTTTGTGTTAACACAGGTTTTTGCCGTCAAATAACGTAGCCATGGACGTGTCTAAGGCGTAGGAACCTCGAGGAATCAAACCGGAATCGATCAAAGGAGTCAATCAAGTCAAACCGAAAATCTGCCATTCACACTTACAGTTTCGGTGAAACCAGGCCCCCAGTTTCGGCGAAATCAACAATACAAATCAGCTGATGCCAAGTGAAGACTGATTTCGGCGAAACCATTAAGCTCTTCGGACCGAAAATGCAAGGCAGAGAAATCATGGCCATTTACACAAGAATTTTCGCCGAAACTATCCCTATGGTTTCAGCGAAAATATCAGCTCAGCCCGGCCCAACTAGGGTTAAGTATTTATACTTAATCCGGCGGCCCGAAGCGGGAGACAATCATAATTTACAAACACACAACTTTTTGAGATCAGAACTCTCTAAAGTTCTGGAGCGAAGAGCTGGAGTTCGAAGAGCCGGATAGAGATCGTGACGCCATCCCTTCCATCTCGGAGAACCGGAGCTAGGAGTGCAACTTACCGAAGATCGGAGTCTGTCAGAGTCGTCTGAATTAGGTTTTTCAGATCCTTTTCTGTTCTTCCTTGTGATGATGAACTCTTTCTTTGTCTTTGTGTCTTTTGTAATGATCATGAGTAGCTAAACCCTTTAGAGCTTAGACTAGATGAACCCTAAGTGACCCAGGGCTTTAAAGCGGTCACGGATCGGCGGTGATTAGATTCGAAATTCAATCAGTTCTTTTTCATGTTTGATTCGTTCTTCATTGTTCATATTTCTTGTCTGGATTGATCACCTAGATTAGATTCTTGTTAAGCTAAGGATAGAAGCGAACGCTCGCCTTACTTTAGGACATCGAATTAAACAATTAACCTTATAATTGGAGTGTGCCTTTCGTAGGAACCGGTTAGGGTTAATTCACTGCAAGAGTAACTCATTAATCACTAGTAATTACACCAATTAATTAAGTCGTTGCGAGAGGCCACCGTACCCGGGCGGCTAGTTAATCTTGGTAGTTAGAACGGATAGAGCTAACGTTCGCCGGTCTTAAACCTAAGGGTAAGGAGTTATGGTGGTGTCTTAGTAATTGATTGAATAAGAATCGAAATCCACTGATCTGTTGATTGCCAATGCTCTGGGGAACGAAGGGGGATTCAAAGTCTAAGTTCGTCTGTCATTCTTGTTTCCAAACCCTAATTCCCAATCTGCTTTAGCTTAATTTGTTTTAATTTCTCTCCATTTCTTAGAAGTAGAAGTCGTGGAACTCACCACGCACAACGTGTTTTTCCTTGAATAATTTGCTAGTTCTGAAGTAGCCAATCATTTGAAGGCCCGTGGAATACGATCTATCCTAGCTCTTGAGCTTGATAGTTATTTGATTGAACCTGCTCATCACAACGACGGTTCCATCAGAAAGCATCCTCCGAGACATTACTTTCCTTGAAAGTGTGGCATATGTTTGAGAATGTCACGAGGTGGGCAGCGAGGCATTCTTCTGGACTACCATGGAACGGTCGGTTCTGAACCAAGTTGATGTAGTGGCACTTTAATTCAAACTGACTGGCTCCAATAGCTAGTGGCATAGTGCTTTGTTCTTGCTCCCCTACTAACGGCTTTGTGAAGTCCGCTAGAGTCCCTCTTCCTTGTGCCATCTCTGAGTAGACCGAACTTGACACAATGCTCAAAGTGACCTCGCTTTCACTTTCTAAGTCCGAGAGATGAGAGGATTCCGAAGAAGTCTCGAAGTCTTCTACAAACTCGTTCTCAAACTCCTCGGATCACCCTGCATACAAACAAGCACAAAAAAATGAGTGAAGATTCTGACTCTTGAAACTCTAAACAAGCAACAAGACAAGGATCCACACAAGCAAACTAAGACATCACAACACTACAAACTTCTAATGCAATGCACAAAACAAAAAAACTAACCTAAACAAACTCAATAAGAACACAACACTAAAAACAAATAGGGGAAGCATAAAATAAAGCGAGGGTAGAAGAAAGCAATACATCCTATCCTTTCATACTTTGACGAGGGTTCTCAAAAATGGCACCAAAATTTGATCACGGCCAAATGGTTGATCCCAATGATACCTAGCAATGCTAGAGTCGATTTCTCGGGGTCCCTCGATGGAAGGACACTCAGATAGGAGGAGAGATAACAAAGGGGTTTTGTGGTTGAGTTGCCACGAAATTCAAAGAACAAATGAAAGTCCACTAGTATGAAACGAAGGTCAACTTAATGGAAAAAGTCAACACAGGGCTCAAAGAGCATGGAAAGAGTGTAAGCAAGTCAACGTGCGTACAACCAGGGAAAATCAACGAAGGAAAGATTCAATTATAAGAAAGGGTGGGTCGGAGGTTCACTTTCGGGCTTAGGTTGCACTAACAAAGGAAACCAGGTAGAAAACGGATCAATAGCAAGACGAAAACACTCAACGACCGTCGCACACTTCACAAAACGTAGCCTAGGATCCCCAAAGAGGTCCTACTACTATGCGGATGACAAGACAATTGATCTTTTGATCAAACTAGTCAAAATCACCACGCACGCCACATGCTCGATGAAATGCCTAGGTGAGAAAACACCCAAGTGAAACCAACAACATCTAACTCTTGTCAATTAGCACATGTAGGTAGGTAAATGATGACACTCGATTTGACGTGATTATCAGCCTCATTTAAGCGACATTTCCTTGCTTAAGACATGGTTTTTAGGGTAGAATAGCGAATATTCACTCAACTATTCTATCTCGTGCCATTTGTGTTACTTTGGCCCGTTTCGGGTCTATTTGATGGTTTTCTAGTGTTTTCATGATAGCACAGGTTTTTGCCGTCAAATAAAGTAGCCAAGGACGTGTCTAAGGCGTTGGAACCTCGAGGAATCGCACCGGAATCGATCCGAGAAGTCAATCAAGTCGAATCAAATCCTGCCCCAATTTACACTACAGTTTTTGGCGAAAATCCCCCAAGTTTTCGGCGAAAACTCAAGAAGAAATCGGCTGAGTTCAACAAAGAGAAGTTTTCTGCGAAAACTCCAAGTTTTCGCCGAGAACCCTAAGGTCCGAAAATCACAGGAGAAACAGCCGAGCATTCAAGTCATTTACAAAGGAATTTTCACCAAAAACTCAACAAGTTTTCGATGAAAACTCAAGGCAAAATCCGGCGGTATTAGGGTTAAGTATAAATACTTAACCGGCGGCCCAATAACAGATATACCTCATAATACAACATAACTGCAAAATTCTCTGGAGTTCTGGAGCAGAGTTTAGAGTTTGAAGAGCCAGGAAGAGATAGTGACGCCATCCCTTCACCTCGGAGACTCGGAGCTAGGATTGAAGATTACCGGAGAGCGAAGCTTTGCCAAAGTGTCTTAATTAGGTTTTTCAGATCCTTTTCTGTTCTTCCTCTGTTCAAGATGAACTCTGTCTTTGTCTTTGATTCTTTTGTTATGAACATGAGTAGCTAAACTCGTAGAGCTTAGACTAGATGAACCCTAAGTGACCCAGGGCTTTAAAGCGGTCACGGATCACTATTTTACAGCACATCAAATTGGCACCGTTGCCGGGGAACTTCTTTTAATTATTTGAAAGAAGAATTGGCATTTTATCTTTCCATCCACTTCGATTTTACACTGGTTCTGTTTGTTTTTGTCATTTGTAGGTTGTTCACAGATTTATGCACCACCGCCCTCTCACACATCTCCAAAGCGCCAAGAACGACAAGGCTAAGAGTATAGAGAGACCAGGCAGTTCTGCTCCACCAAGACAATCACAGATTCAAAAGAGAGGCAGAACCAATCCACCTCCATCCGTCACTCCTATTAAGATCAAGGAACTGAAGGAGAGTTCCTCATCTCCATCTTCACCGTCATCTTCATCCGCTTCATACACCGAATCACTTTCACCTCCTCCATCTCCCAGGATGACTGATCAGTTACCACCACCAGGCAGTGCACAGAAGAGTCTAGCTGACTACAACAAGCCGAGCGCGACTAACGTTCGATCTTCTATCACCGTGCCGTGCATTGAAGGAGATCCTGACTATGAGATCAAGATTCCATTCTTGACTATGATCTCTAGGGATCTACAATTTGAAGGCAGGCCATTAGACAATCCGTGCACGCATCTGGCGGATTTCATTGATCTCTGTGGCACTTTCAAGAATGGGAATCTTGATAAGAACACTCTTAGCTTGAGAGCTTTCCCGTTCTCTTTGAAAGGCGCAACTAAGAGGTGGCTCACTGGCAAACCACCTGGTTACTACACCAACTGGGAGACTCTCGCTCAAGACTTCGTCGAAGAGTACTTCCCTCCTTCCAGAACAACAACCTTCAAGGACAGCATCTCCAGATTCTCTCAAAAGGAAGGAGCGAGCCTATATGATACTTGGAAAGAATTCCAAGATCTTCTCTACAACTGTCCTCACCACGGTTTTGAGCAGAGTCAGTTAGCTGAAATTTTTGCTTGAGGTCTTCGTGAAGAATCTGCCAAATGGGTCAATTCCCTATCTGAAGGGGATTGCTCTACACTTACACCTGAAGTTGCTCTTCTTTATTTCACGAACTGTTCTTCCAATTCAAGGAACTGGGAGCGACAATCTGAAGGATCAAGAAGCAAGCTCGATCTCGAAGCAACTATTAAGGCAGAAGTTGAGAAGCATCTGAAGAAGTCTTCTACACCCATCAAGCCACCGGCAGCTGCTGTCTACGTTGCCGATTGCGAGTGGTGTGGAGCTTGTGCGCATAATGGAGGCCGATGCCAGAATTTTGGTAAAACAGAAGTCTGGTCTGCCGAAGAAGTCAATTTCGTTCAACAAGGCTTCAGTAATAATCAGAACGGTTATGTTGGCTACCGCAACTACAGACAACAAGGGAACTACCAAGATCGACCTCCCTACAATGTCGGTGCCAACCAGAACCAAGGCCAGAACCAGAACAGCCTCCAATTGGTCCAGCTTAGGATCAGAAGCCGAATCATCCACCGATAGGTGTCTACCGGCCGCCGCACCGAAATCCAGGTAACTATGGAACTGCTCCTGGCGATCGCCAGAATCAATATCTGAACAATACCTATACTGGATAGCAACATCAGAAGGAGAACAACGTCAGTGAACTCGACAAGAAGCTAAGTCAGATCATCACCAGACTTGACGATCATGACAGTCAGTTCAAAGCTCAAGCTCTTCTCAACCAAGAACAGATAGCATCCGGTCAAAGAATTGAGCAGGCTGTGAACCAGATCTCTAGCATGCTAACATCTGGTCGACCATTTGGCCAGCTTCTGAGCCAAACTCGAGAAAGGAGCAAGCTAAAATGGTATCCGTTCAAGATCTAACAAACTCATCTACTAATGCTTCTTCTAATGTATGCAGGACTAATGAAGCTCCGGAGAAGAAGGAAGCACCGAAGGAGGCGCCTAAGTAGTATGATCCCCCTCTTGCTTCATACTACGTGAAGCCTCCTTTTCCAAGAGCAATGCTACCGAACGCCAGGATCGAGATGAGCATGTGGGGAAACAAAGAAGGATATCCTGCCGCTCGTAGCAAGAAACCTTCGTCGCCATATCCAGCTAAGTGTTCTGATCCTGGTTCTTTCACTCTTCCTCTAGTTATTAATAATATTGAGATAGAATGTAGTTTGGTTGATCTAGGCGCGTCTATTAATGTTATGCCTATGAGTTTGTTTAAGAAATTGAATCTAGGAAACTTGAACCGACTAGCATACAACTTGTCTTTGCTGATAGATCACTGAAAACCACTAGAGGAGAGATCAAAGACGTTGTTACTAAATGTGGTCCTTTCGCGTTCTTAGCTGACTATGTGATCATAGATACTAGTGAGGAGGATTCTACCATTCTTATAGGACGACCCTTCATGGCAACAACCGGAATGCAAATTAACGTTCCAAATGGTTCCTTGACTTTGAGGGTTGGTAAGGAAACAACAACTTTCCACCTTAAGGACGGTATGAAATATAATCCTAAGAATGAAGAATCTCATTGTCTAGCTGTTGAAACTGTGGAGTTGACTCCGGTCAACCCCGTTACAGATGTCTCTTCTAGTGTTCCTAGATCAACTGTTGTTGCAGATGTTGAACAGATTACCAAGAAGAAACCAAAATCTTCTGCTTAGAAGCCGCCGAAGAAGAAGGAACTGAAAGCCTCTTCTTCACCGCCAAGCAAGGAACTTGGCAGGTCGCAGAGAAAGAATCAGAAGAAGAAGACTCAAATGGTCTGGAGACCAATTGACCCGCCACCTCCTTCTGAGCCAGCTGCACCACCAATTCTTTCCGAGCTACCGGCGTCGGAGCAAGTAAAGAAGGAGAAGCCAAAAGAATCTCCTAAGGAAACACCGACGATCACCGATCCTGGTGATATGAAGCCGGAGGCTAAAGAGAAGACGAAGCCAATCGTTCTCATTCCTTCCCCCGTCTTACTTGTAGAGGATGATCCCTCAAAAGAACTTTTTGGTCCATTCAAGATCACTGATCACCTTCCCGATGGACGTACCAAGCTCATACACGCTAATGGGAGGAAATTTATGCTCGACGGAGATACCCCGAAGCTCTACTTCATGAACTCCGATGCTAGCATTAAGGAGATCCTGAGTTGGGATGTCTCCTAATAGCGTCCAGGTATCTTCCAGCTCATGGACGTTAATCAAGAGCGCTTCGTGGGAGGCAACCCACGGGTGGAGTCAGTTTTTAAATTTGTGTCAAACTCCTTGTTTTAGAGTCAGTTCGGGGGAGCCAAAAGTGTCAGTTTGCATGATTTCTTATTTTTTGTGTGTAGTCTGTGTGTCATCATTTCAATCGCAAGTTGTTTGAGGTTGTTTTGATTTTTGTCAATTTAATTGTGATTTTCTGAAGTTTGCCGAAATTGTGAAAATATTTTCAATCCTGCAGGGTAAAGTTTTCGGCGAAAACCTTCTAAACTTTCGGCGAAAACTTCTTTTGAAAACCCCATGTGTTTTCTGATCTATTTTAGTTAACCTTTTCGGCGAAAACTCATTTGAAAACACGCAGACAATTTTAACTTGAGTTTTCGGCGAAAAATGGCACATATTTTCGCCGAAAACCTGAGACAAAATCCAAAATTTCCCCATTTTTAATTCATTTTTTTCAGTTCACTCACACTCTCTCCCCACTCTCTCATTTTCAAAAAAAAAACCCTATTTTTCAAAGTCGAACGCCGCCGCCGCCGTCGCCGACCGCCGCCACCCTATTCCTCTCCCTTCTCTGATCGTTTCGAGCCGTAGATCATTCGAATCGGAGCTAGAGCTCCCGTTCTGCCAAACCCTAGTTTTTCTGATTTGTTACCGATTCCTCTCTTCTCGTTCGTTTTCGGCACTTATGGCTTCAAGGTAAGTTGTAGAACTTTTCATTCCGAATCTTTTGACATGTTGAATGCTGAATTTCGTTGGGGTTGACTTTGGTTAACTTTTCGGTCTACCTCACTTTTTGGTCTACCTCGATTTTTGTGCCGACTGTTTCGTGTGAACTAGGTTAGTTGATTGCTTTGGACTGATCTAGCATGCTTAGGGAGAATTGTGCTAGATTTTAATGCCATTTGATCGTGAGTTGCTACGCTTAAAGATTAATGTGTTCCATTGTTGACTTTTGAGAAATGTCGATTTGACCATGAATTGTCTATGCTCGTTTGGCTGCCATGTGTGTTCATTCACGTTCATATTACTGTGTTTGCCATCTGAGTTTATAATTATGCCGTCATTTCCTGCTTTCAGCTAGTATTGCATGATTAGGGTTCAATGTGCTATGCTGTTGACTTTTTAAATGTCGGTTTGACTTCTGATCTCTAATTATGATATGAACATTCCGGCTAGACATATGCATGCTTAATGATTTATTGTGATTACCGGTTACTTACTTTGCTTGCCCCCACTTGGTTTTCCTCATTTCTTTGTGAAATTGAGTTTTTCTACTAAGTGTGGGGTAGGATTATTAGTTAACTAATCTGGTTTCGTTTCTGGCTAGCTATAGGAATATCACTCATGAGCGCAGGACTAAGGCGAGACTTGACACCACCTCTAGTTCCCAAGCTCCAGCTCCCGTCACACCGGCTATCCACAACCCTCCACCAGCATTCCCTGGCCGTGTTGGGTACCACTCCACTGTCGCCCGCCTTCCCGTCCACTACTTCGAGCGCTACTAGAGGCTCGAGCATGTTCCTGGAGCCGACGTGTGCCCACTATCCTTGGATTCCCTCCTCGAGCACAACGAGGACTGGTACCGGAATGTGCTTGACTCATTGGTACCTTCCGGACTTCTGGAGCTGACCACCCTAGCTGCTGACTTTCCAGACATCGCTCTCCAGTAGTTCTGGGTGACATTCGATCTAGATGAGCACAAGAAGAGGCAGCGCCAGAAGGTCGTCTCTATGATGAGTTTGCAGCTATGATGAGTTTGCAGCCGGCGGGGTGTACAAGGCGTTCACCTATGATGAGTTTGCAGCTCATCTTGGCATCCCCCGGGAGCACTACGAGGGACATCACCTCGGCTGGGAGAACAACACCGGCAACGGAGAGGAGTATGACGTGCTCTGGAGCCACATGACTGGAGTGCCAAACGATCATACCACGTCACATAACTCAGTTAAGTCACTCTCTCACCCTCTCTATCATTTTATCCATATGGTTTGGCGTAGATCTCTTTTGTTTGCTCCAGAGAAGAGCCGCCACCACATCAGCAGAGAGGAGCTCCTTCTTCACCGTGCCATCTGGGAGGGTTATCCTCTTCATCTCGGATGGGTGCTTGCACGCATATTCCGCCAGAAGACTTAGAAGCCAAGGCCACCTAACTCACTCCTGGGCGACAACTTTGTCAGCCGACTCATCATCTCCCTCGGTCTCAACCAAGAATATGGCCCGGACGTCCCACGCCGCAGAGTATACACCGTAGGTGGTGATTTAGCGGTCGAGTACGCCCTCGAGCTGGACCTTGGTCTGCATGTGGCGGCAGATCCTCCCCTCCAGCACGAGGAAGAATCGGAGGAAGAAGATGATTCTGAGGAGCAGCAGCCTCAGCCGGATCCGGGATTTGATGATCATTTACCCTCGCCACATCATCAGGTAGGGTATGCACACCAGCCCCAGGTGCCCATTCCAGATCCATACCAGGCACCTCATCCCCAGCACCGACTGCATCCAGCTGACGTTGGAGAGCTGTACGAGCGACTCCAGGAGTGGCGGATCACGGATAACGCCACTCAGGACGCCAGATGGATTATTATGCAGCAGCACATGCTCCGCACTGACGAGAGGTATGAGGCGCAGCTGGCGTGGCAGCGACAGGTTGGCGACGCCCTCCACATTCCCCCTCCCGATGCACCTGACCAGCAGTGATCGGGTTGTATTCCTTTTCTGGTCCTTTCTTTTTATTTCTTCTTTTCGGATTTCGATCCAACTTTTTTCTGTGTGGATCCGGGACACTTATCCCGGTTTCCTTTTTATCTTTCATTTGTTTTTGTTTTGCAGGCGGTTGGGAGATTCCCTTTGCTTCGCTCGGTAGATTCCCTCCGCTCTGAGGATTCGTGTTCACCCCCTACACCAACCGTCTCGGTCCAGGTTCTTCTACTTCACTCTAAACTCTAGTTTTAGTCCTGTGAGGACACAGTACGATTTAAGTGTGGGGTAGGATGCTAGAGAACCTTGCATAAACTTGATTGCCCTTGATTGTGTTTTAGTGTGCCTCGTGGTCCCTTTCCAGTCTCTCTAGCATTAGAATGGCTCAGTTCTTGATTTTTGATGTTAAGTTGTTGTTCAATCTGTCATAATGATGCTTAGACTGCTTAACCTAGAACTTGAGAACCAACGTGTATACTTTGATGCTAAATTGCCTGGTCAGAACATAATTTTGAAAATCACACTTGTAATTGTAGCCTTGATTGCATGAAAATGACCGAATCCGACTAGCAAACCAACTGTGAGCTTTTGATCCATTGCACGTAACTTGCAATTTCAATTCTTTTTGAGTGGTTTTCTATTTGCTTGAATGAGTTAGAATTTGCATGAGACCTACTCGAGACCACACGATGACACGAGTTCTAGAATGATAGGGGCACCTAGATTCAGCTACTAAGCCAGATTTCCTACCAACGTTAAATCCATTAGGTGTAAACCCTTGAGCTTGGCCTGCTCTTTCGGTTCGATATACATTACAGCCATTTCCCATTCTTTCATTCCCTGTTGATCCCTTGTGGTTGTAGTTCTAGATTGACCTACCGGAAGTCGGTTTGTGGTAACCTGCCTATAGCCATTAAACATGTGGTCTTAGCTATTATGTCCAAACGTGTAAACCCCTCTAGCAACTAAAACAAAAACAAAGGAAATTTTGAAAAAAATAATAATAAGAAAAAGAAGAAAAGTTTCAAGTTTAGTTCAATAACGTTGTTCTCTCTCTACATATGGAAGAACGAAGTCAAAAGAAAAATTCAAAGAAAAAAATGATGAGTAAAGAAAATTAAGTGCTAGGTTGCTTGAGGGTATCATAGGACGAGCGTTCACTATTCCACCCGTGTCTAGTTGGACGGTAGGAAGCCATAGGCTAGATTCGAAGGAAGTTAGTCGAAAGCTACACCGCACCAAAGCCATCATCATACACTCCCATCATCCATCTCATCATAAACCCTTGTAGTGTAGAATTCGTTACGGTCCTAGCAGGGAAGTCCTTCTTGACTAGTTCCTCGTGTTGTCACAGTGGTGGAGATGTGGTCGAATTGCAAACTTATGACAGAATTCAGTAACAGAAAATGATTGAGAGTAGAAACACGTCCTTAAACACAGAGAGTGAGAGTTTCCCGTTTACTAAATATTTCCTGTGTGAGGAGTCTGGTCGGTCAGGTCAAATTCGTGCATAATTGGTTGCTATTACTCGTCGTGTGCAGTTTTTAGTGAGACCAGGTTGTTTGGCTGATCAGTATGAATGTTAGGTTTCTTGTTCTAGGAATTATCTGTCTAATAATTCATTGTGTCTGATTGAACTTCGATTTAATAGATCTTATCATTTGTGAACGTGAGCATTTCTATTCAGTTGCTTGAGGACAAGCAAAAGCTTAAGTGTGGGGTATTTTGATGACACTTGATTTGACGTGATTATCAGCCTCATTTAAGTGACATTTCCTTGCTTAAGACATGGTTTTTAGGGTAGAATAGCGAATATTCACTCAACTACTCTATCTCGGCCATTTGTGTTACTTTGGCCCGTTTCGGGTCTATTTGATGGTTTTCTAGTGTTTTCATGATAGCAAAGGTTTTTGCCATCAAATAAAGTAGCCAAAGACGTGTCTAAGGCGTTGGAACCTCGATTAATCGCACCGGAATCGATCCGAGAAGTCAATCAAGTCGAATCAAATTCTGCTCCGATTTACACTACAGTTTCCGGCGAAAATCCCCCAGGTTTTCGGCGAAAACTCAAGAAGAAATCGGCTGAGTTCAACAAAGAGAAGTTTTCGGTGAAAACTCCAAGTTTTCGCCGAGAACCCTAAGGTCCGAAAATCACAGGAGAAACAACCGAGCATTCAAGTCATTTACAAAGGAATTTTCGCCAAAAACTCAACAAGTTTTCGGTGAAAACTCAAGGCAAAATCCGGCGGTATTAGGATTAAGTATAAATACTTAACCGGCGGCCCAATAACAGATATACCTCATAATACAACATAACTGCAAAATTCTCTGGAGTTCTGGAGCAGAGTTTAGAGTTCGAAGAGCCAGGAAGAGATCGTGACGCCATCCCTTCACCTCGGAGACTCAGAGCTAGGATTGAAGATTACCGGAGAGCGAAGCTTTGCCAAAGTCGTCTTAATTAGGTTTTTCAGATCCTTTTCTGTTCTTCCTCTGTTTAAGATGAACTCTATCTTTGTCTTTGATTCTTTTGTTATGAACATGAGTAGCTAAACTCATAGAGTTTAGAATAGATGAACCCTAAGTGACTCAGGGCTTTAAAGCGGTCACGGATCGGCGGTTATTAGATTCAAAGTTCAATCAGTTTCTCTTTCATGTTTGATTTGTTCTTCGTTGTTTATGTTTCTTGTATGGATTGATCACCTAGATTAGATTCTTGTTAAGCTAAGGATAGAAGCGAACGCTCGCCTTACTTTAAAACATCAAATCGAACAATTAACCTATTCATTGGAGTGAGCCTTTCGTAGGAACCAGTTAGGGTTAATCCACTGCAAGAGTAACTCATAAATCGTTAGTAATTCCACCAGTTAGTTAAGTCGTTGCGAGAGGCGACCGTACCCGGGCGACTAATTAATCTTGGTAGCTAGATCAGATAGAGCGAACGTTCGCCAATCTTAAAACTAAGGGTAAGGAGTTATGGTGGTGTCTTAGAATTGATTGAACGAGAATTGAAATCCGCTGATCTGTTGATTGCCAATGCTCTGGTGAACGAAGGGGGATTCGAAGTCTAAGCTTGTCTATCATTTTTTGTTTAGTCAACCCAATTTCTCAATCTGTCTTTTACTTTTTGTTTTAATTTCCGTGCATTTTCTAGATTAGAAGTCGTGGAACTCACACCACGCACAACCTGTTTAAACCTGAGTAATCTGCCTTTATATTTGAGTAGACAATTATTAGAAGACCCGTGGAATACGATCTACCCTAGCTTTCTAGTTGGTAGTATTTGATCACTGTTTTACAGCACATCAGTAAACACGCCTCAAACCCGAATCCTAACAAGCATCTATGCGAATTAGGACCCAATTCATCAATATACATGAGAAAAGAAAGTTCATATTCTCACCTTCAACACCCTTTGCACAAGTCATGGTGAATTTTGAGAGTCATAAGAATGAATTCGATCTTGCATAAACACAATTCATCCACACAATTGAATCCAAGAGAACACCCTTACACACATGGATTCCCCCCAACCAAAACCCTAGGTCTAGTATACCATACAAAGAACAAGAACAACCATAAATCTACACAAAGAAGTGAAGAAAGTGGACATTCTTAGCTTTTAGATGGACTTGGGATGATGGATGATGTAACATCCCCGCCCAACCGAACGGTTTGGAACTCGAGTTTGGATGGTTTAGACATTGGAAACAATGTTCTTGAGGCCCCATCGAAGTCCGGGACGTTCATAATTGAGTCGGGTTGAAGTTACAAGCGAGTATGTGAAAATTCATCAAAGTTGCCAGACCACAAAACATGGTCGTGTGTTATAGAAACACACCGTGTTTCATACAACACACCGTGTGTTATAGAAACACGCCGTGTTTCTTGTGTCTGCCATACAAGGCATTTTCTGCACGGAATTCCATAACTTTCCCCTCTTTCTCTTTCCCCAAAAATCCTTTCGACGAACCAAAAACTCCCTTAGCTTCAATCCTCGATTCCGTGAGTTGTAGAGCTCCGATTGACGATCCGTTTGTTGCTACGCAATCGTAGTGACGAGAGGAAGAGATCGCATGTCATGGTTCTGGGTGGTTTGGAGTAGGATTCTGTCAGTAAGGAGGAGAAGAGCTACGAGTTTGGAGTTGTAGAGCTTGGCTGTTCGGGTTTCTAGAAGAGTTTTAGAGCCTCGTCTTCTGTCAGGTAAGGGTTTAGCGTATGATAGGTACTATGGTCGGTGTGAGGAGTTGCAATTTCAACCTAGATGAACATAGGATTGCATGAATTGGAAGAGAGTAAAAGGGGATTTTTGTTCTGCGATTGATTGATGTATAATTGTGATGATTGGTGGTTGTTGTATGCTTGTTGACATGATGAATTGTGGGATGATAGCGGGCTATTTGTTATGTGCCATGAATGGGGGAAAGATTAACCTTGATGCTTAATGGATTGGATGTAGTAACGAGTGTAGGAGGGTTGGGGTATGATGTTGTAACTGTGTTTCTGCCTGGAATTGATTATTGTGGTTGCAGGAGGGTGGTCCTACCAATGTGGGGTCTCCTTTAAATGTTGAAAAGGTGGATGGCCCTGCCAATGTGGGGTCGTCATATGAAGGATGAACAGGAGGGTAACCCTGAGACTCACGACATGGCTTCCCCTTGTACTTGCAGGTGGGGGTGGCCGGTGAGCCAGCCGTTTACCCTTAAACTGTTTGTGATATACAAAGTGATAAACCAAGTGTGATGTGGTTGTGATGGTGATACTGGATGTTACAATGCGTCGTATGATTGAATGATCGATGTTATGTGTTGTTGAGATGTGGGTGGATAATATGATTAGTGTTGTAGAATTATGTCAAGAATTGAATAATGGAATTGGTACATGGAATTGGCTAATAGAAATGGTAAGGGAGTTGGTACATGGAATTGGCTAAGGGAATTGGTACGTGGAATTGGGTAGAGGAATTGGAATTGGGTTGATTGATTGAATTGCTTAGATGGTGTGTGTGGTTGATTGGATTGTGATATGTGCATGTGGATGGGATTTGGTTAGTGATGAAATTGTTGGAGGACTTGATGATTGGAATTGGTTGGGTTTGAATGAGGAATTTGAGCATGATGTTGACGTGGAAAGTGATGATGGATTGATGTTGGTTTTGGATGGATTTGACGGGAAATTGATAGATGGTTTTAGTTGTCGGGTTTAAGTGATGAATTCTTGATTGTGATTAATGAATGATAGAACCGGTAGGAGTCCACACCCCCCACCTTGAGATGTGATGAGTTGTGTCTGGTTCACGTTGAGTGAATCACTCTGGTTAGCTACCAGGGATTATGATGAGTCGGTCTACGTCGAGTGGATCACCCGGGTCTAGTACCTGGGATTATGGTTGTGGTGTCGGTCTACGATGAGTAGATCACCCTGGGTTGTATTACCAGGAATTGTTGGCCGGCAGTGGTGGTGTGGAGCAACTCCTAGGCGCCTAATAACTCACCTAGAATGTAATGAGTCGAGTCGTGTTGTGACTGTGTGATGTGTTGAGTCTGTGTAACAGAGTTTGGTTGGATTGTGCTTGGTTGATGTTGGTAACTGTGAAACTGTGAATTGTGAGTTGTGTGGTTGATGTATGAATGTGGGTGCTATTCGTGTTGGAAGATGTATTGTGGCTAAATGTTGTATCGTGTGTATGATGACTCTGTTGATGATGTTGTATTGAAGATTGATGACTTGAGTACATTGCTGAATTTTATTAATTGTATACACGTAGGTGGAGGTAAGTTCTTGTGTGATCACCTAGTAGCATGTTAGGAATTAAAAAGAGATTGGTTGTGTCAGATTCCGCTGTTGTTTGTGTGTGAAGTTGGGATCACTCCTAGGCTAGGTTCGGCGCATATATAGTTAAACCCAGTGGGTTCACTCAGTTTCATTAGGAAATTGATCCCCCCCAGTTCCTCTTTTCAGGTTCGCTTGGTAGTGAGAGTGAGTTGAAGTTCAGGTGTGCTGTTGAGCTCGGAAGAGTTGCAGGTTGGAGTTGTGAAGTGAAGATTAGGAAGCTACTGTGGAGTGACCATTGTTTTGAGTTTTGTATTTTCAGTTGACACATTTGGTTGGGAATTTTTTGTAATCGTTTTGAGCTTTGGTTTAGGATTTCAGATTTTCTGTAATGAAGGCCTTCGGTTGTTTTTAAGCTTTTTAATGAAGAGTTGTTTTGGTTATCCGCTGCCTTTTTACTCGTCATTTTAAATGTTGTATCTTCGAGTAGCACTCAAACCGGCCCGACCACGAGTAAACCCGGGTCGGTTTGGGACGGGTGTTACAGATGATGGTGTGAAGACCCTTGGGAATGGTCTAGGAGGTGGTGGAGACCCCTTTCCTTCGAAAATTCCACTTGGAGAAGACCCAAAATCCAAACTCTCTTCAAAACGTGATGAAAAAACACTTTTATAGTGTTGTCAATTGAGGGCCACGACCGTCGGCCGCAGTGAAGAGGAGGCAGTGAGCGCGATGGGTTCTGACCGCGCCCTAAAATCTCTCTAACTCCAATTTAACCAAAAACGTTTGGTGACGAACGCACATACGTTTTACGCGGCCGCGCTAGGTACCTAGAGCGCCCTGCACACTACTTTTGGACCCCAACTTCGAGCTAAAGACCTCCAGTCAGGGCACCGTTTGACGTTGGAAACCTCGTGCAGCACTCTCCAATGCCATAACCTAAAATGATAACAAAAATACTATAAAACAAGTGAAAATTTACTATGTAAGTCCATTGTCACCACAAATGGTCAAAGTGTCAAAACAAGCTAAGACGCCACGAAATCAACAAGAAAGGTGCCAAAACTCTTAGAATAAGAGGTTAAGTGAGGGGTAAAAGGTTATATAATTTCCTCGCATCAGACCCATCGACAATCAAACCGAAACATATGTTTTGTTGTAGGAGAGCGTGGGCTCAAGTGGATCACAATCAGTGCGCGATCCGAGGCCACCAGGTTTAAGTGGAATATCGCTGACTCAGGCCAATGGTCTAACCAATCTGAGTTAAGAAGTTAACGGTCTAAACATTCATAGATGATGGTGGCGTAGGAATGCCTGCTCGACCACGTGTTAGGATTTCCTGTGAATCCAATGTCAATCAAACCATGTTTATCAGCAAATTCTAAAACATCATTAATTCGCGATCAGGACACCGGCCGACTACCAAATTTTTCAAGATCCAACATGATTACATTAAAGTCACCAAAGACGGCAAGCGAACTAGAGATAGACCGTAGTAGGGATGCGATATGTAAAAACTGTGTTCGCCGAATAACCGTATTCGTGGATAAATGGAACCCTACGAGATAAGCATAACATGGCTCATTATATTCCCAACAAACACAAATAGCATAAGAAAAGGAAAAAAAAATAACCACTCAACTGAAAGTTTCTGGTACCGTTATCCCTTTAGCCCGTCGGTTATGGTCGACATCGTTATCCACCTTCGGGTTGTGAGCTTCCATGGCCAAATGAGATGCAATATCCACAACTTGAACATCAATTGGTAACCTGTTATCAAACAAGCCAGCCGGATTAGTAATATACATTGATGAAAACTCAACTACAACCGATGGGAATGAAGAGTACGTAGGTCTCTCCCAAACCAATCCCTACCTCTGATTGTTCCTCCACTTCCATGCTGGTTAAATCAGTCCCTTTTAAGGTCCCAATACTTGAACCCAACGCAGCTCCAGAAGCTGCTGCCAAGTTGGATTCGATCTGGGCCTGAAAGGAGGAGGACCCACCGTGATACTCAACAAGATTGTCCAAGGGAAGTCCCACCATGCCCAAATCACTTTTCTGCTTCTTCTGACCACCCCTAGCTTCAGTACCGCCAGCGCATCACCACCGATGCCAACTGCCATCGTCAAGCTAGCGTTTCTTCCCCTTCGTCTTGACTTGCTGGTAACGCTGCGGATCCACTTTCCTCCACGGACATAGGTCCTCTCCGTCCACTCCCTTCTCACTTGGATGAAGGAACTGTCATTGAGCATGACCAAGAAGTCCACAACCGAAGCAAACAGTCAGCAATCCTTCGTATCTGAATCTCACCCAAAACTCGATTTCATTGCTAAATCTTGCTTTATGATGCCCGAGAAGAGGGTTGCCAACATCAATCGGAACAAAAGCGTAGACGAACTCTTGATTGTCCATAGGAGAGTCATAGATCCCAACGTGAAGAACTTGACATAACGGTTGACATAGACCTGCTCCAAACTCCGGCGTCCGAACTCCTATAGGGACCTCCTCTAACTAAATCCTAAAGGTCGCAAAACGGAGTTCATTGAATGTCGCTGGCGCATGCACCATCGAAGGTGCTAAGTTCACTAGAAAACCATTAATGGCGTGAGGACGACAACGCATTCCGAGATCCAAGTCCATCTTCCGAACGAATTAAATTTGGTACAATTCATTCTCAACTCCATTCAGTCGGAAATTGGAGGAAGCATATTCCATTTTCGGCTCAGGGTAGCAGGAAACCACTGTTTTGGATTGGCAGTTGGGTAGAAAAAACATTGCCAAAAGACTCAAAGAGCATCTTTGCTGACTTTCGGCTACCAACGACACATCGACCTAAAAATGGGGGCAGAGGATCCCATGATTAACATATGCATAGATCGAGAGAAAAAAAAAAAAAAGTATTTGTGAAACAGACTGGAGGAAGAAAAGCATGGTCATAAAAGCGGAGTTGGAGAAAACCGCATTGGCATAGAGGCCACATTTGTAAACAAGCAGAAGGCCACTAACAGAGTGCGAGAAATCGTGGAAAGAGTTGTCGGAGAAAGGAGAAAATCTAACGAGCGGGCGGCAGAAGGTAACAAAAATCATCAGATCGAAGTAACTGCCGCAGAGCAATTCTTGCTTTTCCCTAATTATGCTTTCTTCTTAGTTTTGGATTGATGTTCACACTTCCCAACTTAGGTTCTGTCGTTTGTCTTATGTTCTTTAGACCATCTCCAATCCTAACTTTTAAAACTAAACACGAATAAACTCAACCTAAAATACTCAAATTTTAAAAGGAGGCTCCATATTTGAGGCTTTTCCAACATTGGTTCTAAAAGTGGAGCCCATTGTTTTTACATCTACCAATGTAATCATTTGTCAATCACACTCACTTTATCCACTTAATTAAAGTTAGACAATAGATTTAAACTCAATTCATCCCCTTAATTAAACTTAGACAATATATTTAAAGTAGTAAAATAATAAAATATATTTTAAAGCTTGCTTTTGTAGTGGGGTGGGTTGGTTAGTTTAATAACTGATGGATGTTGGTCGATCGGGCGGTTTAAAAAATTACAAACCTTTTAACCGTTAACTAACCAATTTGGTGTGGGCTTCACCAATTGTTGAGCCCAAGTCGGCCGGTTACGTCAATTTTGGTTATAATAACTATAATTTTAACTATTGACCGACCAAAGTCGATCGATTAATCAATTTTAACCTCTAACTGTAACAATATTTTATCATCACCGATGATAACGTTTGTTTTTAGTGAGAGAAGTATTACTTTTTAGTGGGTGAAGAAGTTAGTTGGACATGCGGTAATTGAAGGTTGATAGATGTACCAATAGATTTTAAAAAACACATTTTCTTCCAGTTAATAACTGAGTTGTCTTATTTTAATCAAAAAAATTAATGTTCATTTTTTTTTTTTTTTTATCGAAATGTCCACTCTAGTTAATTATAGTAGTGTGCGTAGATGACGACCAAGTTATAAATTTATAAATTAGATATCTACTCTAAAACAAATGATAAGAACAACTTCATTATAAGACTTAAATTATAAGACCTTGTGATTGGAAGGAAATTTACTTTTAATACTTTTCAAGGTCTTAAATTTTAGATTTTAAGACCATAAAATTAGAGGTGGTCTTACACAACCATTCCTTTTCTAGGCTTTCACTCAGTTTTGCTTTCAGTCTAATCTTCCTGCAAATATTTTTGGAATAAAATTTCAAAGAATACACCATCTTTCCAATATCTAGCACACAATTGCAACAAAACTTTACGATTTTTTCCTCTACAACAGCCAAAACTTGTGTGACCTTATGATTTCCTAACAACCACAAAACCTAGCAAGAAAGATATGAATAGGATGAAGACAGCGGCCAGAATACTCAAGTTAAAGGACTTGGTCAGTTGTCTGATGCTACTTTCTGCACTTGCATCGATTTCCCTCTTCTTATGCAAAGAACTGGCTGGCACTGCAATATCCCAGAAAGATTTGGAGATTACCCATGTAGCTTCCGCTTCTGGCTGGAGGAATGTCGAGCTATCATTTGGGGCTTGCATGCACATCAACTCTACACAATGATATTTTATGACCTGCCAAAGTAACAACATTCCGTTCAAAGATATGGTTTAATACTTGCATTGCTATACATATATTGGTGAAATATTGTTATTTTTTTCTACAGACAGACAAGCCAAATGTGAAAAACCACCTCAAGCGTCTCTGAAGGCTGTAGGTAGTCACAAATGTATATATCGCCCAGCCAAGGAATGAAGACTCTTCGCGGAAAGGCAAGATGGCACGTTTTCCTGTTATAACCAGTAGAGCAATAATTACAAATCTACGGTGAGTATACTTGCATAGCAACTTAAGTCCTTAGACCACCAGCGGCCATTCAAGAAAGTGAAAAGGAGGCTGGCTGGCACATACATAGTAACTTGGACAACAGCTTGATGATATTCATAAGGATTAAAAAATAGATTTAATTCATCAAAAAATTAAATAAATAGATTTAATGGATTCAACACCCATTCTTACAAGATTGCATATGCAACTTTGTTCGAAGAATCCAAGGATACTTCCTTCGCAAAAGGAATTGAGTGGCACAAACCCCACATGAACGAAATTGAGATTAGGAAATGCCAAGATCATTAGTTTGAAATGGAAAATAATCCTCAAGCTTACACTACAGGTTGCAGAATGCTTAACACACCTTAAAGAGTGCAGGACAAGTCTTAAAATAGGTTTTTGAGACAGTTTGTCTTCACTTGCTTCCTCACGGCCGTCATCTTTTGCAGAAGGATCTTCATCTGCTTCATCACATATGGTATCCAGTCTGCTATGCAGACTTCTGATTATATCAAACTGAAATGAAAAAGGAAAGATTACGAGAATGGTGTTCCTACAGTTGCATCTGAACTGATACGACTGATGTACTGAACCTTTTCATTTTTCCGCTCTTAAATTCTAGTAAGAATATAAAAATGCATTTGCATCTTAAATTCTATCTGCGGAATATGAAAAGGAATTCCATGCTTAGTGAAGTGGTAATTAGGTAAAGGGCCCTAGAAAATAAAAATCTACATAAGTATAGATCTCTGCTTTATCTCAGATTTTGCTCCAATCATCCTCATCTTTCATTAGGGTTGATGTTTTGGGTTCATGCTGAAAGGCTAGGAAGTTCAAAGAACTCTCAAACTCAGATAAGATAAGAGAGAAATTAAGACACTCCAAAATAAAAGGAAATCAACCATCATCTCATGTGTTGATAATCGTGGCCATACAAGACCCAAGATTTAAACCTAACAAGCAAATGAGGAGCGCTGGGAAATATGTGTTATCATTTTTTTTCTGAGAACAACGAAAATCAACCCTCCTCTTTAGTTGCAACTGTGAAGGCTCCAAGGATTTCCAAACCCTAGCCCTTTGAACTAGGACCAACTCTATCATTATCCGGGAAGAATGTCAAAGGAGGCAATTCTAAATATATGGAAGCACATAGCAGCATCTTCTGAAGCTTTGTAATACAAGGCCTCAAGCTGGATCAAGAAACTGATCAATGATGAACTAGGAACCCAACGTACCTTTATGTCAGCAACAGCCTGTGACACTGGTTCTTTGGTGTTCAGATATGTGAAAGAGGAAACAGATCCTTGGAAAACAAGAAGACCATGCACATCCTTACTACTCCATGCTTTACAGGTGAAAAATAAGCATCCAAATATTAGATATTGCCCAGCTAAAACACAGTACTAACACTCTACATGTGCATGAAGTATCAATTCACCTTCGGTAGAAGGGTCACATTCTGAGAACGGCAGAAGTAATTCAACTTCATGTAAACTATCAGTTGTGCATGGCTCATCACTTGTGATCTTTAATGGACAGTATAAACCAATTAAACTTTCTCGTATAAGGGCAGCCATACATTGAACAGAAAAAAGAAGTGATCTAAAAGCTAGTGAATTCTTAACATTTGTTATTTTAACCAAATTTCCATCAATTATAGCCTTTGCACCTCTTAGCTCTTTTACAATAGTTGAAATTCCCTGACGAAGGACTGCACTCAGTTTGAAGAATTTAATGCATGTTGACCAGAAATTGGCAATCTGAAAGTACAGGACTTGATTTTTTAGTCATGGAAACTACCACACAATCAAAGAGCAGTTTTCTGTATTTTCTTACCTAAGTTCAAAGTTGTAGGTGCACCTAAACCTTTGTACAGAGTTTAAGACCTTCCCAAGTTTGAAATCACAGGGCCGTATGCTGCTTGATGTGATGCTTGAAGACAACATACAATTCCGACACGTCCACCTAGACAGAGTTAAACTTCCCGGTCAACATAAAGAAGCAACAAGTAGTCCATGTTATTATGAAAAAAAAGATGAAAATACGTAGACCGTCATAGAACCAAATACCTTCTTGGACTATAAGCTATATGAAGAAGCAGTCTTTCATCCCGATCCCCATCTAGAATAGGGGCGGCTTCCGCCACTCCTTTCACTGTCTGCAAAAGCTAGTACCGTTAATGACACACAAATCAGCCTGGAATGCATAGGACATTACCCTAAAAGAATAGGACACCCTAAAATGGAGAAGTTCCAACGAAGCTACCTGGCAAAGGGTAATAGTTGAGTTCTTGAATGAGGTATCACTAACCCAAACATAAACTCCCACCACGTTCATCCCGCCTACCAACATTCTGGAAACCTAAAACACTCCATAACGATATTTTCGCGATGAGGTTTTACTTGTAAAAAGGAAAGTAAAAGCCATGTGAAGGGACGAGGAATTCAAAGAAGACCTGGCGAGCGTGTTCAGCTACCCACTCCATGTCGATAAACAAAGTAGAACCATCAGAGACCTGCGATTTGGATTTAGAACCAGCCCTTTTCTTGTCATCTTTGGTCTCGATGACTGCACAGGCTGGATCGCCGGCGTCATTTGACGGAGTGGGGACCAAATCAAAGACAAAACCTCGGTCCAATGGGGAGCTGAGCTTTCCAATCACCAAGCCGACCTAATCAACGCAAAGGGAAAAAAATTATTCCGATAAAAAATTAATCAAAGCATGCGTGAGCCAGTTGCAGCAGCAATCAATGGATTGTGGAAAGAAAGGGGGCACCTGAGAGGTGAAACCAGATTGAATAAGCCGGTCCTCTGCCAATTTTAGTTGAATTTCGTCGCCTACTACGACCTTCACCATTGTAGCCGATGAGATTGGCCGTTGAAAATGGAATTTAGGTTGGATTATGCTTTGATCCAACTGCAAGCAATGGCAAACAATGGCAAAGCTTGGCAAAATCAGTCCGCTAACCAGTAGTCTGACCGAACCCGACTCGATTTATAGGGTTTTAACCCGTTTGGGGTCGGGTCTACCCGAAAACTGGCGGTTCGGGGGATCGGGCGAGTGCTGATTCACTATTATCCGACCCGTCCCCAGTAATATGGGCTATATCATCTTGATTATCTAATGAATAATGCATCAGAGTATTATAGTCACTCCATTTGTAATATCCCCGCCCAACCGTTTTCTAGACTCGAGTTCAGGTGAACAAAGTACTAATTCTAGTGTTCCTGAGATCCCATCGAAGTCCGAGACGATCTGGAGTGAGTCGGGTTGAGGTTAAAACACTTTAAGTGCCCAGTAGAGAGTACACGGCCGTGTACTTGAAGTACACACCGTGTATCTGTGAATACACAGCCGTGTATTAATTCTTGGCACCCACGGCCGAAAAGTCGATTTAAAAGGGCACGTTCGTGTACCTTTAAGTACACGCCGTGTACTGTGATACGCATCGTGTATCTCTAGTACACGCCGTGTATCAGCCCCTTAATATAAAAGATGAGTTTTGGACGGATTTTAGCAACTTTATTCTCTTTCCCTTTTTCTCGGAATTCCTTTGACGAACCAAGCTTCTGTCAATCTTTGAAGTCGATTTAAAAGGGCACGATCATGTACCTTTAAGTACAATCCGTGCACTGTGGTATACACCGTGTATCTCTAGTACACTCCGTATATCAGCCCCTGAATATAAAAGACTGGTTTTGGACGGATTTTAGCAACTTCATTATCTTTCCTTTTTCTCGGAATTCCTTTGACGAACCAAGCTTCTGTCAATCTTTGAAGCTTGATTCCGAGATCTACGAGTGTCTGATTAAGGTATTGTTTCTTCCTATGGTTTCCTGATGGCGAGGAGAAGAGATAGCATTTCTTGGTTTCTGATGGTTTGTTGTTGAGTGTTGCTTGTCAGAAGGGTAGAGCTACGAATTTTGAAGTAGGTGAATCGTTCATCCGAGAATCTACAAGAAGATTAGAGTCTCTTCTTCTATTCCAGGTGACGACTTAGCGTTGATAGGAAATGATGGGTAATGTGAGGATTTGAAATTCGACTTAGATCAAAGTTAGGTTTTCGCATGAAATCTGAGAGAGTAAAATTGGATAAGGGTGAGGGTCCCTTCAATGAAGTTTACTCAGGTGGAATGGGTGCTATCAAAGGGGTGCAACAACAATGGAACAACAACTCAAAAACAATAACACAAAAGTCAATTTTAATGGACAAGTCAATGGGGCTCGAAGAGCATGAAAAATAAGAGAACGACACGAGACACAATACACAAGGCAATCAACGAAAGAAGATTCACAGGAAAAGAACGGGAGGGGAAATCGGGGATCATCAATAAGCTTGGGGGCAACTAGAATGGGGGGAACAGGGTTATTGGGGGAGTTTTTGCAAGACTTACACAATTCTAGTCCCTCTACCACTTCAAATATTGTTAAGCTAGACTCTCTAATGAGCTCCTAACCTCATGCACAAATGCAAGACAAGCTAACCACTATCACTTGGCAAACTTGACAAAACAATCATGCACGCCACGTGTTCAGTGAAATGCCTAAGTGAGAAACTCACCTAAGGGAGACCAATCTACATGCAACTACTCTCACTTAGCACATATAGATCAGTACACAAGCCTCTATCCCGGGTCCTAACAATCATCAAACGAGCTAGGTACCAATCACTCAGCACTCAAGGCTACAAAGATGCATATCTCACCATCAACATCCCAACCACAAGAAGAGAATGAAGTTGGAACAAGGGAAACTTGCATAAACATATAAGAGTTTTGGTCTCGCATACACAACCCCATCCACTCAATTACACCCCATGGTTACCCTTACAACCATTGAATCACCCCTTACCCCAACCCTAGGTCTAATGTGTAATGGAAGAGAGAAAAAGACAACTACCCCTAAACAAGAAACTAGGAGACATTCTTAACTTTTGAATGGTCTTGGGAGGATGGATTGTAACATCCCCGCCCAACCAGGCGGTTTAGAACTCGAGTTCGGGTGATCTAGCCATTGGAACCAGTGCTCTAGAGGTCCCATCAAAGTTGGGGATGTACGTATCTAAGTCGGGTTAAAGTTATAATCGAGCATGTTGTACAGTGAAGCCAACACGCCATGTAGTTCAACTACATGATGTGTGTCTTCAAGATACACGTCGTATATCTGTTATACACGGCCGTGCTTTAATTCCTGGGAACCGTGGTTGTGAATGCTTTTAAAACCACACGGTCATGTAGTTGTGAAACATGTTGTGTTTCTTCATGAAACATGTCGTGTAGTATACAACACACTGTTTTGTTTGACCTGCATATAAAATGACGGGTTTTGACAGATTTCTGCAACTTAAACCTCTATTTTTTTTTCTTCTGAAAATCCATTTGATGAACCAAGCTCTACAATCCTTTGGAGCTTGATTCCGGGAGCTACGGGTGTCTGATTAAGGTATCGTTTCTTCCTGTGCGTTTTGGGCGACGAGAGGAAGAGATTGCATTTTTATGATTCTGGAGTTTTAGAGCGAAGTGCTGTCAGTGAGGAAGGAGAAAAGCTACGTTTTTGGAAGAGGAAATCGTTCATCCGAGAATCTAGAAGATGATTAGAGCCTCGTCTTCTATTGTAGGTGAGGGCTTAGTGTTGATAGGTAGTGATTGGTAATATGAGGAGTTGAAACCGGGCTCAGATCAAAATTTAGGTCTTGCATGAAAATGAAGAGAGTAAAAGTGGATAACTATTCTATGATTTCCAAGTGATTGGTTGATGTTTGGTTGTAATATGAAATGGAATGATTAATGAATTCGAATTAGTAATGAGAGTTAGGATGGCATGGGTTCAAGGGTGTTCTAGTATATGTGTATGCTATTGTCAGTTGTGGATGCAGGAGGATGGTCCTGCCAATGTGGGATCGTCCTATGAGAGATGAACATGTGGTAACCCTAGACTTGCGACATGGATTCCTCTCTCTTTTGCATGCAGGTGGGGTGCCCGACAAGCTTGTAGTTTAGCCTTGTTGTGTATGACTATGTGGAATTGTGGATGGAAATGTATTATGGAAAGTGAATGGAATGTGATGATGGTTGATGTTGGCAATGTGTGATGTTGGTAACTGTATGAGAAATGATGAACTATGAACTATGAGTTGGAATTAGATGATTGGTGTGAATGTGAAACGCTAGAACTGGAAGGAGCTTGTACTGCCCCCTAAGTTGCACTAAGGTGTTGTGTAATCCCTGAGGGGAGTTGTGATGATTTGGGCCCTGTATCGTCTTCTAAGGTTGAGGATGCGTATGTGGGACCCCCTTCTGCGGTTGGGAGTGCGTCTGTGTGCCGACAAGGGTGGTACGAGATAACTCCTTGGCGCCTAAATAACTCACCTAGAAAATGAAATGTGAACTCTGTGTGTGTGTACGTGGGTGATATTTATGATTGTGAACGGTTATGAGATGTGTTGTTGGGCTGTATGAATGTTGGTCTCACTTCTGATAATGATGGTGTTGTGGATTGTGAATGTTGAACTGAGAATTGCACCTATGTGATCACCCAGACTGTTTCAGGTTAATAAACTAGTTAAGGCTGAGTTTGGGTTCCACTGTTACTGTTTCATGTGGAGTACCGCTCCTTTTGGCTAGTTCAGCACATAGTTAAGCCCAGTGGATTCACTTAGTTTCATTAGGAAACTGATCCCCTCCTCTTCCCCTTTTAGGTTCTCGTGGTCAGTAAGTGTGGTGTTGGCATTCTGGTGCTTTGGTTGAGTTCAGGAAGGTCGAATCGGAAGCTATGAGGTGAAGACTAACGACCTATTTGGAGTTGAATATTTCTTGTTCTTTCATTTCAGTTGACCATTACCTTTGGGATTTTGTACTCATTTGAGATTGATACTGGATTTATCGTTTATCAATTTTGGTATATGGATTTCACTATTGGATGTCTCCTTTTGGATATTTTATTTATTGGGGATTTTCTATTTCTTTATTGCTAGTTTGTCTACTTCATTATTGTACTAGTGATGCTCATTACCGGTTCGACCATGGATTTACCCGCGTTGGTTTTGGATGGGTGTTACAAGGCTATCAGAGCCTGGTTAGTTACTGTTGTATTGGTGAATTGTCTTTTCTTCTGGGAAAGTAATTAACCTCATAGGATGAAATGACAAAACCCTAGTACAGGACCAACTTTTCAGGGATTTTTCCAAACTGTTTTGAAACTGGGTGGGGAGTTTTGAAAGAAAGAGTGATTGAACTGCAATGCCAAATCTGAAATGGTCAACTAAAATAATTTTGTGTCCTCCTTTAGTGAAGTAAGTCAATCGGTAGGAAGTCACTCTACCGGTAACTCTGGCATGGAGCAGTAGGCCGTCGGTTCCAACCGTCTGATCTGAAGGGTTGGAACTTCAGTGAGTTCAATGGAGATGTAGTGATCTTGCAGTTGCTGAGTAGTGGATCAAGGAATGTAACTTCAAGTTTTTGAGGATAGGGTTTGAGGATGAGATGAAGCTGCAAGCCATGACATTTCTTCTTAAAGGTCATGCTTTGGATTGGTGGGAGTCGATGCCGCAAAGTCAGGTGCACCTGCCCGACATGGAGTTACAAGAGTTCTTGGAGGAATTCCGTAACTAGTTATGTCCAGATATTTGGCACGAGGCAAAGGCCTAGGAGTTCATGGAGCTAGTTAAGGGTGATAAGTCGGTGTTGGAGTACTACATGGAGTTCACTAACCTCTCTAAGTGGTCTGATGAACAAGCTAATCGAGAGAGGAAGCTGATTCACCGGTTTAAGAGAGGTTTGAGGTGGGGGATTCAAGAAGGTGTCACATCCGGTGACATGAGGAGTTTGGTGACTGATGACACTCGATTTGACGTGATTATAAGCCCCATTTAAGCAACATTTCATACCCTTTGATGTCATTTTGATGAGTATTTGGTGCATTTGTCGTAACTTTGTGATTCTAGGCTCCTAGTACATACATTGTCCATTTATTGGCTATTTTTACCCTTTTTGTGAGCTTTTATGTTGAGCCTCCAGGTTACCACATTATAGAGGACTCTCTCACGAGTCCAGCGCTTCAAACGGGGACCAAATCGGAGTTCAAACGGAGCGGGAATCATCGAAACAAGTTGGAGCTGGTTTTTAACTAATATTTTCGGCGAAAATGTGGTGATATTTTTGGCGAAAATTCCTTTGAAAATCCGGGCAGAAACCCTAATTTTCAGCCTTTTCCAACTTGTAAAGGGTTTTTGGGGGTATATATAGACTTTTTGAAGCCAGATTAGAAACACACGAATTTTGGCTGATTAGCCACGACCTTAGGGTCGATATATAGAGTTTTGAGAGTTCAAAGAATCGTGGAGAGATCGTGACGTCATCCTTCCACCTCGGAGACTCGGAGCTTGGATTGAAGATTACCGGAGACTGAAGCTTCACGGATTCGTCAAATTAGGTTTTACAGTTCTTCTCTGTTCTTCTCTTGTTTCTGATATGAGTAGCTAAACTTGTAGAGCTTAGATTAGATGAACCCTAAGTGACCCAGGGCTTTAAAGCGGTCACAAATTGGCGGTAATTAGATTCGAAGTTCAATCAGTTTCTCTTTGCATGGTTGATTTGTTCTTCATTGTTTATGTTTCTTCTCTGGTTGATCGCCTAGATTAGGTTTTTGCAAGTAAGGGTTAGTCGCCAGACATCTTCCTGCTTTGGCGCATAAACTTGTCTTACTTGATCACCTAGTTTAGATTCTTGTTAAGCTGAGGATAGAAGCGAACGCTCGCCTCTCTTTAAAACATCAATTCAACCAGTTAACCTTATAATTGGAGTGTGCCTTTCGTAGGAACCGATTAGGATTAATCCACTGCAAGAGTAACTCATAAATCGTTAGTAATTGCACCAGTTAATTAAGTCGTTGCGAGAGGCGATCGTACCCGGGCGGCTAGTTAATCTTGGTAGTTAGATCGGATAGAGCGAACGTTCACCAGTCTTAAACTTAAGGGTAAGGAGTTATGGTGGTGTATAGAAACCGATTGAATTAGAATTGAAAACCGTTGATCTGTTGATTGCCAATGCTCTGGTGATCTAAGGGGGATTCGAAATCTAAGTTCGTCTATCTTCTCGTTAGTCAACCTTTTACTTTTCTGTCTTTTATTTTCCTGCTTTATTAGATTAGAAGTCGTGGAACTCACACCACGCACTAAGTGTTTAAACCTGAGTAATTTGCTAGCTTCTTTGAGTAGTCGATTAGTAGAAACCCCGTGGAATACGATCTAGTCTACTTCGGTAGGTTAGTTATTTGATACCGCTAAAACTGCAGCATCATTGACAATGAAGGGAGGTGATGACACTAGATTTGACGTGATTTTCAGCCTCATTTAAACAACATTTCCTTGCTTGAAACACGGTTTTAGGGGTAGATTAGCGTGTATTCACTCAATTGCTATATTTCCTACCGATTTGGTTACTTGGCCGTTTTTTAGTCTATTTGATGTGTTTTCTAGTGTCTCTATGAGTGCAAAGGTTTTTTGCCATCAAATATGTGGCCTTGGACGTGTTTGGGAAGCAATGGAGTCTCGAGGAATGCTCCAAAATTAATCTAGAACTCAATCAGATCAAAGTCAGAACAAACCTCCTGCCCATCACCAAGTTTTCGGCGAGAACTCTCATTGTTCTCGCTGAGAATTCCTTCAATAACACAGGTAGCACTCGTCGACGATACAGGAGGATTTTAACTCAACATATCGGCGAGAACTTTCAGAGTTCTCACCAAGAACTATCTCCTTTTCCAGCGAGGGTTTGGAAACTCACCTATATAAGCAGCAGCGACAGGAGACGAGAGATCATAATATACATTATTCATTCAACACATTCAATTAGACTTTTGAGAGTCGCCACGACTGTAGAGTCGATAGATAGAGTTGAGAGCATCCTCGGAGTTCGTGGAGTGATTGTGACGCCATCCTTCCACCTTGGAGTGCTCGGAGCTAGGAGTGAAGATCGCTGGAGATCGAAACTTCACGGGAGTCGCCATAATTAGGTTTTTCAGTTCCTAACTGTTATTCCTTTGCATGATGAACTCCTATGTTGTCGTTGATTCTCTTGTATCAAATATGAGTAGCTAAACTCGCAGAGCTTAGATTAGATGAACCCTAAGTGACCCGGGGCTTTAAAGCAGTCACAGATCGGCGGTAATTAGATCTTACTTCAGATAGTTTCTCTTGCGTGATTGTTTGATCTTTGTTTCCCGCGTTTCTTGTCCACTTGATGCCTAGATTAGATTCGTGTTAAGTTAAGGTTAATCTCTAGACGTTAGTCGCCAGATGTCCGCCTTACTTTGGAACTTCAAATAAATCAATTAACCTAATCAATGGAGTGTGCCTTTCGTAGGAACCAGTTAGGGTTGATCCGCTACTATAGTAACACACTGTTCTTAATCTTGTGCCAGTTAGTTTTCCGTTGCAGAAGTGAACGCACGGACGGTTAATTAACTTGGTAATTAGATCAGATAGAGTGAATGTTCGCCGAAGTTAGACCTAAGGGTAAGGAGTTATGGTGGAGTCTGAGAACTGAATGAATTAGGATTGAAAACCGCTGGTCTTGTGCTTGCCAATGCTCTGGTGAACTTAGGGGGACTCGAAGTCTAGCTCTTCTATCTTCTCGTTAGTCAACCCTTTAATTTTTCTGTCTTTTTATTTCCTTGTTTATTAGTTTAGAAGTCGTGGAACTCACACCATGCACAACGTGTTTAAACCTGAGTAAACTATTGGAAGAGACCTAGTCTATTTCGGTAGATTAGTTATTTGACGCACGCATTACAACGTTCATAAAATTGGCGCCGTTGTCGGGGACTCTTCTATATTGTTTGAAAGAAGAGTTGGCATTTTATTCTTCTACCTTTCCATCTTATCATCTATTTTCCTCCCATCTTTTCATGATTTACCTGGGTAGTGCTTTTGAGTTTTGAGATGCAGGATAACAGGTGGGATGGCCAGTACCAAGGGTGGTACATTAATGAAGAACCGTATATCAAGGTCAACCAAGGATGGTATACATCAGAACGACCACCCACGACAAGCTGGTATGAGGAACCTTCACCCTTGTCGTCCTAGCAAGAACCAGAAGCTACACACCACCACCAAGGCCACCAAGAGATGTATCTATAGGCTTATGAAAGTCAGCAAGGGATGTCGAGAATAGAATCCCTCTTGGAGAAGATCACGTCTGGGATCACTTCAATGCTACAAGTTCCTAATGCGGTGGACGTCAAGCTCGAGCAATAAAATTAATTAATGGAAGAAGATGCTCAAGAGCTGTTCGAAGAAGAACATGATAATCTCATCCATGATTATTATGAGCTAGAGGCATCTGATGAAGAACCCTTGGCAGTGGTGGCTGATGAAGGCATCGAGCTCATCCATCTTGACGGCGTGGAGCCCATCCATCTTGATGTTGAAGCTCAAGAGGAGCATGTGGAGATTGAGGAATCATCTTCATTTGAGCTTTCGCCGAGCCAGCCTGTAGTTCAAGCCAGAGATGAGCACGTGGAAATCAAGGAGTTCATAAATTTGGAGGCACATGTACTCAACCCCGAGAGACCCCTGAATGACCATCGAGTAGAGAAGACTGAACTCGTTGACTGCGACACACCGTACTACCTCTTTCCTCCTCTACTAGGAGAATTCAAGAAGAAAAGGGCAGTCAAGCAGAACCACGATCTACTCGAACATCACCGACTGCATCTTCATCCCTCCGGAGTGTTATTTGGCACTCAACCGCTAGCCTTCAAGAAGATAATTTACTTGGTCGGTTACCAAAATGGTCACTGGACTTTGCCCCAATTAACCTAGAAGTCACTGAACTCGAAGAAATTTCGCAAACATCACCAGACTTCGACCCCATTATCCCGGAGGTCATTCCGTCCATTGACATCCATCTTGCAGTCAAATGGCTTACATGGCAACGCCATATAGGACCATTTAGGGTCCGCCATGTCACGCCAGCTCGCCTAGCTGGACTATTTTATTCCCGGCCGACTCAGACAACCAAACCCCTACCCACCTAACCACTCAACCCAACCCGGCCCAACCCTCACCTCACCCAACCACCCACCCGATCCAACCAATCTCACCCGACCCGACCCACCTCCCCAACCGACGTCTTCTCTCTCTGCTTGCCACCGACCAACCCTGGCTGCCGCCGCACCTTAGCCCAGCCGTCGAAACCCCTGCCACCACTCCCACTGATCGGCCGCCAGCAACCCCGCCGCCAGCCTTACCTAATTCTGCTATCCTCCGTTTCTCTTTCCGCCACCGTCCTCTCTCACTCCAGCTGCCGTCACGCCCTAATCCAGCCGTCGCCTCATCCCAACCGCCATTTCCCGCCGCCTCCAGCCCTTCAGTTCCCCCTGCCCGATTCTCACACCTCCTCTCCAGGTCTGAGAATGAGGGGGAGGAAGAGAGAGGAGAATGAGGGCAGATCTGGGAGAATGAGAAAGATGGAAGGAAAAGGGAAAAGGAGGAGAAGGCAGGGGGAGGAGGAGGTTGGCCGGTGGAGGTCGGAGGAGGGAGATGGCGCCGGAGGTGGGGAAAGGTGGAGGTCGGAGGAGGGAGTCGGCGGTGGAGGTGGGGAAAGGAGGAGGAGGGAGGTGGAAAGATAAGGGTGGGTTTGGGTTGGTATGAGTTTAGGGTGGAATCGGCTTGGGTTGATTGGTTTGGGTGAAAATAATCCAGCTAGGCGTACTTGTGTGACGTGGACTCCTATTTGGCATGTCCACATAGGCTGTTGGACGGCATCATGGATGTCCGTAGACGGTAGTGACTGCTTGGATAATGAGGCCAAAGTCTGGTGACGTTTAAAGAATTTTTTCGAATCTAGTGACTGCCGGGTTAATTGGGCCAAAGTCTATTGATCATTTTGGTAACCGACCCACAATTTACTTCAAGGAACTCTTAAGTTGTGGCACATAACCAGGTATCGTCCGGCTCAAGGACGTAAAACGAGAGCGCTTCGTGGGAGGCAACCCACGACTGGAGTCCATTTTGAATTATTGAGTCAGTCTTTTTCGTCGTTCGAGTCAGTTTCAGGAGCCAAAGTGTCAGTCTTTTTATTTTCATCTATTTGTTTTCTGTCAGGTCAAAACTTCTCGCCGAAAATTTAAACATCTCGACGAGAATGTGTTCTTTGAGTCAGTTGTTTCTGTTATGTTTTCAAAGAAGTTCTCACCGAGAACTTTCAAAGTTCTCGGCGAGATGTTTAGTCTGTTTGAGTCACTTTTCTCATCAAAACTCTCTGTCCTGTTTTCAAATAAGTTTTCGCCGAGAGCTTCATAATTCTCGGCGAGAACTTTAGTTCTGTCAGAAAATTTTCGAAAAACTTTCAAAAATAGAGTCAAAATATTTTCAAAATTCCTCTAGCCTTCTTTGTTTTGACTTTTATTCTGTGTCGATCCGGGACACTTGTCCCGATATCCTTTTGATCTTTTTGTTGTTTTTGTTTTGTAGGAACTTGGGTAGCTACTTCGCTCTACTCCAGACTCTCCGTGTTCATCCCCTACATCGGCCATCTCGTTCCAGGTTCTCTGTATCTCTCTATTCTAGTTTAGTCCTGTGAGGACACATAATCGTTTAAGTGTGGGGTAGGGTGTTAGAGTTTGCATGATCTTGTTTGATTTTCTGTGATTCTGTGGTTCATTTTTGAATTCCTCTAGCATAGAATTGCTCAGTTCTTGACTTTTGATGTTAAATTGACTTCAATTTTTCACAATGACGTTTAGACTGTTCCACTTAGAACCTGTAACTAGCATGTTAGCACTGATATTAAATGAGTCTAGGCCAGAACAGATGATAAATCACTCTTGTAGTTGAAACTTTAAATTAATTGAATTAATTGGCTTGTTAATAACAATGCTCGATAACACCGTTCTAAGATGACAAATGCTAGCTTCCCCCATGTTTTCACTCCATATTTGATCACCTGTGATTGTGGCTTGAGATTAGGCGAAAATCCAATTCGAAATCTTATGTAAAAGTTATAACTAGCTATGGTCAAGTGGCTAAATTGATAAATCAAGTATTTGAGTTGTGAAATCCGAAAAGTTGAATGTTCGAATCAATGTTAAGTTCTTTAAGTGCTGTAAACAAAGCTAGGCAATCCCGACACCTAAGTGAAGTATTCGGGTTGAGCACTAGCACATGCACAAATACTATGAGCTAGGCAGGTTCAACACCTAAGTGAAGTGTTTGGATCGAGCACTAGTATGCAGTAAAAAAATGGAGAAGTTTGAATTTTGAAAGGAAATTGTTGTTTAATTTGGTCCTAGCTAGAACATGTAACGTACAGATCTAGAAGCGGATGAAGTTGAGTTGATAGCCACGTCACGTCCACTACCTCCACCTAATCCGCATCATAGCTGGAGCTTAAGACCTTTTTATTAGAATTGGTGTTATCGTAGCTGGGTAATTAAGATTAACTATTTTGCCAAGAAATGAGCTTTGTTTAAAACTACTACTTGAAGTGTGCAGAAAACAGTGAGATCAAAAACTTATTTGGTTGATGTTCTTGCATGTGTAGGTCACTTTTTCTACGTGGAACAGTCTAAACCAAATCGTTAGAAATTGAATCTCAATTTAATCTATCTTGTCATTTGTGAACTTGAGTGTGTTCTAATTCAGTTTGCTTGAGGACAAGCAAAAGCTTAAGTGTGGGGTATTTGATGACACTAGATTTGACATGATTTTCAGCCTCATTTAAGTGACATTTCCTTGTTTGAAACACGGTTTTCGGGGTAGATTAGCATGTATTCACTCAATTGCTACATTTCCTACCGATTTGGTTACTTTGGCCCTTTTTGGGTCTATTTGATGTGTTTTCTAGTTTCTCTAAGAGTGCACGGGTTTTTTGCCGTCAAATGTGGCCTTGGACGTGTTTGGGAAGCAATGGAGTCTCGAGGAATGCCCTGAAATTGATCCATAACTCAATCAGATCAAAGTCAGAACAAACCTCCTGCCCAGCACCAAGTTTTCGGCAAGAACTCTCATTGTTCTAGCCGAGAATTCCTTCAATAACACAAGAAGCACTCGTCGAAGATATAGGAGGATTTTAACTCAACATCTCGGCGAGAACTTTCAGAGTTCTCGCCGAGAACTATCTCCTTTATAGCGAGGGTTTGGAAACTCACCTATATAAGCAGGAGCGACAAGAGACGAGAGATCATAATATACATTATTCATTCAACACATTCAATTAGACTTTTGAGAGTCGCCATGACTGTAGAGTCGATAGATAGAGTTGAGAGCATCCTCGGAGTTCACAAAGAGATCATGACGCCATCCTTCCACCTCGGAGTGCTCAGTGCTAGGAGTTGAAGATCGCTGGAGATCGAAGCTTCACAGGAGTCGCTAGACGACAGTCGCCATAATTAAGTTTTTCAGTTCCTAACTATTATTCCTTTGCATGATGAACTCCTATGTTGTCGTTGATTCTCTTGTATCGAGTATGAGTAGCTAAACTCGTAGAGCTTAGATTAGATGAACCCTAAGTGACTCGGGGCTTTTAAAGCGGTCACGGATCGGCGGTAATTAGATCTTACTTCAGATAGTTTCTCTTGCGTGATTGTTTGATCTTGGTTTCCCGCGTTTCTTGTCCACTTGACGCCTAGATTAGATTCGTGTTAAGTTAAGGTTAATCGCTAGACGTTAGTTGCCAAATGTCTGCCTTACTTTGGAACTTCAAATAAATCAATTAACCTAATCAATGGAGTGTGCCTTTCATAGGAACCATTTAGGGTTGATCCGCTGCTAGAGTAACTCACTGTTCTTAATCTTGTGACAGTTAGTTTTCCGTTGCAGAAGTGAACGCATGGATGGTTAATTAATCTTGGTAATTTGATTGGATAGAGCGAACGTTCGTCGAACTTAGACTTAAGGGTAAGGACTTATGGTGGAGTCTGAGAACTGAATGAATTAGGATTGAAAACCGCTGGTCTTGTGATCGCCAATGCTCTGGTGAACTTGGGGGGACTCGAAGTCTAGCTCGCCTATCTTCTCGTTAGTCAACCCTTAATCTTTCTGTCTTTTTATTTCCTTGTTTATTAGTTTAGAAGTCGTGGAACTCACACCACGCACAACGTGTTTAAACCTGAGTAGATTGCCAATCTCTTTGAGTAAACTATTGGAAGAGACCCATGGAATACGATCTGGTCTATTTTGGTAGATTAGTTATTTGACGCACGCATTACAACGTTCATCAGGAGGACCGAAAGAGAGGGAGCTGCTGAAGCAGGGAAAGAAGGAGGACCGAAAGAGGAAGGCGAATGCCCCACCCCCTCAATCTGCTGCGCATAGCCATCCGACTAAGCGTGGCCAACAGTCTCACTCTAGCTTCAAGAGTGCTCAGTTAGATCCGTAACAGAAAGTAGTAACTTGTTACACTTGTGGGCAGTCTGACCATAAGAGTACAATGTGTGGGTCGAGGAGTGTTGGGATGACTCAGTCGGTGGAGCAGCATCGGGACTTCCAATCTGTGGTACTTGCCTGAAGCCTCATTTTGGGGAGTGCCATTTGATTTTTTCGTGCAACCAAAGAGGTCACAAGAATTGGGAGTGCCCAACTAGGAGGGAAACACCAACTCAGTTTGCGGGTTTGGTGCAAGAACCTAAAGCTCCGTCTAGGAGTTATGGAGGAAGAGGAGGAGGTACTTTTGGTCGTGGGAATGCAAGTGCTCGTAGAGAGATGGGAGCTAATTCTATGCCTATTGGAGTTGGAGAAGAGTAGGGAAGGGTGTTTGCTCTTACCAGGGTGACAGAGAATGCAAATGACATGGTGACCGGTATGATCTCCATCTTTGATCTTTCCATTTATGCTTTGTTTGATTCGGGCTCGTCCCACTCTTTTGTGTATAAAAAGTGTTTGAGTAGCTTGGGTGTAGTAACTAGTAACTTAGGAACTAGCTGGGATGTGAGGACCCCTTTGGGAACTTCTGTCAAGGTAGATAGGGTGTTAAGAAGCTGTAAAGTGTTGGTAGGAGGAGCGGAATTACCGACTGATTTAGTGGTGTTTCCATTCAATGAATTTATTGTCATTCGTTGCAAGGATTGGTTGGCAAAACATGGAGCATTGCTTGATTGTCGGAAGAAGGACGTTCTTCTCCAAGTTGAAGGTGTTGGCCAAGTTAGTGTTCAAGTGTGTTCGGAATAGGGATTCGGCGCCTATGGAGTTAGTTACAGCAATGCAGTCTCTTTCCCTAATCCAAGGTGGGCGTGAAGCAATTCTGGTGCAAGTGACAGTTGAGCAAGATGATGAGTTGGAGAAGGTGCTAGTAGGTCGGGAGTTTGCTGATGTGTTTGAGGAGTCTCCTAGAGAATCGATTCAGCGCAAAGGTTGAGTTCAATATTGAGTTGGTTCCTAGAACCGCTCTGATCTCCATCTGGCGCTATCGTATGGCACTGGCTATACTGAAAGAGTTCAAGGAACAATTACAAGAGTTCTTGAATAAAGGATTCATCCACCCAAGTGTTTCTCCTTGGGGAGCACCAGTTTTGTTTGTGAAGAAGAAAGATGGGTCAATGAGGATGTGTATTGACTATCGACAGTTGAACAAAGAAACAATCAAGAATCGGTATCCCCTCCCTAGGATAGATGATCTCTTCGATTAATTGCAAGGGCCAGCAGTCTTCTCAAATTAAAGACCGACATGAGGTCTAGGTAGGGTACCGTCAGTTGAAGGTGGAGGAAGGCTTAGTATTGATGATAGCTTATTGGACCAGATAGGGACATTATGAGTTTCGTGTGATGCCATTCAGTCTTACCAATGCTCCTGCTCCGTTCATGGCTCTCATGAACAAAGTCTTCCATGAGTACTTGGAAAACTTTGTTATAGTATTCATTGATGACACCCTCATCTACTTGAAGAATAAGGAGGAGCATGAAGAACACTTGAGAATTGTCTTTCAGAAGCTGAGGGAGCAACAACTATTTGCAAAGTTCTCTAAGTGTGCTTTTTGGTTGGAGGAAGTTCTGTTATTGGGTCACGTGGTTTCTAAGAGAGGAATAGAGTTTGATCCAAAGAATATTGAAGTTGTGGTTAACTGGTCTCCACCTAAGGAATTGTCACAGTTGACAAGTGATGACACTCGATTTGACGTGATTATCAGCCTCATTTAAGCGACATTTCTTTGCTTAAGACATGGTTTTTAGGGTAGAATAACGAATATTCAATTGATTGCCCTATCTCGTGCCATTTGTGTTACCTTGGCCCGTTTCGGGTCTATTTGATGGTTTTCTAGTGTTTTTATGTTAGCACAGGTTTTTTGCCGTCAAATAAAGTAGCCAAGCTCATGTCTAAGGCGTTGGAACCTCGAGGGATTGCACCAGAATCGATCAAAGGAGCTAATCAAGTTCAGAAATTTCCTGCCCGGTTTACAAAGGAATTTTCGCCGAAAATACACTAGGATTTTCGGCGAAAATATCAGCACAAATACTCTGATGTCCGGCTGAAGGAGTTTTCGGTGAAACCTTTGAGTTTTCGAACCGAAACGAAAATCACAGGAGAATTCAACCGAAGGGCCATCCATTTACACTAGGATTTTCGGCGAAAATACCTTGTTATTTTCGGCGAAAATATCAGGCAAATCCGGTTGGACTAGGGTTAAGTATAAATACTTAACCGGCGGCCCAACAACAAAATAGACATCATATTATACTTTTCGTAATCAAAATTCAAAGAATTCTCTGAAGTTCTGGAGCGAGGAGTTAGAGTTCGAAGAGCCGGAAAGAGATCGTGACGCCATCCCTTCCACCTCGGAGACTCGGAGCTAGGAGTGCGGTTTACTGAAGATCGAAGTCTGTCAGAGTCGTCTAAATTAGGTTTTTTCAGATTCTTTTCTGTTCTTCCTCTGGATTATGAACTCTTTCTTTGTCTTAGATTCTTTTGTGATAAACATGAGTAGCTAAACTCGTTAGAGCTTAGACTAGATGAACCGTAAGTGACCCAGGGCTTTAAAGCGGTCACAGATCGGCGGTGATTAGATTTGAAATTCAATCAGTTTCTCTTTCATGTTTGATTTGTTCTTCATTGTTCATGTTTCTTGTCTGGATTGATCACCTAGATTAGATTCTTGTTAAGCTAAGGATAGAAGCGAATGCTCGCCTTACTTTAGAACATCAAATTGAACAATTAACCTTATAATTGGAGCGTGCCTTTCGTAGGAACCGGTTAGGGTTAATCCACTGCAAGAGTAACTCATAAATCGTTAGTAATTGCACCAATTAAGTTAAGTCGTTGCGAGAGGCGACCGTACCCGGGCGAATAATTAATCTTGGTAGTTAAAACGGATAGAGCGAACGTTCGCCGGTCTTAAACCTAAGGGTAAGGAGTTATGGTGGTGTCTTAGTAATTGATTGAATGAGAATCGAAATCCGCTGATCTGTTGATTGCCAATGCTCTGGGGAACGAAGGGGGATTCAAAGTCTAAGTTCGTCTGTCATCTTTGTTTTCAACCCTAATTTCCAATCTGTTTAGTTTAATTTTTAAATTTCTCTGCATTTCGTAGAATTAGAAGTCGTGGAACTCACACCACGCACAAAGTGCTTGCATTCGAGTATTTTGCTAGTTTTTGGAGTAGTCAATCATAGAAGGCCCGTGGAATACGATCTACCCTAGCTTGTTAGCTTTGTTAGTTATTTGGTTGAACCCGAACAACGATCTTAGGTTCACCAAATTGGCACCGTTGTTGGGGATCTTCTTTGATTGTTTGAAAGAAGAACTGACAATTTATTCTTCTATTTTCCATCTTTCACCTTTCCATCCACTTCGATTTTACACTGGTTTTGTTTGTCTTTGTTATCTGTAGGTTTACAGGTGTATGCCTCATCGTCCTTGGACTAGCTCTCAAACCGAATAGGCTAAGAGTATAGAGAGACCAGGCAGTTCTGCTCCACCTCTACGATCACAGATTTTGAAGAAAGGCAGATCCAATCCACCCATCACTCTGATCAAGATCGAGGAACTGAAAGAGAGTTCCTCATCTCCGTCTCCACCGTCATCTTCATCTGCTTCATACACCGCATCACTTTCACCTCCTCCATCTCCTACCATGGATGATCAGTTACCACCACCACCACCAAATGGAGAACTACCGCCGCCACCACCACCACTTGCACAGAAGAGTCTAGCATACTATAACAAGCCGAGCGCGACTAGCGTTCGATCTGCCATTGCCGTTCCACGCATTGAAGGAGATCCTGACTATGAGATCAAGATTCCATTCTTGACCATGATCTATAGGGATCTACAGTTTGAAGGCATGCCCCTAAAAAATCCGTGCACTCATCTTGCAGACTTCCTCGATCTCTGCAGCACTTTCAAGAACGGAAACCTCGACAAAAACACTCTTTGTCTGAGAGCTTTCCCGTTCTCTCTAAAAGGCGCTGCTAAGAGGTGGCTTACTGGCAAACCACCTGGCTACTACACTAATTGGGATACTCTGGCTCAGGACTTCGTTGAAGAATACTTCCCGCAAGCCAGAACAACTGCCATCAAGGACAGCATTGCCAGATTCTCCCAGAAAGAAGGAGAAAGCTTATATGATACTTGGAATCGATTCCAAGAACTTCTCTACAACTATCCGCATCATGGATTCGAGCAGAGGCATTTAGCTGAGATCTTTGCTCGAGGACTTCGAGAAGAATCTGCCAAGTGGGTCAACTCTCTAGCTGAAGGGGATTGCACTACACTTACAGCTGAAGCTGCTCTTCTTCACTTCGCAAACTGTGCTTCCAAGTCAAGGAACTGGGAACGACAATCTGAAGGATCAAGGAGCAAGCTCGATCTCGAAGCTACTATCAAGGCAGAGGTAGAGAAGCATTTGAAGAAGTCTACCACACCAATCAAACCGCCGGCAGCTTCTGTCTACGTTGCCGATTGCGAATGGTGTGGAGCTTGCGCACATAACGGAGGCCTTTGTCAGAATTTTGGTAAGGCAGAAGTCTGGTCTGCTGAAGAGGTAAATTTCATTCAACAAGGCTTCGTTAATAATCAGAATGGTTATGCTGGCTACCGCAACTTCAGGCAGCAAAGGAACTATCAGGACAGACATCCATACAATGCTGGCGCCAACCATAACCAGAACCAGAATAACCGCCCAGCTGGTCCAACTCAGGATCAGAAACCTAACCATCCGACGACAGGTGTCTACCAGCCGCCGCATCGAAATCCGGGCAACTATGGAACTGCACTTGGCAACCGCCAGAACCAATACTTGAATAACACCTATCCAGGTCAACAACATCAGAGAGAAAACAACGTTAGTGACCTGGACAGGAAGCTTAGCCAGATCATCACCAGACTCGATGATCACGACAGTCAGTTCAAGGCTCAAGCTCTTCTCAATCAAGAACAGATAGCATCTGGACAAAGAATTGAGCAAGCCATGAACAACATCTCAAGCATGCTTGCATCTGGTAGACCATTTGGCCAATTTCCGTGCAAGACAGAGCCAAACCCGAGAAAGGAGCAAGCCAAGATGGTAACTGTTCAAGATCCTTCAAGCTCATCTTCTAATACTTCTTCTAATTTATGCAGGATGCCTGACACTCCAGAGAAGAAGGAAGCACAGAAAGTGGCGCCTAAGGAGGATGATCCTCCTCTTGCACCGTACGTCGTGAAGCCTCCTTTTCCTAGAGCATTGCTGCCAAATGCGAGGATCGAAACTGGTATGAAGGGGAACAAAGAAGGATATCCTGACATTCGTAACAAGAAGCCTATCTCTCCATATCCAGCTAAGTGTTCTCATCCCGGTTCTTTCACGCTACCTCTGGTTATTAATGATATTGAAATAGAGCGTAGTTTAGTGGATCTAGGCGCGTCTGTCAATGTTATGCCTATGAGCTTATTTGAAAAATTAAACCTAGGAGAACTTGAACCAACTACTATGCAACTCGTCTTTGCCGATAGATCGCTTAAAACGCCTAGAGGAGAAATAAAAGACGTTGTTACTAAATGTGGTCCTTTCACGTTCTTAGCTGACTATGTAATCATTGACACTAGTAAGGATGATTCTACCATTCTCATAGGACGACCTTTCATGGCTACTACTGGAATGAATATTAACGTTCCAAATGGTTCTTTGACTTTGAGAGTTGGTAAAGAAACTGTTACGTTCCGCCTTAAAGACGGAATGAAATATAATCCGAAGAATGAGGAATGTCATTGCTTAGCTGTTGAAACCGTGGAGTTGACTCCGGTCAACTCCGTTACTGATGTCTCTTCTAGTGTAACTAGATCAATTGCTGTTGCAGGTGCTGGACAGATTACCACGCAGAACCCAAAATCTGTTCCTCAACAGCCGCCAAAGAAGAAGGAACTGAAAGCCTCTTCTAAGCCACCGAGCACAAAACCTAGTAGACCTCGGGGAAAGAACAAGAAGATGAAGACTCACATGGTCTGGAGACCAGTTGTGCCGCCACCGTCTACCGAGCCAGCTGCACCACCAATTCGTTTCGAGAAACCGGCGCCGGAACAAGTATGGAGGGAGAAGCCAAAAGCATCTCCTAAGGAAATACTGACGATCACCGATCCTGGTGATATCAAGCCGGAGATTAAAAAGATGAAGCTGAAAGCTCTCATTCAGTCCATCGTCTTCCTCGTAGAAGATGATCCCTTGACAGAGCTGTTCGGACCGTTCAAATTCATTGACCACCTTCCCAACGGACGTACCAAGCTCTTGCATGCGAAGGAGATCCTGAGTTGGGATGTCTCCTAATACCGTCCAGGTATCGTCCAGCTCAAGGACGTTAATAAAAGAGCGCTTCGTGGGAGGCAACCCACGGCTGGAGTCCGTTTTTAATTTTTGTCGAACTTAGTGTTTTAGAGTCAGTTTGGGGGAGCCAAAAGTGTCAGTTTGTTTGTTTTCTTATTTTTCGTGTGTAGTCTGTGTGTCGTAGTGTCGTTTGAAAGTTGATTGAGGTTATTCCGATTTTTGTGGATTTAATTGTGATTTTCTGAAGTTTGCCGGATTTGCAAAAATATTTTCACCCTAGCAGTTCAAAATTTTCGGGGAAACACACCCCTATTTTCGGCGAAATCGCCTTTTCAATTTTCACTGAATTTCCCTGTTTCAAATTTTCGGCCGAAAAATTCAATGTGTTTTCGGCGAAATTATCTTTGAAAACCAGCAGTGCATTTGAACGTAAATTTTTGGCGAAAACTCCCTATTCTTGTCACCGAAAACTCCCTATTCTTTTCGCCGAAAATCCCTTTGAAAATCACCCAAATTCCCGCTTTAAAATCCGGTCTTATCCTCTCTCTCTCCCCACCTTCCATTTCCGAACAAAAAAAATGAAAAATCCCCCTACTGTTTTCGAAACCGCCGACCGCCGCCCTTTTAAAATCACCGCCGCCGCCGTTTGCCGCCATCGCCAACCGCCGCCGCTCCCTTCTCCTTCCTTTTCCGATCCCGTTGAGCCCTAGAACGTTCGAATCGGAGCTCTACAGCTCTAGTTCACCGAAACCCTTGTTTTCAGAGTTTTCACCGATTTCTCCCAAACCGTTTGTTTTTATCATCCATGGCTTCAAGGTAAGTTGTAGAGCTTTTCATTACGAATCATTTGACATATTGATTGCTGAATCTTGTTGGGGTTGACTTTTGGTTGACTTTTCGGTTTGCCTCGATTTGCGTGCCGACTGATTTCGTGTGAACTAGGTTAGCGGAACTTGTTGAACTGTTCTAGCATGCTTAAGGAGTTTCGTGCTTAATTTTCATATCATTTGATCATGTGTTGCTATGCATACGATTGATTCTTTGTTATGTTGACTTGTGAGAAATGTCGGTTTGACCATGACCTGTTTTTGATCATTTGGCTGCCGTATGTGTTCATTCTCATTCAGATTATCGTGTTTGCCATCTGAGATCATATTTTACCGTCGTTCTCCGCTTTGTGATAGTCTTGCCATGATTAGGGTTCATTATGCTATAGTGTTGACTTTCTGAATGTCAGTTTGACTCTTTGAACTCTGATTGTGCTTATCCGATTCTGGCTGTTCCTAAGCATGAATTTTATTATCTATGATTACCGGTTACTCTGCTTTGCTTACCCCCACTCGGTTTTCCTCATTTCTTTGTGAAATTGAGTTTTTCTACTAAGTGTGGGGTAGGGTTTTAAGTTTGACTAATCTGGTTTCATTCTGGTTTTAGGAACACCACTTATGAGCGCAGGACTAAGGCACGACTTGATGCCGCCTCGAGCTCCAGAGCCCCCGCTCCGTCACACCCGCCGTTCAGGGCCCTCCTCCAGCATTACCTCGCCGGGCTGGGTACCATCGCACCATAGCTCGTCTACCTGACTTCTACTTCGAGTGCTTCCAGAAGATCGAGCATGTTTGGGGAGCTAAGGTACGCCCTCTCTCAATGGAGTCCCTCAGCGAGCACGACGAGGACTACCACCGGAACGTGCATGACGCCCTAGCACCGGCCGGCCTCCTGGAGCTGACCACCATAGCTGCCGACTTCCCAGACATCGCCCTTCAGGAGTTCTGGGCGACCTTTGATCTGGATGAGCGCAAGAGGAGGCAAGGCCAGAAGGTTGTTACCTTCTATCTGGGTGGAGTATACAGGACGCTCACCTATGATGAGTTTGCTGCTCATCTAGGTATCCCCTACGAGCACTATCATGGCCATCACCTCGGCTGGGGCAACGATGATGACGAGGAGGCGTACCATGCACTCTGGAGCCACATGACAGGAGTGCCTGGCGATCGCCTTGGGGAGCATAACTCAGTTAAGTCGCTCTCTCATCCTCTCTTTAAATTTATTCATATGGTTTGGCGTAGATCGGTTTTATATGTTCCAGACAAGGATCGCCACCATATCCTCAAGGAGGAGCTTATGCTTCTCCGAGCCATCCGAGATAGCTACCCTCTTCACCCCGGATGGGTGCTTGCTCGCATCTTCCGCCAGAAGACCAAGAGGCGGACGCCACCTCGTGCACTCCTAAGAGGTAACTTCATAGGTCAGCTCATCATCTCCTTCGGCATCAGCCATGAATATGGCCCGCACATTCCCGACACCAAGTTAGGACCGTTGGAGGAGACTTAGTGGTCGAATACGACCTAGAGCTGGACCTCAGTCCCCAGGTGACAGCAGATCCTCCCCTCTAGCATGTAGCCGAGTCGGAGGAAGATGATGATACTGAGCAGCAGCAGCCCTAGCCACAGCCAGGATTCCATGACTATATACCCTCGCCACATCATCAGGCAGGGTATGCACACCAGGCGCCTCACCCTCAATACCGACCGCACCCCGCGAACATTGGTGAGCTGTATGAGCGACTGCAGGAGTGGCGCATCACCGACAACGCCACTCAAGAGGTGAGATGGACTATTACGCAGCAGCATATGCGCCGCGCCGACAGGCGGTATGAGGCACAGCTGGCGTGGCAACACCAGCTCAGTGAGCACCTCCACTTTCCACCTCCCGACGCGCCTGACGAGCTGTGATCGGGTTGTATCCTCCTTCTTGTCCCTTTTTTATTTATTATTTTCGGATCTCAATCCAACTTTTTTCTATGTGGATCCGGGACACTTGTCCCGGTTTCCTTTTTATGTTTCATTTGTTTTTGTTTTGTAGGCAGTAGGGAGATTCCCTTTGCTTCGCTTTGGTAGATCGCCTCCCCTCCGAGGACCCGTGCTCATCCCCTACGCCAATTATCTCGGTCCAGGTTCTACTACTTCACTCTGAACCCTAGAATTAGTCCTGTGAGGACACAGTCCGATTTAAGTGTGGGGTAGGATGCTAGAGAACCTTGCATGAACTTGATTGCCCTTGATTGTGTTTTATGTGTGCCTCGTGATTCCATTCCAGTCTCTCTAGCATTAGAATGGCTCAGTTCTTGATTTTTGATGTTAAATTATTGTTCAAACCTTCATAATGATGCTTAGACTACTTAACCTAGGACTTGAGAACCAACTTGTGTATTTTGATGCTAAACTGCCTGGTCAGAACAGAATTTTTAAAATCACACTTGTAGTTTGTAGCCTTGATTGCATGAAAATGACCGAATCCGTCTAGCAAACCAACTGTGAGCTTTTGATCCATTGCACGTAACTTGCAATTTTAATTCTTTCTGAGTGGTTTTCTGGTTGCTTGAATGAGTTAGAATTTGCATGAGACCTACTCGAGACCACACGATGACACGAGTTCTAGAAGGATAGGGGCACCTAGATTTAGCTACTTAGCCAGATAGCCTACCAAACGATAAATCCATTAGGTTTAGACCCTTGAGCTTGGCTTGTTCTTTCGGTTCGATAATACATTACAACCATTTTCCATTTCTTTCATTCCCCGTTGATCCCCTGTGGTTGTAGTTCTAGATTTACCTACCGGAAGTCGGTTTGTGGTAACCTGCCTATAGCCATTAAACAGGTGGTCTTAGCTAATATGTCCAGACGTGTAAATCCCTCTAGCAACTAAAAGAAAGAATCGGCACAAAAGAAAAAAAAAGTCAAGTAAGAAAATAAAGAAAATTTCGAAAAAAAAGAATGAAGACAAGAAAAAAATAAAGAAAAGCAGAAAAGTTTCAAAGTTTCTAGTTCAATAAAACGTTCTTCTCCCTACAAATGGAAGAACGAAGTCAAAAGAAAAGTTGAAAAGAAAAGAAAAAAAATCGTGTAAAAAAAAGAATAAGTGCTAGGTTGCTTGAGGGTATCATAGGACGAGCGTTCATTATTCCACCCGTGTCTGGTTAGACGGTAGGAAGCCATAGATTAGATTCGAGGGAAGTTAGTCGAAAGCTACACCGCACAAAGCCATCATCATACATTCCCATCATCCATCGCATTATAAACCCAAGTAGTGTAGAATTCATTACGGTCCTAGCAGGGAAGTCCTTCTTGACTAGATACTCGTGTTGTCACAGTGGTGGAGATGTGGTCGAATTGCAAACCTATGATAGAATTTAGTAACAGAAAATGATCGAGAGCAGAAACACGTCCTTAAACACAGAGAGCGAGAGTTCCCCATTTTACTAAATATTTCCTGTGTGAGGAGTCTGGTCGGTCAGGTCAAATTCGTGCATAATTGGTTGCTAATTACTTGTCGTGTGCAGTTTACTAGTGAGACCAGGTTGTTTGGCTGATCTGTATACATGTCAGGTTTCTTGTTCTGGGAATTAGCTGTCTAATAATTCATTGTGTTTGATTGAGCTCCATAATCGATCTTATCATTTATGAACATGAGCGTTTCTATTCAGTTTGCTTGAGGACAAGCAAAAGCTTAAGTGTGGGGTATTTGATGACACCCGATTTGACGTGATTATCAGCCTCATTTAAGCGACATTTCTTTGCTTAAGACATGGTTTTTAGGGTAGAATAACGAATATTCAATCGATTGCCCTATCTCGTGCCATTTGTGTTACCTTGGCCCGTTTCGGGTCTATTTGATGGTTTTCTAGTGTTTTTATGTTAGCACAGGTTTTTTGCCGTCAAATAAAGTAGCCAAGGTCATGTCTAAGGCGTTGGAACCTCGAGGGATTGCACCGGAATCGATCAAAGGAGCCAATCAAGTTCAGAAAATTCCTGCCCGGTTTACAAAGGAATTTTCGCCGAAAATACACTAGGATTTTCGGCGAAAATATCAGCACAAATCAACTGATGTCCGGCTGAAGGAGTTTTTGGTGAAACCGTTGAGTTTTCGAACCGAAATGAAAATCACAGGAGAATTCAACCGAAGGGCCATCCATTTACACTAGGATTTTCGGCGAAAATACCTTGTTATTTTCGGCGAAAATAACAAGCAAATCCGGCTGGACTAGGGTTAAGTATAAGTACTTAACCGGCGGCCCAACAACAAAATAGACATCATATTATACTTTTCGTAATCAGAATTTGAAGATTTATCTGAAGTTCTGGAGCGAGGAGTTAGAGTTCGAAGAGCCGGAAAGAGATCGTGACGCCATCCCTTCCACCTCGGAGACTCGGAGCTAGGAGTGCGGTTTACTGAAGATCGAAGTCTGTCAGAGTCGTCTAAATTAGGTTTTTCAGATTCTTTTCTGTTCTTCCTCTGGATGATGAACTCTTTCTTTGTCTTAGATTCTTTTGTCTTAGATTCTTTTGTGATAAACATGAGTAGCTAAACTCGTTAGAGCTTAGACTAGATGAACCCTAAGTGACCCAGGGCTTTAAAGCGGCCACGGATCGGCGGTGATTAGATTTGAAATTCAATCAGTTTCTCTTTCATGTTTGATTTGTTCTTCATTGTTCATGTTTCTTGTCTGGATTGAACACCTAGATTAGATTCTTGTTAAGCTAAGGATAGAAGCGAACGCTCGCCTTACTTTAGAACATCGAATTGAACAATTAACCTTATAATTGGAGCGTGCCTTTCGTAGGAACCGGTTAGGGTTAATCCACTGCAAGAGTAACTCATAAATCGTTAGTAATTGCACCAATTAAGTTAAGTCGTTGCGAGAGGCGACCGTACCCGGGCGACTAATTAATCTTGGTAGTTAGAACGGATAGAGCGAACGTTCGCCGGTCTTAAACCTAAGGGTAAGGAGTTATGGTGGTGTCTTAATAATTGATTGAATGAGAATCGAAATCCGCTGATCTGTTGATTGCCAATGCTCTGGGGAACGAAGGGGGATTCAAAGTCTAAGTTCGTCTGTCATCTTTGTTTTCAACCCTAATTTCCAATCTGCTTTAGTTTAATTTTTAAATTTCTCTACATTTCGTAGAATTAGAAGTCGTGGAACTCACACCACGCACAAAGTGCTTGCATTCGAGTATTTTGCTAGTTTTTGGAGTAGTCAATCATAGAAGGCCCGTGGAATACGATCTACCCTAGCTTGTTAGCTTTGTTAGTTATTTGGTTGAACCCGAACAACGATCTTAGGTTCACCAACAAGTTGTTGAGGAAGAAATCAAAGTATGAGTGGACTAGATTTTGTGTTAGGTTTTCCGCCAACTAAAGAAGGAAAGGATGCAGTTTTGGTTATCATGGATCGCTTGACGAAGTTCACCCACTTTATACCCATCTGGTGAAGTGGTAAGGTTGCATGGAGTTCCTCAATCCATTATATCCGACTGGGATCCGAGTTTCACTGCTCATTTCTAGGAAGGATTGCACACCGCATTGGGAACAAAGTTGAACTTCTTGACGGCTTATCATCCTAAAAAAAATGGTCAATCGAAGAGGACGATCCTTACCTTGGAGGAGTTTTGCTACGAAGTTTCAGACCCCTTGGACCGTGATGTGAACCGCTGCAACCGTGGGCAGATGACCCTTGAGCACCACAAGTTGATTCTCCTAGCAACGTGTAGAACCTATGGAACCGGGGCGGAGAGAGGAATTTGACCCTCTAGCTATAAAGGATATAGGAACCACAAGTATCAAGTCGTAGGCACCACTTCAAGAGATGGATGCTCTTGATGATAAGCCGAACCTTAAGCGATCAACAACGAGCAAAGGCTTGAATGGAATAGAACAATGTTATGAAAAAGGGGGTTTATTTAATTCAAAGTTGTGTTTTATAAGGGAGGCCGGTGGCCTCTATTTATAGGGAGGTACTCGTGAACAGGCTCTACGAATCCTCCTTAGACTCTAACTCTTAAACTATTAAAATAAACAAGAGTCCTAAATAGATCACTAAAAGGACAAAATTATTCCTAAATATCCAACACTAGAAAGGAAAAAGTTTAAACAATATTATAAGAGTCTTGGACGGCAAGGAAGCTCATAATTTGGCTAATTCGGAAGAAGCCCTAATCCGTGACCACGCCGGATTAGGTGACCACGCCCACGACCGCATCCACACCCACGTTGGGTGAGCAGCTTCCTAAATAGGCGACACCTTTGCGACAACTTCTCCAATTCCTTCAGGGACGGGTGGTGATGACACTCGATTTGACATGATTATCAGCCTCATTTAAGCGACATTTACTTGCTTAAGACATGGTTTTTAGGGTAGAATAGCAAATATTCACTCAACTACTCTATCTCGTGCCATTTGTGTTACTTTGGCCCGTTTTGGGTCTATTTGATGGTTTTCTAGTGTTTTCATGTTAGCACAGGTTTTTGCCGTCAAATAAAGTAGCCAAGGACGTGTCTAAGGTGTTGGAACCTCGAGGAATCGCACCGGAATCGATCCAAGGAGTCAATCAAGTCGAACCAAACCCTGCTCCCATTTACATTGAAGTTTTCGGCGAAAATCCCCTAGGTTTTTGGCGAAAACTCAAGAAGGAATCGGCTGAGTTCAACAAAGAGAGTTTTCGGTGAAAACTCCAAGTTTTCGGCGAGAACCCGGCGGTCCGAAAATCACAAGAGATACAGCCGAGCAGTCAATCCATTTACAAAGGAATTTTCGGCGAAAAACTTCCTAGGTTTTCGGTGAAAATTCTAGGCAAAATCCGGCGGTATTAGGGTTAAGTATAAATACTTAACCGGCGGCCCATATATCGGACATACCACATAATACGAATTACTTCGAGAATTCTCACGAGTTCTGGAGCAGAGTTTAGAGTTTGAAGAGCCAGGAAGAGATCGTGATGCCATCCCTTCACCTCAGAGACTCGGAGCTAGGATTGCAGATTACCGGAGATCGACGTTCGGAGTCATCTTAATTAGGTTTTTCAGATCCTTTTCTGTTCTTCCTTTGTTCAAGATGAACTCTGTCTTTGCCTTTGATTCTTTTGTTATGAACATGAGTAGCTAAACTCGTAGAGCTTAGACTAGATGAACCCTAAGTGACCCAGGGCTTTAATGCGGTCACGGATCGGCGGTGATTAGATTCAAAGTTCAATCAGTTTCTCTTTCATGTTTGATTTCTTCTTCGTTGTTCATTTTTCTTGTCTAGATTGATCACTTAGATTAGATTCTTGTTAAGCTAAGGATAGAAGCGAACTCTCGCCTTACTTTAAAACATCAAATCGAACAATTAACCTAATCATTGGAGTGTGCCTTTCGTAGGAACCAGTTAGGGTTAATCCACTACAAGAGTAACTCATAAATCGTTAGTAATTGCACCAGTTAATTAAGTCATTACGAGAGGTGACCGTACCCGGGCGACTAGTTAATCTTGGTAGCTAGATCGGATAGAGCGAATGTTCGCCAGTCTTAAACCTAAGGGTAAGGAGTTATGGTGGTGTCTTAGAATTGATTGAACGAGAATCGAAATCCGCTGATCTGTTGATTGCCAATGCTCTGGTGAACGAAGGGGGATTCAAAGTCTAAGCTTGTCGTTCATCTTTGTTTAACCAACCAATCTTTCGATCTGTTTTCAGTTTTAATTTTTAATTTCCGTGCATTTCTTAGAATTAGAAGTCGTGGAACACACACCACGCACAAAGTGTTAAACCTGAGTAAATTGCCAGCTTCTTTGAGTAGTCAATTGTTAGAAGACCCGTGGAATACGATCTACCATAGCTTTCTAGCTTGGTAGTTATTTGATTAACCCGCTCTGCAGCGATCATCAGGTGGTTGAGCTTCCTGGGCCTCTAGGGTCTTCAAGGCCATTGGAAACTTGGCAAGGGCCCTAGCCGATTGGTGGCTTGGCCCAAATTGGTCCGTCGTAGCCTCCGGACTAGGCCCGACACCTGAACTTGGCCCTGCCTCGGGCCTCTGGATGTTCTGCCCAGGCCTTCCGTCTTCTGTCTTGGGCCTTCTTCAAAGCATACCCTAGGGACGTTGTCGAGCATCAGTTTAGTCCTAGGGCCCGGTGGAGTCGTCTCGGTGCTTTGAACGGATGTTATGCTCGGCCCGGAGGCTGTGGCGGCGCCCGGTCTCAGCATCATTGCTCGGGGAGGCCTCACTCCTTGGTCTCGGCCCAGCTCTTGCTCCGGGGAGGTTCCCTTGACTTCTAGGAGGGTGTATCCTCCCTTGGTCAGCCTATCCACATCCTCCTCATGTCCTTCCTTTCTCCACGCCTTCATGTACACGTTGAGCCATTCCTTGAAAGCCTTGGTCTGGCTCCGGGTCAAGGGTGGTCCGGGTCGAGTCCAGGGCATAAGGGGCTCATCAGACCGGAACTGCTGCCATTGGTTGAGTTTTCTTACAACAACTCATAGCATACCAGCTTGAAGTTTGCTCCGTTCAAGGCTCTATATGGAAGGAAGTGTAGGACGCCGCCATGTTGGGATGAAGAAGGTGCTAGAGTGTTGACGGGTCCTCAAATTGTTCAAGAGACAGCTGACCAAGTAAAGGTGATTAAGTATAAGTTAAGAGTAACTCAAGACAGGAAGAAATCTTATGTAGATGGGTGATGAACCACGTTTTCACGCGCGTGTAGTCAAATAAACTACCAAGCTAGAAGCTAGGGTAGATCGTATTCCACGAGTCTTCTAATGATTGATTACTCAAATATAAAGGCAAATTACTCAGATTTAACACTTTATGCGTGGTGTGAGTTCCACGACTTCTAATTCTAAGAAATGCACGGAAATTGAAAATTAAAACTGAAAACAGATTGAAAGATTGATTGATTAAACAAAAATGACAGACAAGCTTAGACTTTGAATCCCCCTTCGTTCACCAGAGCATTGGCAATCAACAGATCAGCGGATTTCGATTCTCATTCAATCAATTCTAAGACACCACCATAACTCCTTACCCTTAGGTTTAAGACTGGCGAACGTTCGCTCTATCCGATCTAGCTACCAAGATTAATTAGCCGCCCGGGTACGATCGCCTCTCGCAATGACTTAACGTAACTGGTGCAATTACTAACGATTTATGAGTTACTCTTGCAGTGGATTAATCCTAACTGGTTCCTACGAAAGGCACACTCCAATGATTAGGTTAATTGTTCGATTTGATGTTTTAAAGTAAGGCGAGCGTTAGCTTCTATCCTCAGCTTAACAAGAATCTAATCTAGGTGATAAATCCAGACAAGAAACATGAACAATGAAAAACAAATCAAACATGAAAGAGAAACTGATTGAACTTTGAATCTAATCACCGCCGATCCGTGACCGCTTTAAAGCCCTGGGTCACTTAGGGTTCATCTAGTCTAAGCTCTACGAGTTTAGCTACTCATGTTCATACAAAAAGAATCAAAGACAAAGACAGAGTTCATCTTGAACAGAGGAAGAACAGAAAAGGATATGAAAAACCTAATTAAGACGACTCCGGTAGAACTTCGATCTCTGGTAATCTGCAATCCTAGCTCCGAGTCTTCGAGATGAAAGGGATGGCGTCACGATCTCTTCCTGGCTCTTCGAACTCTAAACTCTACTTCAGAACTCTTGAGAATCCTCGAAGTATTTGGTATTATGAGATATGATGTGTCTTTCTGATCTGGGACGCCGGTTAAGTATTTATACTTAACCCTAATACCGCCGGATTTGCCTGGAATTTTCGCCGAAAATATGATGGAATTTTCGCCAAAAATTCCTTTGTAAATGGGGTGATCGCCGGTTGTTTCTCCTGTGATTTTCGGACGCCGGGTTCTCGGCGAAAACTTGAAGTTTTCGCCAAAAACTTCTTCTTGAAAGCTCTGCTGATTTCTTCATGAGTTTTCACCAAAAACTCCAAGGGATTTTCACCGAAAACTTCTTTGTACATGGGAGCAGAATTTGGTTCGACTTGATTGACTCCTTGGATCGATTCCGGTGCAATTCCTCGAGGTTCCAACGCCTTAGACACGTCCTAGGCTACTTTATTTGACGGCAAAAACTTGTGCTAACATGAAAACACTAGAAAACCATCAAATAGACCCGAAACGGGCCAAAGTAACACAAATGGCACGAGATAGAGTAGTTGAATGAATATTCATTATTCTACCCTAAAAACCATGTCTTAAGCAAGGAAATGTCGCTTAAATGAGGCTGATAATCACGTCAAATTGAGTGTCATCAAAATACCCCACACTTAAGCTTTTGCATGTCCTCAAGCAAACCGAATAGAAACGCTCATGTTCACAAATGATAAGATTTATTAAATTGGAGTTCAATCAAACATAATGAATTATTAGACAGATAACTCCTAGAACAGGGAACCTAACATGCATACTGATCAGCCAAACAACCTGGTCTCACTAAAAACTGCACACAACGAGTAATAGCAACCAATTATGCACGAATTTGACTTGACCGACCAGACTCCTCACACAGGAAATATTTAGTAAATGGGGAACTCTCACTCTCTGTGTTTGAGGACGTGTTTTTGCTCTCAATCATTTTCTGTTACTGAATTCTGTCATAAGTTTGCAATTCGACCACATCTCCACCACTGTGACAACACTAGTAACTAGTCAATAAGGACTTCCCTGCTAGGACTGTAACGAATTCAACACTACAAGGGTTTATGATGAGATGGATGGTGCGAATGTATGATGATGGCTTTGGTGCGGTGTAGCTTTGATGTTGCAGTTTTAGCGGTATCAAATAACTAACCTACCGAAGTAGACTAGATCGTATTCCACAGGGTTTCTACTAATCGACTACTCAAAGAAGCTGACAAATTACTCAGGTTTAAACACTTAGTGCGTGGTGTGAGTTCCACGACTTCTAATCTAATAAAGCAGGAAAATAAAAGACAGAAAAGTAAAATGTTGACTAACGAGAAGATAGACGAACTTAGATTTCGAATCCCCCTTAGATCACCAGAGCATTGGCAATCAACAGATCAGCGGTTTTCAATTCTAATTCAATCGGTTTCTATACACCACCATAACTCCTTACCCTTAGGTTTAAGACTAGCGAACGTTCGCTCTATCCGATTTAACTACCAAGATTAACTAGCCGCCCGGGTACGGTCGCCTCTCGCAACGACTTAATTAACTGGTGCAATTACTAACGATTTATGAGTTACCCTGGCAAAGGGTTAACCCTAACCGGTTCCTACGAAAGGCACACTCCAATTATAAGGTTAACTGGTTGAATTGATGTTTTAAAGAGAGGCAAGCGTTCGCTTCTATCCTCAACTTAACAAGAATCTAAACTAGGTGATCAAGGAAGACAAGTTTAAGCGCCAAAGTAGGGAACCGTCTAGCGACTAACCCTAGCTTGCAAAAACCTAATCTAGGCGATCAATCAGAGAAGAAACATAAACAATCAAGAACAAAACAACCATGCAAAGAGAAACTGATTGAACTTCAATCTAATTACCGCCGATCCGTGACCGCTTTAAAGCCCTGGGTCACTTAGAGTTCAGCTATTCATGTTCATAACAAAAGAATCAAAGACAGAAACAGAGTTCATCGTACAGAGGAAGAACAGATAAGAACTGAAAAACCTAATTCTGATGACTCTGGCAAAGCTTCACTCTCCGGTAATCTTCAATCCAAGCTCCAAGTCTCCGAGGTGAAGGGATGGCGTCACGATCTCTCCACGGATCTTCGAACTCTCTAAACTCTATGTATCGACCCTAAGGTGGTGGCTAATCAGCCAAAATTCGTGTATATCCAATCTAGCTTCAAAAAGTCTATATATAACCCTAGAAACCCTTTACAAGTTGGAAAAGGCTGAATTTTCCTGTCTGGGGAGCTTACACGACGTGTAAGCTCACAGTGCATTGAGCTTACACGACATGTAAGCTCCAAAATGCTGCGTTTTGAGCTGTGCAGCACTCCGACTTGTTTCGATCATTCCCGCTCCGTTTGAACTCCGATTTGGTCTCCGTTTGAAGCGCTGGACTCGTGAGAGAGTCCTCTATAATGTGGTAACCTGGGGGCTCAACATAAAAGCTCAAAAAAAGGGTAAAAATAGCCAAGAAATGGACAATGTACGCACTAGGAGCCGATAATCACAAAGTTACGACAAATGCACCGAATACTCATCAAAATGGCATCAAAGGGTATGAAATGTTGCTTAAATGGGCCTGATAATCACGTCAAATCGAGTGTCATCAAAATATCCCACACTTAAGCTTTTGCTTGTCCTCAAGCAAACTGAACTAGAACACACTCAAATTCACAAATGACACGAGATTAAACTGAGATTCAATTCTAACGATTTGGTTTAGACTGTTCCACGTGGAAAAAGTGACCTACACATGCAAGAACATCAACCAAACAAGTTTTCGATCTCACTAATTTCTGCACACTTCAAGTAGTAGTTTTAACAAAGCTCATTTCTTGGCAAAACAATTAATTACGATTAACCGACTACTATAACACCAATTCTAATAAATAAAAAAGACTTTAAGCTCTAGCCATGATGTGGATGTGGAGGAAGGAAAAGTGACGTGGCTATCGACTCGACTTCATCCGTTTCTAGATCTGTACGTTACATGTTCTAGCTAGGACCGATTTCAACAATAATTTATTTCAAGTTTCAACTTCTTCCTTTAATTTATTACTGCATACTAGTGCTCGATACAAAACACTTCACTTAGGTGTTGGACCTGCCTAGCTCACAGTATTTGTGCCTATGCTAGTGCTCAACCCGAACACTTCACTTAGGTGTCGGGCTTGCCTAGCTTTATTTTCAGCACTTTAAAGAACTTAACATTAACTTGAACAACTCAATTACTTGATTCAACAATTTAGCCACTTGGTCCTAGCTAGTTATAACTTTTTACACAAGATTTTGAATTGGATTTTCGTCTAATCTCAAGCCACAATCACAGGTGATCAAATATGGAGTGAAAAACATGGAAGAAGCTAGCATTTATCATCTTAGAACGGTGTTATCGAGCTTTGTTATTAACAAGTCAATTATTTCAATTAATTCCAGTTCAACTACAAGAGTGATTTATGATCTGTTCTGACCTAAACTCATTTGATATCAGTTCTGACACGTTGGTTACAGGTTCTAAGTGGAACAGTCTAGACGTCATTGTTCAAAATTGAAGACAATTTAACATCAAAAGTCAAAAATTGAGCAATTCTATGCTAGAGTGATTGGACAGGAATCACGAGGCACATAAAGATATAGGCAATCAAGATCATGCATGGTTTTCTAACATCCTACCCCACACTTAGACTGTTCTGTGTCCTCACAGGACTAAACTAAAGGAGAGAGATACGAAGAACCTGAAGGGTAACGAGCGGTGTAGCGGATGAGCACGGAGAGTCCGGAGTGGAGCGGAGTAGCTACTCAAGTTCCTACAGAAACAAAAACAACAAAAAGATCAAAAGGATACCGGGACAAGTGCCCCGGATCCACACAAAAGAAAAGTGGATCGAGATCCGAAAAGAAGAAAGAAAAGAAATGGAAAGGATAGAAACAACCTGATCACTGTTCCGAGGTTGGGGTGAAAATCAGAAGTCGAAACCGGTATAAATAGTCGGCGGAAAACACAAGATTTTCGGCGAAAATGATTGAAAATTTTTGGCAAAAATGTTTTGTAAAATCAAAATCCGGTTCGGCGAAAAGTTAAGTTATTTTCGGTCGAAGTAGAAATAGGAGAAAGGGCCGGTTTTAAACACATATTTTCGGCGAAAATATGGATGAATTTTCACCGAAAATAATCTTGAAAATGGTCGGCAGTTTTTTTTCTTTTTTTCAACAGGGGCTTTAAAACAGAACGACTCAAAATGAAAACAACTGACTCCAGCCGTGGGTTGCCTCCCACGAAGTGCTCTTGTTTAACGTGCATGAGCCAGACGATACCTGTTAGGGACCCCAACTTAGGAGTTCCTTGAAGTCAATCGTCTTCTTCAAGGACAGCGGTTGAGTGCCATGTAGCACTCCAGAAGGGTGATGCAGTCGGTAGTGCTCCAATAGATCGCGGTTCTGGTTGGATGACCAGTTCTTCTCGAATTCTCCTACTAGAGGAGGAAAAAGGTAGTACGGCGCGGCATGGTCAATGAGCTCCATCTTCTCTACAGGTTGACTCGGTGGAAGTGTAGGTGAGGGTATCTCCTCAATCTCTATGTGCTCCTCTTCGGCTTCAACTTCAGGATGGATTGGCTCTATGTCTTCATCAACCACCACCCGCCAAGGATTCTTCTAGCTCATAATAGTCATGGATAGGATCGTCATCTTTTGCTTTGAACAACTCTTGAGCGTCTTCTGTCATTAACTTCTTTGGTTGCTCGAGCTTGATGTCCGTCGCAAGATGAGCTTGTAGCATTGAAGATATATCATCCAAGGCAGATTGGGTTCTCGACGAGCATTGTTGATATTCATAAAGCATATCTTGGTTTTCTCTAGCGCCACTTCGATGTTCTTGTTGGTGTATCTCTTGGTAACCTTGTAGCATTGAAGAGATCTTATCAAAGAGGGAGTCAAATCTCGCCGTCTGTTGTTGTTGTTGATGTAGCATCTCTTGGTAATCCTCAATATTCGGTGCTCCATTGATGCGCCACTCTTGGTACTGGTCATCCCACCTGTAATCCTGCATAATCAAAACTCAAAAGCACTACCCAGGTAAATCATGGAAATATGGAGGAAAATTAAATGGTTAGGCGGAAAGGTAGAAGAATAATTTGCCAACTCTTCTTTCAAACAATTAGAAGAGTCCCCGGCAACGGCGCCAATTTGATGAGCCGCAATCGTTGTGATGCGTTCAACCAAATAAACTAACAAAGCTAACAAGCTAGGGTAGATCGTATTCCACGGGCCTTCTATGATTGACTACTCCAAAAACTAGCAATTTATTCGGATGCAAACAAGTTGTGCGTGGTGTGAGTTCCACGGCTTCTAATTCTAAGAAATGCAGAGAAATTTAAAAATTAAACTAAAGCAGATTGGAAATTAGGGTTGAAAACAAAGATGAGAGACGAACTTAGACTTTGAATCCCCCTTCGTTCCCCGGAGCATTGGCAATCAACAGATCAGCGGATTTCGATTCTCAATCAATCAATTACTAAGATACCACCATAACTCCTGACCCTTAGGTTTAAGACCGGAGAACGTTCGCTCTATCCGTTCTAACTACCAAGATTAACTAGCCGCCCGGGTACGGTCGCCTGTCGCAACGACTTAACTTAATTGGTGCAATTACTAACGATTTATGAGTTACTCTTGCAGTGGATTAACCCTAACCGGTTCCTACGAAAGGCACGCTCCAATTATAAGGTTAATTGTTCAATTCGATGTTCTAAAGTAAGGCGAGCGTTCGCTTCTATCCTTAGCTTAACAAGAATCTAATCTAGGTGATCAATCCAGACAAGAAACATGAACAATGAAGAACAAATCAAACATGAAAGAGAAACTGATTCAATTTCGAATCTAATCACCGCCGATCCGTGACCGCTTTAAAGCCCTGGGTCACTTAGGGTTCATCTAGTCTAAGCTGTAACGAGTTTAGCTACTCATGTTTATCACAAAAGAATCTAAGACAAAGAAAGAGTTCATCATCCAGAGGAAGAACAAAAAAGAATCTGAAAAACCTAATTTAGACGACTCTGACAGACTTCGATCTTCGGAAAACTGCACTCCTAGCTCCGATTCTCCGAGGTGGAAGGTATGGCATCACGATCTCTTTCCGGCTCTTCGAACTCTAACTCCTCGCTCTAGAACTTCAGAGAATTCTTCGAATTCTGATTACGAAAAGTATATTATGATGTATCTCCCATGTTGGGCCGTCGGTTAAGTATTTATACTTAACCCTAATTAATCCGGATTTCTTCTATTATTTTCGCCGAAAATAAAGGATTATTTTCGCCAAAAATGATGGTGTAATTGGACGGTCCTTTGGTTGGTATCTCCTGTAATTTTGGCTTCGGTCGAAAACTTAACGGTTTCACCGAAAATTCCTTCAGCCGGTCATCAGTTGATTTGTGCTGATATTTTCGCCAAAAATACTAGGGTATTTTCGGCGAAAATTCCTTTGTAAACCGGGCAGGAATTTTCTGAACTTGATTGGCTCCTTTGATCGATTCCGGTGCAATTCCTCGAGGTTCCAACGCCTTAGACATGACCTTGGCTACTTTATTTGACGGCAAAAACCTGTGCTAACTTAAAAACACTAGAAAACCATCAAATAGACTCGAAACGGGCCAAAGTAACACAAATGGCACGAGATAGGGCAATCGATTGAATATTCGTTATTCTACCCTTAAAACCATGTCTTAAGCAAAGAAATGTCGCTTAAATGAGGCTGATAATCACGTCAAATCGAGTGTCATCAAGCTTTCGACTAACTTCCCTCGAATCTAGCCTATGGCTTCCTACCGTCTAACCAGACACGGGTGGAATAGTGAACGCTCGTCCTATGATACCCTCAAGCAATCTAGCATTTTATTTTTTTTTCACACTTTTTTCTTTTGAATTTTCTTTTGACTTCGTTCTTCCATATGTAGGGAGAAGAACGTTTATTTGAACTAAAAACTTGAAACTTTTCTGATTTTTTTCTGCTTTCTTTTTCGACATTTCTCTTTTTTTTCTTTGTGCCAATTCTTTCTTTTAGTTGCTAGAGGGGTTTACACGTTTGGACATAATAGCTAAGACCACCTGTTTAATGGCTATATGCAGGTTACCACAAACTGACTTCCGGTAGGTCAATCTAGAATTACAACCACAGGGGATCAACGAGGAATGAAAAAATGGGAAATTACTGTAACGTATTATCGAACCGAGAGAACAGGCCAAGCTTAAGGGTTTAAACCGATTTATCGTTTGGTAGGCTATCTAGCTTAGTAGCTGAATCTAGGTGCCCCTATCACTCTAGAACTCATGTCATCGTGGGTCTCGAGTAGGTCTCATGCAAATTCTAACTCATTCAAGCAAACAGAAAATCACTCAAAAAGAATTGAAATTGCAAGTTACGTGCAATGGATCAAATGCTCACAGTTGGTTTGCTAGTCGGATTCGGTCATTTTCATGCAATCAAGGCTACAAAGTACAAGTGTGATTTTAAAAATTCTGTTCTGACCAGGCAATTCAGCATCAAAGTAAACACGTTGGTTCTCAGGTTCTAGGTTAAGCAGTCTAAGCATCATTATGAAAGATTGAACAACAACTTAACATCAAAAATCAAGAACTAAGCCATTCTAATGCTAGAGAGACTAGAAAGGAATCTCGAGGCACAGAAAAACACAATCAAGGGCAATCAAGTTCATGCAAGGTTCTCTAGCATCCTACCCAACACTTAAATCGTACTGTGTCCTCACAGGACTAAATCTAGAGTTAAGAGTGAAGTAGAAGAACCTGGACCGAGATGGTATCTCCTGTAATTTTTGCTTCGGTCAAAAACTTAACGGTTTCGCCGAAAATTCCTTCAGCCGGTCATCAGTTGATTTGTGCTGATATTTTCGCTGAAAATACTAGGGTATTTTCGGCGAAAATTCCTTTGTAAACCGGGCAGGAATTTTCTGAACTTGATTGGCTCCTTTGATCAATTCCGGTGCAATTCCTCGAGGTTCCAACGCCTTAGACATGACCTTGGCTACTTTATTTGACGGTAAAAACCTGTGCTAACTTAAAAACACTAGAAAACCATCAAATAGACCCGAAACGGGCCAAAGGACGTGTTTCTGCTCTCGATCATTTTCTGTTACTGAATTCTGTCTTAGGTTTGCAATTCGACCACATCTCCACCACTGTGACAACACGAGTATCTAGTCAAGAAGGACTTCCCTGCTAGGACCGTAATGAAATCTACACTACTTGGGTTTATGATGCGATGGATGATGGGAATGTATGATGATGGCTTGGTGCGGTGTAGCTTTTGACTAACTTCCCTCGAATCAAATCTATGGCTTCCTACTGTCTAACCAGGCACGGGTGGAATAATGAGCGCTCGTCCTATGATACCTTCAAGCAACCTAGCACTTATTTTCTTTTTCGTATACTATTTTTTTCTCTTTTTTTTCTGACTTCGTTCTTCCATTTGTAGGGAGAAGAACGTATTATTTGAACTAAACTTTGAAACTTTTTTATTTTTCTGATGTTTTTTTTCTTCACTTTTTCGAAATTTTTCTATCTATTCTTACTTGACTTTTTTCTTTTGTGCCGATTTTCTTTTAGTTGCTAGAGGGGTTTACACATTTGGACATATTAGCTAAGACCACCTGTTTAATGGCTATAGGCAGGTTACCACAAACCGACTTCCGGTAGGTCAATCTAGAACTACAACCACAGGGATCAACGGGGAATGAAAGAAATGGGAAATGGCTGTAATGTATTATCGAAGCGAAAGAACAAGCCAAGCTCAAGGGTCTACACCTAATGGATTTTATCGTTAGGTAGGCTATCTGGCTTAGTAGCTGAATCTAGGTGCCCCTATTGGTGAGCGTGTCGTTGTGATGCGTTCAACCAAATAAACTACTAATGCTAATAAAAGGCTATAACAGATCGTATTCCAGGGGTTTCCTCTACTTCCTTACTCCAAGGAGTTGACAGTTTTAATTCAAGTTCAAACACAAGTTGTGCGTGGTGTGAGTTCCACGACTTCTATACTAAGAATGCAAAAATAAGAAGAAATGAAAATTAAACCGAAGAATGATTGAAGATTGATTAATTGACTAGAAAGATGACAGACAAGCTTAGATTTCGAATTCCCATTAGATCACCAAGGCAACAACAGTCACAGACCAGCGATTTTTGATTCTAGTTCATTCAGTTCACAGACACCATCATAACTCCTGACCCTTAGGTTTAAGACTAGCGAACGTTCGCTCTATCCGATCTAGCTACCACGATTAATTAGCTGCCCGGGTACGGTCGCCTCTCGCAACGACTTAACTTAACTGGTGCAAATTCTAGTGATTAATGAGTTACTCTAGCAATGGATCAACCCTAATCGGTTCCTACGAAAGGCACACTCCAATTATAAGGTTAACTGTTCGATTTGGTGTTTTAAAGTAAGGCGAGCGTTCGCTTCTATCCTTAGCTTAACAAGAATCTAATCTAGGTGGCCAAACCAGACAAGAAACACAGAAAACGAAGAACAAATCAAACATGCAAGATGAAACTGAATGAATTTTGAATCTAATCACCGCCGATCCGTGACCGCTTTAAGCCCTGGGTCACTTAGGGTTCATCTAATCTAAGCTACACGAGTTTATCTACTCATACTCAATACAGAAGAATCGAAGACAGACAAGAAATACATCTCAGGTAGGAAGACAGAGAAGAACTGCAAAACCTAATTTCGATGTTTCCTGGCAGCTCAAATCTGCTGGATTTTCAACTCCTCGCACTGGTTCTCCGAGATGGATGGATGGCGTCACGATCCGTTCCTGCTCCTCGAACTCTATCTACTCGCCCTGCCTCTCTCTCTGTCATCGTTTGTGTGTGTTCTGTTGTAAAAGTGATTCTCTCTTTTTAAAAGTGAGTTCTCTATTTATATTAACCCGGAATTTCCTGATTTGAACTGGGATTTTCGCCGAAAATAGTATAGTGGTTTCGGCGAAAATTTCTTCATACTCGAAGCGGTTGATTCCTTCCTACGGTTTCGGCGAAAATCCAAGGGTGTCTTCGCCGAAGACTTCCTCTCAATCGGCCAGTGATTTCTTCTTCCATTTTCGGCGAAAACCAAAGGGTAGTTTCGCCGAAAATATATGTATGAACCGGGCAGGAATTTGGTTTGAACTTAATTGGCCCCTTTGATCGATTCCGGTTCAGTTCCTCGATGTTCCAATGCCTTAGACACATCCTTGGTTACTTTATTCGATGGCAAAAACATGTGCTAACGTAAAAACACTAGAAAACCATCAAATAGACCCGAAACGGGCCAAGGTAACACAAATGGCATGAGATAGGGCAATCGATTGAATATCCGTTATTTACCCTAAAATCCATGTCTTACGCAAAGAAATGTCACTTAAATGAGGCTGATAATCACGTCAAATTGAGTGTCATCAAATACCCCACACTTAAGCTCTTGCTTGTCCTCAAGCAAACTGAATAGAAACACGCTCAAATTCATAAATGACACGAGATAAAACTGAGCTTCAATTCTAACAATTTGGTTTAGACTGCTCCACTTAGAAAGAGTTACCTACACATGCAAGAATATCAACCAAACAAGTTTCCGATCATACTGATTTCTGCACACTTCCAGTAGTGGTTTTAACACAGATTGTTTCTCAGCAAAACAATTAATCATGATTAACCGACTACGATAACACCAATTTTAATCAGAATGACTTTAAGCTCTGGCCATGATGTGGACGCGGAGGCAGGAAAAAATGACGTGGCTATCGACTCGACTTCATCTGCTTCTAGATCTGTACGTTACACGTTCTAGCTAGGACCGATTTAAACAACAATTTCTTTCAAGATTCAAACTTTTCTTTAATTTATTTACTGCATACTAGTGCTCGATACCAAACACTTCACTTAGGTGTTGGACCTGCCTAGCTCACAGTATTCGTGCCTTTTGCTAGTGCTCAACCCGAACACTTCACTTAGGTGTCGGGCTTGCCTAGCTTTATTTTCAGCACTTTAAAGACTTTTACTTGAATTGCACAACTTAATTACTTGATTCAACAGTTTAGCCACTTGGTCCTAGCTAGTTATAACTTTTTACACAAGATTTCGAATTAGATTTCCGTCTAATCTCAAACCACAATCACAGGTGATCAACTATGGAGTGAAAAACATGGAAGAGCTAGCATTTATCATCTTAGAATGGTGTTATCGAGCTTTGTTGTTAACAAGTTGATTGATTCAATTAATTCCAGTTCCAACTACAGAGGTGATTTATGATCTGTTCTGACCTAGACTCATTTAATATCAGTTCTGACACGTTGGTTACAGGTTTTAAGTGGAACAGTCTAGACGTCATTGTTCAAAATTGAAGTCAATTTAACATCCAAAGTCAAGAATTGAGCAATTCTATGCTAGAGAACTGGACAGGAATCACGAGGCACACACAAAAAAATAGGCAATCAAGATCATGCATGGTTATCTAACACCCTACCCCACACTTGAACTGTTCTGTGTCCTCACAGGACTAACTAGAGTAGAGATATACGAAGAACCTGGAAGGGGATGGTCGGTGTAGTGGATGAACACGGAGAGTCCGAAGCGGAGCAGCTACTCAAAATCCTACAAAACACAAACAACAAAAAGATCAAAAGGACACCGGGACAAGTGTCCCGGATCCACACAGAATAAAATTGGGTCAAGACCCGAAAAGAAGAAAGAAAAGAAAGGAAAAAGATAGAAGCAACCTGATCACTGTTCCGCAGGAGGAGGTGGAGGAGCAGTGGGAATGGAGGATATGGCGAACCGCTGCTCCATCTGCTGTCGCCATGCGAGCTCGTCCATGTGTCTGGCTGATTGGTCAGCCATGAATTGCTGTAGAGTGGACCAACGCTCATTCTGAGTCTCCTCATGTGCCACTCGGTCCTTCTGCCATTGCAACGAACCAGCCGAGTAGTCTAGCTGCCACTTCTCAATGCGCGCCAGCCGTTCATTCATCTCTGATATGATCTGCGCTCGCGACAGTGTGGCGGTCAACTGGCTGGGTCGTGCGATGAGGGAGCGAAGTGCAATGCTCAATAGTCTCTGAAAGGTCGATGCGCCGTGCTAAGGAAAGTTCAGCGCCTATATGTTCAATCGGGATGCGAGGAATATCAGGGCCCCATTTATCACCGAGCTGGAGGTTGTTGATCAGAATTGAAATGAAGGGGCCTCCTGGAAGTTCAGTAGGAAGCTTCTTGGCGGTAGTGCGCTTGTGAAAGAATCGTGTAAGCCACCAGCCAGGGTGCAGGTTGGCGTCTTCCTCTAAAGCACGGAATAATACGAGCTTCTCCAAAGAAATGTGGTGGCGACTCGTCTTGCTGCAAAAACACAGAGATTGCACCCAAACATAATGCAAGAATTTAAGAACAGGGTGAAAGATGTCACCGACCGTGGGGTGGACGATAGGTGAGCTCTCATCCTCGCAGCAGGCCCATTTCCACACATCCGGGTAAGGAGCACTTGTGATGGAGTATGTGTCCTCGAAGCCAGCTAATGCGGTATCAAAGTTGACGTGCGGATCCAGCAAGCGGCCGAACTCGCGAAGGGACTTCTCATGAAGAACACCACCGAGGCGAAAGGAAACGAATTTCTGCTCACGAAAGGGTTTCGGGGTGAGGCGCCGAAAGGAACTCCAAAACTCCTGGAGAACGACAAGCGGGTACTGGGATCCATGAGCGGTCAGCACTCGCAATCCGGCTTTATGAAGAGCGGTGTCAATTGTCGAGTGCCAAGCCGGATTGTGTGCTTTGAGACTGTCAAGAGACAGAACTGCCACCGTAGCTGGAGGGATGTCTTTGATCTTCTGAAAGACCGCGAGCTGGTGCGGCTCCAGGGCGGCGATGAAAGGATGCACGGCCCCATTGGCAGGTGTAGGAATAGAGGAAATGGGAGTCGTAGGGGTAGGCGCATCCTCAGGAATGATGGCCACAGCTGTCGATTTCTGTGCAGCTGGTGCGGGCCGACGAGGAGGTGGTGTCCTGCTCTGGCGAGCTGAGGATCGCTGTGCTCTATCTGCACTGGTAGTCTTAAAACGCTTGGGAGCCCTGTAAAACATAACTCAGAGATGACCAGCATTAGATTACAAGACTCTTACCCCACACTTAATGTGACAAGTAGGGGCGGACTAATTAACCGAGAGATCACAGAATCAAGATATATCATTGAAGAACTGTCAATTCATTCGGCAAGCATGAATAATGGAACGATTCATTAACACGATCACACAGACAACAGATCACAAAAACAATACCAGAACCTAGCCAATTGATACCGACAAAGCATTCAAAAGAATGAGGGAGAACTGAAAAGTCAACCATGGTCAACCATGCCTGAAACCGAAAGTCAAAAAGCCAGAAGATGCACAATCAAAGGCTGAACAACTAACCGTGAAGACATGATTCGAGAAAACGATTGGAAATCCACGAAAATGGGGAGAAACGTGAAAACTAGGTCGGCCGGAATCAGAGCTGAAAAGCTCTGATTCTAGGGTTTTGAAACAGGGGCAAGGAACCAGGTCTGGGTGGGGGAATGGTCGGTGGTTGGCTGCTAAAGAAAGAGGTGGCGACGGCTGATCGGTGGGTCCGGGGTGCAGTCGAACGATCGGGCGGCGGCGGCTGAGGAGATGGGAGTGGTTTATTATGTTTTCAGTTTCGGGGGGGGGGGGGTTGAAAGGGCGAAAATATGAGGTTGGTGCCGCTTATATAGGCGAAGGGGAGTATGGTGATTTCGGCGAAAATGGGATGTTAGTTTCGGCGAAAATGATAGTCAGGTGGAACAGGGGTAATTGAACCATTGTTTTCGGCGAAAAGAATGGATCAGTTTCGGCGAAAATGATAGTTGCAACGAAGGATTGGTTTCGGCAAAAATGGTAGGGTTTGGTTCGAAAAGTATGGACAGGAGGATCAGGCGGAATTGAACACATGGTTTCGGCGAAAATTTGGATATGTTTTCGCCGAAAATTCATTTAAAAACCGGCGGCTGATTTTTTTTTTTTTTTGGGTTGAAAAACAAAACGACTCAAAAATGAACATAAACTGACTCCAGCCGTGGGTTGCCTCCCACGAAGCGCTCTTGTTTAACGTCCGTGAGCCAGACGATACCTGGATTCGTGTCAGGATTCCAAAACGAGGAAGTGTATGTCTATGGAGGATACGGCTAACCCTTGCAGATACTTCTTAAGCCTATGCCCGTTGACTACAAATGGCTCTTGATCATGCAATTTAATGTAGACGCTCCTAAGGGTGTCTGTCTGACCACGGTATAAGGGCCAGACCATCGAGATTTCAACTTACCCGGAAAGAGCTTTAATCGAGAATTATATAAGAGCACTTCCTCTCCCGGGTAGAACTGCTTAATCGTCTTCAACTGAGAGTCATGAATTCTCTTCGTGCGTTCTTTGTATAGCTTTGTGCTCTCATAAGCGTGGAGACGGTGCTCCTCAAGCTCAGCGATCTGGTCATGGCAGTTATTACCTGCTACTGCATAGCTCATATTCAACTCTTTGTTAGCCCAGAATGCCTTGTGCTCAAGCTCAACTGGTAAATGACATGACTTGCCATAGACCAGCTGATACGATGAGGTACCGATGGGAGTCTTGTAGGCAGTTCGATATGCCCATAAGGCATCATTGAGCTTAGATGACCAGTCCTTGCGAGACCGGCCAACTGTTCTATCAAGAATCCGCTTGAGCTCACGATTCGTCACTTCCGCTTGACCATTCGCTTGAGGATGATAAGCCGTGGACATTCGGTGGGTGACACCAAAGCGTTTGCACACCCGGTCGAATTGTCCGTGGAAGTGGGTACCCCTATCGCTTATGATGAAGCGCGGTGAACCAAAATGCGTGAAAAGACGAGTAAGGAACCGACCCACCACTCTAGAATCATTAGTGGGTAAAGCTTCAGCCTCAGCCCACTTAGAAACGTAATCAACGGCTACAAGAATGTATTTGTTTCCGTTGGAGGGTGTGAACGGACCCATAAAATTAATCCCCAAACATCAAAATTTCAACGGTTAAAGAAACAATTTGGGGCACCTCATTACGGTTGGAAATGTTACCTGATCGCTGGCATGCATCACAACGTCGAGCATAAACATCGCAATCACTAAAAATTGAGGGCCAGTAGAAACCTGTTTCGAGTACCTTTCTCGCCGTGCGGTTGCCTCCGAAATGTCCTCCGAACTGCCCTTCATGGCATTTACGCATGATGTCAGCTGCCTCAGTGTAAGAGACACATCTCCGGATCATCCCGTCAAGACTGATGCGGTATAAGAAAGGCTCGTCCAGAAATATGACTTGGCCTCTTTAAAAAGCTTTTTTGCGTGCATTGAAATCCAGTTCAGGAGGTACAATGCCGTGTGAGAGATAGTTAGCCAGAGTTGCATACCAAGGCTCATCTGAATCGGTGGCGTTACTCAGATCTTGAGCGTGAGGAATTGCCCAGGGCTCAATAGCTATGCTGTTCACCTGTTCAAATGTCTCAACACGCAACAGCTCGTCAGGGAAAAAATCATTGATAGGGGTAGTAGACTTACCTGTTTGTGATTCCTCGAGTCGAGAAAGATGATCTGCTGCTAAGTTCTCTGCTCCTTTCTTGTCTTTAATTTCTATGTCGAATTCTTGGAGAAGAAGGATCCACCGGATGAGACGTGGCTTTGAATCCTGCTTGGCTAATAAATGGCGCAGAGCAGCATGATCTGTGTAGACGATGGTATGTGAGAGAACCAGATACTGTCTAAATTTATCAAAGGAGAAAACGATAGCTAGGAGTTCCTTCTCTGTGGTAGTGTAGTTTCTCTGAGCATCATTGAGTGTCTTGCTCGCAAAGTAGATAGGATGAAATTTCTTCTCCTTTCTCTGACCAAGAACCGCGCCAACGGCAAAATCACTAGCATCGCACATGATCTCGAATGGGAGATTCCAATCTGGTGCTGTAAGAATCGGTGCGGTGGTCAGTTGAGTCTTCAGAGTATCAAAGGCTTCGAGACAAGCTTTATCAAAAACAAAAGGAACATCTTTCTCGAGTAGCTTGGTCATGGGGAGAGCGATCTTGGAGAAGTCTTGGATGAATCTCCGGTAGAATCCAGCATGACCGAGGAAGCTTCGAACTGTCTTGACTGAGGTCGGCGGTGGTAAGCTGGCAATGGTCTCAAGCTTGGCACGATCGACTTCTATACCTGTCATAGATATTCTATGGCCAAGAACAATACCTTCTGTAACCATGAAGTGACATTTCTCCCAGCTAAGAGCTAGGTTAGTCTCCTCACAACGAGCTAACACCTTATCCAGATTAGCCAAACACTTTGAAAATGAATCTCCATAGACAGAGAAGTCATCCACGAACACCTCTACCACATTCTCTACCAGATCGCCAAATATTGCAAGCATGCATCTCTGAAAAGTAGCGAGAGCATTACATAGACCAAAAGGAATACGACGATAAGCAAACGTACCGAACGGGCATGTGAAGGTTGTCTTCTCTTGATCAGCAAGCTCAATGGGGATCTGAAAGTAACCGGACATCCCGTCTAAGAAGCAGTAGTATTCATGACCAGCCAATCGTTCAAGCATCTGATCAATGAACGCAGTGGAAAGTGATCCTTCTTGGTGGCATCATTTAGTCGTCGATAATCGATGCAGACTCTCCATCCTGTAACTGTTCGGGTGGGAATGAGTTCACCCTTTGGATTAGGGATGACTGTGATTCCTCCTTTCTTTGGGACGACTTGAGTCGGGCTGACCCAAGGACTGTCGGCGATAGGATAGATAATACCGGCATCTAGAAGCTTGAGTACTTCTTTCTTTACGACTTCCTGCATCTGAGGGTTAAGTCGGCGTTGCGGTTGTCTGACTGGTTTGAATTCTTCATCAATAACTATCCGATGTTTGCAGAAGGTTTCAGAGATGCCTCTGATGTCTGCCAACTGCCAGGCAATAGCTCGGACATGCTTCTTGAGTAGCCCAATCAGTTGCTCTTTCTGCTCAGGAGTCAGATTGGAGCTGATGATGACTGGTAGCTGGCGGTCCTTCCCAGAAATGCATATTCCAGGTGGTCAGGCAGCTCCTTCAGAGTAAGTTCTGGTGGATTCTCATATGAAGTAGTAATCCGACTCGAAGCTGGTTCAATGTGTGGAGGCGCATGTAAGGGTGTGAATGTTGCCTTTTGTTCATCTAGCTCATCTTGCCATAAGCGCTGCTCTGGGTCGTCTAACGCATTAGCAATCCCTGAAATCAAACACAACTCTAGCGGATCACTAGATAAAGTATTAGTAAAGGAGTCGGCCGAGGCCGACTCTAAGGGATCAACAACATAGCATTTATCATCTTGAGCAATAGAATATCTCATGCTATCTTTAATGCGGAATGCAACACTCTCTTGACCTACACTTAAAGTTAATAAGCCTTGTTTGCAATTTATATTCACACCAGCAGTTGCTAAGAAAGGTCGACCTAGGATAAGTGTTCTGTCTAGCTCACGAGTATCTAAAACAACAAAATCTGCCAGTATAGTAAATAGACCACAACAAACAGTTACATCTTCTACTATACCTCTAGGCCGTTTGACAGACCTATCGGCTAAAACGAGATGCAGAGTAATCAGTTTTAATTGCCCTAGATTCAGCTTTTCATATAGATAGACAGGCATAACATTAATAGAAGCACCAGAATCAACCAGGCTGCGATCAATTTGAATGCCATTAATAATGCACGGTAATGTAAAAGAACCGGGATCAGGACACTTAGCTGGGGGTGGTGGCGGCTGTCGAATGGGAGATGGCGCACCTAGAATAGACGCACATTCATTAGTGAGCGTGATAGAGTACACCTCGCCACTCTTCACTTTCTTCACGAGGTCTTTAAAGAACTTCCCAAGTGGTGGTATAATCTCTACAGCGTCTGTCACTGGTATCTTGATTTCTGCAGTCTTAAGAACATTGTACCATTTCTTATACTGAGTGTCGTGATCCTTGGCTTTGCTCCTCGCAGCTTTTGGAAAAGGAATCCTAGGTACATATGGCGCCAAGACAGGTTCAGGGGCTGTCTTGGGTGGCGGAGGAGGAGCAGGTGCTTCTTCTTCCTCTTCTGTGATATCTTCTATTTCTGGCATATCCATGGCAGCACTAGTATCTGGTATCATGTCAGGTTCCGGAGCTTTTGGATCAGTTGTTTGCTTGCCGCTCCTAGTGGTAATAGCTTGAGCGTGTTCACTCCTTATATCGGATTCTGCTTGAAATGCTTCTGGATTAAGGAGAGGATTACTAGTAAAAAGTTTCGCCATATTGAGTACTGCATCTTCTATCCTCTGGGTTTGAGCCTTTGTTCCTTGATTAAGTGCGGCTTGGGCTTTTAACTGAATGTCATGGTCGTCAAGTCGGCTCATGATCTGATCAAACTTCCTCTCATAGTCCATATCTCTATTGTAGCACGGCTTCGCCTGAAACTGGTGTTGCCCTCCAATGAATCCCGGAGGTCTATAATAAGGATCTACCAACCGGTTGCTTTGCTTCCGTGGCACGTAGTTTCTGTAACCGGCATAGCCTTTCTGATTGTTGGCAAAACCTTGATCAATGAAGTTTACCTCCTCAGTAGACCAGACTTCTGCTGCACTGAAATTGAGGCAACTTCCTTCGCTATGAGCACATGATCCACACCATCCACAGTCAACCGAAAAGATGGTAGCTGACGGAGAGTCGAGAGGGATACCAGCTGCTTGCAGATGCTTCTGAACTTCTGCCTTGATCTGCTCTGCAACATTTATCTGACTCTGGCTCTGACTCTTGGTTCCTTCTATGTGCCTCTCCCAGTTTCTAGATTTTGACGCACAGTCAGCAAAATGCAGAAGAGCATCCTGAGGAGTGAGAGCGGTGCAATCTCCGCCGGCTAAGGTGTTGACCCAGTTTGCAGATTCTTTGCGCATGCCTCGAGTAAAGAATTCAGCCAGCTATCTCTGTTCATACCCATGGTGAGGGCAGTCGAAGAGAAGAGACTGAAATTCGTTCCAAGTGTCATACAGGCTTGCATCCTCTCTCTGAGTGAACCTGGAGATGCGGTCTTTATAAGCAGTTGTTCTTGCAGGAGGAAAGTATTCCTCAACAAAATCTTGAGCTAATGCCTCCCATTCAGTGTAATGACCTGGCGGTTTGCTGCTAAGACATTGTTTAGCTGCACCTCTGATAGAAAACAGGAAAGCTCGGAGATATAATGCATTCTTATTGTTCCCAGACTTGAAGGTGTCGCAGACAACCAAAAAGTTGGTTATGTGTGTGCAGGGATAAAAAAGATGGAAAGGTAGAAGAATAAAAATGCCAACCCTTCTTTCAACGAAGTAGAAGAGTCCCCGGCAACGGCGCCAATTTGGTGAGCGTGTCGTTGTGATGCGTTCAACCAAATAAACTACTAATGCTAATAAAAGGCTATAGCAGATCGTATTCCAGGGGTTTCCTCTACTTCCTTACTCCAAGGAGTTGACAGTTTTAATTCAAGTTCAAACACAAGTTGTGCGTGGTGTGAGTTCCACGACTTCTATACTAAGAATGCAAAAATAAGAAGAAATGAAAATTAAACCGAAGAAAGATTGAAGATTGATTAATTGACTAGAAAGATGACAGACAAGCTTAGATTTCGAATTCCCCTTAGATCACCAAGGCAACAACAGTCACAGACCAGCGATTTTCGATTCTAGTTCATTCAGTTCACAGACACCATCATAACTCCTGACCCTTAGGTTTAAGACTGGCGAACGTTCGCTCTATCCGATCTAGCTACCACGATTAATTAGCCGCCCGGGTACGGTCGCCTCTCGCAACGACTTAACTTAACTGGTGCAAATTCTAGTGATTAATGAGTTACTCTAGCAATGGATCAACCCTAATCGATTCCTACGAAAGGCACACTCCAATTATAAGGTTGACTGTTCGATTTGGTGTTTTAAAGTAAGGCGAGCGTTCGCTTCTATCCTTAGCTTAACAAGAATCTAATCTAGGTGGCCAAACCATACAAGAAACACAGAAAACGAAGAACAAATCAAACATGCAAGATGAAACTGAATGAATTTCGAATCTAATCACCGCCGATCCGTGACCGCTTTAAGCCCTGGGTCACTTAGGGTTCATCTAATCTAAGCTACACGAGTTTATCTACTCATACTCAATACAGAAGAATCGAAGACAGACAAGAAATACATCTCAGGTAGGAAGACAGAGAAGAACTGCAAAACCTAATTTCGATGTTTCCTGGCAGCTCAAATCTGCTGGATTTTCAACTCCTCGCACTGGTTCTCCGAGATGGATGGATGGCGTCACGATCCGTTCCTGCTCCTCGAACTCTATCTACTCGCCCTGCCTCTCTCTCTGTCATCGTTTGTGTGTGTGTTCTGTTGTAAAAGTGATTCTCTCGTTTTAAAAGTGAGTTCTCTATTTATATTAACCCGGAATTTCCTGATTTGAACTGGGATTTTCGCCGAAAATAGTATAGTGGTTTCGGCGAAAATTTCTTCATGCTCGAAGCGGTTGATTCCTTCCTACGGTTTCAGCGAAAATCCAAGGGTGTCTTCGCCGAAGACTTCCTCTCAATCGGCCAGTGATTTCTTCTTCCATTTTCGGCGAAAACCAAAGGGTAGTTTCGCCGAAAATATATGTATGAACCGGGCAGGAATTTGGTTTGAACTTAATTGGCCCCTTTGATCGATTCCGGTTCAGTTCCTCGATGTTCCAATGCCTTAGACACGTCCTTGGTTACTTTATTCGATGGCAAAAACCTGTGCTAACGTAAAAACACTAGAAAACCATCAAATAGACCCGAAACGGGCCAAGGTAACACAAATGGCATGAGATAGGGCAATCGATTGAATATCCGTTATTCTACCCTAAAATCCATGTCTTACGCAAAGAAATGTCGCTTAAATGAGGCTGATAATCACGTCAAATCGAGTGTCATCACCTATCCTTCTAGAACTTGTGTCATCGTGTGGTCTCGAGTAGGTCTCAAGCAAATTCTAACTCATTCAAGTAAACAGAAAACCACTCAGAAAGAATTGAAATTGCAAGTTACGTGCAATGGATCAAAAGCTCACATTTGGTTTGCTAGTCGGATTCGGTCATTTTCATGCAATCAAGGCTACAAACTACCAGTGTGATTTAAAAATTCTGTTCTGACCAGGCAATTTAGCATCAAAGTACACAAGTTGGTTCTCAAGTTCTAGGTTAAGCAGTCTAAGCATCATTATGAAGGTTTGAACAACAACTTAACATCAAAAATCAAGAACTGAGCCATTCTAATGCTAGAGAGACTGGAATGGACTCACGAGGCACACACAAAACACAATTAGGGACAATCAAGTTCATGTAAGGTTCTCTAGCATCCTACCCCACACTTAAATCAGACTGTGTCCTCACATGACTAATTCTAGAGTTCAGAGTGAAGTAGAAGAACCTGGACCGAGATGGTTGGTGTAGGGGATGAGCACGGGTCCTCGGAGCGGAGGTGTTCTACGAGAGCGAAGCAAAGGGAATCTCCCTACTGCCTACAAAACAAAAACAAATGAAACATAAAAAGGAAACCGGGACAAGTGTCCCGGATCCACACAGAAAAAAGGTGGATCGAAATCCGAAAAGAATAAATAAAAAGAAAGGACAAGGAAAAGGACACCACCTGATCATGGCTGGTCAGGGGCGTCGGGGGGTGGAAAGTGGAGGTGCTCGCCGAGCTGACGTTGCCACGCCAGCTGTGCCTCATACCGCCTGTCGGCGCGGCGCATATGCTGCTGCATAATAGTCCATCTCGCCTCTTGAGTGGCATTGTCGGTGATGCGCCACTCCTGCAGGCGCTCATACAGCTCACCAATGTTCGCGGGGTGCGGTCGGTGCTGAGGGCGAGGCGCCTGGTATGGATCAGGAATGTGCGGCGGCGACTGGTGTGCATACCCTGCCTGATGATTTGGCGAGGGTATATAGTCATGGAACTCTGGCTGCGGCTGGGGATGCTGCTGCTCAGTATCATCATCTTCCTCCGACTCGGCTACATGCTAGAGGGGAGATCTGCTGCCACTTGGGGACTGAGGTCCAGCTCTAGGTCGTATTCGACCGCTAAGTCTCCTCCAACGGTCCAAACGTGGTGTCGGGGAATGTTCGAGCCATATTCATGGCTGATGCCGAAGGAGATGATGAGCTGACCTATGAAGTTAATGATGTGAACGCGTGCAACCGTGGGCAGACGACCCTTAAACACCGCAAGTTGAGACCGTGCAACGAGGTAGAACCGTCGGGAACCGGGGGCGGAAAGTACTTTGACCCGTCGGCTATATAACAGCCGGGAACCAGAAGTGTCCAGTCGAAGACGCCACGCCAAGAGATGGATGCTCTTGATGATAAGTCGATCCTTCAGTATCGCATCATGCAGATACAATAAGGGTTTCAGAACAGAGTTCTTTCAAAGGGGGTTTATTTCATCAAAGTTTTACTTACAAGGGTGGCCGGCGGCCTCCTTATATAGGTGAGGGAACAAGCTCTCCTCCCTAAACACTACTTCCTAAATAATAATAAAATAAAGAGACCTACTTTAAAAGAATCCTAAAACCCCTAAATAAGCCTACTAAAAAGGAATAAAACATAAAATAATAATTGTAGTCTTTAAAGTAGAATAAAAGACCTAAATTAGGTCAGAAACCCTAATTCGGCCACGGTTGGGCTGCTCGGGCCAATTGGGCCATGGTGGCGGTCGTGGGCCTGACCGGTCGGGCGCCGGGCTTGCTTCGGGCGGTGGTTGCGGGCTTCGTGCTCCGGGCTGCTTCAGTGGCGAGGTCCTTATCCATAAGTCATGTTCTTCATGATCGGCTCCATAGAACTCATTTGATCGGCCCGGCTGCCGGTTTAGGGCTTCGAACTGTTCTCTCCTTGGACCTTCTTCCTTTCCGCACGGGCCTTCTTCTTTAAGCTTCAGGTAGGCCTCCGAGTATCTCCTGGTGTAGCTCTCCGGGGGTTGAGTCGGTCTAAGTGTCACATCTCGGGGCCTTGGACTCCAATTCTTCTCATGGTTCGGCTCAGGGTCATTCCTTGGAAGCTCTCCTCTCCAGGCCAGGTATTCTCGGGCTCTCTTCCTCCTATACTCCAGAAATGCTTCCAGAGGGTCACTCAAAGGGCCTACTTCTTCTTCAGGGCTTCTGGAGGTCAGGCTAGGAGCAGGTTGAGGTTGTTCTTCCTTGCTAGGGTTTAGATCCTTGGCCAGCAGCATGGCCTGGAATAACATTCCATCTCGTGGAGCCTTTCTACCTGCAAGGGATGGGCTTAGTTTATATTTCAGAGCGTACCTTGGCTATAGGGCTTGAATATGGCCTATCCGAGGCTCTTTATGCCTTGTGTGAGGTCCTAGGGCGTTATCTCTGCCTGGTGACCCTGGTGGGGTGTAGGAGTACCGGTTGGCATCAGGGCAGCATTGTTGGATCTCATCATTCCCCTCTTCTTGCCTTGGATTTGTCCTCAAATCCATCTCGGGGCCTCTTCTAGCAGTCATCACCCTCTCCCAAACATCAACGATCTTGTTGGCCACGGTCGGGGATGATTCAGCAGCATCTTTAGACTTAGGAGTGTCACTTGAGTTAGTAACGGACCAAGGCTCGGGTCCTTCAGCGCTTCCTCCATCAGTCTCCATAGCTCCCTCTCCTGAAAAACTATCAACAATAATGTTAAGGCTCATGGAGGTATTCGGTGAGAGTTCCTCACTCATTTCCACATCCGGGTCAGCATCCGGATCTTCTTCACTCGGGGCAGCTCCTAAAATCCATCGGGAGGTGATCTCCCATTGAATCTTGGGTGCACAGGGACCGGCGGTGAAGCGTCGGGCTGGGGCACTGGGGTGCCGGGGGTAGGCCAGGCCGCGTCGGGCAGAGCGACGGGTTCGGGCAGTGGGGCGGCGGATGGCGTCGGGCAGTGACGCGTCGGGCAGTGGGAAGTTGGCGGCGGCGGGCAGTGGGAAGCCGGCGGTGGGAATAGTGGACAGCCGGCGGTGGCGGGCAGTGATGCGTCGGGGTGGATGGGGCCGTCGGGCGTCAGCTGGTCACGAGCGTCGGGCATCATCGCGTCGGGAACGTCGTCCAGGTGCTCGTCGGGAGGGTCAGGTAGTGGCACGTCGGGGCCGGCTAGGGCCGCGTCGGAACGTCGGGCAGTGATGCGTCGAGGGGGCGTCAGGTGGTGACGGGCTCGGGCCAAGCAAGGCCGCGTCGTGGCCGGGCAGTGGGACGGCGGCGGCGGGCAGTGGAGTGCCGGCCACAGGGGTGCCGGGGATGCCTAGGGCGTGCCGGGCAGCGTCGGAGCGGGGGTGGACAGGGCGGCGCCGGGGTCAGGTGGTGTCGGGCCGGGGTCGGTCAGGACGGCGCCGTGGTCATGGGACCCGTCAGGTGCTGGGGCAGGGCGCGGAGGCGCCTGGGCTGGGTCTGGCGTCGGCGCTGGTCGGGCGCCGGAGGGCCGCTTGGGAGCTGGGCGCCGGTCGGGCGCTGGTGGTGCCGTGGCTGGGCGCTCGGGCGCTGGTGGCGCCGTGGCTGGGCGCCGGTGCTGGGCGCTGGGCGCCAGTGCTGGGCGCTGCGGCGCGGTGCTGGGCGCTCGGGCGCTGGGTGCTGGGACACCGGTGCTGGGCGCTCGGGCGCTGGGCGCTGGGGTGCCGGTGCTGGGCGCTCGGGCGCTAGGTGCTGCTCGGGCGCTGGTGGCGCGGTGATTGGGCGCTGGGGCGCCGGGGCCTGGTCGAGCAGCGCTGGGGCTGGGGCCGAGCGCTGGGGCGCTAGGACCTAGGGCAGCAGCGAGGCTGGGGCCGTGTGCTGGGGTGTTAAGGCCTGGGGCAGCGCAGAGGCTGGGGCCGAGCGCTGTGGTGCTGGGGCCTGGGGTAGCGCTGGGGCTGGGGCCGAGCGCTGGGCGCTGGGGTCTGGGGCAGCGCCGGGGCTGGGGCCGAGCGCTGGGGCGCTGGGGCCTGGGGTAGCGCTGGGGCTGGGGTCGAGCGCTGGGGCGCTGGGGCCTGGGGCAGCGCCGGGGCGCTGGGGTCTGGGGCAGCGCCGGGTTTAAGGCCGAGCGCTGGGGCGCTGGGGCTTGGTTGGACAGCGCTGAGGCTGGGTACTGGTGCTGGGGCTGGGGCCGGGGCTGGTGCCTTGGAGCAAGGGGCTCCTCTTCAACTAATCGGGCGAAGGTAGCTAGCACCTGTTGCAGGTCTCGGGAAGCATTCCTCATCAAAGCTTCTAACTTGGCTAATTTCTCGTCTGCCATGGTTAGTACTAGCAAACGGAAGCAATTTTCTATCCCCTCTTCTTAGAAATAAACTTACAACGAAAGGAAATAACGTGTTCTTTTCTTTTTCTTACAACTCGAAACTTAAAACAAGAATTGAAATAGAAGGGAATTTTCGAAGCTATTTTCTAAGAAAGCAATAAAAGATATGAATCCAGGTGAACCTGGAGACTGGGATAGATTGTGGTCCGTGAGCTGAACCGTGCTCTGATACCAACTGATGTGAACCGCTGCAACCGTGGGCAGACGACCCTTAAACACCGCAAGTTGAGACCGTGCAACGAGGTAGAACCGTCGGGAACCGGGGGCGGAAAGTACTTTGACTCGTCGGCTATATAACAGTCGGGAACCAGAAGTGTCCAGTCGAAGACGCCACGCCAAGAGATGGGTGCTCTTGATGATAAGTCGATCCTTCAGTATCGCGTCATGCAGATACAATAAGGGTTTCAGAACAGAGTTCTTTCAAAGGGGGTTTATTTCATCAAAGTCTTACTTACAAGGGTGGCCGGCGGCCTCCTTATATAGGTGAGGGAACAAGCTCTCCTCCCTAAACACTACTTCCTAAATAATAATAAAATAAAGAGTCCTACTTTAAAAGAATCCTAAAACCCCTAAATAAGCCTATTAAAAAGGAATAAAACATAAAATAATAGTTGTAGTCTTTAAAGCAGAATAAAAGACCTAAATTAGGTCAGAAACCCTAATCCGGCCACGGTTGGGCTGCTCGGGCCAATTGGGCCATGGTGGCGGTCGTGGGCCTGACCGGCCGGGCGCCGGGCTTGCTTCAGGCGGCGGTTGCGGGCTTCGTGCTCCGGGCTGCTTCAGTGGCGAGGTCCTTGTCCATAAGTCATGTTCTTCGTGATCGGCTCCATAGAACTCATTTGATCGGCCCGGCTGCCGGTTTAGGGCTTGGGACTGTTCTCTCCTTGGACCTTCTTCCTTTCCGCTCGGGCCTTCTTCTTTAAGCTTCAGGTAGGCCTCCGAGTATCTCCTGGTGTAGCTCTCCGGGGGTTGAGTCGGTCTAAGTGTCACATCTCGGGGCCTTGGACTCCAATTCTTCTCATGGTTCGGCTCAGGGTCATTCCTTGGAAGCTCTCCTCTCCAGGCCAGGTATTCTCGGGCTCTCTTCCTCCTATACTCCAGAAATGTTTCCAGAGGGTCACTCAAAGGGCCTACTTCTTCTTCAGGGCTCCTGGAGGTCAGGCTAGGAGCAGGTTGAGGTTGTTCTTCCTTGCTAGGGTTTAGATCCTTGGCCAGCAGCATGGCCTGGAATAACATTCCATCTCGTGGAGCTTTTCTACCTGCAAGGGATGGGCTTAGTTTATATTTCAGAGCGTACCTTGGCTTTAGGGCTTGAATATGGCCTATCCGAGGCTCTTTATGCCTTGTGTGAGGTCCTAGGGCCTTATCTCTGCCTGGTGACCCTGGTGGGGTGTAGGAGTACCAGTTGGCATCAGGGCAGCATTGTTGGATCTCATCAGTTAACTCCCAGAAGTGCACGAGGTGGCGTCCTCCTCTTGGTCTTCTGGCGGAAGATGCGAGCAAGCACCCATCCGGGGTGAAGAGGGTAGCTCTCTCGGATGGCTCGGAGAAGCATAAGCTCCTCCTTGAGGATATGGTGGCGATCCTTATCTGGAACATATAAAAGCGATCTACGCCAAACCATATGAATAAATTTAAAGAGAGCGACTTAACTGAGTTGTGTTCCCCAAGGCGATCGCCAGGCACTCCTGTCATGTGGCTCCAGAGTGCATGGTACGCCTCCTCGTCATCATCGTCGCCCCATCCGAGGTGATGGCCATGATAGTGCTCGTAGGGGATACCTAGATGAGCAGCAAACTCATCATAGGTGAACGTCCTGTATACTCCACCTAGATAGAAGGTAACAACCTTCTGGCCTTGCCTCCTCTTGTGCACATCCAGATCAAAGGTCGCCCAGAACTCCTGAAGGGCGATGTCTGGGAAGTCGGCAGCTATGGTGGTCAGCTCTAGGAGGCCGGCCGTGCTAGGGCGTCATGCACGTTCTGGTGGTAGTCCTCGTCGTGCTCGCTGAGGGACTCCATGGAGAGAGGGCGTACCTTAGCTCCCCGAACATGCTCGATCTTCTAGAAGCACTCGAAGTAGAAGTCAGGTAGACGAGCGATAGTGCGATGGTACCCAGCCCGTCGAGGTAATACTGGAGGCGGGCCCTGAACGGCGGGTGTGACGGGAGCGGGGGCTCTGGAGCTCGAGGCGGCATTGAGTCGTGCCTTGGTCCTGCGCTCATAAGTGGTGTTCCTAAAACCAGAACGAAACCAGATTAGTCAAACTTAAAACCCTACCCCACACTTAGTAGAAAAACTCAATTTCACAAAGAAATGAGGAAAACCGAGTGGGGGTAAGCAAAGCAGAGTAACCGGTAATCATGGACAGTAAAATACATGCTTAGGAACAGCCAGAATTGGATAAGCACAATCAGAGTTCAAAGAGTCAAATCGACATTCAGAAAGTCAACACTATAGCATAATGAACCCTAATCATGGCAAGACTATCACAAAGCGGAGAACGACGATAAAATATGATCTCAGATGGCAAACACAATAATCTGAATGATAATGAACACATACGGCAGCCAAATGATCAAAAACAGTTCATGGTCATACCGACATTTCTCACAAGTCAACATCACAAAGAATCAATCGTATGCATAGCAACACATGATCAAATGATATGAAATTTAAGCACGAAACTCCCTAAGCATGCTAGAACAGTTCAACAAGTTCAGCTAACCTAGTTCACACGAAATCAGTCGGCACGCAAATTGAGGCAAACTGAAAAGTCAACCGAAAGTCAACCCGGACGAAATTCAGCAATCAATATGTCAAAAGATTCATAATGAAAAGTTCTACAACTTACCTTGAAGCCATGGATGCTAAAAACGAACGGTTTGGGAGAAATCGGTGAAAAACTCTAAAAACAAGGGTTTGGGTGAACTAGAGCTATAGAGCTCCGATTCGAACGTTCTAGGGCTCAACGGGATTGGAAAAGGAAGGAGAAGGGAGCGGCGGCGGTCGGCGATGGCGGCGGCAAACGACGGCGGTGGTTTTCGAAAAACAGGGTGTGGGGGATTTTTTTTTCGGGCTTGGTTCAAAAATGGCAAGTGGAGAGAGAAACCAAAATTCGGATTTTAAAGGGATAGGGTCCGAAATTGTCTTGAAGAGGCTTGCAGTTCCTTCTTCTTCTTGGACGGCTTCAGAACCGAAATTGTTGGCTTCTTCTTGGCGATCTGTTCAACATCTGCAACAGCAATTGATCTAGGCACACTAGAAGAGATATCAGTAACGGAGTTGACCAGAGTCAACTCCACAGTGTCAACAGATAGGCAATGAGATTCTTCAGTCTTAGATTTATATTTCATGCCATCTTTAAGATGAAACGTTATTGTGTCTTTACCAATCCTTAAAGTCAAAGAACCGCTTGGAACGTTAATTTGCATTCCAGTCGTAGCCATAAAGGGTCGACCTATAAGAATGGTAGAATCATCCTCACTAGTGTCTATAATCACATAGTCAGCTAAGAACGTGAACGGACCACATTTAGTAACGACGTCTTTTGTTTCTCCTCTAGGCGTTTTAAGTGATCTATCGGCAAAGACGAGTTGCATAGTAGTTGGTTCAAGTTCTCCTAGGTTTAATTTTTCAAATAAGCTCATAGGCATAACATTGACAGACGCGCCTAGATCCACTAAACTACGCTCTATTTCAATATCATTAATAACCAAAGGTAGCGTGAAAGAACCGGGATCAGAACACTTAGCTGGATATGGAGAGATAGGCTTCTTGTTACGAATGTCAGGATATCCTTCTTTGTTCCCCTTCATACCAGTTTTGATCCTCGCATTTGGCAGTAATGCTCTAGGAAAAGGAGGCTTCACGACGTACGGGGCGAGAGGAGGATCAGACTCCTTCGGTGCCACTTTCTGTGCTTCCTTCTTCTCTGGAGTGTCAGGCATCCTGCATAAATCAGAAGAAGTATTAGAAGATGAGCTTGAAGGATCTTGAACAGTTACCATCTTGGCTTGCTCCTTTCTCGGATTTGGCTCTGTCTGGCTCGGAAGTTGGCCAAATGGTCTACCAGATGCAAGCATGCTTGAGATGTTGTTCACGGCTTACTCAATTATTTGTCCAGAAGCTATCTGTTCTTGATTGAGAAGAACTTGAGCCTTGAACTGACTGTCGTGATGATCGAGTCTGGTGATGATCTGGCTAAGCTTCCTGTCCAGGTCACTAACATTGTTTTCTCTCTGATGTTGCTGACCGGATAGGTGGTATTCAAGTATTGGTTCTGGCGGTTGCCAGGTGCAGTTCCATAGTTGCCCGGATTTTGATGCGACGGCTGGTAAACACCTGCCGGCGGATGGTTAGGTTTCTGATCCTGAGCTGGACCAGCTGGGCGGTTATTCTGGTTCTGGTTATGGTTGGTGCCAGCATTGTAGGGGGGTCTGTCCTGATAGTTCCCTTGCTGCCTGAAGTTGCGGTAGCCAGCATAACCATTCTGATTATTAATGAAGCCTGTTGAATGAAATTTACCTCTTCGGCAGACCAGACTTCTGCCTTACCAAAATTCTGACAACGGCCTCCGTTATGTGCGCAAGCTCCACACCATTCGCAATCGGCAACGTAGACAGAAGCTGCCGGCGGTTTGATTGGTGTGGTAGACTTCTTCAAATGCTTATCTACCTCTGCCTTGATAGTAGCTTCGAGATCGAGCTTGCTCCTTGATCCTTCAGATTGTCGTTCCCAGTTCCTTGACTTGGAAGCACAGTTTGCGAAATGAAGAAGAGCAGCTTCAGGTGTAAGTGTAGTGCAATCCCCTACAGCTAGAGAATTGACCCACTTGGCAGATTCTTCTCGCAGTCCTCGAGCAAAGATTTCAGCTAACTGCCTCTGCTCGAATCCATGATGCGGACAGTTGTAGAGAAGTTCTTGGAATCGATTCCAAGTATCATATAAGCTTTCTCCTTCTTTTTGGGAGAATCTGGCAATGCTGTCCTTGATGGCAGTTGTTCTGGCTGGAGGGAAGTATTCTTCAACGAAGTCCTGAGCCAGAGTATCCCAATTAGTGTAGTAGCCAGGTAGTTTGCCAGTAAGCCACCTCTTAGCATCGCCTTTTAGAGAGAACGGGAAAGCTCTCAGACAAAGAGTATTTTTGTCGAGGTTTCCGTTCTTAAAAGTGCTGCAGAGATCAAGGAAGTCTGCAAGATGAGTGCACGGATTGTCTAGAGGCCTGCCTTCAAACTGTAGATCCCTAGAGATCATGGTCAAGAATGGAATCTTGATCTCATAGTCAGGATCTCCTTCAATGCGCGGAACGGCAATGGCGGATCGAACGCTAGTCGCGCTCGGCTTGTTATAGTCTGCTAGACTCTTCTGTGCAGGTGGTGGTGGTAGTTCTCCATTTGGTGGTGGTGGTGGTGGTAACTGATCGTCCATGGTAGGAGATGGAGGAGGTGAAAGTGATGCGGTGTATGAAGCAGATGAAGATGACGGTGGAGACGGAGATGAGGAACTCTCCTTCAGTTCCTCGATCTTGATCGGAGTGACGGGTGGATTGGATTTGCTTTTCTTCAAAATCTGTGATCGTAGAGGTGGAGCAGAACTGCCTGGTCTCTCTATACTCTTAGCCTGTTCGGTTTGAGAGCGAGTCCAAGGACGGTGAGGCATACACCTGTAAACCTACAGATAACAAAGACAAACAAAACCAGTGTAAAATTGAAGTGGATGGAAAGGTGAAAGATGAAAAATAGAAGAATAAATTTGCCAGTTCTTCTTTCAAACAATTAGAAGAGTCCCCGGCAACGGCGCCAATTTGATGCTGCAGTTTTAGCAGTATCAAATAACTAACCTACCGAAGTAGACTAGATCGTATTCCACATGGTTTCTACTAATCGACTACTCAAAGAAGCTGGCAAATTACTCAGGTTTAAACACTTAGTGCGTGGTGTGAGTTCCACGACTTCTAATCTAATAAAGTAGGAAAATAAAAGACAGAAAAGTAAAAGGTTGACTAACGAGAAGATAGACGAACTTAGATTTCGAATCCCCCTTAGATCACCAGAGCATTGGCAATCAACAGATCAGCGGTTTTCAATTCTAATTCAATCGGTTTCTATACACCACCATAACTCCTTACCCTTAGGTTTAAGACTAGCGAACGTTCGCTCTATCCGATCTAACTACCAAGATTAACTAGCCGCCCGGGTACGGTCGCCTCTCGCAATGACTTAATTAACTGGTGCAATTACTAACGATTTATGAGTTACTCTGGCAGTGGATTAACCCTAATCAGTTCCTACGAAAGGCACACTCCAATTATAAGGTTAACTGGTTGAATTGATGTTTTAAAGAGAGGCGAGCGTTCGCTTCTATCCTCAACTTAATAAGAATCTAAACTAGGTGATCAAGGAAGACAAGTTTAAGTGCCAAAGCAGGAAACTATCTAACGACTACGTCTAGTGACTACGTCTGGCGACTAACCATAGCTTGCAAAAACCTAATCTAGGCGATCAACAAGAAAAGAAACATAAACAATCAAGAACAAAACAACCATGCAAAGAGAAACTGATTGAACTTTGAATCTAATTACCGCCGATCCGTGACCGCTTTAAAGACCTGGGTCACTTAGGGTTCATCTAATCTAAGCTCTACGAGTTCAGCTATTCATGTTCATAACAAAAGAATCAAAGACAGAAACAGAGTTCATCGTACAGAGGAAGAACAGATAAGAACTAAAAAACCTAATTCTGATTACTCTGGCAAAGCTTCGCTCTCCGGTAATCTTCAATCCAAGCTCCGAGTCTCCGAGGTGAAGGGATGACGTCACGATCTCTCCACGGATCTTCGAACTCTCTAAACTCTATCTATCGACCCTAAGGTCGTGGCTAATCAGCCAAAATTCGTGTATATCCAATCTGGCTTCAAAAAGTCTATATATAACCCTAGAAACCCTTTACAAGTTGGAAAAGGCTGAATTTTCCCGTCCCAGCTTACACGGCATGTAAGCTCCAAAACGCAGCGTTTTGAGCTGTGCAGCACTCCGACTTGTTTCGATCATTCCCGCTCCGTTTGAACTCCGATTTGGTCTCCGTTTGAAGCGCTGGACTCGTGAGAGAGTCCTCTATAATGTGGTAACCTGGCGGCTCAACATAAAAGCTCAAAAGGGTAAAAATAGCCAAGAAATGGACAATATACGCACTAGGAGCCGATAATCACAAAGTTACGACAAATGCACCAAATACTCATCAAAATGGCATCAAAGGGTATGAAATGTAGCTTAAATGGGGCTGATAATCACGTCAAATCGAGTGTCATCAAAATACCCCACACTTAAGCTTTTGCTTGTCCTCAAGCAAACTGAACTAGAACACACTCAAATTCACAAATGACACGAGATTAAACTGAGATTCAATTCTAACGATTTGGTTTAGACTGTTACACGTGGAAAAAGTGACCTACACATGCAAGAACATCAACCAAACAAGTTTTCGATCTCACTAATTTCTGCACACTTCAAGTAGTAGTTTTAACAAAGGTCATTTCTTGGCAAAACAATTAATTACGATTAACCGACTACGATAACACGAATTATAATAAAAAAAAAGACTTTATGCTCTAGCCATGATGTGGATGTGGAGGAAGGAAAAGTGATGTGGCTATCGACTCGACTTCATCCGTTTCTAGATCTGTACGTTACATGTTCTAGCTAGGACCGATTTACACAACAATTTATTTCAAGTTTCAACTTCTTCCTTTAATTTATTACTGCATACTAGTGCTCGATACCAAACACTTCACTTAGGTGTTGGACCTGCCTAGCTCACAGTATTTGTGCCTATGCTAGTGCTCAACCCGAACACTTCACGTAGGTGTCGGGCTTGCCTAGCTTTATTTTCAGCACTTTATAGAACTTAACATTAACTTGAACAACTCAATTACTTGATTCAACAATTTAGCCACTTGGTCCTAGCTAGTTATAACTTTTTACACAAGATTTCGAATTGGATTTTCGTCTAATCTCAAGCCACAATCACAGGTGATCAAATATGGAGTGAAAAACATGGAAGAAGCTAGCATTTATCATCTTAGAACAGTGTTATCGAGCTTTGTTATTAACAAGTCAATCAATTCAATTAATTCCAGTTCAACTATAAGAGTGATTTATGATCTGTTCTGACCTAAACTCATTTGATATCAGTTCCGACACGTTGGTTACAGGTTCTAAGTGGAACAGTCTAGACGTCATTGTTCAAAATTGAAGACAATTTAACATCAAAAGTCAAGAATTGAGCAATTCTATGCTAGAGTGATTGGACAGGAATCACGAGGCACACAAAGATATAGGCAATCAAGATCATGCATGGTTTTCTAACATCCTACCCCACACTTAGACTGTTCTGTGTCCTCACAGGACTGAACTAAAGGAGAGAGATACGAAGAACATAAAGGGTGATGAGCGGTGTAGCGGATGAGCACGGAGAGTCCGGAGTGGAGCGGAGTAGCTACTCAAGTTCCTACAGAAACAAAAACAACAAAAAGATCAAAAGGATACCGGGACAAGTGCCCCGGATCCACACAGAAGAAAAGTGGATCGAGATCCGAAAAGAAGAAAGAAAAGAAATGGAAAGGATAGAAACAACCTGATCACTGTTCCGAGGGTGGGTGAAAATCAGAAGTCGAAATCGGTATAAATAGTCGGCGGAAAACACAAGATTTTTGGCGAAAATGATTGAAAATTTTCGGCGAAAATGTTTTGTAAAATCAAAATCCGGTTCGGCGAAAAGTTAAGTTGTTTTCGGTCGAGAAGTAGAAACAGGAGAATAGGCCGGTTTTAAACACATATTTTCGGTGAAAATATGGATGAATTTTCGTCGAAAATAATCTTGAAAATGGTCGGCAGTTTTTTTTTCTTTCAACAGGGGCTTTAAAACAGAACGACTCAAAATGAAAACAACTGACTCCAGCCGTGGGTTGCCTCCCACGAAGCGCTCTTGTTTAATGTCCGTGAGCCAGACGATACCTGTTAGGGACCCCAACTTAGGAGTTCCTTGAAGTCAATCGTCTTCTTCAAGGACAGCGGTTGAGTGCCATGTAGCACTCCATAAGGGTGATGCAGCCGGTAGTGCTCCAATAGATCGCGGTTCTGGTTGGATGACCAGTTCTTCTCGAATTCTCCTACTCGAGGAGGAAAGAGGTAGTACGGCGCGACATGGTCAATGAGCTCCATCTTCTCTACAGGTTGACTCGGCGGAAGTGTAGGTGAGGGTATCTCCTCAATCTCTATGTGCTCCTCTTTGGCTTCAACTTCAGGATGGATTGGCTCTATGTCTTCATCAACCACCACTGCCAAGGATTCTTCTAGCTCATAATAGTCATGGATAGGATCGTCATCTTCTTCTTTGAACAGCTCTTGAGCGTCTTCTGTCATTAACTTCTTTGGTTGCTCGAGCTTGATGTCCATCGCAAGATGAGCTTGTAGCATTGAAGTTATATCATCCAAGGCAGATTGGGTTCTCGACGAGCATTGTTGATATTCATAAAGCATCTCTTGGTTTTCTCTAGCGCCACTTCGATGTTCTTGTTGGTGTATCTCTTGGTAACCTTGTAGCAGTGGATTAACCCTAACTGGTTCCTACGAAAGGCACGCTCCAATTATAAGGTTAATTGTTCAATTCGATGTTCTAAAGTAAGGCGAGCATTCGCTTCTATCCTTAGCTTAACAAGAATCTAATCTAGGTGATCAATCCAGACAAGAAACATGAACAATGAAGAACAAATCAAACATGAAAGAGAAACTGATTGAATTTCAAATCTAATCACCGCCGATCCGTGACCGCTTTAAAGCCCTGGGTCACTTAGGGTTCATCTAGTCTAAGCTCTAACGAGTTTAGCTACTCATGTTTATCACAAAAGAATCTAAGACAAAGAAAGAGTTCATCATCCAGAGGAAGAACAGAAAAGAATCTGAAAAACCTAATTTAGACGACTCTGACAGACTTCGATCTTCGGTAAACTGCACTCCTAGCTCCGATTCTCCGAGGTGGAAGGGATGGCGTCACGATCTCTTTCCGGCTCTTCGAACTCTAACTCCTCGCTCCAGAACTTCAGAGAATTCTTCGAATTCTGATTACGAAAAGTATATTATGATGTATCTCCCATGTTGGGCCGTCGGTTAAGTATTTATACTTAACCCTAATTAATCCGGATTTCTTCTATTATTTTCACCGAAAATAAAGGATTATTTTCGTCGAAAATGATGGTGTAATTGGACGGTCCTTTGGCTGGTATCTCCTGTAATTTTCGCTTCGGTCGAAAACTTAACGGTTTCACCGAAAATTCCTTCAGCCGGTCATCAGTTGATTTGTGCTAATATTTTCGCCGAAATACCAGGGTATTTTCGGCGAAAATTCCTTTGTAAACCGGGCAGGAATTTTCTGAACTTGATTGGCTCCTTTGATCGATTCCGGTGCAATTCCTCGAGGTTCCAACGCCTTAGACATGACCTTGGCTACTTTATTTGATGGCAAAAACCTGTGCTAACTTAAAAACACTAGAAAACCATCAAATAGACCCGAAAACGGGCCAAAGTAACACAAATGGCACGAGATAGGTTAATCGATTGAATATTCGTTATTCTACCCTAAAAACCATGTCTTAAGCAAAGAAATGTCACTTAAATGAGGCTGATAATCACGTCAAATCGAGTGTCATCAAGCTTTCGACTAACTTCCCTCGAATCTAGCCTATGGCTTCCTACCGTCTAACCAGACACGGGTGGAATAGTGAACGCTCGTCCTATGATACCCTCAAGCAACCTAGCACTTTATTTTCTTTTCACACTTTTTTCTTTTGAATTTTCTTTTGACTTCATTCTTCCATATGTTGGGAGAAGAACGTTTATTTGAACTAAAAACTTGAAACTTTTCTGATTTTTTTCTGCTTTCTTTTTCGACATTTCTCTTTTTTTTCTTTGTGCCAATTCTTTCTTTTAGTTGCTAGAGGGGTTTACTCGTCTGGACATAATAGCTAAGACCACCTGTTTAATGGCTATAGGCAGGTTACCACAAACCGACTTCCGGTAGGTCAATCTAGAACTACAACCACAGGGGATCAATGGGGAATGAAAGAATGGGAAATGACTGTAATGTATTATCGAACCGAGAGAACAGGCCAAGCTTAAGGGTTTATACCGATTTATCGTTTGGTAGGCTATCTGGCTTAGTAGCTGAATCTAGGTGCCCCAATCACTCTAGAACTCATGTCATCGTGTGGTCTCGAGTAAGTCTCATGCAAATTCTAACTCATTCAAGCAAACAGAAATCACTCAAAAAGAATTGAAATTGCAAGTTACGTGCAATGGATCAAAAGCTCACAGTTGGTTTGCTAGTCGGATTCGGTCATTTTCATGCAATCAAGGCTACAAACTACAAGTGTGATTTTAAAAATTCTGTTATGACCAGGCAATTTAGCATCAAAGTAAACACGTTGGTTCTCAGGTTCTAGGTTAAGCAGTCTAAGCATCATTATGAAAGATTGAACAACAACTTAACATCAAAAATCAAGAACTGAGCCATTCTAATGCTAGAGAGTCTGGAAAGGAATCACGAGGCACAGAAAAACACAATCAAGGGCAATCAAGTTCATGCAAGGTTCTCTAGCATCCTACCCCACACTTAAATCGTACTGTGTCCTCACAGGATTAAATCTAGAGTTAAGAGTGAAGTAGAAGAACCTGGACCGAGATGGTTGGCATAGGGGATGAGCACGGATCCTCGGAGCAGAGGCAATCTACAAAAGCGAAGCAAAGGGAATCTCCCAACTTCCTGCAAAACAAAAACAAATGAAAGATAAAAATAAACCGGGACAAGTGTCCCGGATCCACACAGAAAAAAGTTGGATCGAGATCCGAAAAGTAGAAATAAAAAGAAAGGACAAGGAAAAGGACACCACCCGATCATAGCTGGTCAAGGGCGTCGGGGGGTGGATGGTGTGGGGCGTTGCCGACCTGACGTTGCCACGCCAGCTGTGCCTCATACCGCTCGTCAGAGCGGTGCATGTGTTGCTGCATAATAATCCATCTCGCATCCTGAGTGGCGTTGTCAGTGATGCGCCACTCCTGGAGTCGCTCGTACAGCTCTCCAATATCCGCAGAATGCTGAGGGTGAGGCGCCTGATATGGATCTGGAATGGGCGGCGGTGACTGGTGTGCATACACTGCCTGATGATGTGGCGAGGGTGTATGATTATGAAACTCCGGCTCTGACTGGGGCTGCGGCTCCCCAGAATCATCTTCGTCCTCCGACTCGGTCTCATGATGGAGAGGAGGAGGCGCTGCCACCTGTGGACTGAGGTCCAACTCGAGGTCGTACTCGACCGCTAAATCTCCACCGACGGTGTACACTCTGCGGCGCGGGATGTCCAGGCCATATTCATGGCTGATATCGATGGAGATGATGAGCTGGCCCACGAAGTTGCCTCCTCGAAGTGAGCTTGGTGGCCTCGGCCAATTTGATGAACCACGTTTTCACGCGCGTGTAGTCAAATAAACTACCAAGCTAGAAGCTAGGGTAGATCGTATTCCACGGGTCTTCTGGCGTAGTATGCGTGCAAGCAACCACTCGGGATGGAGAGGATATCTTTCCCAGATGGCGCGAAGAAGAGTGAGCTCCTCTTTACTGATGTGGTGGCGACTCTTATCTGGTGCAAACAAAGAGAACGACGCCAAACCATGTGAATGAATCGATATAGAGGGTGAGAGAGGGACTTAACTGAGTTATGCTTCGTGGTACGATCGCCGGGCACTCCTGTCATGTGGCTCCAGAGTGCGTCGTACTCCTCTCCGTCACCGGAGTTGTTCTCCCAGCAGAGGTGATAACCCTCGTAGTGCTCCCGGGGGATGCCGAGATGAGCAGCAAACTCATCATAGGTGAACGACTTGTACACCCCGACAAGGTAGAAGGATACCACCTTCCCACAATGCCTCCTCTTATGCTCGTCCAACTTGAACGTGGCCCTGAAGGGTGGTCAACTCCAGCAGTCCTGAAGGTAGCAAAGAGTCGAGCACGTTCCGGTGCTAGTCCACGTCGTGCTCGAAGAGTGACTCCAAGGAAAGTGGGCGCACGTCGGCTCCGAGAACACGCTCAAGCCTCTGGTAGCGCTCAAAGTAGTGCTGGGGTAGGCGGGCAACAGTGGCGTGGTACCGGACTCTGCCAGGAAAGGCTGGTGGAGGACCGGAGACGGCGGGTGTGACTGGAGCGGGAGCTCGGGAGCTAGAGCCGGTGTCAAGGCGCGCCTTAGTCCTGCGCTCATGAATGACATTCCTAAAACCAGAAACGAAACCAGATTAATTAACTAAAAACCCACCCCACACTTAGTAGAAAGACTCAATTTCACAAAGAAATGAGGAAAACCGAGTGGGGGTAAGCAAATTAAGTAACCGGTAATCACGATAAATCACAAATCATGCATATGTCTAGCCGGAATGTTCATAACATAATTAGGGATCAGAAGTCAAACCGACATTCAACAAGTCAACATCATAGCACATTGAACCCTAATCATGGAAATTACTAGCTCAAGCGGGAAATGACGGCATAATTATAAACTCAGATGGCAAGTACAGATATATGAACGTGAATGAACACACATGGCAGCCAAACAAGCATAGACAATTCAAGGTCAAACCAACATTTCATAAAAGTCAACACCGCAAAGAATCAGTCCTTAAGCATATCAACACACGATCAAATGTATTATATTTCAGCACAATTCTCCCTAAGCATGCTAGATCAGTCCAAAACATTCAACTAACCTAGTTCACACAAAATCAGTCGGCACGCAAATTGTGGTAAACCGAAAAGTCAACCCCAACGAAATTCAGCATTCAACATGTCAAAAGATTCGGAATGAAAAGTTCTACAACTTACCTTGAAGCCATGGGTGCTGAAAATGAACGGAGAGAGAGAAATCGGTGAAAAAATGAAAAATTTAGGGTTTGGCTGAACGGGAGCTCTAGAGCTCCGATTCGACTGATCTATGGCTCAAATTGATCGTAAAAGGGAGGGGAGAGGTGCGGCGGCGGCGGCGATGGCGGAAAACGGACGGCGACGACGAAAAGGTGGCGGCGGCGGCTCGGTTTTTAAATAGGGGGAAGGTTTTGGTTATTTCGAAAATGAAGAAGTGAGGGGGGAGAGAGAAAAGTGACCGGGAAATAGGGGAAAAATTGTTTGATTTTGTCTCAAGTTTTCGGCGAAAATGTGTGCAATTTTTTGCCGAAAACACAAGTGGAAATAGTCTGCCGGTTTTCAAATAAGTTATCGCCAAAAACTTCATAGAGTTTTCGCCGAAAAGTTTAGTTAAAATCGTCCAGAAAACACAGTGGGATTTTCAAAGGAGTTTTCGCCGAAAAATGGGACAGTTTTTCGCTGAAAAGTTTGAACTGCACGATTGAAAATATTTTCGCAATCCCGACAAACTTCATAAAATCACAATTAAATCCACAAAAATCGGAACAACCTCAAACAACTTGCGTTTGAAATGATGACACACAGACTAGACACGAAAAATAACAAATCATGCAAACTGACACTTTTGGCTCCCCCAAACCGACTCTAAAACACTAAGTTTGACACAAATGAAAACTGACTCCAGCAGTGGGTTGCCTCCCACGAAGCGCTCTTTTATTAACGTCCTTGAGCTGGATGATACCTGGAAGGTATTAGGAGACATCCCAACTCAGGATGTCCTTAACGCTAGCATCAGAGTTCATGAAGTAGAGCTTCGGGGCATCTCCGTTAAGCATAAATTTCTTCCCGTTAGCATGTAAGAGCTTGGTACGTCCATCGGGAAGGTGATCAGTGATCTTGAACGGGCCAAATAGCTATGTTGAGGGGTCATCCTCTACAAGGAAGACGGTGGAAGGGATGAGAATGATCGGCTTCGTCTTCTCTTCATCCTCCGGCTTTGTATCACCAGAATCGGTGATCGTCGATATTTCCTTAGGAGATGCTTTTGGCTTCTCCTTCAATACTTGTTCCAGCGCCGGTAGCTCGGAACGAATTGGTGATGCAGCTGGCTCGGTAGAAGGTGGTGGAACAACTGATCTCCAGACCATTTGAGTCTTCGTTTTTTTTTGATTCCTTCTCCGCGACCTGCCAGGTTCCTTGCTCGGCGGTGAAGAAGAGGTTTTCAGTTCCTTCTTCTTTGGCGGCTTCTGAACAGCAGATTTTGGTTTCTGCTTTATAATCTGTTCAACACCTGCAACAACAATCGATCTAGGATCACTAGAAGAGACGTCAGTAACGGAGTTGACCGGAGTCAACTCCACAGTTTCAACAGCTAAACAATGAGATTCTTCATTCAAAGGGGTATATTTCATTCCGTCTTTAAGGCGGAACGTTATCGTTAATTTGGAACCATTTGGAACGTTAATTTGCATTCCAGTTGTAGCCATGAAGGGTCGTCCTATGAGAATGGTAGAATCATCCTTACTAGTATCTATGATCACATAGTCAGCTAAGAACGTAAAAGGACCACATTTAGTAACAACTTCTTTTATCTCTCTTCTCGGAGTTTTCAGTGATCTATCAGCAAAGACAAGTTGTATGCTAGTTGGTTCAAGGTCTCCTAGGCTCAATTTTTCAAATAAACTCATAGGCATAACATTGATAGATGCGCCTAGGTCAACTAAACTACGTTCCATCTCAACATCATTAATAACTAGAGGGAGCGTGAACGAACAAGGATCAGAACACTTAGCTGGGTATGGTGATGAAGGCTTCCTGCTACGAGCAGCAGGATATCCTTCCTTACCTCCGCACATGCCAGTCTCGATCCTCGCGTTCGGCAGCAATGCTCTTGGAAAAGGAGGCTTCACGTAGTACGGAGAAAGAGGAGGATCATACTCCTTAGGCGCTTCCTTCTTCTCTGGAGCTTCATCAGTCCTGCATAAAATAGAAGAAGCATTAGTAGTGAGTATGACGATTCTTGAACGGATACCATCTTAGCTTGCTCCTTTCTCGGATTTGGCTCGGTTTGGCTCGGAAGTTGGCCAAATGGTCGACTAGATGCTAGCTTGCTAGAGATCTCGTTCACAACCTGCTCAATTCTTTGACCGGATGCGATCTGTTCTTGGTTGAGAAGAGCTTGGGCTTTGAACTGACTGTCATGATCGTCAAGCCTGGTGATGATCTGACTAAGCTTCTTGTCCAGTTCACTGACGTTGTTTTCCCTCTGATGTTGCTGCCCTGTGTAGGTATTGTTCAGGTATTGATTCTGGCGATTGCCAGGAGCAGCTCCATAATTACCCGGATTGCGGTGCGGCGGGTGATAGACACCTGCCGATGGATGGTTCGATTTCTGATCCTGAGCTGGACCAGCTGGTCGGCTGTTCTTGTTCTAGTCGTGGTTCTGGTTGGTACCCACATTGTAGGGAGGTCTTTCTTGATAATTTCCCTGTTGCCTAAAATTGCGGTAGCCAACATAACCGTTTTGATTGTTGCTGAAGCCCTGTTGAACGAAATTGACTTCTTCGGCAGACCAGACTTCTGTTTTACCAAAACTCTGGCATCAACCTCCATTATGCGCACAAGCTCCACACCACTCGCAATCGACAACGTAAACAGCGGCTGCCGGCGGCTTGATGGGTGTAGAAGACTTCTTCAGATGCTTCTATACTTCTGCCTTGATAGTTGCTTCAAGATCGAGCTTGCTTCTTGATCCTTCAGATTGTCGTTCCCAGTTCCTCGACTTGGAAACACAGTTCGCGAAATCAAGAAGAGCAGCTTCCAGTGTAAGTGTAGTGCAATCCCCTTCAGCTAGAGAATTGACCCATTTGGCAGATTCTTCTCAAAGACCTCGAGCAAAGATTTCAGCTAACTGCCTCTGCTCGAAACCGTGATGCGGACAGTTGTAGAGAAGTTGTTGGAATTGATTCCAAGTATCATATAAGCTTACTCCTTCCTTCTGAGAGAATCTGGCGATGTTGTTCTTGATGGCTGTTGTTCTGGCAGGCGGGAAGTACTCTTCGACGAAGTCTTGAGCAAGACTCTCCCAGTCGGTGTAGTAGCCAGGTGGTTTTCCAGTAAGCCACCTCTTAGCAGTGCCTTTCAGATAGAATGGGAAAGCTGTCAAGCAAAGAGTGTTCTTGTCGAGATTCCCATTCTTGAAAGTGCTGCAGAGATCAAGGAAATCTGACAGATGCGTGCACGGATTGTCTAGTGGCCTGCCTTCAAACTGTAGATCCCTAGAGATCATGGTCAAGAATGGGATCTTGATCTCATAGTCAGGATCTCCTTCAATGCGCGGCACGGCAATTGAAGATCGAACGCTAGTCATGCTCGGCTTGTTGTAGTCAGCTAGACTCTTCTAAGCAACTAGTGGTGGTTGACCGCCTGGTGGTGGTGGTAACTGATCATCCATGGTAGGAGATGGAGGAGGTAAAAGTGACTCGATGTATGAAGCAGATGAAGATGACGGTGAAGATGAAGATGAGGAACTCTCCTTCAGTTCCTCGATCTTGATCGGAGTGACGGATGGAAGTGGATTGGTTCTGCCTCTCTTTGGAATCTGTGATTGTCTCGGTGGAGCAGAACTGCCTGGTCTCTCTACACTCTTAGCCTTGTCGTCCTTGGCAGTTTGAGAGCGCGTGAGCGGGCAGCGGTGCATACACCTGTGAACAACCAACAAATAACAAAACAAGCAAAACCAGTGTAAAATCGAAGTGGATGGAAAGGTGAAAGATGGAAAGTAGAAGAATAAGATGACAGTTCTTCTTTCGAACAATCAAAAGAAGTCCCCGACAACGGCGCCAATTTGATGAACCACGTTTTCACGCGCGTGTAGTCAAATAAACTACCAAGCTAGAAGCTAGGGTAGATCGTATTCCACGGGTCTTCTAATGATTGATTACTCAAATATAGAGGCAAATTACTCAGATTTAAGACTTTAATTCTAAGACTTGCACGGAAATTGAAAATTAAAACTGAAAACAGATTGAAAGATTAATTGATTAAACAAAAATGACAGACAAGTTTAGACTTTGAATCCCGCTTCGTTCACCAGAGCATTGGCAATCAACAGATCAGCGGATTTCGATTCTCATTCAATCAATTCTAAGACACAACCATAACTCCTTACCCTTAGGTTTAAGACTAGTGAACGTTCGCTCTATCCGATCTAGCCACCAAGATTTATTGGCCGCCCGGGTACGGTCGCCTCTCGCAACAACTTAACTTAACTGTGCAATTACTAACGATTTATGAGTTACTCTTGCAGTGGATTAACCCAAACTGGTTCCTATGAAAGGCACACTCCAATGATTAGGTTAATTGTTTGATTTGATGTTTTAAAGTAAGGCGAGTGTTCGCTTCTATCCTTAGCTTAACAAGAATCTAATCTAGGTGATCAATCCAGACAAGAAACATGAACAATGAAAAACAAATCAAACATGAAAGAGAAACTGATTGAACTTTGAATCTAATCACCGCCGATCCGTGACCGCTTTAAAGCCCTGGATCACTTAGGGTTCATCTATTCTGAGCTCTACAAGTTTAGCTACTCATCTTCATACAGAAAGAATCAAAGACAAAGATAGAGTTCATCATGAACAGAGGAAGAACAGAAAAGGATCTGAAAAACCTAATTAAGACGACTCCGGCAGAACTTCGATCTCTGGTAATCTGCAATCCTAGCTCCAAGTGTTTGAGACGAAAGGGATGGCGTCACGATCTCTTCCTGGCTCTTCGAACTCTAAACTCTACTCCAGAACCCTTGAGAATCCTCGAAGTATTTGGTATTATGAGATATGATGTGTCTTTCTGATCTGGGCCGCCAGTTAAGTATTTATACTTAACCCTAATACCGCCGGATTTGCCTGGAATTTTCGTCGAAACTATGATGGAATTTTCGCCAAAAATTCCTTTATAAATGGGGTGATCACCGGCTGTTTCTCCTGTGATTTTCGGACGCCAAGTTCTCAGCGAAAACTTCAAGTTTTCGCCGAAAACTTCTTCTTGAAAGCTCTGCCGATTTCTTCATGAGTTTTCGCCGAAAACTCCAAGGGATTTTTGCCGAAAACTTCTTTGTAAATGGGAGCAGAAATTGGTTCGACTTGATTGAGTCCTTGGATCGATTCAGGTGCGATTCCTTGAGGTTCCAACGCCTTAGACACGTCCTAGGCTACTTTATTTGACGGCAAAAACCTGTGCTAACATGAAATCACTAGAAAACCATCAAATAGACCCGAAACGGGCCAAAGTAACACAAATGGCACGAGATAGAGTAGTTGAATGAATATTCGTTATTCTACCCTAAAAACCATGTCTTAAGCAAGGAAATGTCGCTTAAATGAGGCTGAAAATCACATCAAATCGAGTGTCATCAATGGGCGTGCTAGAGAGATGAGCTTTGAAGTTGGTGAGAAGGTGTTCGTGAAAGGTGTCACCTTGGAAGGCGTTGATGTGCTTTGGCTTTAAGGGAATGTTGGCGCTAAGTTACTTCGGTCCTTATGAGGTTCTAGCTAAGTTCGATCTAGTTACCTATGTTCTGGCATTGATCTGGTTACCTATGTTCTGGCGTTGCCAAGTGAGCTAGAGCGAATACTGATAAACTGCAGTATTAGCGGTATCAAATAACTAATCTACCAAGGTAGACTAGATCGTATTCTACTCGAGGTCTCTTCTTCTTGACTACTCAAAGAAGCTGGCAAATTAGTCAGGTTTAAACACTTAGTGCGTGGTGTGAGTTCCACGACTTCTAATCTAAGATGCAGGAAAATAAAAGACAGAAAAGTAAAAGGTTGACTAACGAGAAGATAGACGAACTTAGACTTTGAATCCCCCTTCGTTCCCCAGAGCATTGGCAATCAACAGATCAGCGGATTCCGATTCTCATTCAATCAATTACTAAGACACCACCATAACTCCTTACCCTTAGGTTTAAGACCGGCGAACGTTCGCCTATCCGTTCTAACTACCAAGATTAACTAGCCACCCGGGTACGGTCGCCTCTCGCAATGACTTAATTAATTGGTGTAATTACTAATGATTAATGAGTTACTCTTGCAGTGGATTAACCCTAACCGGTTCCTACGAAAGGCACGCTCCAATTATAAGGTTAATTGTTCAATTCGATGTTCTAAAGTAAGGCGAGCGTTTGCTTCTATCCTTAGCTTAACAAGAATCTAATCTAGGGGATCAATCCAGACAAGAAACATGAACAATGAAGAACGAATCAAACATGCAAAGAGAAACTGATTGAACTTCGAATCTAATTACCGCCGATCCGTGACCACTTTAAAGCCCTAGGTCACTTAGGTTTCATCTAATCTAAGCTCTACAAGTTCAGTTACTCATATCAGAAACAAGAGAATCAAAGGCAGCAATGAAGATCATCATACAGAGGAAGAACAGATAAGAACTGAAAAATCTAATTCTGACGACTCCCGCGAAGCTTCAATCTCCTGGATCTTCAACTTTAAGTTCCGAGTTCTCCGAGGTGGAAGGATGGCGTCACGATCTCTCCACGGATCTTCAAACTCTCTAAACTCTATCTATCGACCCTAGAGTCGGCTGACTCTCAAAAGTCTGATTGTGAAAAGATGAATAATGATTTGTTGTGTTTTCTGGGCTGCCAGGTTAAGTATTTATACTTAAACCCTAAGTCGCCGGATTCCTTCTGTTATTTTCGCCAAAAATAATGAAGTATTTTCGCTGAAAATATTCTTGCAATTGAAGACACCGCCGGCTGATTTCTCTGTACTCTATTTTCGAATCGAAGAGTTAATCAATTTCGCCGAAAATACCTTTGACTCGGCATCAGTTGGTTTGTACTATTATTTTCGCCGAAATCAATAGGGTATTTTCGGCGAAAATATCTTTGTAGTCGGGTAGGGATTTGCTTTGACTTTGATTGGCTCTTTGATCGATTCCGGTTTGGTTCCTCGAGGTTCCAATGCCTTAGACACGTCCATGGCTACTTTATTTGACGGCGAAAACCTGTGCTAAGACAAAAACACTAGAAAACCATCAAATAGACCCGAAACGGGCCAAGGTAACACAATTGGCACGAGATAGGGCAATCGATTGAATATTCGTTATTCTACCATAAAAACAATGTCTTAAGCAAAGAAATGTCGCTTAAATGAGGCTGATAATCACGTCAAATCGAGTGTCATCAAATACCCCATACTTAAGCTTTTGCTTGTCCTCAAGCAAACTGAACTAGAACACACTCAAATTCACAAATGACACGAGATTAAACCGAGATTCAATTCTAACAATTTGGTTTAGACTGTTCCACGTAGAAAGAGTGACCTACACATGCAAGAACATCAACCAAACAAATTTTCGATCTCACTGTTTTCTGCACACTTCAAGTAGTAGTTTTAACAAAGCTAGTTTCTTGGCAAAACAATGAATCATAATTAACCGACTACGATAACACCAATTCTAATGAGAAAAGACTTTAAGCTCTAGCCATGATGTGGATGCGGAGGTAGGAAAAGTGACGTGGCTATCGACTCAACTTCATCCGTTTCTAGATCTGTGCGTTACATGTTCTAGCTAGGACCGATTTCAACAACAGTTTATTTCAAGTTTCAACTTCTTCGTTCAATTTATTTACTGCATACTAGTGCTCGATACCAAACACTTCACTTAGGTGTTGGACCTGCCTAGCTCACAGTATTTGTGCTTATGCTAGTGCTCAACCTGAACACTTCACTTAGGTGTCGGGCTTGCCTAGCTTTATTTTCAGCACTTTAAAAAACTTAACAATTAATTCGAACAACTCAATTACTTGATTTAACAATTTAGCCACTTGATCCTAGCTAGTTATAACTTTTTACACAAGATTTCGAATTGGACTTCCGTCTAATCTCTAGCCACAATCACAGGTGATCAAATATGGAGTGAAAAACATGGAAGAAGCTAGCATTTATCATCTTAGAGCAGTGTTATCGAGCTTTGTTATTAACAAACCAATTAATTCAATTAATTCAAGTTTCAACTATAGAAGTGATTTATGATCTGTTCTGACCTAGACTCATTTAATATCAGTTCTGACACGTTGGTTACAGGTTCTAAGTGGAACAGTCTAGACGTCATTGTTTAAAATTGAAGTCAATTTCACATCAAAAGTCAAGAATTGAGCAATTCTATGCTAGAGAATTTTCAAATTTGAACCACAGAATCATAGATAGCAAGCAAGATCATGCATAATCCTAGACTCCTACCCCACACTTAAACGGTTCTGTGTCCTCACAGGACTAAACTAGAGTAGAGAGATACGAAGAACCTGTGACGCGATGGTCGGTGTAGGGGATGAACACGGAGCGTTCGGAGCTGAGCGGAGTAGCTACTCAAGATCCTATAAAACAAAAACAACAAAAAGATCAAAAGGATACCGGGACAAGTGTCCCGGATCCACACAGAATAAAAGTCGAACAAAGAAAGTTAAGGAATTTTAAAAATATTTTGACGATTGAATGAGAAACTGAAAGAAGGAAGAGAGAGAGGGTGAATTCGGATTTTAAAGTGAATAGTTGGGGTGATTTTCAAAAGAGTTTTCGGCGAAAATAAGAGGGTGTTTTCGCCAAAAATTTTAGTTCAAATCATTGCCGGATTTCCAAAGGAGTTTTCGGCGAAAACAAAAGCTCTTTTTTGCCGAAAATATGAGTTCAAATCACTGCTTGGTTTTCAAAAACAATTTCACCGAAAACGTTATACATTTCGGACCGTAAACATTTTTTTTGATGAATAATTAGGGGTTTTATATCATCAAAAAAACAATGAGGTTCATACAAGGCTTAGCTAGCCAAAAGATACAAAGACTAAAACTCAAAGCAAAGAGAATCTAGCTAGGCATACAATTCAGCATCAGACGCTCATTAACATGGCCCTTAGCAAACAACATAATTGACTCCAATACTCTTGCACTAACAGCCTCTACATCCAGCTTTACTTCAGTAAAGATTCTTCGACATCTCTCCCTCCACAGTTCACTGATCACAGCACACCAGCACAATCTTTTAGTTCTCATTCTAACTGCTGAACCTCTCCAAACATTCACAGCAAATTGAACCATTCTGTCCCAGCTGTCAAAATTCCTGATTCCTGGGAATACTCTCTGCATACAATCTCGAGTATAGCTGCATTTAGCAAATAAATGGTCCCTATCCTCTGTCTCCAGATCACAAAGGCAACAAACAGTTTCTGCCTCAGCATTCCATTGCCTGACTTTGTCTAGAGTGGCAATCCTATCTTTCAGTATCAACCAGATTAGCATGCTGTTCTTAGGGATTCTGTATCCTTCCCAAGGCCATTTCCCCATATAACAGTGTCCTGCTTTGGCCTAATCACCTCCCATACTTTCTTAGCTTGGAACTTAGGCATGGCTGCACCATCCCAAAGAATATCACCATCTGAATCCCAGGAAACATTGAACATTGAACAGAGAGAATCAGTGAAAACCAGGAGGCGATTTCACCGAAAATTATATTGAAATCTCGCCGAAAATTCTGAAACCTACGATTGAAAATATTTTTGCAAATCCGGCCAACTTCAGAAAATCACAGTTAAATCCACAAAAATCGGAACGACCTCAATCAACTTGCTACTGACTCTATGACACACAAACTCTACACGAAAAATAATAAATCAAACAAACTGACACTTTGGCTCCCCCGAACCTGACTCGAATGACAAAAAGACTGACTCAAAAATTCAAAAACGGACTCCAGCCGTGGGTTGCCTCCCACGAAGCGCTCTCTTTTAACGTCCTTGAGCCGAACGGTACCTGTTAGGGACCCCAACTCAGAAGTTCCTTGAAGTCAAACGTCTTCTTCAAGGTGTGCGGTTGAGTGCCATGTAGCACTCCAGCAGGGTGATGTAACCGGTAGTGTTCCAGTAGATCGTGGTTCTGGTTGGATGACCAGTTCTTCTTGAATTCTCCTTCTGGAGGAGGAAAGAGGTAGTACGGCGTGGCATGGTCAATGAGCTCCATCTTCTCCACAGGTTGACTCGGCGAAAGTGTAGGTGAGGGTATCTCCTCAATCTCTATGTGCTCCTCTTCGGCTTCAACTTCAAGATGGATTGGCTCTTTGTCTTCATCAACCACCACCGCCAAGGATTCTTCAACAGATGCTTCTAGCTCGCAATAGTCATGGGTGAGGTTGTCATGTTCATCTTCGTACGGCTCTTGAGCATCTTCTTCCATTAGTGGATTTGGTTGCTCGAGCTCGACATCCATCACGTTACGAGCTTGTATAATCGAAAGGAGATCATCCAAGGCGGATTCTACTCTTGCCGTCTGTTGTCGATGCTGATGAGCCGGTATATACACCTCTTGATGAATTTGCTGGTCGTGTGTAACTTCTGGCTCTTCTTCGAAATGCTCTTGAGCATCTTCTTCCATTAATTGCACTAGTCTCTTGAGCTCGGCGTTCCTTGTATCAGCAGCATTGTTCATTGATTGGAGGTTGTCGATCGCGGCTTGGGTGATTGCCATCCATTGTTGATGCTCATAAGTGTGTAAATCCATCTCTTGGGAGTCTTCAATATATGGTGCTTCATTGATGTACCACCCTTGGTACTGGTCATCCCACCTGTAATTCTGCATAATTAAAACTCAAAAACACTACCCAGGTAAATCATGAAAATATGGAGGAAAATAAATGGTAAGGCGGAAAGGTAGAAGAATAATTTGCCAACTCTTCTTTCAAACAATTAGAAGAGTCCCCGGCAACGGCGCCAATTTGATAAACTGCAGTATTAGCGGTATCAAATAACTAATCTACCAAGGTAGACTAGATCGTATTCTACTCGAGGTCTCTTCTTCTTGACTACTCAAAGAAGCTGGCAAATTACTCAGGTTTAAACACTTAGTGCGTGGTGTGAGTTCCACGACTTCTAATCTAAGATGCAGGAAAATAAAAGATAGAAAAGTAAAAGGTTGACTAACGAGAAGATAGACGAACTTAGACTTTGAATCCCCCTTCATTCCCCAGAGCATTGGCAATCAACAGATCAGCGGATTCCGATTCTCATTCAATCAATTACTAAGACACCACCATAACTCCTTACCCTTAGGTTTAAGACCGGCGAACGTTCGCTCTATCCGTTCTAACTACCAAGATTAACTAGCCGCCCGGGTACGGTCGCCTCTCGCAATGACTTAATTAATTGGTGCAATTACTAATGATTAATGAGTTACTCTTGCAGTGGATTAACCCTAACTGGTTCCTACGAAAGGCACGCTCCAATTATAAGGTTAATTGTTCAATTCGATGTTCTAAAGTAAGGCGAGCGTTCACTTCTATCCTTAGCTTAACAAGAATCTAATCTAGGGGATCAATCCAGACAAGAAACATGAACAATGAAGAACGAATCAAACATGCAAAGAGAAACTGATTGAACTTCGAATCTAATTACCGCCGATCCGTGACCGCTTTAAAGCCCTGGGTCACTTAGGGTTCATTTAATCTAAGCTCTATAAGTTCAGTTACTCATATCAGAAACAAGAGAATCAAAGGCAGCAATGAAGATCATCATACGGAGGAAGAACAGATAAGAACTGAAAAACCTAATTCTGATGACTCCCGCGAAGCTTCAATCTCCTGGATCTTCAACTTTAAGCTCCGAGTTCTCCAAGGTGGAAGGATGGCGTCACGATCTCTCCACGGATCTTCGAACTCTCTAAACTCTATCTATCGACCCTAGAGTCGGCTGACTCTCAAAAGTCTGATTGTGAAAAGATGAATAATGATTTGTTGTGTTTTCTGGGCCGCCGGGTTAAGTATTTATACTTAAACCCTAAGTCGCCGGATTCCTTCTGTTATTTTCGCCGAAAATAATGAAGTATTTTCGCCAAAAATATTCTTGCAATTGAAGACACCGCCGGCTGATTTCTCTGTACTCTATTTTCGGATCGAAGAGTTAATCAATTTCGCCGAAAATACCTTTGACTCGGCATCAGTTGGTTTGTACTATTATTTTCGACGAAATCAATAGGGTATTTTCGGCGAAAATATCTTTGTAGTCGGGTAGGGATTTGCTTTGACTTTGATTGGCTCCTTTGATCGATTCCGGTTTGGTTCCTCGAGGTTCCAATGCCTTAGACACGTCCATGGCTACTTTATTTGACGGCGAAAACCTGTGCTAACACAAAAACACTAGAAAACCATCAAATAGACCCGAAACGGGCCAAGGTAAACAAATTGGCACGAGATAGGGCAATCGATTGAATATTCGTTATTCTACCCTAAAAACAATGTCTTAAGCAAAGAAATGTCGCTTAAATGAGGCTGATAATCACGTCAAATCGAGTGTCATCAAATACACAATGTATTCCATGTTAGCATTCTTAAGCGGTATCATGTGGATCACTCTCATGTAATATAGCCAGACGATGAAGTGAAGATCGAGCAGGATATGACATATGAGGAGAAGTCGGTGGAAATTGTGGATAGGCAGATCCAGTTTCTAAGGAGTAAGCAGATTCCGAAACTTATGTTGGTTTGGAGGAACCACGAGAGCAAGTCAGCAACTTGGGAGACCGAGGAGAGCATGAAGAGGCGATACCCGGAGTTAGTGAAAGCTTATGCTTGAGGTACTTATTCTCTTTAGTGTTCTTGTTGTTGTTATCAATTCTTACTAGTTTGAGTTGTGTTTTTGGTTATTCTCTTGGGGTTGAGTTGTGGTTGTTGTTTCGGTTGTGGTTGTGTGTTGGTAAGAGTTAGGGTTTGTGAGTAGAAGTAGACCTCGAAAGGTGTATGTTGGTAGGCCCGTTAGTCCAACTTTTGGGTAGAAATGTGGTGTTGAAACTATTGTATTTTTGCTACAATTTATGTTCTTCATTGTTAGGATGAGATGAGTTGTGATTTCGGGGATGAAATCCTCGAAGTTGTGGAGACTTGTAACATCCCCACTGATGAACGTTGTAATGCGTGTATCAAATAACTATCAAGCTAGAAGCGAGATAGATCGTATTCCAAGGGTTTCTTCTAATCGTTTACTCAAATGAACTGGCAAATTATTCGGGTTTTCACAAGTTGTGCATGGTGTGAGTTCCACGACTTCTAATTCATAAAACAAAGAAATTAAAATGAAAACAAAGACAGTAATAAAGATTGGGTTCACTTGACAAGACGACATACAAGGTTAGATTTCGAATCCTCCTAAGATCACCAGAGCATTGGCAATCATAAGACCAACAGTTTTCAATTCTATTTCATTCAGTTCTAAGACACCACCATAACTCCTGACCCTTAGGTTTAAAACTGGCGAACGTTCGCTTTATCCGATCTAACTCCCAAGATTAATTACCGTCCGTGCGTTTGCTTCTACAACGGAAAACTAACTGGCGGGATTACTAGTGATTCATGAGTTACTCTAGCAGTGGATTAACCCTAACTGGTTCCTACGAAAGGCACACTTCAATGAATAGGTTAATTATTGATTTGGTGTTTTAAAGTGAGGTGAACTTTCGCTACTATCCTCAGCTTAACAAGAATCTAGTCTAGGTGATCAAGCTAGAAAAGAAACACAGACAACGAAGAACAAACCAAACATGCAAGAGAAACAGTCTGAATCTGAATTTAATTACCGCCGATCCGTGACCGCTTTAAAGCTCCGGGTCACTTAGGGTTCATCTAATCTAAGCTCTACGAGTTTAGCTACTCATATTCAAAATAAGAGAAACAAAAACAATCAAAGAATACATCGCAGGTCAGAAGAACAAAGAAGAACTATAAAACCTAATTTGATGAAACTGAGAAGCTTTAATCTCTTGAATCTTCAACTCCTAGCTCCGAGCACTCTGAGGTGGAAAATGGCGTCACGATCTCTCTGGGAACTCCGAGGATGCTCTCAACTCTCTCTCGAACTGTTGAGTCTGGAAATTAATCCATGGAAAAGTATATGTCTGAATGAAGTCTGCCGGTTTGCTTAAATAGGGTTTCTCTAAAACTGGCTGGGAAAAGGAAGGACTTCTCGGCGAGAACCTTGAAAGTTCTCGTCGAGAACTTTAGTTCCAAGGCCTCCTGTGTCTCCTGTTGCAAAACTCTTCGGCAAGAACCTTGAAAGTTCTTGCCGAGAACTTCTTCTTTAATTCTCCTGGATCTCCTGTGTGCAAAACTCCTCGGCGAGAACTTGGAGAGTTCTCGCCAAATACTTCAGTTGTGGCAGGGGAGGATTTGGTTTCTGACTTGTGTGATGTCTGGATCGATTCTAGGTGATTCTTTGAGGTTCCTTCGCTTCCCGGGCACGTCCGTGGCTACATTATTGGTGGCAAAAACCTGTGTATTCACAAACACACTAGAAAACACATCAAACTGACCCATAACGGGCCAAAGTAACCAAAATGGTAAGAAATAGAGCAATCGAGTGAAAACACCCTAAAGTACACTAAAAACAGTGTCTTAAGTAGGGAAATGTCGCTTAAATGAGGCTAATAATCACATCAAATTGAGTGTCATCACCCACCCAACTGAACAGTACAGAACTTGAGTTCAGGTGATCAAGGCATTGGAATTAGTGCTCTTAAGGTCCTATCGAAGTTCTGGATGTTCATGTTTATGAACGCATATTCACGCGCGTGTAGTCAAATTACTATCAACCAAAAGAAAGATAGATCGTATTCCACAGGGCTTCTTCTAATTGCTTACTCAAATGAACTAGCAAATTATTAAGGTTTTAACAGACTGAGCATGGTGTGAGTTCCACGACTTCTAGGCTAAAATGCAAGAAAAGAGAAATGAAACTAAAGAAAGAGAGATTGGTTGGTTGACTAACAGGATGACAGACAAGCTTAGATTTCGAATTCCCCTAAGATCACCAGAACATTGGCAATCACAAGACCAGCGGTTTTCAATTCTGATCCATTCAATTCTCAAACACCACCTGATGGACTGCAGAATAGCGGTGCGATCAAATAACTGTCAAGCACAAAGCAGGACAGATCGTATTCCATGGGCCTCTTCTACTTGCTTACTCAAATATGTTGGCAATTAAATTCAAGGTTAAACACTTAGTGCGTGGTGAGAGTTCGACGACTTCTATACTAAAAAGTAAAGCAAAATGAAATGAGAATAAAAAGCAAGAATAAAAGAGATTGACTAATTGACTTTGACAGACGACAGGTGAGCTAAGACTTCGAATCCCCCTTAGATCACCAAAGCATTGGCAGTCAACAGACCAGCGATTTTCAATTCTAGTTCATTCAGTTCACAGACACCACCATAACTCCTGACCCTTAGGTTTAAGACTGATGAACGTTCGCTCTATCCGATCTAGCTACCACGATTAATTAGCCGCCCGGGTACGGTCGCCTCTCGCAACGACTTAACTAACTGGTGTAATTACTGACGAATTATGAGTTACTCTTGCAGTGGATTAACCCTAATTGGTTCCTACGAAAAGCACACTCCAATGATTAGGTTAATTGTTCGATTTGGTGTTTTAAAGTAAGGCGAGCGTTCGCTTCTATCCTTAGCTTAACAAGAATCTAATCTAGGTGGCCAAACCAGACAAGAAACACAGAGAACAAAGAACAAATCAAACATGAAGGAGAAACTGAATGTATTTCGAATCTAATCACCGCCGATCCGTGACCGCTTTAAAGCCCTGGGTCACTTAGGGTTCATCTAATCTAAGCTCCACGAGTTTAGCTACTCATATTCAATACAGAAGGATCGAAGAAGAACAAAGAAACATCTTAGATAGGAAAGACAGAGAAGAACTGTAAAACCTAATTTCGACGAATCCTTGCAGCTTCAATCTGCTGGATCTTCAATTCCTAGCACTGGTTCTCCGAGATGGATGGATGGCGTCACGATCCGTTCCTGGCTCCTCGAACTCTTTTCACTCTTTTTCTCTCTAGTCTAAGTCTTGGAATTTTCGTCCAAAAGTGTAAGTTATGAGATATTTCATTCAGCCGCCAATTTTAGTATTTAAACCTAACCGCAGCACTGCCGGATTTGCCTTGAGTTTTTGCCAAAAACTGGTGAAGTTTTCGGCGAAAACTTACTTGTAAAATGGCCGAGTGCCAGCTAAGTTCTCCTGTGATTTTCGGACGCCGGGGTTCTCGGTGAAAACTTGGAGTTTTCGCCAAAAACTTCTTCTTGTCAGCACTGTCGATTCCTTCATGAATTTTCGCCAAAAACCTTGAGGGTTTTCGCCGAAAATTCTAGTGTAAAACGGGGCAGGATTTTGGTTTGACTTGATTGACTCCTTGGATCGATTCCGGTGCGGTTCCTCGAGCTTCCAATGCCTTAGACACGTCCTTGGCTACTTATTTGACGGCCAAAACCTGTGCTACATAGAAACACTAGAAAACCATCAAATAGACCCGAAACGGGCCAAGGTAACATCAATGGCACGAGATAGAGCGCTTGATTGAATATTAGCAATTCTACCCTAAAAACCATGTCTTTAGCAAGGAAATGTCGCTTAAATGAGGCTGATAATCATGTCAAATCGAGTGTCATCAAAATACCCCACACTTAAGCTTTTGCTTGTCCTCAAGCAAACTGAACAGAAACGCTCATGTTCACAAATGATGAGATCGATCAAATTGAAGTTCAATCAAACACAATGAATTATTAGACAGATAATTCCTAGAACAAGAAACCTAACATGCATACTGATCAGCCAAACAACCTGGTCTCACTAATAAACTGCACACGACAAGTAGTAGCAACCAATTATGCACGAATTTAACCTGACCGACCAGACTCCTCACACAGGAAATATTTGGTACAAGGGAAACTCTCACTCTCTGTGTTTAAGGACGTGTTTCTGCTCTCAATCATTTTCTGTTACCGAATTCTGTCATAAGTTTGCATTTCGACCACATCTCCACCACTGTGACAACACGAGGGACTAGTCAAGAAGGACTTCCCTGCTAGGACTGTAACGAATTCTACACTACAAAGGGTTTATAATGAGATGGATGATGGGAATGTATGATGATGGCTTGGGTGCGGTGCAGCTTTCGACTAACTTCCCTCGAATCTAGCATATGGTTCCATACCCTCTAACCAGACACGGGTGGAATAGTGAACGCTCATCCTATGATACCCTCAAGCAACCTAGCACTTTATTTTCTTTTTACTTTTCTTTCTTTTGACTTTTCTTGTAATTTCGTTCTTCCATTTGTAGGGAGAAAAACGTTATTGACTAAACTAAAAACTTTTCTGATTTTTCTTCTTTCTTTTGTTTTTCTTCTGTCTCTCTCTTTTTTTTCTTTGTGCCAATTCTTTCTTTTAGTTGCTAGAAGGGGTTTACACGTTTCGACATAATAGCTAAGACCACCTGTTTAGTGGTTATAGGCAGGTTACCACAAACCGACTTCCGGTATGTCAATCTAGAACTACAACCACAGGGGATCAACGGGGAATGAAAGAATGGAAAATGGCTGTAATGTATTATCGAACCGAAAGAATAGGCCAAGCTCAAGGGTTTAAACCTAATGGATTTATCATTAGGTAGGCTATCTGGCTTAGTAGTTGAATCTAGGTGCCCTTATCAATCTAGAACTTGTGTCATCATGTGGTCTCGAGTAGGTCTCATGAAAATTCTAACTCATTCAAACAAACAGGAAACCACTCAGAAAGAATTGAAATTGCAAGTTACGTGCAATGGATCGAAAGCTCACAGTTGGTTTGCTAGTCAGATTCGGTCATCTTCATGCAATCACGGCTACAAACTACAGGTGTGATTTTTTTAAAAATTCTGTTCTAACCAGGCAATTTAGCATCAAAGTAAGCACGTTGGTTCTCAGGTTCTAGGTTAAGCAGTCTAAGCATCATTGTGATAGATTGAACATCAACTTAACATCAAAAATCAAGAACTGAGCAGTTCTAATGCTAGAGGAAGCAGTCAAGGCACCATGAAACACAAAGATAGGAAATCAAGATCATGCATGGCTCTCTAACATTCTACCCCACACTTAAATCGTTCTGTGTCCTCACAGGACTAAACTAGAGAAATACGAAGAACCTGGAATGAGATGGTCGGAGTAGGGGATGAGCACGGATAGCCCGGAGCGGAGCGGAGTACCTACTCGAGATCCTGCAAAACAAAAAGATCAAAAGGATACCGGGACAAGTGCCCCGGATCCACACAGAATAAAATTGGATCGAAACCCGAAAATAAGAAAGAAAAGAAATGGAAAGGATGGAAACAACCTGATCACTGTTTCGAAGGTGGGGGTGGAGGCGGGGTCGGGAAAGGTGAAATGCCAAGCCGCTGCTCCATCTGTTGTCGCCATGCGAGTTCATCCCTCTGTCTGGCTGCCTGGTCGGCCATGAACTGCTATAGAATTCCATCGCTCGTTCTGGGTCTCCTCATGTGCTACTCGGTCCTTCTGCCATTGAAGCGAACCAGCTGAGTAGACTAGCTGCCACTGCTCAATACGCGCCAGCCGCTCAGTAATCTCAGCGGCCATCTGCGGGCGCTATGGTGGGCGTGCAACCGGCTGTGGGATGCGGTGGGGAAGCGATTTGCAAGTCTCAAAGTCTAACGAAAGGTCGATGCCCCATGCTACGGCGAGTTCGGCACCTATATGCTCAATCGGGACGCGAGGAATATCGGGGCCCCATTTGTCACCGAGCTGGAGGTTGTCAATCAGACATGAAATGAAAGGTCCGTCCGGAAGCTTAGAAGGGAGTTTCTTGGTGGTAGTGCGCTTGTGGAAAAATCATGCAAGCCACCATCCTGGATGGAAGTTTGCATCCTCCTCTAAAGCACGGAATATCACGAGCTCCTCCAAAGAAACATGGTGATGGCTCGTCTTGTTGTAATAACACAAAGACTGCACCCAAACATAATGCAAGAATTTAAGAATAGGGTTAGCGATGTCACCTACCGTGGGGTTGACGATAGATGTGATCTCAGGTTGGCAGGAGGCCCATTTCCACACTTCTAGGTAGGGAGCACTCGTGCTGGAGTATGCGTCCGCGAAACCAACGAATGTATCCTGGAGGTTGGCGTGCGGATCCAGCAGGTGGCCGAACTCGTGGAGGGACTTCTCGTGGAGAACACCACCGAGGTGAAAGGATATGAATTTCTGATCACGTATGGGCTTCGGAGTGAGGCGCCGGAATGAACTCCAGAACTCTTGAAGGGCGACAAGCGGGTAGGGGGAACCATGAGTGGTATGAACTCGCAAACCGACTTTGTGAAGGGCGGTGTCGATGGTGGAGTGCCAGGCCGGATTGTGGTTCTTGAGACTGTCTAAAGAAAGAACTGCCATCCTAGCCGGATGAATGTCTTTGATCTTCTGATAGACCTCCAGTTGGTGTGGCTCAAGGGCAGCGATTAAAGGATGTAAGGCCCCAGTAGCGGTAGCTGGAATACTAGCAATAGGGATCACAGGGGCCGGTACAGCTTGTGGGACAATGGACACAACCGCCGGTGTCGGTGCACCCGGTACGGGTGGACGGGAGGATTGAGCCCGGTTCTGTCGAGCCGAGGATCGCTGCGCCCTATCTGCACTAGTGGTCTTGAAGCACTTTGGAGCCCTGTAAAACATAACTTAGGGGAAACTAGTATCAGAAGACAAGAATCCTACCCCACACTTCAGGTTGACAAGTGGGGGCAAGTGAATGGAACCGAAGGAGCACCGAGCGAAGCACAGCAACAAAGGAACGACATTCAATTAATCAAGCACGAGGAATAACGCGCATCGACAATCACAGAGCACAAAAGAATCCATTAACACGATCGCACAGAAAATAATTCACGAGCCCTAAAAGATCAAAAGGAATTGCCCAAGGCTAGCCAACTGACACCGAAGCAGCAATCATGAAAATCAAGGAAAAACCCAAAAGAAAGTCAACTAAAGTAAACCATGCCGAAAACTGAAAGCCAAAAAGCCAAAAGATTCACAATCAAGGGCTGAACAACTAACCGTGAAGACATGACTCGAGAAAATGATTGGAAATCTGAGAAATCGACGAAAAGCTTGGAAAACTTGTTCGGAAGGAACCAGAGCCGTGGAGCTCCGATTCTAGGGTTCTAGAGCCGGCAAAGTGAACAAGGAAGGGGGAGTTTGGCTGCGTCGGGCGGCGACGATTGGACGGCGCTCGGGTGAGGGGTGCGGTGGTGATGGCGTTCAAAAATGGAGGGAGAGAGTCGGCGAAAATCCCGGGGGGGGGGGGGGGGGGGTGGTGTTTTCGCGAAAACATAAACCGGAGGGGGGTTTTATAACCGGTGGAAAAAATCAAAGATTTTTCGGCGAAAAAGTAAGAAAACTTTCGGCGAAAATTTCAGTTAAAATCAAAAATGTTTTCGACAAAAAGGTAGGGTTTTCAGCGAGAAGTCGGCGGCGGCGAGAAACAGGAGGGTCAGGTTTGTTTTAAACTGAATTTTCGGCGAAAATCCTGGGAGGTTTTCGCCGAAAACTTGCTTGAAAATCAGCCGTGCTGTCTTTTGTTTTGTTTTTTTTTGTGCATGAAGGAGTTTTAAAAGGAAAACGACTCGACACGAAAACCACTGACTCCAGCCGTGGGTTGTCTCCCACGAAGCGCTCTTGTTTAACGTCCGTGAGCTGGACGATACCTGGATTCGTGTCATGGTTCCGTCGTGAAGTAGTGCACGTCGATGAAAGAGACAGCTAATCCTTGCAGATACCTCTTTAGCCTGTGGCCGGTGACCATGAATGGCTCTTGATCATGCAATTTACTCAAGACGCTGCCCAAGGATGTCTGCCGCACTACGGTGTAAGGGCCGGACCAACGGGACTTCAGTTTACCCAGGAAGAGTTTCAATCGAGAGTTATATAAGAGGACTTCATCTCCAGGGTAGAACTGCTTGATCGTCTTCAATTGAGAGTCATGAATTCTCTTCGTGCGCTCCTTGTATAGCTTCGTGCTCTCATACGCATGGAGACGGTGCTCCTCAAGCTCGGTGATCTGGTCGTGACGCATATTACCTGCTACTGCATAACTCATGTTCAACTCTTTATTAGCCCAGAATGCCTTGTGCTCAAGCTCAATTGGCAAATGGCATGCCTTGCCATAAACCAGCTGATATGGCGAGGTACCGATGGGAGTCTTGTAGGCAGTTCGATAAGCCCATAAGGCATCATTGAGCTTAGATGACCAGTCCTTTCGGGACCGGGCAACTGTCCTATCAAGAATCCGCTTGAGCTCACGGTTCGTCACTTCCGCTTGGCCATTAGCTTGAGGATGGTAAGCTGTGGACATACGGTGGGTGACGCTAAAACGTTTGCACGCCCGATCGAAATGTCCATGGAAGTGGGTACCCCTATCGCTTATGATAAAGCATGGTGAACCAAAACGCGTGAAAAGACGGGTAAGGAACCGACCAACCACTCTTGAATCGTTAGTGGGTAGAGCTTCAGCTTCAGCCCACTTAGAAACATAATCAACGACCACAAAAATGTACTTGTTTCCGTTGGAGGGTGTGAACATGATGTGAACCGCTGCAACCGTGGGCAGACGACCCTTAAACATCGTAAGTTGAGACCGTGCAACGAGGTAGAACCGTCGAGAACCGGGGGCGGATAAGTACTTTGACCCGTCGGCTGTATATAGCCAAGAACCAGAAGTGTCCAGTCGATGACGCCACGCCAAGAGATGGATGCTCTTGATGATAAGTCGGGGCCTTCAGTATCGCAACATGCAGATACAATAAGGTTTAAGAACAAAGTTCTTTCAAAGGGGGTTTATTTCATAAAAGTTGTGTCTACAAGGGTGGCCGGCGGCCTCCTTAAATAGGTGAGGGAACAAGCTCTCCTCCCTAATCACTACTTCTAAATAATAATAAAATAAAGAGTCCTATTCCTAATTAGAATCCTAAAACCCCTAAACAAGTCCTACTAAAAAGGAAAACAATTAAATAGTCTTTAAATCCAAGAATCCAATTCAAAATAGGAATAAAACTCTTAAAACCCTAAACCGGTGGTTTTAGGGTTTCCTAGTCCGAGTGGGACTAGGACTCGGCGGGCAGCCGGTCTTCGGGCCGGGCCTTTGCTCGGCTCCGGGCTTCTTCTTCTTCAAAGGTGGGCCTTCGTCGGGCTTTGGGGCCTGATGCTCCGGGCTGGTCCAAGGGCTAGGGCTGGTCCAAGGGCTAGGGCCTTGCCAAAAGGCTTGGTCCACACGGTGTCCATTCCCATAAAATATTCCCGATCGGCCTGGCTTTGGTCTAGGGCTTGGGGCGGGGCCGGTTTGGGAACTTCTTCATTTCTGCTCGGGGCTTCCTCTTCTAGCTTCGGGCATTACCTCAGATAGCTCCATACGTGACTCTCATGGGCTAGGGTCGGGTCAGGGGTGGTGCCTTGGAACCGGGTGCTCCAATTCTCCTCAGGACTTGGCGCCAGGTCGGTATTGGGTAGCCATCCCTTCTTGGCCAGGTACTCCTGGGCTCTCTTGCTCCTATACTCCAGGAATGCCTCCAGAGGGTCTCTGGTGTGTGCTTCATCTTCAGGTTCCTTGGAGATGAGGTCAGGATCCGGCCGGGGCTTACCTTCAACTCTAGGGTTTCTACACTCGGCCAGCAGCATGGCTTGGAGTGGCATTTCTTCCTCCTGAGCTTTCCTACCTGTAGGGGAGGGCCTGAGCCTGTATCTTATCTCATATCTGGGCTTGGGGTCTTGTAGGTGGCCTTCCCTTGGCTCTATACGCTTCTTGTAGGGCCCTAAGGTTCTTCCTTGGACGGGTGACCCTGGTGGAGTGTATGAGTACTTACGGATGCTTGGGCAGTCGGGCTGGGTCATATCATCCCCCTCTTCTTGCCTTGGATTTGTCCCCAAATCCATCTCGGGTTCTCTTCTAGCACTCATCACTCTCTTCCAAACTTCAGCAATCTTGTCGGCCACGGTCGGGGAAGATTCAGCTTCATCTTTAGACCTAGGAGTGTCATTGGAATCAGTAACGGACCAAGGCTTGGGTCCTTCAGCGCTTTCTCCATCAGTCTCCATAGCTCCCTCCCCTGAAAAACTATCAACAATAATGTTAAGGCTCGGGGAGGTGGCGGGGAGACTTCCTCACTCATTTCTACATCCGGGTCAGCATCCGGATCATCTTTACTCGGGGCAGCTCTCAAAACTTGTCGGGAGAAGATCTCCCATTGAATCTTGGGTGCACAGGGAACCGTCGGTGAAGCGTCGGGCAGCGATGCGTCGGGCAGAGGCAAAGTGGCGGCGGCCAGGGAAAAGCCAGCGGCGGCGTTGGGCAGTGATGCGTCGGGTAGTGGCAAGGCGGCGGCGGGCGGTGGGAAGCCGGCGGCGGTGACAGGCGGTGGTGCGGTGGCCATGTCGGCAGCGTCGACCATCATCAAGTCGGGGCAGCCGGGGTCGGGTAGGACCGGGGCTGAGCATCGGGCAGGGACGCGCCGGACTCGTGCTCGGTGGCCACGTCGGGTGGTGATGCGCCGGGGGGCCTTGGGCAGCGACAGGTCGGGGCCGGGTGCTAGGTCGGCCGGGGCCTGGCCTGGCTGGGTAGCGCTGGGTGCTGGGGCGCTAGGACCGAGCGGGTAGCGCCAGTCGGGGTCGGGTGCTGTGTCGCCGAGGCTGGGCGGGTAGCGCCAGTCAGGGCCGGGCGCTGGGCGCAGGGCTGGTCAGGCAGTGCCAGCTGGGGCTGGGGCTGAGCGCTAGAGCGCTAGGGCCTGGTGGGGTAGCGCCGGGGCTGGGGCTGAGCGCTGGGGCCTGGTCGGGCAGGGCCTGGGCTGGGGCCGAGTGCTGGGGCACTAGGGCCTGGTGGGGCAGTGCCTGGTCTGGGGCCGAGTGCTGGGGCACCGGGGTTGTTGGCGCCTGATCGGGTAGCGCCGGGGCTGGGGCCGAGCGTTGGGGCCTGATCGGGCAGCGCCGGGGCTGGGGCCGAGTACTGGGGTGCTGGGTCCTGGTCGAGCAGTGCCGGGGCTGGGTACTGGTGCCGGGGTAGGGGCCGGGGATGGTGCCAGGGCCGGGGCCAGGGTTGGTGTCGGGGCTAAGGCCGGGGCTGGTGCCGGGGCTGAGGCCAGGGCTGGTGCCGGGGTTAAGGCCAGGGCTGGTGCCGGGGTTAAGGCCAGGGCTGGTGCCGGGGCTGAGGTCGGGGCTGGGGCCGGGGTTGAGGCCGGGGCGCCGGGTGCTAGGGTTTTTGAAGTGAACCCTGCAAACTTCTCAAGCCTTCTCGACTTCACTTGCTCTCCTTCATCTGATTCTTTTTCTTCTTTCTTCTCGTTCTCCTCATCGTCTGTCTCGATTTCTCTTTCTCTTATCACCATCGTTTGTTGATTAGGGCATTCCCTTGAGATATGTCCCCTTCCTTGACATTTGACACATACAATTCCACTGGGACGTGGGTTAGAGCTTTGAAACTTATAAGTAGATGGTGCAAGTGTTACCGGAGATGCCGAATCCCTGGGGTTAAGGTTTGGGCGTGAGCTGAGGGCTCGGGTCTGTTTTGGGCTTCCATGGAGCTTGGCTTGTACTCGGATCTCCTCTCCATGGGGCATGGGCGGGTCTTCTGGTGTAGCCGTCTCGGCCTCGTCCTCTTCCAAGCTGGGTTAGGGTTTCTTGGATGTGGACCAGGGTAGCTCCAAGATTCTGAAGGGTGTTCTCCATTTTGGCTAATCTCTCGTCTGCCATGGTTAGTACTAGCAAACGGAAGCAAATTTTCTATCCCCTGTTCTTAGAAATAAACTTACAACGAAAGGAAATAACGTGGCAAGGTGACCTTGTTTCCTTTTCTTTTTCTTTCTTATAACTAAAAACTAAAATTGAAATAGAAGGGAAATTTTTGAATCAATTTTCTAAAGAAAGCAATAAAAGGATATGAATCCAGGTGAACCTGGAGACTGGGATAGATTGTGGTCCGTGAGCTAAACCGTGCTATGATACCAACTGATGTGAACCGCTGCAACCGTGGGCAGACGACCCTTAAACACCGTAAGTTGAGATCGTGCAACGAGGTAGAACCGTCGGGAACCGGGGTGGATAAGTACTTTGACCCGTCGGCTGTATATAGCCGGGAACCAGAAGTGTCCAGTCGATGACGCCACGCCAAGAGATGGATGCTCTTGATGATAAGTCGGGGCCTTCAGTATCGCAACATGCAGATACAATAAGGTTTCAGAACAAAGTTCTTTCAAAGGGGGTTTATTTCATCAAAGTTGTGTCTACAAGGGTGGCCGGCGGCCTCCTTAAATAGGTGAGGGAACAAGCTCTCCTCCCTAATCACTACTTCTAAATAATAATAAAATAAAGAGTCCTATTCCTAATTAGAATCCTAAAACCCCTAAACAAGTCCTACTAAAAAGGAAAATAATTAAATAGTCTTTAAATCGAAGAATCCAACTCAAAATAGGAATAAAACTCTTAAAACCCTAAACCGACGATTTTAGGGTTTCCTAGTCCGAGTGGGACTAGGACTCGGCGGGCAGCCGGTCTTTGGGCCGGGCCTTTTGTAACGCCCGAAACTTTAATAATAAAGAAAAGACTAATTTACCTCGGGGCGGACACTTGAATAAAACCCAACGTGAAATCTCGGAATAGCATAAAATCCAAACCACACGTTTATACATAAATTTCAAAATGTAAAACATAAAACGGAGGATAGAGCCCTAACAACATAATAACGCAAAGTCCAACTCCAAACAGTCTCCAAATAGTCCAACAATCCAACAAAACATAAAACCACTTGTTTCCACTTCAAGTCTTTACTCACGCTGAGGCCTCAGACATAGCTCGCAGAAATGATACGCCAAGTCTTCAGAAGATTCCTTGTCAGCTTCCGGACGACCTGGTGGGTGGCTCAGGGTCAGTCATTCGTACTCACATTACTTCAGCTAAAATGGATCGAATCTTAACTCGATCCATTACTTAGGTTCATTATTGAATAGTAGTAGTGGTGACTTGAAGCTAAGCATTTCTTCAGCAAGCATATCATATCTCATGAACACTACTGTGATTAAAATATGGGACACATAACTGAAACTGTGAAACATAACATCATGCTTCATAACATCACATGACTTTACTTATATCTGATTAACTTTTACTTAGGGGCCCCAACCCAACTAACTAGCCTTACCGCCCCCTGAAAACTGACACACTGCCCAGAGCACGTATCTGACCGCAGTGGTAACTGATAAGGACTCTCTGGTCCACTGAACTGAGGGGCAAATCTGGACCATTGGGTTTCTGGCCCAATATCATACTGAGGGTCGCTCGCGACCGTAACTGAAACTGAGGTGGGGCGGAGGTCTAGCTAGAGAGTACCATTTATTAATCCACCTATTATTTACTATGTGAGGTGTGATACTCAGACATGCACAAAACTTAATTACAACATGCATACATAATTGGCTTATAGGAATTAACGTAGCATAAAACATAATGTACAATAAATAGATAAATAAATAGCGACGATAAGATATTACCCCCTTAAACCAACCCACCTTGAAATAAGTGACGGAAGTCAAAGAATGGGGTCGAGGTTAATCCAATGGCGGAACGACTCTAGAGGATCCTAAAGAAAGGAATTTTGGTTAGATCTTAATTATTTCAAGGCTAGACTAATTTGGTACTGGCGACGACTAAGGTAAATTCGAGAAAGGATCACTTCTCAATTATTCGAGAAGTGTTGGAACGAGTTTATTAGAAATTGAACCAAGGTTCCCTTGGTCCTAAAGAGATTCATTATTGGACAACCTAAGTTCTCTAATTAAAAGATTAAGAGAGACATATTAATCTTAAGATTATTATTATTAATATTCATTTCCATGTCTTAGCCTCAACTAGTTATTACTAATATATATATACCAATCATAAGTAAAATCCAATTGCTATTAATATTATTCTATTTAATCTAAATGTTTCAAATTCTAGATTATTTAATCTATAATACAATTTTCTAAATCTAATTATAGAATATTTCTAATCTTAACTTAATTATTAGTGATACCCTAACTTATCTTCATATTCTAATTATTACAAAACTATATTTTCTGGTTACTGCCACCTTTTTTTATTATAGAACAATTATTCGAATATGGTCCAATATCGATTCTAGAGTTTTCCATCCAATTTTACGATTTAACCTAACTCCGATAACTATTTGGGTTCAATTTGATTGATTAACGAAGTTAAAGACTGAACTGCTTAACAGGGAAACCACTTTTGAACACAGAATAAGTTCGAGTGACTAATCTGTCACTAAGAGAAAGTCTGAGGGTTAAAATAATAGGAACACATATTTTGGGTGACTGAATCTATTACCTACAGAAATTTGGGGGACCAGTCTGGCATTTACGCCATCTTCTTCCCCGACTTTGCGCCGCCGGCGTCGTCGGCCTAATTACCCCCTCCAAACTTGCTTGAGACTGTAAATTAACGGAGGGGAAAGTTTCGGGGAGTCAAGACGAATGGAAAAGGGGTTTCAATTTGGTCTGGAACTTTCTGGAATGTCCCGACGAAGGTGTCGCCGGAGCGAGAGTCGGAGCAACGAGGATTGAGTGATTGGGGGGTTGCAATTCCAGAACTGAGGCTTGGCACGGTATTTATAGGCCCTGCCGAGTCTAATGAGGCCAAAGAAGGTGGCCGACACTGGCCAATTAAGTCAAAACGGTGGCCTTTATCTTTTGAAAATCAGCCGCCGGGTAGGGACGGTTCTCCATCCATTTCGTTGATTTCTTGGACGGATTAGGTCAGAAAGCAGATTCCTAACCTTTTGGTCACATCCCGGGGGCCTCTCTTATCCGACTGCTCAACGATTCTGGCTCTTGGCAAAAGGAAAGGGTCGCCGGACAGAAACAGAGCAGTGGCAGAGGAAACAGAGGACGCCGGAGAAGACAGACGCAATACGGCGTCATTTTTTTAGACGCGCGGGGTTTGTTTTTTTTTCAAAAAAACACAGAAAAACTTTGGGCATTGCTGGGATTTGAACCCGCGGTGGCTGGGTGCTGGGTTGGTTTTTGAACCAACCCGGCTACTGGTTACTCGTTGTTTCATTTCACCTGGCTTGCATTTAACCCAGCTTGCTGGGTGGATTCCTTTCCCCAAATCGATTTTCCAATAACCAAATCGATTTAACCTTTAAGCCTCGATTAATTTAATCGATAGTTTACGATTAAATTCCAACGTAACAAGGATCAACCTCATTATAAAAAAAAAATTCCGATCCCTAAATTCGGGATGTAACATTTCTCCCCCCCCCCCTTAGAAAAATTTCGTCCTCGAAATTGAGATCGTCCAGGTAGGAGGAAGAAAATATGAGCTACTAGTTTTTTTCTTAACTGAAATTCATCGCAGAACTTGATCGCAATAGCTCATAATACTGACCTTACTCAGTCTCTGAATAACTCAGGATATTTTCCCCTCATACTCTCTTCGGTCTCCCAGGTCGCCGCTTCAATCCCTTGGTTTCCCCATATGACCTTAACCATTGGGATTTTCTTCCTCCTAAGCTCCTTCTCTTGGCGGTCAGCTATCTGGACGGGAATCTTCTTATATGTCAAGTCGTCCGCTAATTGGACATCCTCAAGTAGTATCACATGCTCAGGATTGAACCTATAAGCCCTCAACATGCTCACATGAAAGACATTGTGAATTTTAGCCAAACTTGGTGGTAAAGCTAGTCTGTAAGCCAAGGGACCAATACGTTCAAGAACCTCATACGGCCCAATGTAACGTGGACTTAGCTTGCCCTTCTTGCCAAACCGCATCACTCCCATCCATGGGGACACCCTCAAGAATACTTTATCCCCAACCTCATAGGTACGAGGGTTCCCAGGTCTCTCAACATTACTCTTTTGTCGATCTTGAGCCACTTTTAAATTCTTTCTAATCGCCTCCACCTTCTCAACTGATCTTTGAATCATCTCAGGTCCCTCTAACTGCCTTACACCCTCTGCATCCCAATATAATGGTGTCCTACACTTACGCCCATACAAAACTTCATACGGTGCTGCCTTGATTGAACTATGATATTGGTTATTATAAGCAAACTCCATTAATGGCAGATGCTCGTCCCATGAACCCTCCATTGTCAACATACAAGATCTAAGTAGATCCTCCAACGTCTGAATAGTCCTCTCTGATTGGCCATCAGTTTGAGGGTGGTACGCTGTAGAGAAATGTACTTTGGTACCCAATGCTTGTTGTAGACTAACCCAAAAACCGAGAAGTAAAGCTAGGATCACGATCAGACATAATGCTAATCGGTACGCCATGTAATCGTACGATCTCTCTAACATATAACCTTGCCAACTCATCAAGTCCTGGTTTGAATTTAATAGGGATAAAATGAGCGGCCTTAGAGAATCGATCCACGATAACCCAAACACCATCATTACCCCGTGGAGTCCTAGGTAACCCATAAACAAAGTCCATGGTAATCTTTTCCCACGTCCATTCTGGTATCTCCAATGGTAAATGCTCAATAACCGGTGCTTGATGCTCTGCCTTTATCATTTGGCACTCCAAGCAGTAGTGAACGTGCTCGGCCACTTCCTTCTTCAAATTTGGCCACCAGAAATGTCCCTTGAGAGTGCGATACATCTTGGTCGCTCCTGGATGCATGGCATAAGGTGCAGAATGCGCCTCGTCCAAAATATCCTTCCTTAACTTATCCACATTGTCCTCCACAACTTTGAACTTCGTGTCCTTACCTTCTTCAATCTGCTTCATATACTTCTCTAACTCAGGATCATCCCGTTGCTTTTCTTTGATTCGCTCATGAAGCATAGGTCGAATCTTCAGGGTTGCTAATAATTTAGTGACGTCTTCCATCTCCAACTCCACATTCAAAGCTCGAAGTTCCACCAACTCTTGTAATGGACTATCCTTCTTTCTACTTAAAGCATCTGCAACTACGTTTGCCTTCCCAGGATGATATTTGATCGTGCAATCATAATCATTCAACAACTCCACCCACCTTCTTTGTCTCATGTTCAACTCCTTTTGCTCAGTCAAGTGTTGTAAGCTCTTGTGGTCGGTGTATATGGTAAAAGTCTCACCATACAAATAATGCCTCCAAAGCTTCAAAGCAAACACAACTGCAGCCAATTCCAAGTCATGGGTAGGGTAGTTAACTTCGTGGGGTCGTAATTGTCGTGAAGCATAAGCAACCACTTTCTTGTCCTGCATCAATACACAACCCAATCCATGGTGTGAAGCATCACTATAAATAGAATACTCCCCTCCACTTGTTGGTAGGGTTACAATTGGTGCGCTAGTAAGCTTCCTCTTCAACTCCTCAAATGCTTTTTGACACCTATCGTCCCATTTAAACATCTTCCCTTTTTGCAATAACTGAGTTAGAGGTCTAGCAATTTGAGAAAATCCTTCCACAAATCTGTGATAATATCCAGCTAATCCCAGAAAACTTCTCACTTCTGGAACATTCTTTGGTGGACTCCAGTTGACTATAGCCTCGATCTTCTTCGGGTCAACTTCTACTCCATTTCCTGATATGACATGACCCAAAAAGAGAACCTCGTTCAACCAGAAATCACATTTAGAAAATTTAGCATATAATTCCTCCTCCTTCAATTTTTGTAGTGTGATCCTCAAATGTTCCTCATGCTCCTTATTTCTCTTTGAGTATATGAGAATGTCATCAATGAAAACTATGACAAATTTGTCTAAGTAATCATGAAATACTCGATTCATAAGTGCCATGAATGCTGCTGGTGCATTCGTCAACCCGAACGGCATAACCAAGAATTCATAATGGCCATACCGTGTTCGGAAAGCAGTCTTTGGAACAGAGGCCTCTGCTACTCTCAATTGATGATATCCAGATCTCAAATCAATCTTGGAGAACACTGAGGCACCTTGTAGCTGGTCAAATAGATCATCTATCCTTGGTAGTGGATAGCGATTCTTCACCGTCGCCTTGTTCAGTTTTCGATAGTCAATGCATAGTCGTAGGCTCCCATCTTTCTTCTTTACAAATAAGACTGGTGCTCCCCAAGGCGATACACTAGGACGAATGAACCCCTTTTCTAGCAACTCCTCAAGTTGTTCCTTTAACTCCTTTAATTTACTGGCCCATACGATAAGGTGGGATCGATATTGGTGCGGTTCCTGGAATTACTTCGATATGAAATTCAACCTCCCTTTGTGGTGGGAGACCGGGAAGTTCTTCAGGAAATACTTCAGGAAACTCCTTCACTACATGAACATCCTCCAATTTCTTCTCTGAAGCTTCAGTGACATGAGCCAAGTAGGCTTCACATCCTTCTTGAATTAGAGAGAACGCCTTTACTGCGGATATAAGACTTCCAGGAATCGGTTTCCTGATCCCTCTGAACAAAGCTTTCCCACGACCTTCAATGTCAAAGCTCACTTCCTTCTTGTAGCAATCCATCTTGGTGCGATTCTTGGATAACCAATCCATACCCAAGATGATATCAAACTCATCAAAGGGTAGGAGGATGAGGTCAGCTGGAAATTCAGAACCAGCTATCATGATGGTGCATTCGCGGATAAGCGAATTCACAATTAGGGTATTCCCAACTGGTGTTCGCACACCAAGATTTTGACCCAATAATGTGGGTACCACCCCTAAAGCTCTAGAAAACTTAGTAGATATAAAAGAATGCGTAGAACCAGAATCCATAAGAACAAAGGCAGGTTGACCATGTATTGAAATCATACCAGTCACAACTTCTGGTGCAACATTAGCCTCCTCTCTTTGCATAGCAAAAAGCCTTGCTTGACCCCCATCTTGGGATCCTTGACCTTGCTCCCCAGTGTTACGGTTGTTGGAGTTACGCCCACTATTGTTGCTACGGTTTGACTGGTTACCAAACCGGTTCACAGTCTGAGTCCTGCCCCCCCCCCCCCGAACTGATTGCTCTGAATTAGCTCTTCCTTGACTACCCCTGTTGGGACAGTCACGCTGAATGTGTCCAGGCTCATTGCAATGGAAGCACACTCCCAGATGGAGTTTGCATTCACCTGGATGCTGCCTCCCACACTGGTTACAAACCGGAAAAACCCGCTGAGTAGGAGCACTCCTGGTCGAACCCGTCTGGCTATAGGTCGGACCTTGACCAGTGGACCCAGTTGACCTCCTCTTGGATTGAGAATATTATGGTCGGTCACCAGGTTGACTCGATGTCCTTCTCTTGTTACTGTCCCGATTCGCCATCCTATCCTCATAGATAGTCTGATCAGTCCTCTCAATTCGAAGTGCCGCTTGGTAAATGGCTTCTCTATTTTCCCAAACTTGAGAACTCAGCATGTGCAGGATATGAGGCCTCAAGTTGCGGAGGTAGTGGTTCCTCTGAATTATCGGATCTTGGAACTGTGGTCCTCCATATGTCAGCAATCGGTCAAAACGAGCAGTGTACTCAGCAACTGTTTCACGGCTACCACTTCCCCATTTTTGTTTGATCATGAGAAACTCCTTCTGCTTGGCATCGCGAAAGGCTTCATGAATGAAGTGAGTCCTGAAATCCTTCACAAACTCTGCCCAAGTGATCGTCGGTGGCTCATGTTGGCTGGCAGGTTGAGTGAGCCACCAATCATAAGTGGCCTCTTGCAGTAAGGACACCGTTAGCAGCACCCTATCCTCATCAGTGGCTCTCATCTCTTGGAGGGATCGGGTGACTTTGGACAACCAACGCTCGATGACAAGAGGGTCAGTGGAGCGGTCACCATTGAAATCCTCAACCTTCTTCTTCCTAAACATCTCAAAGTCTGGTGGCGGCCTAAGTGGTGGTGGGGGAGGAGGTGCATAGCTATCTCTGCGGAAGATTCACAAATTCACTATTAGGAATCGAGCGAGTGATCTAGAATAGTTGGAGTGGACTGGAGACTTTCAGAATCCTTAAAACTGAATCATTTAAAAACCTTTAAAATCTTTTTAAAATCAACCGACCTCCAGTATCCCTTGGAAACCAAGAAACAGAGGAGGACCGGCTCTGATACCAAAATGTAACGCCCTAAACTTTAATAATAAAGAAAAGACTAATTTACCCCGGGGCGGACACTTGAATAAAACCTAACGTGAAATCTCGGAATAGCATAAAATCCAAACCACACGTTTATACATAAATTTCAAAATGTAAAACATAAAACGGAGGATAGAGCCCTAACACGTGGGCAAAAGTCCAAAACATAAAAACACAAAGTCCAACTCCAAACAGTCTCCAAATAGTCCAACAATCCAACAAAACATAAAAACACTCGTTTCCACTTCAAGTCTTTACTCACGCTGAGGCCTCAGACATAGCTCGCAGAAATGATACGCCAAGTCTTCAGAAGATTCCTTGTCAGCTTCCGGACGACCTGGTGGGTGGCTCAGGGTCAGTCTTTCGTACTCACATTACTTCAGCTCAAATGGATCGAATCTTAACTCGATCCATTACTTAGGTTCATTATTGGATAGTAGTAGTGGTGACTTGAAGCTAAGCATTTCTTCAGTAAGCATATCATATCTCATGAACACTACTGTGATTAAAATATGGGACACATAACTGAAACTGTGAAATATAACATCATGCTTCATAACATCACATGACTTTACTTATATCTGATTAAGTTTTACTTAGGGGCCCCAACCCAACTAACTAGCCTTACTGCCCCCTGAAAACTGACACACTGCCCATAGCACGTATCTGACCGCAGTGGTAACTGATAAGGACTCTCTGGTCCACTGAACTGAGGGGCAAATCTGGCCCATTGGGTTTCTGGCCCAATATCATACTGAGGGTCGCTCGCGACCGTAACTGAAACTGAGGTGGGGCGGAGGTCTAGCTAGAGAGTACCATTTATTAATCCACCTATTATTTACTATGTGAGGTGTGATACTCAGACATGCACACAACTTAATTACAACATGCATACATAATTGGCTTATAGGAATTAACGTAGCATAAAACATAACGTAAAATAAATAGATAAATAAAATAGCGACGATAAGATATTACCCCCTTAAACCAACCCACCTTGAAATAAGTGACGGAAGTCAAAGAATGGGGTCGAGGTTAATCCAATGGCGGAACGACTCTAGAGGATCCTAAAGACAGGAATTTTGGTTAGATCTTAATTAATTCAAGGCTAGACTAATTTGGTACCGGCGACGACTAAGGTAAATTCGAGAAAGGATCACTTCTCAATTATTCGAGAAGTGTTGGAACGAGTTTATTAGAAATTGAACCAAGGTTCCCTTGGTCCTAAAGAGATTCATTATTGGACAACCTAAGTTCTCTAATTAAAAGATTAAGAGACATATTAATCTTAAGATTATTATTATTAATATTCATTTTCATGTCTTAGCCTCAACTATTATTACTAATATATATATACCAATCATAAGTAAAATCCAATTGCTATTAATATTATTCTATTTAATCTAAATGTTTCAAATTCTAGATTATTTAATCTATAATACAATTTTCTAAATCCAATTATAGAATATTTCTAATCTTAACTTAATTATTAGTGATACCCTAACTTATCTTCATATTCTAATTATTACAAAACTATATTTTCTGGTTACTGCCATCTTTTTTTTATTATAGAACAATTATTCGAATATGGTCCAATATCGATTCTAGAGTTTTCCATCCAATTTTATGATCTAACCTAACTCCGATAACTGTTTGGGTTCAATTTGATTGATTAACGAAGTTAAAGACTGAACTGCTTAACAGGGAAACCACTTTTGAACACGGAATAAGTTCGAGTGACTAATCTGTCACTAAGAGAAAGTCCGAGGGTTAAAATAACAGGAACACAGATTTTGGGTGACTGAATCTATTACCTACGAAAATTTGGGGGACCAGTCTGGCATTTACGCCGTCTTCTTCCCCGACTTTGCGCCGCCGGCGTCGTCGGCCTAATTACCCCCTCCAAACTTTCTTGAGACTGTAAATTAACGGAGGGGAAAGTTTCGGGGAGTCAAGACGAATGGAAAAGGGGTTTCAATTTGGTCTGGAACTTTCTGGAACGTCCCGACGAAGGTGTTGCCGGAGCGAGAGTCGGAGCAACGAGGATTGAGTGATTGGGGGGTTGCAATTCCAGAACTGAGGCTTGGCACGGTATTTATAGGCCCTGTCGAGTCTAATGAGGCCAAAGAAGGTGGCCGACACTGGCCAATTAAGTCAAAACGGTGGCCTTTATCTTTTGAAAATCAGCCGCCGGGTAGGGACGGTTCTCCATCCATTTCGTTGATTTCTTGGACGGATTAGGTCATAAAGCCGATTCCTAACCTTTTGGTCACATCCCTGGGGCCTCTCTTATCCGACTGCTCAACGATTCTGGCTCTTGGCAAAAGGAAAGGGTCGCCGGACAGAAACAGAGCAGCGGCGGAGGAAACAGAGGACGCCGGAGAAGACAGACGCAATACGGCGTCGTTTTTTTAGACGCGCGGGGTTTGTTTTTATTTTCAAAAAAACACAGAAAAAATTTGGGCATTGCTGGGATTTGAACCCGCGGTGGCTGGGTGCTGGGTTGGTTTCTGAACCAACCCGGCTACTGGTTACTCGTTGTTTCATTTCACGTGGCTTGCATTTAACCCAGCTTGCTGGGTGGATTCCTTTTCCCCAAATCGATTTTCCAATAACCAAATCGATTTAACCTTTAAGCCTCGATTAATTTAATCGATAGTTTACGATTAAATTCCAACGTAACAAGGATCAACCTTATTATACAAAAAATTTTCGATCCCTAAATTCGGGATGTAACACCTTTGCTCGGCTTCGGCTTCTTCTTCTTCAAAGGAGGGCCTTCGTCGGGCCTTGGGGCCTGATGCTCCGGGCTGGTCCAAGGGCTAGGGCCTTGCCAAAAGGCTTGGTCCACACGGCGTCCATTCCCATAAAATATTCTCGATCGGCCCGGCTCTCGGTCTAGGGCTTTGGGCGGGGCCGGTTTGGGAACTTCTTCATTTCTACTCTGGGCTTCCTCTCCTAGCTTCGGGCATCGCCTCATATAGCTCCATACGTGACTCTCATGGGCTAGGGTCGGGTCAGGGGTGGTGCCTTGGAACCAGGTGCTCCAATTCTCCTCAGGACTTGGCGTCGGGTCGTTCTTGGGTTTCCATCCCTTCTTGGCCAGGTACTCTTGGGCTCTCTTGCTCCTATACTCCAGGAATGCCTCCAGAGGGTCTCTGGAGTGTGCTTCATCTTCAGGTTCCTTGGAGATGAGGTCAGGATCCGGCCGGGGCTTACCTTCAGCTCTAGGGTTTCTACACTCGGCCAGTAGCATGGCTTGGAGTGGCATTTCTTCCTCCTGAGCTTTCCTACCTGTAGGGGGAGGCCTGAGCCTGTATCTTATCTCATACCTGGGCTTGGGGTCTTGTAGGTGGTCTTCCCTTGGCTCTATACGCTTCTTGTAGGGCCCTATGGTTCTTCCTTGGACGGGTGACCCTGGTGGAGTGTATGAGTACTTACGGATGCTTGGGCAGTCGGGCTGGGTCATATCAGAACGGACCCATATAATCAATTCCCAAACATCAAAGTTTCAATAGTTAAAGAAACAATTTGGGGCATCTCATTACGGCTAGAGATGTTACCTGATCGTTGGCATGCATCACAATGTCGAGCAAAAGCATCACAATCACTAAAGATTGAAGGCCAGTAAAAACCAGTTTCAAGTACCTTTCTCGCAGTGCGGTTCCCGCCGAAGTGTCCTCTGAATTGGCCTTCATGACACTTACACATGATGTCAGCTGCTTCGATGTAAGAGACACATCTTCGGATCATCCCGTCAGTACTAATGCGGTATAAGAAAGGCTCATCCCAGAAGTATGACTTTGCCTCTTTAAAGAGCTTCTTGCGTGCATTGTAGTTGATGACACTCGATTTGACGTGATTATCCGCCTCATATAAGCGACATTTCTTTGCTTAAGACATGGTTTTTAGGGTAGAATAACGAATATTCAATCGATTACCCTATCTCGTGCCATTTGTGTTACCTTGGCCCGTTTCGGGTCTATTTGATGGTTTTCTAGTGTTTTTATGTTAGCACAGGTTTTTGCCGTCAAATAAAGTAGCCAAGGTCATGCCGAAGGTGTTGGAACCTCGAGGGATTGCACCGGATTCGATCAAAGGAGCCAATCAAGTTCAGAAAATTCCTGCCCGGTTTACAAAGGAATTTTCACCGAAAATACACTAGGAGAAAATATCAGCACAAATCAACTGATGTCTGGCTGAAGGAGTTTTCGGCAAAAATATCAGCACAAATCAACTGATGTCCGGCTGAAGGAGTTTTCGGCGAAACCGTTGAGTTTTCGAACCGAAACGAAAATCATAGGAGAATTCAACCGAAGGGCCATCCATTTACACTAGGATTTTCGGCGAAAATACCTTGTTATTTTCGGCAATATCAGGAAAATTCGGCTGGACTAGGGTTAAGTATAAATACTTAACCGGCGGCCCAACAATAGAAGATACATCATATTATACTTTTCGTAATCAGAATTCGAAGAATTCTCTGAAGTTCTGGAGCGAAGAGTTAGAGTTCGAAGAGCCGGAAAGAGATCGTGACGCCATCCCTTCCACCTCGGAGACTCGGAGCTAGGAGTGCGGTTTACTGAAGATTGAAGTCTGTCAGAGTCGTCTAAATTAGGTTTTTCAGATTCTTTTCTGTTCTTCCTCTGGATGATGAACTCTTTCTTTGTCGTAGATTCTTTTGTGATAAACATGAGTAGCTAAACTCGTTAGAGCTTAGACTAGATGAACCCTAAGTGACCCAGGGCTTTAAAGCGGTCACGGATCGGCGGTGATTAGATTTGAAATTCAATCAGTTTCTCTTTCATGTTTGATTTGTTCTTCATTGTTCATGTTTCTTGTCTGGATTGATCACCTAGATTAGATTCTTGTTAAGCTAAGGATAGAAGCGAATGCTCGCCTTACTTTAGAACATCGAATTGAACAATTAACCTTATAATTGGAGCGTGCCTTTCGTAGGAACCGGTTAGGGTTAATCCACTGCAAGAGTAACTCATAAATCGTTAGTAATTGCACCAATTAAGTTAAGTCGTTGCGAGAGGCGACCGTACCTGGGCGACTAATTAATCTTGGTAGTTAGAACAGATAGAGCGAACGTTCGCCGGTCTTAAACATAAGGGTAAGGAGTTATGGTGGTGTCTTAGTAATTGATTGAATGAGAATCGAAATTCGCTGATCTGTTGATTGCTAATGCTCTGGGGAACGAAGGGGGATTCAAAGTCTAAGTTCGTCTGTCATCTTTGTTTTCAACCCTAATTTCCAATCTACTTTAGTTTAATTTTTAAATTTCTCTGCATTTCGTAGAATTAGAAGTCGTGGAACTCACACCACGCACAAAGTGCTTGCATTCGAGTATTTTGCTAGTTTTTGGAGTAGTCAATCATAGAAGGCCCGTGGAATACAATTTACCCTAGCTTGTTAGCTTTGTTAGTTATTTGGTTGAACCCGAACAACAATCTTAGGTTCACCAAATTGGCGCCGTTGCCGGGGATCTTCTTTGATTGTTTGAAAGAAGAACTGGCAATTTATTCTTCTATTTTCCATCTTTCACCTTTCCATCCACTTCGATTTTACACTGATTTTGTTTGTCTTTGTTATCTGTAGGTTTACAGGTGTATGCCTCACCGTCCTTGGACTCGCTCTCAAACTGAACAGGCTAAGAGTATAGAGAGACCAGGCAGTTCTGCTCCACCTCTACGATCACAGATTTTGAAGAAAGGCAGATCCAATCCACCCATCACTCCGATCAAGATCGAGGAACTAAAGGAGAGTTCCTAATCTCTGTCTCCACCGTCATCTTCATCTGCTTCATACACCGTATCACTTTCACCTCCTCCATCTCCTACCATGGATGATCAGTTACCACCACCACCACCAAATGGAGAACTACCGGCGCTGCTAAGAGGTGGCTTACTGGCAAACCACCTGGCTACTACACTAATTGGCATACTCTGGCTCAGGACTTCGTCGAAGAATACTTCCCGCCAGCCAGAACAACTGCCATCAAGGACAGCATTGCCAGATTCTCCCAGAAAGAAGGAGAAAGCTTATATGATACTTGGAATCGATTCCAAGAACTTCTCTACAACTGTCCGCATCATGGATTCGAGTAGAGGCAGTTAGCTGAGAACTTCGCTCAAGGACTTCGAGAAGAATCTGCCAAGTGGGTCAACTCTCTAGCTGAAGGGGATTGCACTACACTTACACCTGAAGCTGCTCTTCTTCACTTCGCAAACTGTGCTTCCAAGTCAAGGAACTAGGAACGACAATCTGAAGGATCAAGGAGCAAGCTTGATCTCGAAGCTACTATCAAGGCAGAGGTAGAGAAGCATTTGAAGAAGTCTACCACACCAATCAAACCGCCGGCAGCTTCTGTCTACGTTGCCGATTGCGAATGGTGTGGAGCTTGCGCACATAACGGAGGCTGTTGTCAGAATTTTGGTAAAGCAGAAGTCTGGTCTGCCGAAGAGGTAAATTTCATTCAACAAGGCTTCGTTAATAATCAGAATGGTTATGCTGGCTACCGCAAGTTCAGGCAGCAAGGGAACTATCAGGACAGATCTCCCTACAATGCTGGCGCAAACCATAACCAGAACCAGAATAACCACCCAGCTGGTCCAGCTCAGGATCAGAAACCTAACCATCCGCCGGCAGGTGTTTGCCAGCCGCCGCATCGAAATCCGGGCAACTATGGAACTGCACCTGGCAACTGCCAGAACCAATACTTGAATAACACCTATCCAGGTCAGCAACATCAGAGAGAAAACAACGTTAGTGACCTGGACAGGAAGCTTAGCCAGATCATCACCAGACTCGATGATCACAACATTCAGTTTAAGGCTCAAGCTCTTCTCAATCAAGAACAGATAGCATCTGGACAAAGAATTGAGCAAGCCGTGAACAACATCTCAAGCATGCTTGCATCTGGTAGGCCATTTGGCCAACTTCCGAGCCAGACAGAGCCAAACCCGAGAAAGGAGCAAGCCAAGATGGTAACTGTTCAAGATCCTTCAAGCTCATCTTCTAATACTTCTTCTGATTTATGCAGGATGCCTGACACTCCAGAGAAGAAGGAAGCACAGAAAGTGGCGCCTAAGGAGGATGATCCTCCTCTTGCACCGTACGTCGTGAAGCCTCCTTTTCCTAGAGCATTGCTGCCAAATGCGAGGATCAAAACTGGTATGAAGGGGAACAAAGAAGGATATCCTGACATTCGTAACAAGAAGCCTATCTCTCCATATCCAGCTAAGTGTTCTGATCCCGGTTCTTTCACGATACCTCTGGTTATTAATGATATTGAAATAGAGCGTAGTTTAGTGGATCTAGGCGCATCTGTCAATGTTATGCCTATAAGCTTATTTGAAAAATTAAACCTATGAGAACTTGAACCAACTACTATGCAACTCATCTTTGCCGATAGATCACTTAAAACGCCTAGAGGAGAAATAAAAGACGTTGTTACTAAATGCGGTCCGTTCACGTTCTTAGCTGACTATGTGATTATAGATACTCGTAAGGATGATTCTACCATTCTCATAGGACGACCTTTCACGGCTACTACTGGAATGAATATTAACGTTCCAAATGGTTCTTTGACTTTGAGAGTTGGTAAAGAAACTGTTACGTTCCACCTTAAAGACGGAATGAAATATAATCCGAAGAATGAAGAATGTCATTGCTTAGCTGTTGAAACCGTGGAGTTGACTCTGGTCAACACCTTCACTAATATCTCTTCTAGTGTGCCTAGATCTGTTGTTGCTACAGGTGCTGGACAGGTTATCAAGCAGAAACCGAAATCTGTTCCTCCCAAGCCGTCAAAGAAGAAGGAACTGCAAGCCTCTTCTAAACCACCGAGCACAAAACCGAGCAGGCCTCGAGGAAAGAACAAGAAGACGAAGACTCAAATGGTCTGGCGACCAAAAGCTCCGCTGTCTTCTCCGAGCCAGCTACACCACCAATTCGTTCCGAGAAACCGGCGCCGAAACAAGTATGGAGGGAGAAGCCAAAAGCATCTCCTAAGGAAATACTGACGATCACCAATCCTGGTGATATCAAGCCGGCGATTAAAGTAAAGAAGAAGCCGATCGTTCTCGTTCCATCACTATCTTCCTTGTGGAAGACGATCCTTTGACGGAACTTTTCGGACCGTTCAAGATCACTGACCACCTTCCCGATGGACGAACCAAGCTCTTACACGCGAACGAAAGAAATTCATGCTCACCGGAGAAGACCCTAAGCTCTACTTTCTGAACTCTGTGCTAGCATTAAGGAGAATCTGAGTTGGGATGTCTCCTAATACCGTCCAGGTATCGTCCAGCTCAAGGACGTTAATAAAAGAGCGCTTCGTGGGAGGCAACCCACGGCTGGAGTCCGTTTTAATTTTTGTCAAACTTAGTGTTTTAGAGTCGGTTCGGGGGAGCCAAAAGTGTCAGTTTCTTTGTTTTCTTATTTTTCGTGTGTAGTCTGTGTGTCGTAGTGTCGTTTGCAAGTTGATTGAGGTTGTTCCGATTTTTGTGGATTTAACTGTGATTTTCTGAAGTTTGCCAGATTTGCAAAAATATTTTCACCCGAGCAGTTCAAAATTTTCAGCGAAATGAACCCCTATTTTCGGCGAAATCGCCTTTTCAATTTTCACTGAATTTCCCTGTTTCAAATTTTTGGCCGAAAAATTCATTGTGTTTTCGGCGAAATTATCTTTGAAAACCGGCAGTGCATTTGAACGTAAATTCTCGGCGAAAACTCCCTATTCTTTTCGCCGAAAATCCCTTTGAAAATCACCCAAATTCCCACTTTAAAATCCGGTCTTATCCTCTCTCTCTCCCCACCTTCCATTTTCGAACCAAAAAAATGAAAAATCCCCCCTACTATTTTCGAAACCGCCGACCGCCGCCCTTTTAAAATCACCACCGCCGCCATTTGCCACCGTCGCCGACCGCCGCCGCTCCCTTCTCCTTCCTTTTCCGATCCCGTTGAGCCCTAGAACGTTCGAATCGGAGCTCTACAGCTCTAGTTCACTGAAACCCTTGTTTTCAGAGTTTTTCACCGATTTCTCCCAAACCGTTCGTTTTTAGCATCCATGGCTTCAAGGTAAGTTGTAGAGCTTTTCATTACGAATCTTTTGACATATTGATTGCTGAATTTCGTCGGGGTTTACTTTTGGTTTGCCTTGATTTGCGTGCCGACTGATTTTGTGTGAACTAGGTTAGCTGAACTTGTTGAACTGTTCTAGCATGCTTAGGGGGTATCGTGCTTAATTTCCATATCATTTGATCATGTGTTGCTATGCATATGATTGATTCTTTGTTATGTTGACTTGTGAGAAATGTCGGTTTGACCATGACCTGTTTTTTATCATTTGGCTGCCGTATGTGTTCATTCTTGTTCGGATTATCGTGTTTGCCATCTGAGATCATATTTTACCGTCGTTCTCCGCTTTGTGATAGTCTTGCCATGATTAGGGTTCATTATGCTATAGTGTTGACTTTCTGAATGTCGGTTTGACTCTTTGAACTGTGATTATGCTTATCCAATTCTGGCTGTTCCTAAGTATGCATTTTATAATCTATGATTACCGGTTACTCTGCTTTGCTTACCCCCACTCGTTTTCCTCATTTCTTTGTGAAATTGAGTTTTTCTTGCTAAGTGTGGGGTAGGGTTTTAAGTTTGACTGATCTGGTTTCATTCTGGTTTTTAGGAACACCACTTATGAGCGCAGGACTAAGGCGCGACTTGATGCCGCCTCGAGCTCCAGAGCCCCCGCTCCCGTCACACCCGCCGTTCAGGGCCCTCCTCCAGCATTACCTCACCGGGCTGGATACCATCGCACCATCGCTCGTCTACCTGACTTCTACTTCAAGTGCTTCCAGAAGATCGAGCATGTTCGGGGAGCTAAGGTACGCCCTCTCTCCATGGAGTCCCTCAGCGAGCACGACGAGGACTACCACGGGAACATGCATGACGCCCTGGCACCGGCCGGCCTCCTGGAGCTGACCACCATAGCTGCCAATTTCCCAGACATCGCCCTTCAGGAGTTCTGGGCGACCTTTGATCTGGATGAGCATAAGAGGAGGCAGGGCCAGAAGGTTGTTACCTTCTATCTGGGTGGAGTATACAGGACGCTCACCTATGATGAGTTTGTTGCTCATCTAGGTATCCCCTACGAGCACTATCATGGCCATCACCTCGGCTGGGGCGACGATGATGACGAGGAGACTTACCATGCACTCTGGAGCCACATGACAGGAGTGCCTGGCGATCGCCTTGGGGAGCGTAACTCAGTTAAGTCGCTCTCTCATCCTCTCTTTAAATTTATTCATATGGTTTGGCGTAGATCGCTTTTATATGTTCCAGACAAGGATCGCCACCATATCCTCAAGGAGGAGCTTATGCTTCTCCGAGCCATCCGAGAGAGCTACCCTCTTCACCCCGGATGGGTGCTTGCTCGCATCTTCCGCCAAAAGACCAAGAGGCGGATGCCACCTCGTGCACTTCTGGGAGGTAACTTCATAGGTCAGCTCATCATCTCCTTCTGCATCAGCCACGAATATGGCCCGCACATTCCCCGACACCAAGTTAGGACCGTTGGAGGAGACTTAGCGGTCGAATACGACCTAGAGCTGGACCTCAGTCCCCAGGTGGCAGCAGTTCCTCCCCTCCAGCATGTAGCCGAGTCGGAGGAAGATGATGATACTGAGCATTAGCAGCCCCAGCCGCAGCCAGAGTTCCATGACTATACCCTCGCCACATCATCAGGCAGGGTATGCGCACCAGTCGCCGCCGCACATTCCTGATCCATACCAGGCGCCTCACCCTCAGCACCGACCGCACCCCGCGAACATTGGTGAGTTGTATGAGCGACTGCAGGAGTGGCGCATCACCGACAACGCCACTCAAGAGGCGAGATGGACTATTATGCAACAGCATATGCGCCGCGCCGACAGGCGGTATGAGGCACAGTTGGCGTGGCAACGCCAGCTCGGCGAGCACCTCCACTTTCCACCTCCCGACGCGCCTGACGAGCTGTGATCGGGTTGTATCCTCCTTCTTGTCCCTTCTTTTTATTTATTATTTTCGGATCTCAATCCAACTTTTTTCTATGTGGATCCGGGACACTTGTCCCGGTTTCCTTTTGTGTTTCATTTGTTTTTGTTTTGTAGGCAGTAGGGAGATTCCCTTTGCTTCACGTTGGTAGATCGCCTCCGCTCCGAGGACCCGTGCTCAACCCCTACGCCAATCATCTCGGTCCAGGTTCTTCTACTTCACTCTGAACTCTAGAATTAGTCCTGTGAGGACACAATGCGATTTAAGTGTGGGGTAGGATGCTAGAGAACCTTGCATGAACTTGATTGCCCTTGATTGTGTTTTATGTGTGCCTCATGATTCCATTCCAGTCTCTCTAGCATTAGAATGGCTCAGTTCCTGATTTTTGATGTTAAGTTGTTGTTCAAACCTTCATAATGATGCTTAAACTCCTTAACCTAGAACTTGAGAACCAACTTGTGTACTTTGATGCTAAACTGGCTGGTCAGAACAGAATTTTTAAAATCACACTTGTAGTTTGTAGCCTTGATTGCATGAAAATGACCGAATCCGACTAGCAAACCAACTGTGAGCTTTTGATCCATTGCACGTAACTTGCAATTTTAATTCTTTCTAAGTGGTTTTCTGTTTGCTTGAATGAGTTAGAATTTGCATGAGACCTACTCGAGACCACACGATGACACGAGTTCTAGAAGGATAGGGGCACCTAGATTCAGCTACTTAGCCAGATAGCCTACCAAACGATAAATCCATTATGTTTAGACCCTTGAGCTTGGCCTGTTCTTTCGGTTCGATAATACATTACAACCATTTTCCATTTCTTTCATTCCCCGTTGATCCCCTGTGGTTGTAGTTCTAGATTGACCTACCGGAAGTCGGTTTGTGGTAACCTGCCTATAGCCATTAAACAGGTGGTCTTAGCTAATATGTCCAGACGTGTAAACCCCTCTAGCAACTAAAAGAAAGAATCAACACAAAAAGAAAAAAAGTCAAGTAATAAAAGAAAGAAAATTTCGAAAAAAAATGAGAAAAGAAAAAATCTGAAAAAGCATAAAAGTTTCAAAGTTTCTAGTTCAATAAAACGTTCTTCTCCCTACAAATGGAAGAACGAAGTCAAAAGAAAAGTTGAAAAGAAAAGAAAAAAAATCGTGTAAAGAAAAAGAATAAGTGCTAGGTTGCTTGAGGGTATCATAGGACGAGCGTTCATTATTCCACCCGTGTCTGGTTAGACGGTAGGAAGCCATAGATTAGATTCGAGGGAAGTTAGTCAAAAGCTACACCACACAAAGCCATCATCATACATTCCCATCATCCATCGCATCATAAACCCAAGTAGTGTAGAATTCATTACTGTCCTAGCAGGGAAGTCCTTCTTGACTAGATACTCGTGGTGTCACAGTGGTGGAGATGTGGTCGAATTGCAAACCTGTGACAGAATTCAGTAACAGAAAATGATCGAGAGCAGAAACACGTCCTTAAACACAGAGAGCGAGAGTTCCCCATTTTACTAAATATTTCCTGTGTGAGGAGTCTGGTCGGTCAGGTCAAATTCGTGCATAATTGGTTGCAGATTACTTGTTGTGTGCAGTTTACTAGTGAGACCAGGTTGTTTGGCTGATCTGTATACATGTCAGGTTTCTTGTTCTAGGAATTAGCTGTCTAATAATTCATTGTGTTTTATTGAGCTCTAATTTAATCGATCTTATCAGTTATGAACATGAGCATTTCTATTCAGTTTGCTTGAGGACAAGCAAAAGCTTAAGTGTGGGGTATTTGATGACACTCGATTTGACGTGATTATCAGCCTCATTTAAGCGACATTTCTTTGCTTAAGACATGGTTTTTAGGATAGAATAACGAATATTCAATCGATTGCCCTATCTCGTGCCATTTGTGTTACCTTGGCCCGTTTCGGGTCTATTTGATGGTTTTCTAGTGTTTTTATGTTAGCACAGGTTTTTGCCGTCAATATAAGTAGCCAAGGTCATGTTTAAGGCGTTGGAACCTCGAGGGATTGCACCGGAATCGATCAAAGGAGCCAATCAAGTTCAGAAAATTCCTGCTCGGTTTACAAAGGAATTTTCGCCGAAAATACACTAGGATTTTTGGCGAAAATATCAGCACAAATCAATTGATGTCCGGCTGAAGGAGTTTTCGGTGAAACCGTTGAGTTTTTGAACCGAAACGAAAATCACAGGAGAATTCAACCGAAGGGCCATCCATTTACACTAGGATTTTCAGCGAAAATACCTTGTTATTTTCGGTGAAAATATAAGGCAAATCCGGCTGGACTAGGGTTAAGTATAAATACTTAACCGGCGGCCCAACAACAGAAGATACATCATATTATACTTTTTGTAATCAGAATTCGAAGAATTCTCTGAAGTTCTGGAGCGAAGAGTTAGAGTTCGAAGAGCCGGAAAGAGATCGTGACGCCATCCCTTCCACCTCGGAGACTCGGAGCTAGGAGTGCGGTTTACTGAAGATCGAAGTCTGTCAGAGTCGTCTAAATTAGGTTTTTCAGATTCTTTTCTGTTCTTCCTCTGGATGATGAACTCTTTCTTTGTCGTAGATTCTTTTGTGATAAACATGAGTAGCTAAACTCGTTAGAGCTTAGACTAGATGAACCCTAAGTGACCCAGGGCTTTAAAGCGGTCACGGATCGGCGGTGATTAGATTTGAAATTCAATCAGTTTCTCTTTCATGTTTGATTTGTTCTTCATTGTTCATGTTTCTTGTCTGGATTGATCACCTAGATTAGATTCTTCTTAAGCTAAGGATAGAAGCGAACGCTCGCCTTACTTTAGAACATCGAATTGAACAATTAACCTTATAATTGGAGTGTGCCTTTCGTAGGAACCGGTTAGGGTTAATCCACTGCAAGAGTAACTCATAAATTGTTTGTAATTGCACCAATTAAGTTAAGTCGTTGCGAGAGGCGACCGTACCCGAGCGACTAATTAATCTTGGTAGTTAGAACGGATAGAGCGAACGTTCGCTGGTCTTAAACCTAAGGGTAAGGAGTTATGGTGGTATCTTAGTAATTGATTGAATGAGAATCGAAATCCGTTGATCTGTTGATTGCCAATGCTCTAGGGAACGAAGGGGGATTCAAAGTCTATGTTCGTCTGTCATCTTTGTTTTCAACCCTAATTTCCAATCTGCTTTAGTTTAATTTTTAAATTTCTCTTCATTTCGTAGAATTAGAAGTCGTGGAACTCACACCACGCACAAAGTGCTTGCATTCGAGTATTTTGCTAGTTTTTGGAGTAGTCAATCGTAGAAGGCCCGTGGAATACGATCTACCCTAGCTTGTTAGCTTTGTTAGTTATTTGGTTGAACCCGAACAACTATCTTAGGTTCACCAGTAGTCCAGCTCGGGAGGTACGATGCTGTGAGAGAGATAATTAGCCAGGGTTACATACCAGGGTTCTTCTGAATCGATGGCGTTACTCAGCTCTTGAGCGTGAGGGATTGCCCAGAGTTCAATAGCTACGCTATTGACCTGTTCATAAGTTTCAACACGCAATAGCTCGTTAGGGAAAGAATCATTGATCGGGGTTGTAAGAGACTTAACTGTCTGTGATTCCTCAAGTCGAGAAAGATGATTGGCTGCTAAGTTCTCTGCTCCCTTCTTGTCTTTAATCTCTATATCGAACTCTTGGAGAAGAAAGATCCATCGAATGAGACGTGGCTTCGAGTCTTGCTTGGCTAATAGGTGGCGCAGAGCAGCATGGTCTGTATAGACGATGGTAGGTGAAAGAACCAGGTACTGTCTGAACTTGTCAAAGGAGAACACAATAGCCAGAAGCTCTTTCTCTGTAGTAGTGTAGTTCCTCTGAGCATCATTGAGCGTCTTGCTAGCAAAATAGATAGGATGAAATCTCTTCTCCTTTCTCTGGCCGAGAACCGCGCCAAGGACGAAATCACTAGCATCGCACATAATCTCGAATGGAAGATTCCAATCTAGTGCTGTAAGGATCGGTGCGGTGGTGAGTTGAGTCTTCAAAGCCTCAAAGGCTGCAAGACAAGCATGATCAAAAACGAAAGGAACATCTTTCTCAAGAAGTTTCGTCGTTGGAAGAATGATCTTGGAGAAGTCCCTGATGAATCTCCGGTAAAATCCAACATGACCGAGGAAGCTTCGAACTATCTTGACCGAGGTCGGTGGCGGTAGGCTGGCAATGGTCTCAAGCTTGGCACGATCGACTTCTATACCGGTCTTAGAGATCCTATGGCCCAAAACAATGCCTTCGGTAACCATGAAGTGACATTTCTCCCAACTAAGAGCCAGGTTGGTCTCCTCACAACGAGCTAGCACCTTGTCCAGATTGGCCAGGCACTTGGAAAATGAGTCTCCATAGACGGAGAAGTCGTCCATGAATACCTCCACCACATTCTCTACCAGATCTCCAAGTATAGCAAGCATGCATCTCTGAAAAGTAGCGGGAGCGTTACATAAACCAAAAGGAATACGACAATAAGCAAACGTACCAAGCGGGCAGGTGAAGGTCATCTTCTCTTGGTCATCAAGCTCGATGGGAATCTGAAAGTAACCGGACATCCCATCCAAGAAGCAGTAGTAGTCATGACCAGCCAATCGTTCAAGCATCTGATCAATGAACGGTAGTGGGAAGTGATCCTTCTTGGTAGCATCATTGAGTCATCGATAATCGATACAGACTCTCCATCCGGTAACCGTGCGAGTTGGAATGAGCTCACCCTTCGGATTAGGGATTACTGTAATTCTGCCTTTCTTCGGGATGACTTGAGTCGGACTGACCCAAGGGCTATCAGCAATCAGATAGATGATACCGGCATCCAGAAGCTTGAGGACTTCCTTCTTCACAACTTCCTACATCAGAGGGTTTAGCCGGCGTTGCGGTTGTCTGACCGGCTTGAACTCTTCATCTACAACTATCCGATGCTTGCAGAAGGTTTCAGAGATGCCTCTGATGTCAGCCAACTGCTAGGCTATAGCTCGGACATGCTTCTTGAGTAGCCTGATCAGTTGCTCTTTCTGCTCGGGAGATAAACTCGAATTGATCACTACAACAAAAAAAGGATTACATGTCGGATTCAACAGTGGCGGTTGTATAACCACCACTATTGTTTAATGACTGTGGCGGTTGTGTATTGGCGTTAAAACCGCCACAATGTGCAGAACTGATTGTGGCGGTTTTAACCTCCAATACAAAACCGCCACAGTACTTTATATTTAAACCCCCCCTTCGCTTCACGATTACAGAGAAAATCCCAATCTTCTCTCTTCGTATCTCTGTTCGTCGCAGCCGAAATTGAAGAAACCAACCGGCCAGCCTCCAACGCCGCCTGCGTCGACGCCTCCTCCTGCGACGACGAGTCCTTCACGCCGCCTCTGATTCCACCGGTAAGTCCCTCTCTCTCACGACTCCCTCTCTCTCACTCTCAATCTAGCTCACACCCTCGTCTCTCTGTAAGCACGACAGCCGCCAGTCAAACTCGCCCGTCCACGTCACCGCCGTCCAGCACGCCGCCGCCGTCCAGCACGTCGCCGCCGTCCATCCAAGACGCCGGCTTCTCCTCCAACCCAGCCTCCTTCGTCCCCTCCTCCGAAGTTGGGTATGTGACTGAACTTAAGTGTTCTAAATCGAAAACCTAATTTGAGTGCTCACCCCCATTGACGGAAGGATTGGAGGTTTAATAGCGGTTGGGCTCTAATCGACGGACGGTGATGGTGAATCAGCAACAGAGAGAAGAGACTTGAGTGGTGGTGGCCGGAGCTCCTCGTTCCAAGAAGAAGGGACTCGCCGGAATCTGGGTTTTGCGCCGGGGAGTTTTTTTTTGGGAAAGTTGACATCAACATTGGCGGTTATAACCTCCAATGTGTAATCGCCAATGTTGATTATTAGTGGCGGTTTCTGACCGCCAATAAAGTTCATTTGTGATGGACGTATTTGTGGCAATTTCCGCTTGCAACAGTGGCGGTTGTACAACCGCCACTGTGTTTACAACAGTGGAGGTTATAACCGCCACTGTTGTTAAAAAAAACCACCACAAATCCTTCGTTTTGTTGTAGTGGATGATGACGAGTAGCTGGCATTCCTTACCCAGGAATGCATACTCTAGATGGTCGGGCAGCTCCTTCAAATCGAGTTCTGGCGGATTCTCATATGAGGTAGTGATCCGACTTGATGCTAGCTCGATGTGTGTAGGCGCATTAATGGGTGTGAAAGTCGCCTTCTGTTCGTCTAACTCATCTTGCCATAGGCGCTGCTCTGGGTCTTCTAATGCACTGTCAATTCCTGAAATCAAACACAACTCTAGCGGATCACTAGATAAAGCATTAGTAACGAAGTTGGCCGAAGCCAACTCTAGGGGATCAACAGTATAACAACTATCATCTTGAGCAACAGAGTATCGCATGCTATCTTTAATGTGGAATGTAACACTTTCCTGTCCTACACTTAAAGTAAACATGCCTTGTTTGCAGTTAATGTTTGCACCAGCAGTTGTTAAAAAGGGTCGTCCTAGGATCAATGTTCCGCCTAACTCACGGGTATCTAGAACAACAAAATCTGCACTTATGGTAAAAGGGCCACAGACAGCTACGTCTTCTATTACACCCCTTGGCAGTTTGACAGACCTATCGGCTAACACGAGATGCAAAGTAAGTGGCTTTAGTTTCCCTAGGTTCATCTTTTCATATAGATAAACAGGCATAACATTAATAGAAGCACCAGAACCAGCCAGACTACGGTCAATTTTAATGCCATTAATAATGCATGGTAATGTAAAAGGACCGGGATCAGAACACTTAGCTGGGGGTGGTGGCGGCTGTCTTATGGGAGATGGCACACCGAAGAGAGAAGTGCATTCGTTAGTGAGGGTGACCGAGTATGCCTCTCCGTTCTTCACTTTCTTCATGAGATCCTTAAAGAACTTCCCAAGAGGTGGTATGATCTCTACAGCTTCTGTGACTGGTATCTTGATCTCTGCAGTATTAAGAACATTGTACCACTTCTTGACTGAGTGTCGTGGTCCTTAGCCTTGCTCATTGCAGCTTTTGGGAAGGGAATCCGAGGTATGTATGGCGCCAAAACGGGTTCAAGAGCTGTCTTGGGCGGAGGAGGAACCGATGCTTCTTCTTCCTTTTCCGTGATGTCTTCAATCTCTGGCATATCCATGACAGCACTGATATCTGGTATCATGTCAGGTTCCAAAGCCTTTGGGTCGGTTGTGTTGCTTTCCGCTCCTGGTGGTAATAGCTTGAGCGAGCTCGCTCCTTGTACCTAGATCCGCTTGAAATGCTGTTTGATTAAGGAAAGGATGGCTAGTGAAAAGTCTTGTCATATTGCTTATTGCATCTTCTATTCTTTGGCTTTGAGCTCTCTATCGTTGATTGAGTACAGCTTGAGCTTTTAACTGAATGTCGTGGTCGTCGAGTCTGCTCATGATCTGGTCAAACTTCTTCTCATAATCTATATCTCTGTTATAATACGGCTTTGCTTGAAACTGTTGATGTCCTCCAATGAATCCCGGAGGTCTCTGATAAGGATCTACTAACCGGTTGCTCTGGTTCTGTGGCACGTAGTTTCTGTAACCGGCGTAGCCTTTCTGATTGTTGGCGAAACCTTGTTGCACGAAATTGACTTCTTCGGTATACCAGACTTCTGTTTTACCAAAGTTGAGGCAGCTTCCACCGTTATGAGCACAGGTTCCACACCATCCACAGTCAACGAAAAAGATGGTAGCTGACGGGGGATCGAGAGGAATACCGGCTGCCTGTAGATGTTTCTGAAATTCTGCCTTGATCTGGTCTGCAATGCTCAGCTGACTCTTGGTTCCTTCTCTTTGTCTCTCCCAGTTTCTAGATTTTAAAGCACAGCTAGCAAAATGCAGAAGAGTATCTTGAGGAGTAAGGGCGGTGCAATCTCCGCCAGCTAGGGAGTTGACCCACTTTGCAGATTCTTCGCGCATACCACGAGCAAAGAATTCAGCTAGCTGCCTTTGTTCATACCCATGGTGGGGACAGTTGAAAAGAAGGGATTGAATTCATTCCAAGTGTCGTACAGGCTTGCATCTTCTCTCTGAGTGAACCTTGAGATGTGGTCCTTGTAAGCAGTTGTCCTTGCTGGAGGAAAGTACTCTTCAACAAAATCTTGAGCTAATGTCTCCCAGTTAGTGTAATGACCAGGTGGTTTGCTTCCAAGCCACTGCTTAGCTGCACCTCTGAGAGAAAACGGAAAAGCTCGGAGACATAAAGCGTTCTTATTGAGGTTTCCAGACTTATCATCTATATGTGTGCAGGGATTATAAGTCTAAGTTTCACAGACAGCCAGAAAGTCAGCTATATGTGTGCAGGGATTATCATCTGGCTTTCCTTCGAATTGTACGTCCCTAGAGATTAGTCCCAGGAAGGGGATCTTGATCTCATAGTCAGGATCATTGTCATCATGAGGTACGACGATAGGAGACCGAACGTTAGACGCGTTCGGCTTGCTGTAGTCCGCAAGACTCTTTGGAGCAGCCATTGCGGTAAGGGAAGATGGAACGGAAGTGATTCAATTCTGTACTTGCTAAGATCTGCAAGGGACAAAAACAAGCACAACCGGTGTAAAATCAAAGTGTGATGAAAATGAAAGATGGAAAGATAGAAGAATAAAACTGCCAACTCTTCTTTCAACGAAGTAGAAGAGGTCCCCGGCAACGGCGCCAATTTGACTGCAGAATAGCGGTGCGATCAAATAACTGTCAAGCACAAAGCAGGACCGATCATATTCCACGGGCCTCTTCTACTTGCTTACTCAAATATGTTGACAATTAAATTCAAGGTTAAACACTTAGTGCATGGTGAGAGTTCCACGACTTCTATACTAAAAAGTAAAGCAAAATGAAACGAGAATAAAAAGCAGGAATAAAAGAGATTGATTGATTGACTTTCACAGACGACATGTGAGCTTAGACTTCGAATCCCCCTTAGATCACCAAAGCATTGGCAGTCAACATACCAGCGATTTTCAATTCTAGTTCATTCAGTTCACAGACACCACCATAACTCCTGACCCTTAGGTTTAAGACTGGCGAACGTTCGCTCTATCCAATCTAGCTACCACGATTAATTAGTCGCCCGGGTACAGTCGCCTCTCGCAATGACATAACTAACTGGTGTAATTACTGACGAATTATGAGTTACTCTTGTAGTGGATTAACCCTAATTAGTTCCTACGAAAGGCACACTCCAATGATTAGGTTAATTGTTCGATTTGGTGTTTTAAAGTAAGGCGAGCGTTCGCTTCTATCCTTAGCATAACAAGAATCTAATCTAAGTGGCCAAACCAGATAAGAAACACAGAGAACAAAGAACAAATCAAACATGAAGGAGAAACTGAATCAATTTCGAATCTAATCACCGCCGATCCGTGACCGCTTTAAAGCTCTGGGTCACTTAGGGTTCATCTAATCTAAGCTCCACGAGTTTAGCTACTCATATTCAATACAGAAGGATCAAAGAAGAACAAAGAATACATCTCAAATAGGAAAGATAGAGAAGAACTGTAAAACCTAATTTCGACGAATCCTTGCAGCTTCAATCTGTTGGATCTTCAATTCCTAGCACTGGTTCTCCGAGATGGATGGATGTCGTCATGATCCGTTCCTGGCTCCTCGAACTCTTTTCACTCTTTTTCTCTCTAGTCTAAGTCTTGGAATTTTCGTCCAAAAGTTTCAGTTATGAGATATTTCATTCAGCCGCCAATTTTAGTATTTAAACCTAACCGCAGCACTGCCGGATTTGCCTTGAGTTTTTGCCGAAAATTGGTGGAGTTTTCGGCGAAAACTTACTTGTAAAATGGTCGAGTGCCAGCTGAGTTCTCTTGTGATTTTCGGACGCCGGGGTTCTCGACGAAAACTTGGAGTTTTCGCCGAAAACTTCTTCTTGTCAGCACTGCCGATTCCTTCATGAATTTTCACCGAAAACCTTGATGGTTTTCACCAAAAATTCTAGTGTAAAACGGGGCAGGATTTTGGTTTGACTTGATTGACTCCTTGAATCGATTCTGGTGCGGTTCCTCGAGCTTCCAACGCCTTAGACACGTCCTTGGCTACTTATTTGACGGCAAAAACCTGTGTTACATAGAAACACTAGAAAACCATCAAATAGACCCGAAACGGGCCAAGGTAACATCAATGGCATGAGATAGAGCGAATGATTGAATATTAGCTATTCTACCCTAAAACCCATGTCTTAAGCAAGGAAATGTCGCTTAAATGAGGCTGATAATCACGTCAAATCGAGTGTCATCACCACCATAACTCCTGACCCTTAGGTTTAAGACTGCGAACGTTTGCTCTATCCGATCTAACTACCAAGATTAATTAACCGCCCGTGCGTTCGCTTCTGCAATGGGAAACTAACTAGCACGATTACTAGTGATTAATGAGTTACTCTGGCAGTGGATTAACCCTAACTGGTTCCAACAAAGAGAAATTGTTCCAATGAATAGGTTAACTGTTGATTTGATGTTTTGAAGTGAGGCGAATGTTCGTTACTATCCTCAGCTTAACAAGAATCCAATCTAGGTGGCCAAACCAGAAAAGAAACACAATAACGGAGAACAAACCAAAGATGCAAGAAGAACTGTCTGAATCTGAATCTAATTATCGCCGATCCGTGACCGCTTTAAAACCCTTGGTCACTTAGGGTTCATCTAATCTAAGCTCTACAAGGTTTAGCTACTCATATTCGACACAAAAGAATCAAAGACAAACAAAGAATACATCTTCAAACAGGGAGAACAAAGAAGAACTGTAAAACCTAATTTCAGTTGAATATGTGAAGCTTCAATCTCCTGGATCTTCAACTCCTAGCACTGAGCTCCCCGAGATGGAAGGATGGCATCACGATCTCTCCCCGGCTCCTCGAACTCTCTTCACTCTGTCTGTTTTCTGAATTCTGGGAAATTAATCCTTGGAAAAAGTGTCTTCATTGTGGCCGCCGATTCTATATTTATAGGGTTTTCAAATCCCAGCCGAAAAAAGGAAATAGTTTTCGGCGAAAAGTTTGGGAGTTTTCGCCGAAAACTTCAAGTGAAACCCCGGGTGGATCTCTAGTCTTCGACTGACCAACTTGTGCCATAGTTTTCGGTCGAGAACTCTGGAGTTCTCCTCTAGAACTTCTTTCTCCCGGCAGGCAGTGATATTATCTGCATACTTTTCGGCGAAGACTTGGAAGTTTTCACCGAAAACTTCTGTGCAAAGTAGGGGTTAATTTGTCGTAACTCGAAAGCTCATTGGGTTGATTTTGGGTCAATTCCTCTAGAATCCTTTGCTTCCCAAGCTCATCTGTGGCTACGTATCCGACGGCAAAAAGCTGTGTAATCTTAAAACATCAGAAAACCATCAAATAGACCCATAACGGGCGAAAGTAACCAAAATGGCAAGAATTAGAGCAATAGGTGAAAACATACTAAATTGCCCTAAAACCCGAGATTCAAGCAACAAAATGTAGCTTAAATGAGGCTAATAATCACGTAAAATTGAGTGTCATCAAATACCCCACACTTAAGCCTTTGCTTGTCCTCAAGCAAACTGAACTAGAACGCACTCAGATTCACAAATGACGAGATTGATCAAGTTAAGGTTCAAGCTATCATATTGAATTATTAGACCGCTACCTCTAGAACAAGTGACCTAACATGCATACACATCAACCAAACAACCTGGTCTCTTTAAATATCTGCACACAAACAAGTAGTAAACCCAAATCATGCACGAATCTGACCTAACTGACCAGACTTCTCACACAGACAATATTTGGTACAAGGGAACTCTCGCACTCTGTGTTTAGGGACGTGTTTCTGCTCTCAATCACTTTCTCGATCGAAGTATGTCATATGTTTGCAATTCGACCACAATCTCCACCACTTTGTCAACACGAGTGACTAGTCAAAAGGACTTTTGCAAGGGACTGTAACGATTCCTACACTACAAGGGTTTATAATGAGATGGATGAAGGGATGAATGATGGAATTGGCTTAGGTGCGGTGCAGCTTTCGACTAACTTCCCTCGAATCTAGCCTATAACTTCCTACCATCTAACCAAACACGGGTGGAATAGTGTACGCTCGTCCTATGATACCCTCAAGCAACCTAGCACTTTGTTATATTTTTTTCAAAATTTCTGAATTTTTTTGACTTTTCTTTACATTTTCTCTTGACTTCGTTATTCCATATGTAGGGAGAAGAACCTTATTGAACTATACTACTAACTTTGAAACTGTGTACTCTTTTGATTTTTTTTCAAATTTTTTTTCTTGTGCGATTATTTTTCTTTTAGTTGCTAGAGGGGTTTACACGTTTGGACATAATAGTTAAGAGCACTTGTTTAATGGCTATAGGCAGGTTATCACAGACCGACTTTCGGTAGGCTAATCTAGAACTACAACCACAAGGGATCAATGGGGTGATAAAAAATGGGGATTAGCTGTAATGTATAACGAACCGAAAGAATGGCCAAGTTCAAGGGTTTACACCTAATGGATTTAATGTTAGGTTGGCTATCTAGCTTAAGTAGCTTCAACTAGGTGCCTCTGTCCTCCTAGAACTTGTGTCATCGGGTGCTCTCGACTTGGTCTAATGCAAATTCTAACTCATTCAAAGTACGAGAAAGTCACTCAAAAAGAATTGAAATTGCAAGTTTATGTGCAATGGATCAAAAACTCATAGTTGGTTTGCTAGTCAGATTCAGTCATTCTCATGCAATCAAAGTGAAATACTACAAGTGCGATGAATTTTTCTGTTCTGACCAAGAAATTTAGTATCAATGCAACAAGTTGGTTACCGGTTCTAGGTTAAGCAGTCTAAGCATCATTATGAAAAATTGAAGACTAACTTAACATCACACGTCAAGAATCGAGCAATTCTAAGCTAGAGGAATAGGAATGCAACACGAAATTCACACAGTAAGGCAATCAAGATCGGTTCACTAGCATCCTACCCCATACTTAGATGGTTCTGTGTCCTCACAGGACTAAAGTAGGATAGAGAGAAACAGAGAACCTGGAAGAAGATGGTTGGTGTAGTGGATGAGCTCAGAGAACTAGAGTGTAGTAGAGTAGCAGCTAACCGAGTCCTGACAAAGACTAAAACATCGAAAGAAAAGAAATATCAAAAGGATACTGGAACAAGTGCCCCAGATCCACATAGAAAAAGTAGGATCGAGATCCGAAAAGAAGAAATAGAAAGAAAAGAAAAGGATACGACCTGATCACTGTCCCTCAGGTGGGGGTGGTGGTGGAGCAATGTCGAGGCGCTCACTCACCTGTTGCCACCAGGCCAGCTCTGCTTGGTGTCGGCGTTTTGCTCGACCATGAATTGTTGCAGTAGGAATCATCTCGCATCCTGTGTCCTCTCGTGCTCTACCCGGTCCTTCTGCCCTTGATGGGAACTAGAGGAGTAATCCCGTTGCCATTAATCCATGCGAACTAGTCGCTCACCATGTGGGTCTGAGGGCTGCGATGGTGGAGGAGCAGGCGCCGGTGTGGGAAAATTTAATCCAGAGAATGGTGTGTAGACGTCGAGACTCACCAAAAGGTTGAGGCCACGTGCGATAGCGAGTTCCGCTCCAATGTGATCAACCTCGATGCTGGGAAGGCTGGGGTCCCACTTGTCACGAATCCAGAGTGTGTCAATCAGACAAGAGACGAAGGGTCTGCCAGGAAGGGCAGTGGGTAGTTTCTTGGTAGTTGTGCGCTTATGAAAGAAATGAGCTAGCCACCATCCTGGGTGAAGGCGTGCGAACTCCTCGACGGCACGGAAGATAATGAACTCTTCCAGGGATATGTGGCGTCGGGCTTCCTTGCTGCAATAACACAGAGAACGAGTCCAAACATAATGAAGGAATTTGAAAAAGGGGTGGGCAATGTTACCTACTGTGGTCCGGCTGGGATCGGATTCGGGATCACCAGAGATGAAGCGCCAGACGTCCGGATATGGGTCATGTCTCACCGAGTTCATCTCTTCAAAACTGAGGAAAGCTTCCGATGACGTTAGTTTTACCGCGTTTATCTTGCAACATTTGAGCGAAATTCCCCTTGTTTGACACCTTATTGTGATGTTTTCGAGTGAGTTTTGTGAAAATTGTGTTTTATTTCCCGTTAGCCCTCTTTTGGGTTGTTTTTAATGAGATATTAGGTTACCATATTGTGGATGACCTTTCTACGAGCTTGATGCTTCAAATGGGGACCAATTTGGAGTACAAACGAGGTGGGGAGCATCGAAAGAAGTAAGGAGTTGGAAATGTTTCTTGTCCCAGCTCAAAAAGTGCTCATTTTGTGGTAAAATGTGCGCCGACGCACTTTTTAAGTGTTGCCAGGCACACTTTTGCAATTACATTCGGCGGAATTTTTCCTCAGCAGAAAAAAGTGCCACTTTTGAAGAGAAAAGTGCTCAGGCGCACGTTTCAACCCATCCAAGCGCACTTTTGGAAATTTTTCAGCTTTTTTGACGAAAAAAGGGTTTTAAACCCAATGAGGAGTTTTAGAGAGATACTTTTTACTTCAATTTTTTCTCTTCTTCACCGACGAACCAGACACTCTCGGAGGAGAAGACGGAGCTTTAAAAACGCGATTGGGCGAGAAGAAGTAAGGATTAGCTCGGTAGATTTCTTGAGTCGTCAGGATTAGGATTTCTCGGAGTAAGATGTCTTCTTCTCCAGTTTTCTTTTCTCTTGTTTCTCTGATTTCTTCTTTCGCTATGTCTGGCTAAAGTCTTTAGGTTAGTTCAGATTAGATGAAGTTTTAGTCAAATTTTGTATGGATGATGTCGAGTTCTTAAACCGTTAATGTTAATTGAGGTTAATTCAGACTTATATGGGATTTATCCTTAACCCTAACTTGAAGCTATAAGAATTCACAGATTGACCATATCATAAAATTTGCTTCATCTTTGATTTCGCGGTTCTGACCATGGACGTGAGTCATTCTAGGGTCTATGAGGTCATTGAAATTTGTCGATGTCTTGACCATAGGGCCGTTGAAATCAGTCTCTTTGCATTACTTTGTGACATTTCATCGTTCTTCGTGCATTCTTGACAATTTGCGAGTTATCTTGACCATAGGAACTTGTAGGTTCGATAGGATAGTTCTCTGCGTCCTGACCATGGAGTAGAGATTGTCAAAGGAAATGTCGAGTCATTAAGTCTGTTGAAACCGAAATTTCATTGCATGATCCGTCTAGATCGAGCTAGAGCGGATTCGAGTCTGTATAAATGCCTTAGTCATTATTTGAAGCTCCAACTTGTTTGCCTATTTTGATTGGTTTAATTTGCATTTTTAGATATTTAGTTCATTCACCACCAATTCCAAACCCAACGTTTAAACTCGATTAGCTTTAACCCACATCATTGAGTAATAGAGAAAGGAAGACCCCTTGGGAAATAATGATCTCGCTAGAGCGATCTAGTGAGTAAAACTAGTGCACGTTAATTTGCGCACCAAGGTTTTGGCGCCGTTGCCGGGGACTTTTCGTTTTCTAGGAAAGGCATTGTGAGTTTAAGCTTTTCATTCATTCTTTTTATCATCTCTTTTCTCTCCATCTTTATCATGATTTACCTGGGTAGTGCTCTTGAGTTTTGAGATGCAGGACTACAGGTTCGATAGCAACCAAGGGTGGTACAACAATGGAATGCAACTTAATGATTACAATCAAGAGTGGGGTATATCAGGGCAACCACCTATGCCAAACTGGAATGAGGAACCACCACCCTTGTCTTTCTGGCCAGAGCCACAAGCTACACACTACCACCAAGATTATGAGGAGGAATATCTACATCCGCCCCAGTACCAACAGTAGGAGTCTTATACAGATTTTCTCTTGAAGCAGATCGTTTCAACTCTACAAACTCCTGATGTTGTGGACGTCGAGATTGAGCAACAGAATCAACTGATGGAAGAAGATGCTCGAGATTTCTTCGAAGAAGAAAATGATAATCTAGCCCATGACTGTTGTGAGTGAGAGGTATCTGATGAAGAATCTTTGACAATGGTGGTAGATGAAGATGTGGAGCTTATCCATCTTGCAATTGAAGCGGAAGATGAGCACGTGGATGTCGAGAAGTCAACCTCATTGGTAATTCAGACAACCGAAACTGAAGAGGGCAATGATTCTGAGGCGTATGTGCTCAACTACCAGAACAACTTGGATGACAGTGGTGTGGAGCAGCTGCAATCATCGATTATAACACACCATACTATCTCTTTCCTCCTCTAGTAGGAAAATTTGAGAAGAAAAGGTCATCCGAGCAGAACCAGGATCTACTTGAGTGATGACGCTCGATTTGACGTGATTATCAGCCTCATTTAAGCGACATTTCTTTGCTTAAGACATGGTTTTTAGGGTAGAATAACGAATATTCAATCGATTGCCCTATCTCGTGCCATTTGTGTTACCTTGGCCCGTTTTGGGTCTATTTGATGGTTTTCTAGTGTTTTTATGTTAGCACAGGTTTTTGTCGTCAAATAAAGTAGCCAAGGTCATGTCTAAGGTGTTGGAACCTCGAGGGATTGCACCGGAATCGATCAAAGGAGCCAATCAAGTTCAGAAAATTCCTGCCCGGTTTACAAATGAATTTTCACCGAAAATACCCTAGTATTTTTGGCGAAAATATCAGCACAAATCAACTAATGTCCGGCTGAAGGAGTTTTCGGCGAAACCGTTGAGTTTTCGAACCGAAACAAAAATCACAGGAGAATGCAACCGAAGGGCCATCCATTCACACTATAATTTTCAGCGAAAATACCTTGTTATTTTTGGCGAAAATATCAGGCAAATCCGGCCAATCTAGGGTTAAGTATAAATACTTAACCGGCGGCCCAGAACAGAATATACATCATAATATACTTTTCAAAATCAGAATTCGAAGAATTGTCTGAAGTTCTGGAGCGAAGAGTTAGAGTTCGAAGAGCCGGAAAGAGATCGTGACGCCATCCCTTCCACCTCGGAGACTCGGAGCTAGGAGTGCAGTTTACTGAAGATCGAAGTCTGTCAGAGTCGTGTAAATTAGGTTTTTAAGATTCTATTCTATTCTTCCTCTGGATGATGAACTCTTTCTTTGTCTTAGATTCTTTTGTGATAAACATGAGTAGCTAAACTCGTTAGAGCTTAGACTAGATGAACCCTAAGTGACCCAGGTCTTTAAAGCGGTCACGGATCGGTGGTGATTAGATTCGAAATTCAATCAGTTTCTCTTTCATGTTCGATTTGTTCTTCATTGTTCATGTTTCTTGTCTGGATTGATCACCTAGATTAGATTCTTCTTAAGCTAAGGATAGAAGCGAACGCTCGCCTTACTTTAGAACATCGAATTGAACAATTAACCTTATAATTGGAGCGTGCCTTTTTAGGAACCGGTTAGGGTTAATCCACTACAAGAGTAACTCATAAATCGTTAGTAATTGCACCAGTTAATTAAGTTGTTGCGAGAGGCGACCGTACCCGGGTGACTAATTAATCTTGGTAGTTAGAACGGATAGAGCGAACGTTCGCCGGTCTTAAACCTAAGGGTAAGGAGTTATGGTGGTGTCTTAGTGATTGATTGAATGAGAATCGAAATTCGCTGATCTGTTGATTGCCAATGCTCTGGTGAACGAAGGGGGATTCAAAGTCTAAGTTCGTCTGTCATCCTTGTTTTCAACCCTAATTTTTAATTTTCTCTACATTTCTTAGAATTAGAAGTCGTGGAACTCACACCATGCACAAAGTGCTTGCATTCGAGTATTTTGCTAATTTTTTGAGTAGTCAATCATAAAAGGCCCGTGGAATACGATCTACCCTAGCTTTTGTAGCTTTGTTAGTTTATTTGTGTGAATCGCCAAGACAGGTTCACCATTGAGCATCATCGATTGCATCATGCTCCTTTTGACGTGCTATTTGGAACTAAACCGCCAGCCTGAAGAAGCTGTTTGACTTCAAGGAACTCTTGAGTTGGGGTCCATAATCAGGTATCGTCTAGCTCAAAGACGTTTAAGAAAGAGCGCTTCATGGGAGACAACCCATGTCTGGAGTCTGTTTTGAGTTTTTTTGAGTCAGTTGTTTTATTTTTGTGTTGAACTTTTGTGGTTTTTGAGTCAGTGGTCTATTCTTTACTTTGAATGCTCTGATCTTGTTGTGAGGTTCTCTCCTATTTCAGGCTGTCCTTAGCTTCCGCCATGACTGTCCGCCGGTACTTAACTCATGCTTTCTCCGACATCCTCGTGTTCACCTTTCGGTAACCCTGTACACTCTATTTCTACATTTTATTATGTGGTCCATTGAGGACAATGCCCAGTTTAAGTGTGGGGTGGGGTGTTTATTTGCATGTTTTGTCATTCGATAGGCGGTGATTGTGCCTTGTTTTGGCACTCTTTCACAGCTTCCCATTCTCTTTAGCAAGTAACTTTTCACATTGCTTAATATCTTCTTGGAGTTGCTTGCCGTTTTCCATATGGTGAGATTGATTTGGTGCTTTAGCTGTGACCAAATGTGTGTGTGAGAACCCATATTATGACCATCTCCCACTCTTATTGCTTTTAGTTTTCTAGAAACTTTCCCTTATCGTGTTAGTGAATAGTTGACTTTGTAATGTGGAAGACTTTGTCTATCTGATGCTCAAATTCTCTAGTTCAATGCCTTGATCGAGTCTAGATAAGGGATCTTTTAATTTCATGCTTTAAGTTGTTGTTGATGTTCCCAATCAGAGAAAATCTGAAAAATGAATGGTTTGGTATTAAAGTTGTGGGGCGATTCACGAGCTGGCATACGTGCCCGCCCATTGCTGTAGTCCCAAAGGGAAGTCTCAACGTGGCATTCTTCTTCTAACCTACTCCCGATCGTGGCTGGGGTCTAGGATAACGCGGAATTCTAAAGGTTTTCGGCTGCTCCATACCTAGTATACACCGTACCGGCCATTCGAAAATAAGACTTGAAAAAGAAAAAAAAGGAAAAAAAGAAAAAAATGAAATGCTCTTTAATTTTGTTCAAGTCGGTTCCCTTGTCTAGCAAGTGTTGGGTTGCGTCATAGAGTAAGTGTAGCGGAAGTAAGTATTGTCTTGCCTTTATCAAGTCAGGTTGTTCACTAGCTCGTTAAAGTCTTGTTCCTATTTTAATCCGGCAAAGGTTTGGTTTTAATTGTGTGGTCAGTCGGGTAATCCTCTTGTTTGATAGAAGCACCATATACATCATTCTAGGACCCAAGAGGTTTTCGGTTTGCTCTTTCAAGTTGGTGCAGAGTTGTGTTAGAGTTCTTGTTTGCGGACAAACAAAAGTTTAAGTGTGGGGTGATTTGATGACGATAGATTTACCGCGTTTATCTCGCCACATTTGAGCGAAATTCCCCTTGTTTGACACCTTATTGTGATGTTTTCGAGTGAGTTTTGTGAAAATTGTGTTTTATTCCCCGTTGGCCCTCTTTTGGGTCGTTTGATGTGTTCTCAAGTTGTTTTATGAGATATTAGGTTACCATATTGTGGATGACCTTTCTACGAGCTTGACGCTTCAAACGGGGACCAATTCAGAGTACAAACGAGGTGGGGAGCATCGAAAGAAGTAAGGAGTTGGAAATGTTTCTCGTCCCAGCTCAAAAAGTGCTCATTTTGTGGTCAAATGTGCGCCGGCGCACTTTTTAAGTGTTGTCAGGCGCACTTTTGCAATTACATTCGGCAGAATTTTTCTTCAGCAGAAAAAGTGCCACTTTTGAAGAGAAAAGTGCTCAGACGCACTTTTCAACCATTCCAGGCGCACTTTTGGCAATTTTTCAGCTTTTTTGACGAAAAAAGGGTTTTAAACCCAATTTTGAGGAGTTTTAGAGAGATACTTTTTACTTCAATTTTTTCTCTTCTTCCCCGACGAACCACACACTCTCGGAGGAGAAGACGGAGCTTTAAAGACGCGATTGGGCGAGAAGAAGTAAGGATTAGCTCGTTAGATTTCTTGAGTCGTCAGGATTAGGATTTCTTGGAGTAAGATGTCTTCTTCTCCAGTTTTCTTTTCTCTTGTTTCTCTGATTTCTTCTTTCGCTATGTCTGGCTAAACTCTTTAGGTTTGTTCAGATTAGATGAAGTTTTAGTCATATTTTGTATGGATGATGTCGGGTTCTTAACCCGTTAATGTTAATTGAGGTTAATTCAGACTTATATGAGATTTCTCCTTAACCCTAATTTGAAGCTCTAAGAATTCGCAGATTGACCATATCGTAGAATTTGCTTCATCTTTGATTTTGCGGTTCTGACCATGGACGTGAGTCATTCTAGGGTCTAGGAGGTCATTGAAATATGTCGGTGTCTTGACCATAGGGCCGGTGAAATCAGTCTCTTTGCATTACTTTGTGACATTTCGTCGTTCTTCGTGCATTCTTGACAATTTGCGAGTTATGTTGACCATAGGAACTTGTAGGTTCGATAGGATAGTTCTCTGCATCCTGACCATGGAGTGGAGATTGCCAAAGGAAATGTCGAGTCATTAAGTCTGTTGAAACCGAAATTGCATTGCATCATCCGTCTAGATCGAGCTAGAGCGGATTCGAGTCTGGACAAATGCCTTAGTCATTATTTGAAGCTCCAACTTGTTTGCCTGCTTTGATTGGTTTAATTTACATTTTTAGATATTTAGTTCATTCACCACCAATTCCAAACCCAACGTTTAAACTCGATTAGCTTTAACCCACATCGTTGAGTAATAGAGAAAGGAAGACCCCTTGGGAAATAACGATCTCGCTAGAGCGATCTAGTGAGTAAAACTAGTGCGCGTTAATTTGTGCACCAGCTTCCGTGAGGATGGCATGGGGGTCAAAAAGGAGAGCGAACTCGTTGAGGGTCTTCTCGTACTGGACTCCACTGAGATGGAAGCGGATACACTTCAGGAGTCGATGGGGTTTCTGCGTGGCCCAGTCAAACGAGCTCTAGAATTCCTGGAGGGCGACCAAAGGGCAGGTGGAGCTGGAGGCGGTTGGAGCTCGCAATCCGGTTATCTCGAGGGCGCGGTAAATGCTGGCGTGCCATCCCTGGTGATGACTTTTGATGCTGTCCAGAGAGAGGATAGCCACCTTGGCAGGAGGAATGTCCTTGATCTTGTTGTAGGTCACCCGGTGTGCTAGAGGAATGGAGGTGATGAACGGATGGGGGCCCTCGGTGGGGATGCGAGCTGGAGTGTTGGAGAGAGGTACTTATGGGCTCACGGCTCTCGGGGAAGAGGAGGAGGAGGCCGGAGCTCTGTCCATCTGGGCCTTTGTTCGTCACTCTCAGTCGGCGCCAGTAGTTTTAAACTTGCCGGGGTTTTGAAAAGGGAAACTCAAAGCAAACATGATGAGAACAAAGTAGCCTCACCACACACTTAGTCGAACATCTCAGTTTCATAAGGAAACGAGGAGAACCGAGTGGGGATAGGCCAATCAAACAACTAATAACTAAAACTCATGCACACAGGGTAGTCAACGCACATCACTCATACAAAGCTAGACCGACAAGTGTGAAAAATTCGGCAATGTAAGCGTGGCTAATTACGATAAAAGGGCACCCCAAGGAACAATCAAAGGCTCAACAACATTTAACAATCACTAGGCACGGGGAGGAATGAGGCGGGCAATTATAAGGGTTCCAAAATTGTAACGTCAAACTGCAAGTTTGCAACAGTCAATACCACACTAGAATCATCTAATAGGCATAGTAAATCACGTTCAATTATCATCAATTCAGGGCACAACATTCATTGAGCAACCTAGATCACCTAGGTTCAAACAATTCAACAAAGATCACATCGAACAGCGGGCACGCAAATCGAGGTAGACCGAAAAGTCAATCGATGTCAAACTCAACGAAATTCAGCAATCTAAAAGGAAAAAGATTCGCAATGAAAAACTCAACAACTAACCTTGAAGACATGGTGGATGAAAACGAACGAGAAAAGAGGAATCAGTGAAAAACTTCAAAACGGCAGTTCAGGCGGAACCGAAGCTAGAGAGCTCCAATTCGGGTGATCTAGGTGTCAAAACGTTCAGGGGAGCGAGGGGAAGGGTGCGGCAGCAGGCGGCGGCGATCATAAATGGCGGTGAAGAGGTCCGAGATCAGCGGCAGCGAGAGGGAAAAGAAAAGGGGGCCGCTGCAGGTTTAATTTTTTTTGGAGGAGAGAGAGAAGAAGGTTCAGAAAAACAGACTTAAAAGAAGGGGGAAAAGTTTTTGGATTTTTCTGGAAATTTTTGGCGAAAAGAGTGAAAGTTTTCACCGAAGAAAAAGGTTGAAAAATTGTCTGCCGGTTTTGAGAAAAGTTTTCGCCGAAAAGGGCAGACTTTTCATCGGAAAGAATTCGAAAACTGTCAGAAATTCACAGAAGGTTTCAAAAAGTTATTTTCGCCGAGAAGTAGTGCGATTTTTGGCAAAAACTAAGACCTGCAGTTTTAAAATATTTTCCAAAATTCCGGCAGACTTTGGAAAATCAAAACAAAATCAACGGAGGTCTGAACAACCCCAAATTAATTGAAACTGAATCGAGGACACACAGCACACACACGAAAAATAGAAGACCACACAAAGTACACTTTTGGCTCCCCCGAACCGACTCTAGAAATGACACTGACTAAAAAATTTAAAAACTGACCCCAGCCGTGGGTTGCCTCCCACGAAGCGCTCTTGCTTAACGTCCTTGAGCTGGACGATACCTGGATGGTGGTCATGGGGTCGAATTGAAGTGGTGAACGTCAATCAGAGTAGAGACTAGGCCTTGGAGATATCTCTTGAGCCTACGACCATTTACCACAAATGGTTCTTGATCTGATCCTTTTATTTTGACAGCTCCCAGTGGTGTTTGCTTAATGACCGTGTAGGGGCCGGACCATCGGAACTTCAACTTCCCAGGAAAGAGCTTCAGGCGGGAGTTGTACAGAAGGACCTGATCTCCGGCGTAGAAGTGCTTCTACTCTATCAGATGAGAATCATAAATCTTCTTGGTCCATTCCTTATAAAGCCTTGTGCTTTCATAGGCATTAAGGCGGTGTTCTTCGAGTTCGTCTATCTACATAAACCTCTTGTCTCCTACAAACTCAGGACGCAAGTTCAAACCTTTAATAACCCTTAACGCCTTGTGCTCAAGCTCGACAGATGGCATGCTTTGCCATAAACGAGCCAATACGGTGAAGTACCGATAGGAGTCTTGAAGGCAGTTCGGCACGCCCATAAGGCCTCATCGAGCTTAGAGAACCAGTACTTTTGAGACCGGCCAACTGTTCTATCAAGAATCCGCTTGAGCTCAAGGTTTGTCACCTCCGCTTGACCGTTAGCTTGAGGGTGATAAGCGATGGACATACAATGGGTGACGCCAAAATGCTTGCATACCCGAACAAAGTGTCCATGGAAGTGGGTGCCCCTATCGCTTATAATGAAGCGTGGGGAACCAAAACGAGTGAAAAGACGTTGAAGGAACTTCCCCACCACTCTTGAATCATTAGTGGGTAGGGCTTCCGCCTCTGCCCACTTAGAAACATAATCGACGGCTACAAGAATATACTTGTTTCCGTTGGAGGTTGTAAAGGGTCCCATGAAATCAATCCCCGAAACATCGAAAATTTCAATAGTTAAGGAAATGTTTTTAGGCATCTCATAGCAGTTTGAAATGTTACCTGACCTTTGGCACGCATCACAATGGTGGCAAATTCATCACAGTCACGGAATGTAGCCGACCAAAAGAATCCAGTTTCCAGCACCTTCCGTGCGGTCCGATTTCCTCCAAAGTGTCCTCTAAACTGGCCTTCATGTCATTGTCGCATGTTGTCGGTTGCCTCGTCAAGTGAAACACATCTTCTAATCATTCCGTCGATTCTGAAAGGTCATCCCAGAAGTATAACTTGGAAATCTTGATTAGCCTGCTTCTCATATTATGGTTGAATCCTTCTGGAATGGTACCAGAGGCAAGGTAGTTGGCGGTGGCTGCGTACCACGGCTCATCTGATGCGGTCGCCTTACTCAGGGTCTGAGCGTGGTGAATTGCCTATGGTTCAATGGCTATGCTATTCACCTGTTCTTGATATTCAAGACGCGACAGCTCATCAGGGAAAGAATCATCAATGTGAGTGTTAGGGGACTTACCTGGTTGGGATTCCTCCAATCGGGATAGGTGATCGGCGGCTACGTTTTCAGCTCCCTTCTTGTCCTTGATTTCTATGTAAAATTCTTGAAGTAAAAGCACCCAACGAATCAGTCTGGGCTTTGAGTCCTGCTTTGCTAGAAGGTGGCGCAGAGCAGCATGAACGGTGTAAACAATGGTATGCGAGAGCACTAGATACTGTCTGAACTTGTCGAACGAGAATACAATAGCGAGGAGCTCCTTCTCTGTCGTGGTGTAGTTTCGTTGAGCATCGTTAAGAGTTTTGCTAGCGAAGTAGATTGGATGGAATCTCCTCTCTTTCCTCTGTCCCAGAATGGCCCCAACCGTGAAATCACTAGCATCGCACATGATTTCAAAGGGGAGGTTCCAGTCAAGTGCTGTGAGGATTGGTGCGGTGGTGAGCATGCTTTTCAAGATCTCAAAGGCTTCAAGGCAAGCCTTGACGAACACAAACGGTACATCCTTCTCCAAGAGCTTGGTCATTGGGAGAGTTATCTTGGAGAAGTCCTTGATGAATCTTCGGTAGAATCCTGCGTGACCAAGGAAGCTACGAACTGTCTTGACAAAGGAAGGTGGTGGAAGGCTAGCAATTGTTTCAAGCTTGGCGCGGTCAACTTCTATCCCAAGTCTAGATATCTTATGGCCAAGAACAATACCTTCGGTCACCATGAAGTGACATTTCTCCCAACTTAGAGCTAGATTCGTCTCTTCGCATCGAGCTAGTACCTTATCCAAATTAGCCAGGCATTGAGAGAACGCATCTCCATAAACAGAGAAGTCATCCATGAACACTTCCACAACGTTCTCTACCAAATCCCCAAAGATAGCAAGCATGCATCTCTGAAAAGTGCTGGAGCATTGCACAGTCCAAAGGGAATACGACGATAAGCAAAAGTACCAACCAGGCAAGTGAATGTCATCTTTTCTTGGTCGTCGAGTTCTATCAGAATCTGAAAGTATCCGGACATCCCATCCAAGAAACAGTAATATTCATGGCCAGCTAACCTTTCAAGCATCTGGTCAATGAATGGTAAAGGAAGTGATCCTTCTTGGTGGCATCATTGAGGCGTCTATAATCAATGCAGACTCTCCATCATGTGACGGTACGGGTAGGAATGAGCTCGCCCTTCTGGTTAGGAATCACCGTGATCACTCCCTTCTTTGGGATGACTTGAGTTTGGCTGACCCAAGGGCTATCGGCGATGGGGTAGATAATCCCAGCGTCAAGGAGCTTCAGGACTTCCTTTTTCATGACATCTTGCATCATCGGGTTCAACCGGCGCTGTTGCCTCACCGGTTTGAACTCATCATCTACCACTATCCGATGTTTGCAGAACATCTCGGAGATTCCCCGGATGTCGGATAGTTTCCAGGCTATAGCCCGGACGTGTTTCTTCAACAACATGACCAGGTGCTTCTTCTACCCAGATGACAGTGCGGAGCTGATGATAACTGACAGCTGACACTCCTTCCCTAAAAATGCATACTCTAGATGATCCGGGAGTTCCTTTAATGTGAGATCTAGTGGCTGCTCATATGAGGTGGTGATCTGGTTTGGTATACGCTTGAGAGGTGCCGGTGCAGGGGTGAATGCAGATGCGATTTCTGGTCAGCGAGCTCCTCTTGCCATTGGAGCTGTTCCGGATCATCCAATGCGTCCTCTATACCTGAAATCAAACACAACTCTAGCGGGTCGCTAGTCAAAGCATTCGTAACAAAGTTGGCCAAAGCGAACTCCATAACATCAATTGAGAAACATTTATCATCTTGCACAGAGGAATACTTCTTACTGTCCTTGAGGCGGAATGTTACACTATCATCTTCGACCATCAAAGTCAACGAGCCCTGTTTGCAATTGATATTTGCTCCAGTTGTTGTTAGAAATGGTCGGCCTAGGATAAGTGTGACATCTACCTCTCGGGTATCTAGAACAACAAAATCTGCAAGAATGGTAAAAGGACGACAACGAACAGCTACATCCTCTATGATTCCCCTAAGAAATGTGATGGTTCTATCAGCTAGCACGAGGTGTAAGATAATTGGTTTTAGTTGTCCTAAGTTCAATTTCTCATAAAGATAAGTTGGCATGACGTTAATAGAAGCACCAGAATCAGCTAGACTAAGCTCAATTTTTATATCGTTAATCATGCATGGTAATGTAAAAGCATCAGGATCACGACACTTAGCTGGAGGGGGCGGCGGCTGGTGCAAGAGAGATGGTTTATCAAGGATGTCGGCGTACTCATTGGTTAAGGTGACGGAGAACACATCCCTGTTCTTCACGTTCTTTACTAGATCCTTGAAGAATTTAGCAAGTGGCGGTATGATCTGCACGGCTTCAGTCACTGGTATCTTGATTTCTGCATTCTTCAGAACTGAGTACCATCTTTTGTACTGAGTGTTCAACGTCTTCAACTTCATGGCCTTCGGGTAAGGGATCCTTGGTTGGTAAGGCGCCAAGACTGGCACAGGGGCTGATGTTGTAGGGGGACGCCAAGCTGCTTCATCCTCTCCCTCTTCCTTATTCTCTTCCTCTGTTGTGATGTCCTCAACTTCTGGGATGTCTACAGCAATAGCATCAGGTATCATATCTGGTTCTGGAGCCTTCGGATCAGCTATCTGCTTTCCGCTCCTGGTTGTGATGGCTTTGGCATGTTCGCTCTTCATGAAGGGGTTGCTTTGAAGCGGTGCTTGACTGAAGAGGGGGTTGCTGGTTAGCGGGGTAGCAATACTGTTAACCGTACTTTCTACTCTCTGACTCTGAGCAATTTGTCATTGGTTAAGAGCGGCTTGAGCCTAGAACTGATTATCATAGTCATCGAGTCTGGTCATGAATCGATCAAACTTCCTCTTGAAATCATCTTCTCTGTTATAGTATGGCGTCGAGCGATGAGGCTGGTGTCCTCCAGTAAATCTAGGAAAACCTGGATACAACCCAGATGGTGAGCTGTTCTGATTCTGACCTCTGGGTTTCCCGTAGTTCCGGTAGTCGGAATAACCTCTTTGATTGTTGTCGAAGCCTTGACCAATGAAGTTTACCTCATCAACAGTCCAGGCGTCTGCTCTACCAAAGTTCTGACAACAACCTCTGTTATGTGTACAGGTTCCACACCATTCACAGTCAGCTGCGAAGACCGAAACTGACGGAGGGTTAGTAAGTGCGCTGGCTTTATTCAATTGTTTCTGGACTTCTGCTTCAATCTGTTCTTCAATGTTCCAACGACTTTTTGCTGCTTTGGTTTGTCTCTCCCAGTTCCTCGATTTAAAAGCGCATCTCTCAAAATGGAGGAGGGCAGCTTCGGGTGTGAGAGTGGTACAATCTCCATCACTTAAAGAGTTGACCCATTTTGACGATTCCTGATGAGCCCAATAAACCCTGAACCCGCCCTGAGCCTCCTTTCACAAGAAGCCAGACCAAGGCTTTCCGAGAGAAACTTAACGCCTACATAGAGTCTTGGAGTAAAGAGGGGCATGAAGAAGATGCTGATCGATTCATGAAGAAAGGCTAGACCCTCTTGGAGATTCAAGAAGGCCCAGACAGGAATACTAAAGCTTCGGACCAAGGCCAAGACCAGCCGGAGCCCGACCGAGCAAAGCCCGCCGGGCCGCCACCAAAGATCAATCGGCCCACGCCACCGAAGCCCAACCGGCCCAAGAACCGCCGATCGCCACCGGATTAGGGTTTTTGCCCTAATTTGGTCTTTCATTCAACATTAAAGACTTCCACTATTATTTTATATTTTATTCCATTTTAGTCGGATTGTTTAGACGTGTTAGGATCCTAGTTAGGATTAGGAGTCTTTATTTTATTATTATTTAGGAAGTAGTCTTCAGGGAGGAGAGCTTGTTCCCTCACCTATATAAGGAGGCCGCCGGCCACCCTTGCAAGACACAACTTTTGAAATCAATAAACTTCTGTTTGAACATATGTTCTCTTCCCTTCAAGCCTTTGCTCGTTGTTGCATCACTTAAGGATCGACTTATCGTCAGAAGCATCCATCTTCTGAAGTGGCGTCTACGACTTGATACTTCTGGTTCCCAGCTGTTATATAGCTGACGAGTCAAAGTCCTCATCCGCCCCCGATTCTCGACGGTTCTACCTTGTTGCACAGTGTTCAACTTGCGGTGTTTAAGGGTCGTCTGCCCATGGTTGCAGCGGTTCACATCAATTCCTCATTCAATCCTTGAGCAAAAATCTCGGCTAGCTGTCTCTGCTCGAAGCCATGATGAGGGCAACTGTAAAGAAGCTCTTGAAATTCATTCCAAGTGTCGTATAAGCTTGTTCCTTCCTTCTACCTGAACCTGGAGATGCTATCTTTGTAGGAGGTTGTTCTAGAAGGAGGGAAGTACTCCTCGACAAAGTCTTGAGCCAGCCTATCCCAGCTTGTGTAGTAACCGGGAGGCTTACTATTCAACCATCTCTTGGCAGCACCTTTAAGAGAGAATGGGAAGGCTCGTAAGCACAAGGTGTTCTTGTCGAGATTCCTGATCTTGAAGGTCTCGCAAAGGGCGATGAAGTCGGCCAAGTGGGTGCAAGAGTTGTCAAGCGGCTTTCCTTCAAATTGTAGATCATTAGAGATCATTCCCAGGAAGGGGGTTTTGATCTCATAGTCAGGATCGTTGTCATTAAGCGGTATCGAGATGGATGATCGAACGCTAGCAGCGCTCGGCTTGTTGTGGTCCGCAAGACTCTTATGAGTAGTCATTACGGTAGGGAAAGATGGATCGAAAGTGGCCTGTCTCTGAACTTGCTTAACCTGTAGAAGACAAAAACAAGCACAACTGGTGTAAAATCGAAGTGTGATGAAAAATGAAAGATGGAAAGTAGAAGCATAAAATGCCAACTCTTATTTCAAACAATTAGATGAGTCCCCGGCATTGGCGCCAATTTGATGAACGAGTTTTCACGCGCCTGTAGTCAAATAACTATCAAGCACAAAGTAAGATAGATCGTATTCCACAGGGCTTCTTCTAATTGCTTACTCAATTGAATTGGCAAATTATTCAGGTTTTAACAAATTGAGCGTGGTGTGAGTTCCACGAATTTGATGAACGCGTTTTCACGGGCGTGTAGTCAAATAACCATTAAGCACAAAACAAGATAGATCGTATTCCACAAGGTTCTTCTAATCTACTCAAATGAACTGGCAAATTATTCAGGTTTAAACAAGTTGTGCGTGGTGTGAGTTCCACGACTTCTAAACTATGAAGCAGAGAGATTAAAAGGAAAATAAGACAAAAGAAAAATTTAAAGGTTGATTGACTTAATAAGACGACAGACAGGCTTAGATTTCGAATCCCCCTAAGATCAATGGAACATTGGCGATCACAAGACCAGCGGTTTTCAATCCTGAATCTTTTAGTTCTCAGACACCACCATAACTCTTGACCCTTAGGTTTAAGACTGGCGAACGTTCGCTCTATCCGATCTAACTCCAAAGATTAATTGACCGCTTGTGCGTTCGCTTCTGCAACGAAAAGCTAACTGGTGCAATTACTAGTGATTAATGAGTTACTCTAGCAGTGGATTAACCCTAACTGGTTCCTACAAAGAGAAATTGTTCCAATGAATAATTTAACTGTTGATTTGGTGTTTTGAAGTGAGGCGAACGTTCTCTACTATCCTCAGCTTAACTAGAATCTAAACTAGGTGATCAAGCTAGAAAAGAAACACAAAACCAAGTAAGAACAAACCAAACATGCAAGAGAAACTGATTGAAACTGGATTTAATTACCGCCGATCTGTGATCGCTTTAAAGCCCCGGGTCACTTAGATTCATCTAATCTAAGCTCTATGAGTTTAGCTACTCATATTCAAAACAGAAGAGACGAAGACAAACAAAGAATACTGATGAACGTGTTTTCACGCGTGTGTAGTCAAATAACTATCAAGCACAAAGCAAGATAGATCGTATTCCACAGGGTTTCTTCTGATCGTTTACTCAAATATGTTGGTAAATTACTTAGGTTTAACACAAGTTTGTGTGGTTTGAGTTCTACGACTTCTAAGCTATAAAACAGGAAAAATAAGAAACGAAAACAGAAAATGGAGAACAATAGAACGATTGGTTGACTTAGCAAGACGACAGACAAGCTTAGATTTTGAATCCCCCTAAGATCACCAGAACATTGGCGATCACAAGACCAACGGTTTTCAATCTCGAATCACTCAGTTCTCAGACACTACTATAACTCCTGACCCTTAGGTTTAAGACTGGCGAACGTTCGCTCTATCCGATCTAACTACCAAGATTAATTAACCGTCCGTGCGTTCACTTCTGCAATGGAAAACTAACTGGTGTGATTACTAGTGATTAATGAGTTACTCTAGTAGCGGATTAACCCTAACTGAGTTCCTACAAAGAGAAATTGTTCCAATGAATAGGTTAACTGTTGATTTGGTGTTTTGAAGTGAGGCGAACGTTCGCTCTATCCTCAGCTTAACTAGAATCTTAACTAGATGGCCAAACCAGAAAAAGAAGCACAAAGCAATAAAGAACAAACCAACCATGCAAGAGAAACCGATTGAAACTAGATTTAATTACCACCGATCCGTGACCGCTTTAAAGCCCCGGGTCACTTAGGGTTCATCTAATCTAATCTCTATGAGTTTAGCTACTCATATTCAAAACAAAAGAATCAAAGATAAACAAGGAATACATCTCAGGTAGGAAGAACAGAGAAGAACTATAAAGCTTCAATCTCCTAAATCTTTAACTACTAGCTCCGAGTTCTCCGAGATGGAAGGATGGCTTCACGATCTCTTCCTGGCTCCTCAAACTCTTTGAACTCTCTCTCAAACTTTTTAAAGACTGGAAATTAATCCAAGGAATAATTGTCTTTCAAAGTGGCCGCCGAATCTGTATTTATAGGGTTTCAAATCCCAGCCGAAAAAGGAAATAGTTTTCGACGAAAAGCTTGAGAGTTTTTGCCAAAAACTTCAAGTGAAACCCTGGAACTCCTATATTCGACTGACCAGTTTGTGCCTTAGTTTTCAGTCGAGAAATCTGGAGTTCTCCCCGAGGACTTCTTTCTTCCAACAGACAGTAATATTGTCTGCATATTTTTCGGCGAAGACTTGGGAGTTATCGTCGAAAACTTCTGTGCAAAGCAGGGGCTGATTTGTCTTAACTCAAAAGCTCCTTGGGTCGATTTTGGGTCAATTCCTCGAGACTCCTCTGCTTCCCGAGCTCGTCTATGTCTATGTATATGACGGCAAACACCTGTGTAATCTCAAAAACACTAGAATACCATCAAATAGGCCCATAACGGGCCAAAGTAACCACGACGGCAAGAATTAGAGCAATTAGGTGAAAACAACCTAAACTGTCACACCCGACCCGAATCAACCCAGTGAAACCCATGGTTGAACCAGTTTCGAGTATTACTAAGTGAAAATCGACGTAAATAACAAGTAAACCAAGCTTCAAATAAAAGTCAACACAAGAGGCATCCATAACACCATGAAAACGTAAACTGTTTACAATCCCAAATCCATCATAAAACCCATAAAATCCAACGTAAATCCAAAGTACATAAATCCATGGAAACCCCTCCCAAAATACCCGAGGTCAACTGAAATAAAGAACAAGTCAACTCCAAGTTGGCTCTAATCTTCACCTCATAGCTTCGGTCTGGAACTGCTCGAAGTCAACCCCCAAGCTCTCACTCCAACGATCACCCCCTCTAGCCACGAGATTCTAAAAGGAAGAAGGGATCAATTTCCTATTGAAATTGAGTGAACCCACTGGGCCTACCTACACATTGTCCTAAACCAAAGAGCGGTTCCAAACTCCACACAAGACATCGACAATGGAACCTGACCTTAACCCTTTCCAGATTTCAACATCCTAAACAGTCTAGGTGATCACGTAGGTCAGTTCATCATTCTCATTCACAATTCAAGGCACTAAGATAACATAATTGAATGACATATAAATACACCACATGGACCAAAACCAAACCACATCTGCCAACCAATACACACAACACATGTACACGCACAAGCAAATACACAAATTCATTCTAGGTGAGTTATTAGGCGCCAAGGAGTTATCCACACCACCACCGCCGGCCATCACACCAACCAGACGCATCCATTAAGGATCCTTCCACGAAGGAGAACAACATCCGACACATCCACAAGGGATCCTTCCACGAAGGAGAACGACAACCATCCTTGGTATCCAACCAAGGGATTCACCCCAGTGAATCAGACTCAATCCATCAGTATCTCGGGTGGGGTAGTGTGGGCTTCTTCCGATTCTACTTTTTCATTCAAAGTCCAACATCTCATTTCTAACACAACATATCTCATCCACAACCATTGCACAATCACATATTCCACCACTCATTAACAGTTCACAGATCATCTGAACAACTCCATGCTCATGTCATATCCACAATTCACATCACAATCAATCAATAAGGCACTCGGCTAGCTCACAGGCCACCCCCCACCTGCAAGTATAGGGAAGCCATGTAATGAGTCTAGGGGTCACCCACATGTTCGTCTTCCTCAGAGCGACCCAACATTGGCAGAGCCACTCTCCTGCATCCACAACTAACAATCCATAAAACATAGCACTTACACCCCATCCCATTTCATCATATCTCTCAACTCTATGTCGTTCCATTTAGCAATTCATTTCAGTTCACCCTCAAAACCACATCACAGCAACCAACAACGACAATCAACCACAACAACATCAACAGCAATCAAGCACAATCACAGAACAATTTACCCCTTTTACACTCATCATTTCCGCGCATCACCTAGGTTTCATCTAAGTCGAAATTAGAACTCCTCACACTGTCCAAACTACCTATACAACGCTAAGCCCTCACCTGGAATAGAAGACGAGGCTCTAATCGTCTTCTAGTTCCTCAGAATCCAAGTTTCCCCAACTCCAAACTCGTAGCCTAACCTTCCTCACTGATCCATACCTACACCGCAAAACCAAAAATTTAAGTAAGCGGTCTCTTCTCCTCATTGCTACAAACTCATAGCAACAAACGGAACTCAATTCCGATCTCTACAGCTCCAGAATCACCCTTTGAAGATTGCTTGGAAGTAGTTCGTCAATGGCTTTCGGGGAGAGAGAAAGGAATGAGAAGTTATGAATTTCCGTGCAAAATCCATCCTTTTATGTCAGGTCACGATACACGGCGTGTATAATGATACACGACGTGTATCATGATACACAACGTGTATCTACAACACACAGCCATGTATTAATTTCTGCCACTTTTCGACGAGATTCTGACGTTAGGGTACACGGCCGTGTATTATGGATACACGACGTGTACTCTACACTGCACCGTTTCCCCCTTTGTAACTTCAACCTGGCTCATACACGGACGTCCCAGACCTTAAGGCGGACCTTAGGTCACTGGTTCTAGCACTCTAGTCAACCCAGCTTGAGTTCCAAACCGTCTGGTTGGGCGGGGATGTTACAAGTCTCCACAACTTCAAGGATTTCGTCCCGAAATCATCCCCAACTCATCCTAGCAACATGATACCAAACACACAGCAAAAATTGTAGCAATTCAAGCATCCTATTGACTCCCGAAATTCCTAACGACAACCCAACAGCCCTATTCCCAAAACCACTCACCAACTCCACACCAACTCTCAACACCACACTATCGGGCACACTCTAAATCACTTAGAACCTACACCGAAATGAGTAACCATCAAAAAGCTTTAAAGGAGAGTAATACCTGAAGCATAAGCTTCCACCAACTCCGGATACCATCTCTTCATACTCTCCTCGGTCTCCCAAGTAGCCGACTCACTCTCGTGGTTCCTCCATACCACCTTGAGCTGTGAAATCTGCTTGTTCCTCAAAACTCAAACTTGCCTATCTACTACCTCTACCGGCTTTTCCTCATAAGTCATGTCTTGCTCAATTTCCACCTGATGAACGTTGTAATGCGTGCAATCAAATAACTACTAAGCTAGAAGCTAAGCAAATCGTATTCCACGGGTCTTCTAATAAGCGTCTACTCAAATGTAAAGGCAGATTATTCAGGTTTAAACACGTTGTGCGTGGTGTGAGTTCCACGGCTTCTAATCTAATAAACAAGAAAAATAAAAGACAGAAAGATTAAAAAGGTTGACTAACAGGAAGACAGACGAGCTTAGACTTCAAATCCCCTTAGATCACCAAGGCAACGACAATCATAAGACCAACGGTTTTCAATTCTCATTCAATCGGTTTATATACACCACCATAACTCCTGACCCTTAGGTTTAAGACTGGCAAACGTTCGCTCTATCTGAACTAACTACCAAGATTAATTAGCCACCCGAGTACGGTCGCATCTTGCGACGATAAAACTAACTGGTGCAATTACTAATGATTAATGAGTTACTCTTGAAGCGGATTAACCCTAACTGGTTCTACGAAAGGCACACTCCAATGAATAGGTTAATTGGTTGAATTGATGTTCTAAAGTAAGGCGAACGTTCTCTCTATCCTTATCTTAACAAGAATCTAAACTAGGTGATCAAGGAAGACAAGTTTATGCACCAAAGCAGGGAAGCTGTCTGGCGACTAACCCTAGCTTGCATAAACCTAATCTAGGCAACCAACCAGAAGAGAAACATAACAATGAAGAACAAAACAACCATTCAAAGAGAAACTGATTGAACTTTGAATCTAATTACCGCCAATCCGTGACCGCTTTAAAGCCCTAGGTCACTTTGGGTTCATCAAATCTAAGCTCTACGAGTTTAGCTACTCATATTAGATACAAGAGAATTAAAGACAAACAAGGAATACATCTCAGGTAGGAAAAACAGAGAAGAACTGTAAAACCTAATTTGACGAATCCGTGAAGTTTCAATCTCGACGATCTTCAATTCTCAGCTCCGAGCTCTCCGAGGTGGAAGGATGGCGTCACGATCTCTCCACGATTCTTCAAACTCTCTAAACTCTATCTATCGACCCTAGAGTCGGCTGACTCTCAAAAGTCTGATTTGATTGTGATGAGATCCAACAATGCTACCCTGATGCCAACCGGTACTCCTACACCCACCAGGGTCACCAGGCAGAGATAAGGCCTTAGGACCTCACACAAGGCATAAAGAGCCTCGGATAGGCCATATTCAAGCCCTAAAGCCAAGGTACGCTCTAAAATATAAACTAAGCCCATCCCTTGCAGGTAGAAAGGCTCCACGAGATGGAATGTTATTCCAGGCCATGCTGCTGGCCAAGGATCTAAACCCTAGCAAGGAAAACAACCTCAACCTGCTCCTAGCCTGACCTCCAGGAGCCCTGAAGAAGAAGTAGGCCCTTTGAGTGACCCTCTGGAAGCATTTCTGGAGTATAGGAGGAAGAGAGCCCGAGAATACCTGGGCCTGGAGAGGAGAGCTTCCAAGGAATGACCCTGAGCCGAACCATGAGAAGAATTGGAGTCCAAGGCCCCGAGATGTGACACTTAGACCGACTCAACCCCCGGAGAGCTACACCAGGAGATACTCGGAGGCCTACCTGATGCTTAAAGAAGAAGGCCCGAGCGGAAAGGAAGAAAGTCCCAAGCGCCCAGCCACCAGCGCCCGAGCGCCCAGCCACGGCACCACCAGCGCCCGACCGGCGCCCAGCTTCCCAAGCGGCCTCCGGCGCCCGACCAGCGCCCGACGCCAGACCCAGCCCCGACGCCTCCGCGCCCTGCCCCAGCACCCGACGGGTCCCATGACCACGGCGCCAGCCTGACCGACCCCGGCCCGACACCACCTGACCCCGGCGCCGCCCTGTCCACCCCCACTTCGACGCTGCCCGGCACGCCCTTGGCATCCCCGGCACCCCTGTGGCCGGCACTCCACTGCCCGCCGCCGTCGTCCCACTGCCCGGCCACGACGCAGCCTTGCTTGGCCCGAGCCCGTCGCCACCCGACGCCCCTCGACGCATCACTGCCCGATGTTCCGACGCGACCCTAGCCGGCCCCAACGTGCCACTACCTGACCCTCCCGACGAGCACCTGGACGACGTTCCCGACGCGATGATGCCCGACGCTCCCGACCAGTTGACACCCGACGGCCCCATCCACCCCGACGCATCACTGCCCGCCACAGCCGGCTGTCCACTGCCCACCACCGCCGGCTCTCTACTGCCCACCGCCGCCGGCTTCCCACTGCCCGCCGCCACCAACTTCCCACTGCCCGACGCGTCACTGCCCGCCGCCGCCACCGCCCCACTGCCCGAACCCGCCGCTCTGCCCGATGCGGCCTGGCCTACCCCCGGCACCCCAGTGCCACGGCCCGACACTTCACCGCCGGTCCCCTGTGCACCCAAGATTCAATGGGAGATCACCTCCCGACGGATTTTAGGAGCTGCCCCGAGTGAAGAAGATCCGGATGCTGACCCGGATGTGGAAATGACTGAGGAACTCTCACCGAATACCTCCATGAGCCTTAACATTATTGTTGATAGTTTTTCAGGAGAGGGAGCTATGGAGACTGATGGAGGAAGCGCTGAACGACCCGAGCCTTGGTCCGTTACTAACTCAAGTGACACTCCTAAGTCTAAAGATGCTGCTGAATCATCCCCGACCGTGGCCAACAAGATCGCTGAAGTTTGGGAGAGGGTGATGACTGCTAGAAGAGGCCCCGAGATGGATTTGAGGACAAATCCAAGGCAAGAAGAGGGGAATGATGAGATCCAACAATGCTACCCTGATGCCAACCGGTACTCCTACACCCCACCAGGGTCACCTGGCAGAGATAAGGCCCTAGGACCTCACACAAGGCATAAAGAGCCTCGGATAGGCCATATTCAAGCCCTAAAGCCAAGGTACGCTCGAAATATAAACTAAGTCCATCCCTTGCAGGTAGAAAGGCTCCACGAGATGGAATGTTATTCCAGGCCATGCTGCTGGCCAAGGATCTAAACCCTAGCAAGGAAGAACAACCTCAACCTGCTCCTAGCCTGACCTCCAGGAGCCCTGAAGAAGAAGTAGGCCCTTTGAGTGACCCTCTGGAAGCATTTCTGGAGTATAGGAGGAAGAGAGCCCGAGAATACCTGGCCTGGAGAGGAGAGCTTCCAAGGAATGACCCTGAGCCGAACCATGAGAAGAATTGGAGTCCAAGGCCCCGAGATGTGACACTTAGACCGACTCAACCCCCGGAGAGCTACACCAGGAGATACTCGGAGGCCTACCTGAAGCTTAAAGAAGAAGGCCCGAGCGGAAAGGAAGAAGGTCCAAGGAGAGAACAGTCCCAACCCTAAACCGGCAGCCGGGCCGATCAAATGAGTTCTATGGAGCCGATCACGAAGAACATGACTTATGGACAAGGACCTCGCCACTGAAGCAGCCCGGAGCACGAAGCCCGCAACCACCGCCCGAAGCAAGCCCGGCGCCCGGCCGGTCAGGCCCACGACCGCCACCATGGCCCAATTGGCCCGAAGCAGCCCAACCGTGGCCGAATTAGGGTTTCTGACCTAATTTAGGTCTTTTATTCTGCTTTAAAGACTACAACTATTATTTTATGTTTTATTCCTTTTTAGTAGGCTTATTTAGGGGTTTTAGGATTCTTTTAAAGTAGGACTCTTTATTTTATTATTATTTAGGAAGTAATGTTTAGGGAGGAGAGCTTGTTCCCTCACCTATATAAGGAGGCCGCCGGCCACCCTTGTAAGTCAGACTTTTATGAAATAAACCCCTTTGAAAGAACTCTGTTCTGAAACCCTTATTGTATCTGCATGACGCGATACTGAAGGATCGACTTATCATCAAGAGCATCCATCTCTTGGCGTGGCGTCTTCGACTGGACACTTCTGGTTCCCGGTTGTTATATAGCCGACGGGTCAAAGTACTTTCCGCCTCCGGTTCCCGACGGTTCTACCTCGTTGCACGGTCTCAACTTGCGGTGTTTAAGGGTCGTCTGCCCACGGTTGCAGCGGTTCACATCAGTTGGTATCAGAGCACGGTTTAGCTCACGCACCACCCGGTTCTCGACGGTTTAGACTCGTTGCACGGTCTCAACTTGCGGTGTTTAAGGGTCGTCTGCCCACGGTTGCAGCGGTTCACATCAGATTGTGTGAAAATATGAATAATGAATAGTCCCTTCCCTTGGCTGCAGCTGCTTCTTGAAATAGGTAGAATTAGGGTTTGTTGTTTCTGTCGCGGAAAAGGAAAGAGTTTTCGGTGAAAACTTATAAAGTTTTCGCCGAAAACTTTAGTTCAAAGCCTTCTATTTCCTTCGTCAATTTCTTCATAACTTTTTGGCAAAAAATTTAATAGTTTTCGCCGAAAACTTCAGTGTAATTCAGCTCACTCCACCTGTGAGTTTCTTAAGATATTTTAGGCGAGAATTCTGTTGGGTTCTCGCCGAAAACTTTGTACTGGGCAGTTAGAATTTTAGTTCTGACTCTGGTTTGAATTCTGGTTTGATTCTGGTTTAATTCTTGAGGTCTTGAACACGTCCGTGGCTACGTATTTGACGGCAAAAACATGTGCTCTTACAAAAACACTAGAAAACCATAAAATAGATCTAAAAAGGGTCAAAGTAACCAAATCGATAGGAAATAGGGTAGTTGAGTGAATATTCACTATTCTACCCCTAAAACAACGTTTTAAGCAAGGAAATGTCGCTTAAATGAGGCTGAAAATCACGTCAAATCGAGTGTCATCACCAGCTCCTTCGGCTGAATTACATGTGAGGCATCCCCATGATACCGTTTAAGCATGCTCACATGGAACACATTGTGTATCCTCTCTAGCTCACTTGGCAAGGCCAACACATAAGCAACCGGACCTGACCTTGCTAAGATCTCATAAGGACCTATATACCGAGGCACCAACTTTCCCTTCCTACCAAAACGCATCAGCCCCTTCCATTGCGACACTTTCAAAAATACCTTCTCTCCAACATCAAAACTCAGCTCCCTAGCTCGACCATCAGCATACGACTTCTGCCTATCTTGAGCCGCTCTCAACTTATCCCTAATAACCTTAACACGATCATCCGTCTCTTGCACCACTTGGGGACCCGAAAACACCCTAGCACCTTTCTCATCCCAACACAAAGGCGTCCTACACTTTCTTCCATACAAAGCCTTAAAAGGTGCAGACTTCAAACTACTATGATACGAGTTATTATAGGCCAACTCAACCAAAGGTAGCAAGTCAATCCAAGGGGCTTGAAATTCCAAGGCACAACCTCTCAAAAACTCTTCCAAGGTAAGGATTGTCCTCTCCGATTGTCCATCCATCTGAGGATGATACGCCATCGAGAATTTGAGCTTAGTTCCCAACGTCGTATGCAATCCTTCCCAAAAGTGAGATGTTAAACTCGGATTACGATCGGAGACAATGGATTGGGGAACCCCATGCAACCTTACCACCTCCTCTATATACAACTTAGCTAACTCCACACTTCGCTTAAACCGAATGGGTATGAAATGAGCAACTTTCCTCAATCGATCGACTATGACCCACATGACATCCTTCCCCTCTCTGGTCGGTGGAAAACCCGACACAAAGTCCATGGTGATGTCTGCAAACTTCCACTCCGGGATTGGTAGAGATTGTAGTAACCCACCCGGAGCTCTATGCTTCGCCTTCGTCTTTTGACAAATCAGGCAAGTCGACACGAAACGAGCTACATCCTTCTTCATTCCCAACCACCAAAAATTCAGCTTCAAATCATGGTACATCTTAGTCATTCCAGGATGCATAGCATACATCAAAGAGTGAGCTTCTTCTAGAATCTCTTTCCTCAACCCTTCCACTTCTGGCACACACACTCGACCTTTGCACTTCAACAACCTGTCAACTTTATCGAAGCCATTATCCAAACCCTTCTCAACTTCCTCTCGAATAGCCACTAGAGTAGCATCCTTGAGCTGCTCCTCACCAATCCTATCATTCAACATGGGTCAGATACTAAGCTTAGCAAGCAAACCTCCCACATCATCCATTTGCATCTCCACCCTCAAGTCTCTAAGTTTCAACCAACTCTTTCTGACTTAGAGCATCAGCCACCACATTAGCTTTACTGGGATGGTAATCTATGGTGCAATCATAGTCCTTCAAGAGCCCTACCCAACGCCGCTGCCTACTATTCAGCTCCATTTTGATCCATATGGTGCTTAAGACTCTTGTGATCGGTCATAATCTTGAACATATCACCGTACAAATAATGCCTCCACAACTTCAAGGTGAGCACTATTGCCGCCAACTCCAGATCATGCGTCGGATAATTCACTTCATGCACTCTAAGCTGACGTGAGGCATATGCAACCACCTTCCCATTCTGCATAAGCACACACCCTAACCCTTGCAGAGACGCATCGCTAAACACCACATACTCACCACCCTCCACTGGCAAGGTCAACATCGGAGCTGAAGTCAACCTCTTCTTCAACTCCTCAAAGCTCTTTTGGCACGCTGATGAATGCTGCAGAGCGGGTTATCAAATAACTACCAAGCTGTGAAGCTAGGGTAGATCGTATTCCACGGGTCTTCTAATGATTGATTACTCAAAGAAGCTGGCAAATTACTCAGGTTAAACACTTCGTGCGTGGTGTGAGTTCCACGACTTCTAATTCTAAGAAATGCACGGAAATTAAAAATTGAAACTAAAAACAGATTGGAAATTAGGGTTGAAAACAGAGATGACAGACGAACTTAGACTTTGAATCCCCCTTCGTTCACCAGAGCATTGGCAATCAATAGGTCATCAAATTTCAATTCTCATTCAATCAATTTCTAAGACACCACCATAACTCCTTACCCTTAGGTTTCAGACTGGCGAACGTTCGCTCTATCCGATCTAGCAACCAAGATTAATTAGCCGCCCGGGTACGGTCGCCTCTCGTAACGACTTAACTTAACTGGTGCAATTACTAATGAATTATGAGTTACTCTTGTAGTGGATTAACCCTAATTGGTTCCTACGAAAGGCACACTCCAATGATTAGGTTAATTGTTCAATTTGATGTTTTAAAGTAAGGCGAGCGTTCGCTTCTATCCTTAGCTTAACAAGAATCTAATCTAGGTAATCAATCCAGACAAGAAACATGAACAATGAAGAACAAATCAAACATGAAAGAGAAACTGATTGAACTTTGAATCTAATCACCGCCGATCCGTGACCGCTTTAAAGCCCTGGGTCACTTTGGGTTCATCTAGTCTAAGCTCTAAGAGTTTAGCTACTCATGTTTTTTCACAAAAGAATCAAAGACAGAAATAGAGTTCATCATACAGAGGAAGAACAGAAAAGGATCTGAAAAACCTAATTAAGACGACTCCGGTAGAACTTCGATCTTCCGGTAAACTGCAATCCTAGCTCCGAGTCTTCGAGATGGGGGATGGCGTCACGATCTCTTCTTGGCTCTTCGAACTCTAAACTCTCCCTCAGAACTCTTGAGAATTCTGAGAATTTTGGTATTAGTTGGTAATTATGATCTCTGAAAAATCGTCTCTCTATTTTGGGCCGCCGGTTAAGTATTTATACTTAACCCTAATACCGCCGGATTTTAACTAAGATTTTTGCTGAAAATATTAGGGGATTTTTGCCGAAAATCCTAGTGCAAAAGGGATGACCGCCGGCTGGATTCTTCTGTGGTTTTCGGACCATTGGTTCTCGGCGAAAACTTCACATTTTTGCCGAAAACTTCCTTGAATGAGCTCAGTCGATTTGTGCATGGATTTTCGCCGAAAACCTTGAGTGTTTTCGGCGAAATCTTCAGTGTAAAATGGGGCAGAATTTTGGTTTGACTTGATTGGCTACTTATTTGATGGCAAAAACCTGTGCTAACATAGAAACACTAGAAAACCATCAAATAGACCCGAAATGGGCAAAAGTAACACAAATGGCACGAGATAGAGCAATTGATTGAATATTTGTTATTCTACCCTAAAAACCATGTCTTAAGCAATGAAATGTCGCTTAAATGAGGCTGATAATCACGTCAATTCGAGTGTCATCAAAATACCCCACACTTAAGCTTTTGCTTGTCCTCAAGCAAACTGAATAGAAACGCTCATGTTCACAATTGATAAGATCGATTAAATTGGGGCTCAATCAAACACAATGAATTATTAGACAGATAATTCCTAGAACAAGAAACCTAACATGCATACTGATCAGCCAAACTACCTGGTCTCACTAATAAATTGCACACGACAAGTAGTAGCAACCAATTATGCACGAATTTGACCTAACCGACCAGACTCCTCACACAGGAAATATTTAGTAAATGGGGAACTCTCATTCTCTGTGTTTAAGGACGTGTTTCTGCTCTCAATCATTTTCTGTTACTGAATTCTGTCATAAGTTTGCAATTCGACCACATCTCCACCACTGTGACAACACGAGGAACTAGTCAAGAAGGACTTCCCTACTAGGACTGTCATGAATTCTACACTACAAGGGTTTATAATGAGATGGATGATGGGAATGTATGGTGATGGCTTTCGTGCGGTGTAGCTTTCGACTAACTTCCCTCGAATCTAGCCTATGGCTTCCTACCGTCTAATCAGACACTGGTGGAATAGTGAACGCTCGTCCTATGATACCCTCAAGCAACCTAGCACTTATTTTCTTTACACATTTCTTTTTCTTACTAACTTTTCTTTTGACTTCGTTCTTCCATATGTAGGGAGAAGAACGTTTATTGAACTGAAAACTTGAAACTTTTTGGCTTTTCTGATTTTTCTCTTTCTTTTCATTTTTTTTCTAAATTTACTTCTCTTTTTCTTCTTTTTTGCTGATTTTTTTCTTTTAGTTGCTAGAGGGGTTTACATGTTTGGACATAATAGGTAAGACCACCTGTTTAATGGCTATAGGCAGGTTACCACAAACCGACTTTCGGTATGTCAATCTAGAACTACAGCCACAGGGGATCAACGGGGAATGAAAGAATGGGAAATGGCTGTAATGTATTATCAAACCGAAAGAACAGGCCACACTCAAGGGTTTAAACCTAATGGATTTATCATTTGGTAGGCTATCTGGCTTAGTAGTTGAATCCAGGTGCCCCTATTATTCTAGAACTCGTGTCATCGTGTAGTCTCGAGTAGGTCTCATGCAAATTCTAACTCATTCAAGCAAACAGAAAACCACTCAAAAAGAATTGAAATTGCAAGTTACGTGCAATGAATCAAAAGCTCACAGTTGGTTTGCTAGTCGGATTCGGTCATTTTCATGCAATCAAGGCTACAAACTACAAGTGTGATTTAAAAAAAAATCTGTTCTGACCAGGCAAATTAGCATCACAGTAAATACGCTGGTTCTCAAGTTCTAGGTGAAGCAGTCTAAGCATCACTATGAAGGATTGAACAACAACTTAACATCAAAAATCAAGAACTGAGCCATTCTAATGCTAGAGAGACTGGACAGGAATCACGAGGCACACAAAAATGCAATCAAGGGCAATCAAGTTCATGCAAGGTTCTCTAGCATCCTACCCCACACTTAAATCGGACTGTGTCCTCACAGGCCTAAATCTAGAGTTCAGAGCGAAGTACAAGAACCTGGATCGAGATGGCTGGCGTAGGGGATGAGCACGGATCCTCGGAGCAGAGGGAATCTACCCAAGCGAAGTAAAGGGAATCTACCGATTGCCTGCAAAACAAAAACAAAAGAAACATAAAAAGGAAACCGGGACAAGTGTCCCGGATCCACACAGAAAAAAGTTGGATCAAAATCTGAAAAGAAGAAATAAAAAGAAAGGACAAGGAAAAGGACACCACCCGATCATGGCTGGTCAGGGGCGTCGGGGGGGTGGGAAGTGTAGGAAATCGCCGAGCTGACGTTGCCACGCTAGCTGTGCCTCATACCGCTCGTCAGCGCGGTGCATGTGTTGCTGCATAATAGTCCATCTCGCCTCTTGAGCGACGTTGTCAGTGATGCGCCACTCCTGGAGATGCTCATACAGCTCCCCAACAACCACGGGGTGCGGTCGGTGCTGCTGGTGAGGCGCCTGATATGGCTCTGGAATGGGCGGCGGCGACTGGCGTGCATACCCTGCCTGATGCTGTGGCGAGGGTATATGACCATGGTATCTCGCCTCTGGCTGGAGCTTCTGCTCCTCAGCATCATCTTCTTTCTCCGACTCGTCCATATGCTGGAGGGGAGGATCTGCGGCTACCTGGGGACTGAGGTCCAGCTCTAGGTCGTACTCGACCGCCAAATCACCTCCGACGGTTCGTACTCTGCGTCGGGGGATGTTCAGGCCATATTCTTGGCTGAGACCGAAGGAGATGATGAGCCGACCGACAAAGTTGCCTCCTAGGAGTGAGCGAGGTGGCCTCGACCTCTGAGTCTTCTAGCGGAATAAGCGTGCAAGCACCCATTGGGGATGAAGAGGATAACTCTCCCAGATGGCGCGGTGAAGAAGAAGCTCCTCTCGGCTGATATGGTGGCGGTCCTTCTCTGGAGCATACAAAAGAGAATGACGCCAAACCATGTGAATGAATTTATAGAGAGGGTGAGAGAGAGACTTAACTGAATTATGCTTCGTGGTTTGATTGCCGGGCACCCCAGTTATGTGGCTCCAGAGCGCATCGTACTCCTCTCCGTCGCCATCGTTGTTCTCCCAACCGAGGTGATGACCCTCGTAGTGCTCGCGGGTATACCTAGACGAGCAGCAAACTCATCATAGGTGAGTGTTCTGTACACCCCGCCCAGATAGAAGGTGACGACCTTCTTGTGCTGCCTCCTCTTGTGCTCATCCAGATCGAACGTCGCCCAAAACTCCTGAAGGGCGATGTCTAGGAAGTCGGAGGCAAGCGTGGTCAGCTCCAGCAGTCCAGCATGCGTCAGTGCATCGAGCACGTTCCGGTGCCAGTCCTCATCGTGATCGAAGAGGGACTCCATGGAAAGGGGGCGAACACCAGCTCCAGGGATATGCTCGAGCTGCTGGTAGCGTTCGAAGTACTACTGGGGTAGGCAAGCAACAGTGCGATGGTACCCCACACGGCCAGGGAAAGCTGGTGGAGGGCACTGAACGGCGGGTGTGACGGGAGCGGGAACTCGGGAGCTGGAGGCGGTGTCAAGTCTCTACTTGGTCCTGCGCTCATGAGTTACATTCCTAAACAAGAAAACAAACGAGATTAGTAAAACTAAAACCCTACCCCACACTTAGTAGAAAAACTCAATTTCACAAAGAAATGAGAAAACCGAGTGGGGATAAGCAAAGCAGATTAACTGGTAATCACAAACAATTAAAATACATGCTTAGGGACAGCCAGAATGGAGTCATCATAATCAAAGTTCAGAAGTCAAACCGACATTCAATAAGTCAAAGTAATATAACATTGAACCCTAATCATGACAATACTAGCACAAAGCGGGAAATGATGGCATAGTGAATAACTTAGATGGCAAGCACAATAATACGAACGTGAATGAACACATATGGCAGCCAAATGAACATAGATAAGTGAAGGTCAAACCGACATTTCCCATAAAGTCAACACCGCAAAGAATAGGTCTTAAGCATAGCAACACATGAACAATTGGTATTATAATTCAGCACAATACTCCCTAAGCATGCTAGATCAGTCCAAACCATTCAGCTAACCTAGTTCACACGAAATCAGTCGGCACGAAAATCGAGGCAAACCGAAAAGTCAACCTAAAGTCAACTTCGACAAAATTCAGCATTCAACTTGTCAAAAGATTCGGATTGAAAAGTTCTACAACTTACCTTGAAGCCATGGGTGCTGAAAATGAACGGAGTAAGAGAAATCGGCGAAAAACTTGAAAATCTAGGGTTTGGCTGAACGGGAGCTCTAGAGCTCCGATTCGGACGATCTACATCTTAAAATGATCAAAAGAGAGAGGGGAAGGGAGCGGCGGTAGTCGGCGACGGCGACGGCGGCTTGTCGGACAGCGGCGATCGAAAATGGTATCGGCGACGGTTTGGGTTTAGAAACAGAGGGAGGTTTTTGCAAAGTTTTTGAAAATGATGGGTGAGGAGAGAGAGAGGAACTGATCGATTTTAAAAGGGAAAATTTGGTGATTTTCACTCATGTTTTGGCGAAAATAGGTGCAAGTTTTCACCGAAAACGTTAGTTAAAAAGTACTGCCGGTTTTTCAAAAGGATTTTCGCCGAAAAGTGTATTGAATTTTCGCTGAAAAGGTGTGTTATAAACGCCTGGAAAACTCAGTGAGATTTTAAAGACAGTTTTCGCCGAAAACATGGGTCATTTTCGCCGAAAATTTTTGACATGTACGATTGAAAATATTTTCGCAATCCTGGCAAACTTCAGAAAATCACAGTTAAATCCACAAAAATTGGAAAAACCTCAAACAACTTTGCGATTGACACTATGACACAGACTACACACGAAAAATAAGAAATCAAACAAACTGACACTTTTGGCTCCCCCGAACCGACTCTAAAACACTAAGGTTGACACAAATGAAAAACTGACTCCAGCCGTGGGTTGCCTCCCACGAAGCGCTCTTTTATTAACGTCCTTGAGCTGGACGATACCTGGACGGTATTAGGAGACATCCCAACTCAGGTTCTCCTGAACGCTAGCGTCGGAGTTCATGAAGTAGAGCTTCGGGGTATCTCCGTTAAGCACAAATTTCTTCCCGTTAGCATGAGTGAGCTTGGTACGCCCATCGGGAAGGTGATCGGTAACCTTGAATGGTCCGAACAGTTCTCTTGAGAGTTCATCCTTCTTGAGTGTTACGATGGAAGGAATGAGGACTGTCGGCTTCATCTTCTCCTTAACCTCCGGCTTCGCTTCATCGGGATCCATAGTCTTTGGAGTTTCTTTAGGAGATGCTTTCGACTTCTCCTTCTTCTTCTGCGCATGCGCCGGTGGCTTGTCAGGAACTGGTGGCGTGGCTGGCTCGAAAGAAGACGATGGAACAACTTGTCTCCATACCATTTGAGTCTTCTTCTTTTGATTCTTTCCTCGCGGCCTACCGGACTCCTTGCTTGGCGGTTTAGAAGAGGCTTGCAGTTCCTTCTTCTTTGGCGACTTCTGAGAAACAGATTTTGGTTTTTGCTTGGTAATCTGTCCAGCACCTGCAACAGCAATTGACCTAGGCACACTAGAAGAGATATCAGTAATGAAGTTGACCGAGGCCAACTCCATAGTTTCTACGGATAAATAATGTGATTCTCCCTTAGGAATGTATTTCAAACCGTCCTTGAGACGGAATGTCGCAGTATCCTTCCCAACCCTTAATGTTAACGAGCCATTTGGGACATTAATGTTAATGCCGGTTGTCACCATAAACGGCCGGCCTAGGAGAAGGGTAGAATATGTCTCTTGAGTATCCATTACTACATAATCAGCGAAAAACCAAAAAGGGCCACAACAAGTGATTACATCCTTGATTATTCCTCTAGGTTCTTTAGAGTTTTGTCGGCGAACACTAAATGCATGCTAACAGGTTGTAGTTCACCTAGGTTCAGTTTCTTATATAAACACATAGGCATGACATTTATAGACGCACCTAGATGAACCAAACTACGCTCGACTTCAATGCCATTAATGATTAAAGGTAACGTAAAAGGGCCAGGGTCAGAGCACTTAGCTGGGATAGGTATGGGCGGTGATCGAGAAACGATAGCTGAGCATTCTCCCGTAGAGGGAGTGGGAAGTGCTTCCTTCTTCTTCTCCAGGCTGTTCTGCTCAATGCTCCTGGTTGTGATGACTTTAGCATGCTCGTTCTTCATGGTGGAGTTGTTTTGAGACGGCGCCTGATTGAAGAGAGGAAGGTTAGCCAACATGCTAGCAATTTTATTTACCATGCTCTCTATTCTCTGTCCTTGTGCGATATGTCCTTGGTTAAAAGCATCTTGGGCTTTAAGCCTTTCTTCGTGATCATCGAGCCTTGCTACAATCAGGTCAAACTTTTTGGCTATTTTCCTCTCCCAAATGTTCTGAGACGTAAAATTCTGAGGTTGCTGTGCACCGGAGAATCTGGGAGGATCTTGATAACTATTGTCCCAGCATTGATTCTGGCTCTGGTTGAATCCGAAGTTGTGAGGAGGACGCTCAAGGAAGCGTCCCTGTTGTTGAGGAGGTGTTCTGAACTGACGGTAGTTGGGGTAGCCTCTTTGATCCTTGGTCAAGCCTTGATCGATGAAATTCACTTTCTCTTTAGACCAGTTATTAACTATTCCGAAGATCTCCTTCATATGTCTCTGTACTTCAATCTTAATCTAATCTTCACGGCTTGGTCGACTCTTGGCTACTCCAAACTGTCGCTCCAAATTCCTGGACTTAGATGCGCAGTTCGCAAAGTGAAGAAGAGCAGCTTCTGGTTCGAGTGTTGCGCAGTCGCCATTAGCTAAGGTGTTGACCCATTCAACCATTTCTTCATTCATTCATCTGGCAAAGATCTCAGCTAGCTGCTCCTGTTTGAATCCATGATGAGGGCAGTCATAGAGGAGCTCTTGGAATTCGTTCCAAGCATCATATAAACTTACTCCGTCCTTCTGTGAGAATCTGGCGATGCTGTCCTTGTAAAATGTAGTTCTTGCAGGAGGAAAGTATTCCTCTATGAAGTCTTGAGCTAGAGTATCCCAGTCGGTGTAGTGGCCAGGTGGTTTCGAACTGAGCCATATCTTGGTGGTGCCTTTAAGAGAGAATGGGAAGACTCGTAAGCAAAGATTGTGCTTACCGAGGTTCCCGCTCTTAATCGTCTCGCACATGGCTAGGAAGTTTTCCAAATGTGTGCATGGGTTATCTTGCGGCTCCCCTTCGAATTGTAGATCCCTAGAGATCATTTCCAGGAAGGGAACTGTGATCTCATAGTCAGGATCGTCATCGTTGTGTGGCACAACGACGCTAGATCGAAAACTAACCGCACTTGGTTTATAGTAATCCGCCATGGTGCGTTGAGCAGCCATTACGAAAGGAGAAGGTGGTGGTGAATCTGAAGTAGTGGATGAAGCGGACGAAGATGAGGAGTTCTCCTTCAACTCCTCGATCTTAATAGGGGTAGGAGGTGTAGGTGGAATGATTCTGACTTGCTTCTGAGCTCGTGGTTGCTTCAACGGTGCAAAATTACCCGGCTTAAACTGAGAATGAGTGATCGAGCGGTTCATAAACCGGTAAAACAACCTATAAGCAACAAAAGCAAACATAACCGGCGTAAAATCAAAATGGATGGAAAGATGAATGATGGAAAGTAGAAGAATAAAATGCCAGTTCTTCTTTCGAACAATCAAAAGAAGTCCCCGGCAACGACGCCAATTTGATGAACGCTGCAGAGCGGGTTATCAAATAACTACCAAGCTGTGAAGCTAGGGTAGATCGTATTCCACGGGTCTTCTAATGATTGATTACTCAAAGAAGCTGGCAAATTACTCAGGTTAAACACTTCGTACGTGGTGTGAGTTCCACGACTTCTAATTCTAAGAAATGCACGGAAATTAAAAATTGAAACTAAAAACAGATTGGAAATTAGGGTTGAAAACAGAGATGACAGACGAACTTAGACTTTGAATCCCCCTTCGTTCACCAGAGCATTGGCAATCAACAGATCAGCGGATTTCAATTCTCATTCAATCAATTTCTAAGACACCACCATAACTCCTTACCCTTAGGTTTAAGACTGGCGAACGTTCGCTCTATCCGATCTAGCTACCAAGATTAATTAGCCGTCGGGGTACGGTCGCCTCTCGCAACGACTTAACTTAACTGGTGCAATTACTAATGATTTATTAGTTACTCTTGCAGTGGATTAACCCTAATTGGTTCCTACGAAAGACACACTCCAATGATTAGGTTAATTGTTCAATTTGATATTTTAAAGTAAGGCGAGCGTTCGCTTCTATCCTTAGCTTAACAAGAATCTAATCTAGGTGATCAATCCAGACAAGAAACATGAACAATGAAGAACAAATCAAACATGAAAGAGAAACTGATTGAACTTTGAATCTAATCACCGCCGATCCGTGACCGCTTTAAAGCCATGGGTCACTTAGGGTTCATCTAGTCTAAGCTCTAAGAGTTTAGCTACTTATGTTTTTCACAAAAGAATCAAAGACAGAAATAGAGGTCATCATACAGAGGAAGTACAGAAAAGGATCTGAAAAACCTAATTAAGATGAATCCGGCAGAACTTCGATCTTCCGGTAAACTGCAATCCTAGCTCCGAGTCTTCGAGATGGAAGGGATGGCGTCACGATCTTTTCTTGGCTCTTCGAACTCTAAACTCTCCCTCAGAACTCTTGAGAATTCTGAGAATTTCAGTATTAGTTGGTAATTATGATCTCTGAAAAATCTTCTCTCTATTTTGGGCCGCCGGTTAAGTATTTATACTTAACCCTAATACCGCCGGATTTTAACTAAGATTTTCGCCGAAAATATTAAGGGATTTTCGCCGAAAATCCTAGTGCAAAAGCGATGACCGCCGGCTGGATTCTTCTGTGGTTTTTGGACCATTGGTTCTCGACGAATGAGCTCAGTCGATTTGTGCATGGATTTTCGCCGAAAACCTTGGGTGTTTTCGGTGAAATCTTCAGTGTAAAACGGGACAGAAGTTTGGTTTGACTTGATTGGCTCCTTGGATCGATTCCGGTGCAATTCCTTGAGGTTCCAATGCCTTACACACGTCCTTGGCTACTTATTTGACGGCAAAAACCTGTGCTAACATAGAAACACTAGAAAACCATCAAATAGACCCGAAACGGGCCAAAGTAACACAAATGGCACGAGATAGAGCAATTGATTGAATATTCGTTATTCTACCCTAAAAACCATGTCTTAAGCAATGAAATGTCGCTTAAATGAGGCTGATAATCACGTCAATTCGAGTGTCATCACACGCCTCACTCCACTCATACTTCGACTCTTTCCTCAACAACTTATGTAGAGGGGAAGCTATGGTAGAAAATCCCTCAACAAACCTTCGATAATAACCAACCAAACCCAAGAAGCTCCTTAATTGCGACACATCCTTAGGTGGGGACCAATTAACCACCGCCTTGATCTTCTTCGGATCAACCTCCACACCCCTCTTAGAAACCACATGACCGAGGAGCAACACCTCCTCCAACCAAAAAGCACACTTTGAGAACTTGGCAAAAAGCTGCTGCTCCCTCAACTTCTGAAAAACAATCCTCAAGTGCTCCTCATGCTCATTCTCATTCTTAGAGTAGATGAGAATATCATCGATAAATACTATCACAAACTTATCCAAATAGTCATGAAAAACCTTGTTCATGAGAACCATGAACGCGGCCGGAGCATTAGTGAGACCGAAGGGCATCACAAGGAACTCATAGTGCCAATAACGAGTCCTAAAGGCTGTCATCAGCACCGACCCGTCTTCCACCTTCAACTGGTGGTAACCCGACCTCAAGTCTATCTTCGAGAACACTTCAGCCCTTTGCAATTGATCAAAGAGATCGTCTATCCTTGGGAGTGGGTAACGATTCTTGATCGTTGCCTTGTTCAACCGCCTATAATCAATGCACATTCTCATCGTCCCATCCTTCTTCTTCACAAACAACACCGGTGCTCCCCACGGGGATACACTTGGGCAGATGAATCCCTTATCCAAGAGTTCTTGCAATTGCTCCTTCAACTCCTTCAATTTGGCTGGCGCCATGCGATAAGGTGGGATGGAGATTGAAGCAGTTCCAGGAACTAACTCTATATTGAACTCCACCTCACGCTCAATCGGTGCACCAGGGAGCTCCTCAAACACGTCCGCAAACTCTCGGGCTACCGGCACCTTCTCTAACTCCTCATCCTATCCCACCGACACTTGCACCAACAAAGCCTCACAACCCTTCTTGAATCAAGGAGAAAGCTTGCATCGCCGAAACTAACCCCATAGGTGCCGAATCCCTCTTCCGTACACCCTTGAACACCACCTAGCCAACGCCCTCCACCTGAAGCATCACCTCCTTCTTCCGACAATCAAGCAAAGCCCCATGTCTAGCCAACCAATCCATGCCAAGAATGACATCAAACTCATTGAAAGGAAGCACTACTAAATCGGCTATCAACTCTACACCTCCCACTAACACCCTACAACCTCTCCACACACTATCTACCCGGACAGAAGTTCCCAAAGGAGTTCTTACACCCCAACTAGCTCCCAAACTACTAGCTACAACACCCAAGCTACTCAAACATTTTTCAGATACAAAAGAATGGGTCGAGCCCGAATCAAACAAAGCATAAACGAGAAGATCCAAGATAGAGATCATACCGGTCACCACGTCATTCGCGTTCTCTGCCGCACCCTTGGTGAGAGCATACAACCTCCCTTGGTCTCCTGCAGCCCCAACAGGCATGGCATTCACACCTGTCCCTGACCAGAACTCGCAACTCCTCGACCCATACTACCTCTGCCTCCAAAACTCCTAGACGGAGCTCTAGGTCCCTACACTGATCCCACAGACTGAGCTGGTGCAGCACTCCTTCTCGGACAGAAGCTGCTCCTATGACCCGGCTGTCCACAAGAGTAGTAGGTCACCGGAGCTGACCTCAGCAAATGACACTCTCCAAAATGTGGCTTCTTACAGATACCACACATTGGCAATCCTCTTGATGCTCCCACTCCTGCTCACCGGTCCTGTCCTACGGCAAGTGGAACTCCTGTGACCGGGAAGGCCACAGGTATAACAGACCATCACACCCCACCGCGGAGCAGACTGCGCCCCTCTAAAGCTAGAATAGGATGCATGAGCTCTCTTAGCCGGGTGGCTATGAGTCACCGAAGCAGAAGGCTGAGTTGTCGCCTTTCTCTTCATTTCCTCCTTCTTCCTGTTCTCTAGCCTCTCCCTCACCAATGCCATCGCCTTAACTGACACAAGGCTCCCCATATCAGCGGTGGTGACTCCCTCCTGAATCTCCACTCTCAACCTATTCTTGAACTTACTGATGAGCTTCATATCTCGATTGTTCTACTCATCATACCACTTAAGAGAGAAGTGAACTCTATGTAGTATGCGAGAACATTCTTCTCACCTTGTTCCAAACTAAGAAACTCCTTGACCTTTTCCTCTCACCAAAGATCCGGACAGAACTAATCACGGAACTCTCCCACAAACTCCTCAAACTCCATCTCTGGCGGAACCATCCGACTCTGCGGCATCGACTTCCACCAGTCCAATGCATGACCCTTAAATAGGAAGGTCATTGCCTGCACTCTCAACCCCTCATCAAGTCCCATCTGTAGGAACTTGTACTCACACTCCTAAAGCCACTACTCGGCCACCTCAGGATCAGCCACTTCTCCATTAAACTCCCCAAAGTTCCAACCCTTCAACAAACTCGGTTGAAACCGAAGAGCTGCTCCTCCATACCCCAAGGTCCCAGTGGACCTACTTCCCCTTGCTTGACTGGATTCACTACAAGAGGACATTTAAACGATTCAGTTGACCCTTCCAAGAAATTACCAACAATTCAAATCACAACCTGTTTCAAAATTTCCCACCCGTTTAAAACAGTTTGACGAAAACCCCTGGAAAGTTGGTCCTGTACATATGTCTCATCCCCTCACACAAAGAGGTTAATTACTCCCCAAAGAGAGGAGACAATCAACCAGTACAACAGCAACAAACAAGGCTCGGATACCATTTGTAACACCCGACCCAAATCAACCTGGTGAAACCCATGGTTGAACCAGTTTTGAGTATTACTAAGTGAAAATTAACGTAAATAACAAGTATTCCAAGCTTCAAATAAAAGTCAACACAAGAGGCCTCCATAACACCATGAAAACGTAAACTGTTTATAATCCCAAATCCATCATAAAACCCATAAAATCCAACGTAAACCCAAAGTACATAAATCCATGGAAACCCCTCCCAAAATATCTGAGGTCAACTGAAATAAAGAACAAGTCAACTCCAAGTAGGCTCCAATCTTCACCTCATAGCTTCGGTCCGGAACTTCTCGAAGTCAACCCCCAAGCTCTCACTCCAACGATCACCCCCTCTAGCAACAAGATCCTGAAAGGGAGAAGGGATCAATTTCCTATTGAAATTGAGTGAACCCACTAGGCCTACCTACACGTTGTCCTAAACCAAGGAGCGGTTCCAAACTCCGCACAAGACATCGACAATGGAAACTGACCTTAACCCTTTCAAGATTTTAACATCCTAAACAGTCTAGGTGATCACGTAGGTTTGTTCATCATTCTCATTCACAAATCAAGGCACTAAGATAACATAATTGAACAACATATAAATACATCACATGGACCAAAACCAAACCACATCCACCAACCAATACACACAACACATGTACACGCACAAGCAAATACACACCACCGTCGCCGGCCATCACACCAACCAGATGCATCCATCAAGGATCCTTCCGCGAAAGAGAACAACATCCGACACATCCACGAGGGATCCTTCGAAGGACCTTCACGAAGGAGAACCACAACCATCCTTGGTACCCAACTAAGGGATTCGCCCCAGTGAATCAGACTCGATCCATCAGTATCTCAGGTGGGGTAGTGTGAGCTCCTTTAGATTCTACTTTTTCATTGAAAATCCAACATCACATTCTAACACAACATATCTCATCCACAACCATTGCACAGTCACATATTCCACCACTCATTCACAGTGCACAGATCATCTGAACAACTCCATGCTCCTGTCATATCCACAATTCACATCACAATCAATCAATAAGGCAACCGGCTAGCTCACCGGCCACCCCCACCTGCAAGTACAGGAGAAGCCATGTCATGAGTCTAGTGGTCACCCACCTGTTCGTCTTACTCAGAGCGACCCCACATTGACAGGGCCACGCTCCTGCATCCACAACTGACAATCCATAAAACATAGCACTTACACCCCCATCACATTTCATCCTATCTCTCAACTCTATGTTCTTCCATTTAGTAATTCATTTCAGTTCACCCTCAAACCCACATCACAGCAACCAACAATGACAGTCAACCACAACAACATCAACAACAATCAAACACAATCACAAAACAATTTACCCCTTTTACACTCATCATTTCCACGCATCACCTAGGTTTCATCTAAGTCAAAATTAGAACTCCTCACGCTTTCCAAAATACCTATACAATGCTAAGCCCTCACCTAGAATAGAAGACGAGGCTCTAATCATCTTCTAGTTCCTCAGAATCCAAGTTTCCCCAACTCCAAACTCGTAGCCTAACCTTCCTCACTGACCCAGACCTACACCGCAAAACCAGAAATTGAAGTTAGCGATCTCTTCTCCTCATTTCTACGAACTCATAGCAATAAACGAAACTCAATTCCGACCTCTACATCTCCCGGAATCACCCTCTGAAGATTGCTCAGAAGCAGTTCGTCAATGTCTTTTCGGGGAGAGAGAAAGGAATGAAAAGTTATGAATTTCCGTGCAAAATCCATCCTTTTATGTAGCGTGTATCATGATACACGACGTGTATCTACAACACACGGCTGTGTATTAATTTCTGCCACTTTTTGACGAGATTCTGACGTTAAGCTACACGGCCGTGTATTATAGATACACGGCGTGTATCACACTACACGTCGTGTACTCTACACTGCACCGTTTCCCCCTTTGTAACTTCAACCCGGCTCATACACGGACGTCCCAGACCTCAAGGGGGATCTTAGGGCACTGATTCTAGCACTCTTGTCAACCCAGCTTGAGTTCCAAACCGTCTGGTTGGGCGGGGTTGTTACATAAACTACCGCAAAACCCAAGATTCAAGCAAGGAAATGTAGCTTCAATTTGGCTGAAAATCACGTAAAATCGAGTGTCATCAAATACCCCACACTTAAGCCTTCACAAATGACGAGATCGATCAAGTTAAGGTTCAAGCAATCACAATGAATTATTAGACCACTACTTCTAGAACAAGTGACCTAACGTGCTTACATGTAAACCAAACAACCTGGTCTCACTAATTATCTGTACACAAACAAGTAGTAAACATAAATCATGCACGAATCTGACCTAACCGACCAGACTTCTCACACGGACAATGTTTGGTACAAGGGAACTCTCGCACTCTGTGTTTAGGGATGTGTTTCTGCTCTCAATCACTTTCTTGACCGAAGTATGTCATATGTTTGCAATTCGACCACAATATCCACAACTTTGACAACACGAGTAACTAGTCAGAAGGACTTTCGCAAGGGACTGTATCGATCCTACACTACAAGGGTTTATGATGAATGGATGATGGGATGAATGATGGAATTGACTTTGGTGCGGTGTAGCTTGCGACCAACTTCCTTCGAATCTAGCCTATGGCTTCCTACTGTCTAACCAGACACGGGTGGAATGGTGTACGCTCGTTCTATGGTACTCTCAAGCAAGCAAGCACGTTATTTTGTAAATATATATATATGGTGGCGACTACAGCGCTCCCGGAGCACCAGATGCTCCCCTCTGTTTGAACCATTCAAGGAGAATCTCATTCGTTGATTTTGGAAGATCTAATCTGACCCATCCATAACTAATTTAATTTTAATATTTAAATAAATGATAATTAAAATAACTAAAAGGTCACTCAACTTTGTTCATATAAATAAATAATCATGACTATTTATTTTTATGTTCAATATAAGTCTTATCCAAACCAAATTAAATTATTATCATCATAACAACATCAAATATATATTAAGTACAATTATTTTGTCACTATATAGGCTAATTAAATTGAATCACTTCACCCATTTCAAACATCCATCCATAATCTGACGGAAACAAAATCACCCATCTCACCTGAGTGTTTGATTTTATCTGCAAACAAACTCGAACCATCTCACCCAAATCCTATCATTCATGCAACTCGAGAATCGAGATAAGGGCACTATTCAAAACTCTCAAGAACTCTAAAATTCGATTTTCTGCAATCACTCTCAGGTCATTATCCTTTCTTCTCCTCATTCTCCCTCATTTCATCACATCTAAACCTTAGTCGCTGGCGTTTGTGGAAACTCCCCTCTCTATCGATGCTTGCCATCATTGCAGTCAAGATTGGGCCAGCCGGGTGAGCAGAGAATAGGTGGGGGAATGGGAGGCAGGACTCAAGCTCCCAAGCTGAAGGTTTTCTCGAAAGAAATCAAGAGAGATATAGTTTGGGAGGAAGGTTCAGCCAAGGGAAGCTTTCTGGCAGGGCAACGAGTGAGAGAAAGCGAAGAGAGTACTAGGCCATGGCAACGAAGAGGAAAATTTTATACAGGTCATGGATTATCTCGAATTCAGGTGTATTTTTCCTCGAATCTAACCATTTGGATGTTATCATGACCATCTGTTATGTTGCCGCTGAATTCGGGTTGAAGCCATCTGTTATGTGAATTTGGGTAGATTTTTGCAAGAGGAATTTGGTGTCAGACAAACAAAATAAGCTTTGGCTTTTGATATGAAACTGAAATGACTTGACTGCAAGTATCGGCAGGGAGGGCGGTTTCCAGAAACGAAATAGGATGAAGTTGAGAGGTGAAGAAATGATAAGAGAATGAGGAGGTGAAACGATAATTAACTGATAGTGATTGCAGAAATGGAATTCTAGGGTTCTTAGTGTTTTGGAAACCCCCATTCTATCGTGTTGCATGAGGTGATAGGATTTGGGTGAGTTAGGTGAGTAAAATCATACACTCAGTAGGGATGAGTGAGTAAGATGGATGGTTAAGTTTGATTGACTAAAGGTATGGATTGGATGGATGTTTGAAAAGGGTGAAGTGATTTAACAAGTTACAGAATAATTATATTTAATATGCATTTTATGTTATTATGATGATCATAATTTGATTTGGTATGGTAAAACAAATTTGAACATATAAATAAAGAGTTATGATTATTTATTTATATGAAATATGTTGAGTGACCTTTTAGTTATTTTAATTATGATTCATTTAAATTATAAAATTAATTTATGTATGAATGGCTCAGATTAGATCTTCCAAAATGAACGAATGAGATTTACCTTGATTGGTTCTGAATCTTTCTTACTTTTCTTTGCATTTTCTTTGACTTCGTTCTTCCATATATATGGAGAAGTACTTTTTGAACTAGAACACTTGACTTTGGAACTTGAACTCTTTTCTTTTTTTTGTTGCTAGAGGGGTTTACACGTTTGGACATAATAGCTAAGACCACCTGTTTAATGGCTATAGACAGGTTACCACAAACCAACTTCCGGTAGGCTAATCTAGAACTACTACCATAGGGGATAACCGGGGTGATGAAGAACGTGGAAAATGGCTGTAATGTATAACGAATCGAAAGAAAGGCCAAGCTCAAGGGTTTACACCTAAGGGATTCATCGTTGGGTTGGCTATCTGGCTTAAGTAGCGGAATCCAGGTGCCTCTATCCTCCTAGAACTCGTGTCATCGTGTGATCTCGAATAGGTCTCATGCAAATTCTAACTCATTCGAAGTACGAGAAAGCCTCTAAAAAAGAATTGAAATTGCAAGTTTATGTGCAATGGATCAAAAGCTCACAGTTGGTTTGCTAGTCGGATTCGGTCATTATCATGCAATCAAAGTCGTGATTAAACTTTCTGTTCTGACCAGGAAATTTAGCATCAATGCATCAAGTTTATTACCGGTTCTAGGTTAAGCAGTCTAAGCATCATTATGAAAAATTGAAAACTAACTTAACATCACAGGTCAAGAATCGAGCAATTCTAAGCTAGAGGAATGGAAAATGCCACGAAATCACACAGAAAGGTAATCAAGATCATGCAAGGTTCTCTGGCATCCTACCCCACACTTAAACGGTCATGTGTCCTCACAGGACTAAACTAGGAGAGAGAGATACGGGGAACCTGGAAGCAGATGGGTGGCGTAGTGGATGAGCTCAAAGAACGAGAGTGAAGCAGAGTAGTAGCTAACCGAGTCCCGACAAAGACAAAAACATCAAAAGGAATGAAATATCAAAAGGATACCGGAACAAGTGTCCCAGATCCACACACAAAAAAGTTGGATCGAGATCTGAAATGAAGAAAGAAAAAGAAAAGGAAATGATACAACCTGATCACTGTCCCTCAGGTGGGGGTGGTGGTGGAGCAATGCCTAGGCGCTAATTCACCTGCTGCCGCCAGGCCAGCTTCGCTTGGTGTGGAGTGTTGCTCGGTCATGAATTGTTGCAAGAGGAGCCATCTCGCATCCTGTGTCCTCTCGTGCTCCACCCGGTCCTTCTGCCATTGATGGGAACCGGAGGAGTAATCCTATTGCCATTAATCCATGCGAGCTAGTCGCTCACCATGTGGGTCCGAGGGCTGTGATGGTTGGGGAGCAGGCGCTGGTGTGGGAAAATTTGATCCCAAGAATGGTGTGTAGATGTCGAGACTCACTGAAAGGTCGAGGCCACGTGCGATGGGAGGTTTGCTCTGATGTGATCAACCTCGGTGTTGGGAAGGATGGGGTCCTGCTTGTCACGGATCTGTAGTGTGTCAATCAGACAAGACATGAAAGGGCCGCTAGGAAGGGCAGTTTCTTGGTAGTTGTGCACTTATGAAATAAATGAGCTAGCCACCACCCTGGGTGAAGGCGTGCGAACTCCTCGACGGCACGGAAGAGAATGAACTCTTCCAGGGATATGTGGTGGTGTGCTTCCTTGCTGCAATAACACAGAGAACGAGTCCAAACATAATGAAGGAATTTGAAAAGGGGGTGAGCAATGTTACCGACTGTGGCGCGGCTGGGATCGGATTTGGGATCACCAGAGATGAAGCGCCATACGTCTGGATATGGGTAATGTGTCACCGAGTTCATCTCCTCAAAACCAAGGGAAGCATCTGTGAGGGTGGCATTGGGGTCGAAGAGGAGGGTGAACTCATTGATGGTCTTTTCGTGCTGGACTCCACTGAGACAGAAGCGGATGCACTTCAGGAGCCGATGAGGTTTCTGCATGGTCCATTCAAATGAGCTCCAGAATTCCTGGAGGGCTACCAGAGGGCAGGTGGAGCCAGATGTGGTGAGAGCTCGCAATCTGGATAGCTCAAGGGCGCGGGTGATGCTGGCGTGCCATCCCTGGTGGTGACTTTTGATGCTGTCTAGAGAGAGAACAACCACCTTGGTAGGGGGAATGTCCTTGATCTTTTCGTAAGTCACCCGGTGTGTCGGAGGAAGAGAGGTGATGAACGAATGGGGGCCCTCAGTGGGGATGTGATCTGGAGTGATAGAGGGGGGAACCTCTGGGGTCACGACTCTCGGTGCGGAAGAGGAGGGGGTCGGAGCTCTGTCCAATCTGGCCTTTGTTCGTCGCTCTCTGTCGGCACCAGTAGTCTTAAACTTACCAGGGTTCCTGAAAGGAGAAACTCAAAACAACCCTATGAGAACAAGGTGGCCTCACCCCACACTAAGTTCAAAATCTCAGTCTCACAAGGAAACGAAAACAACCGAGTGGGGATAAGCCAATCCAACAACGAATAACTGAAACTAATCACGATATAAGCACAAAAGGAAGTTAACGCACAACACTCTTACAAAGCTAAACTGACAAGCATGGAGAAGTCAAAATCGTTCAAAATTTGGTGATGCAAGCATAGCTAGCCACGAGTGGAGGTATCCCAGAGTGCAATAAAAGGTTCAACGAGATGTAACAATCACTAGGCATGGGAAAGAATTAACTGGACAGTTATAGGAGCTCCACAATTGTAAGGTTAAACCGCAAGGTCGTAAGAGTCAATACTGCAATTGCCAACATGCTCTCTAGTGGCCGCCCCTTAGATAAGCTGCCAAGCCAGACATAATCAAACCCGAATGAATGAGCATGTCAAGACTATCTCTACTTGAAGTTGCAAGAGCTCAGCTGCTACTACATCTTCCGATCCGGTCATGACTCCAAATACCGTAGCTATTGACATACCGGAAATCAAAGACGAAGAAGAGAATGTTGCTTCATCAAGAACTACACGAGCACCGGAGCCGCCTCTTGCTCCGTATCAACAAGAATCTCGTTCCCTAAGGCATTGCTAGCTATGGCAAGTGAGCTGACTAGCTCAAAGAAGAAGAAGGAAGCATCTTTCGCTCCTTGAAAGGGAGAATGCTCGACCATGCAGTCTCAATCGCGCCCATGCCGATCCCAGCTAAGTGTTCCGATCCTGGATCTTTTACATTACCTTGCATCATTAATGACATAGAGGTTGAACGTAGCTTGGTTGATCTAGGTGCATCTATAAATGTCATGCCTATTTGTGTTTATGAGAAACTGAACTTAACTCACTTAAAACTTATCATGCAACTGGTTTTTGCTGATAGATCAATGAAAACACCTAGGGGATTGGTCAAAGATGTGCTTGCTCGTTGCGGTCCATTCACTTTCTTAGCTGATTTCGTAGTCATGGATACCCGAGAGGAGGATGTTACTCTTCTCCTAGGCTGACCTTTATGTCAACGTTCGGCATGACAATTAATGTGCGTAACGGATCATTGACATTAAGGGTTGGAAAGGATACTGTAACATTCTGTCTCAATGACGGTATGAAATACATTCCCAATGGAGAAGCAAACTGTCTTGTATTGAAACTGTAGAGTTGGCCTCGGTCAACTCCGTTACTAATGTCATTCCGAGTGTTTCTTCAAAGATAGCTGCTACAGGTGCTGAACAGGTGAGCAACCAGAAGAAGAAGCCTCTGGTGCAGAAGCCGACAAAGAAGGAGGAAACAAAGAAGAAGAAGCCTCTAAATCGCCACAACTTAAAGACCCTGGCAAGATGAAGAAGAAGAGCTCAAAGAAGCCCAAGATGGTGTGGAAGCCAATCACTCCATCGCCCTCTATCGAACCAATTCCTCCGCCACTTTCTACCAAACCACCGAAGAAGAATGATTCTTTGAAAGACCTCTTTGTACCATTTGAAGTCACCAGGCACCTTAATGTGAACCGCTGCAACCGTGGGCAGGCGACCCTTGAACACCGCAAGTTGGACACCGTGCAACGAGGTAGAACCTTCGGGAACCGGGGCGGATGAGTACTTTGACCCATCAGCTATATAACAGCTGGGAACCAGAAGTGTCCAGTCGAAGACACCATGCCAAGAGATGGATGCTCTTGATGATAAGTCGAGGCCTTCAGTAACGCAACATGTAGATACAATAAGGTTTCAAGAACAGAGTTCTATCAAAGGGGGGTTTATTTCATAAAAAGGCTGAAGAACAAGGGTGGCGGCGGCCTCCTTATATAGGTGATGGAACAAGCTCTCCTCCCTAAACACTACTTCCTAAATAATAATAAAATAAAGAGTCCTACTCCTAAAAAGAATCCTAAAACCCCTAAATAAGCCTACTAAAAAGGAATAAAACATAAAATAATTGTTGAATAAAAGACCTAAATTAGGTTAAAAAAAATCCTAATCTGGCCGCGTACGGCTGCTCGGGCCGGTTGGGCGCGTGTGGCGGCCCGGTGGGCTTGACCGACCGGGCGGCGGACTTGCTTCGGGTGGCGGTCGTGGGCTAGGTTCAGTGGTAAGGGCCTTGTCCAAAAGACATGTTCTTCGTGGCCTGCTCCATGGAATTCCTCTGATCGGCCCGGCTGCTGGTTTAGGGTTCGGGGCTGTTCTCTCCTTGGGCCTTCTCCATTTCCGCTCGGGCCTTCTTCTTTAATCTTCAGGTAGGCCTCCAAGTAGCTCCGGGTGTAGCTCTCCGGGGGTTGAGTCGGTCCAAGTGTCACGTCTCGGGGCCAAGGACTCCAATTCTTCTCAGGGTTCGGCTCAGGGTCATTCCTTGGAAGCTCTCCTCTCCAGGCCAAGTATTCTCAGGCTCTTTTCCTCCTATATTCCAGAAATGCTTCCAAAGGGTCACTCAAGGGGCCGACTTCTTCTTCAGGGCTTTTGGAGGTCAGGCTAGGAGCAGGTTGAGGTTGTTCTTCCTTGCTAGGGCTTAGATCCTCGGCCAGCAGCATGGCCTAGAATAGCATTCCATCTCGTGGAGCCTTTCTACCTGCAAGGGAAGGACTTAGTCGATATTTTAGAGCGTACCTTGGCTTTAGGGCTTGAAGATGGCCTGCCCTAGGCTCTTTATGCCTTTTGTGAGGTCCTAGGGTCTTATCTCGGCCTGGTGACCCTGGTGGGGTGTAGGAGTACCGGTTGGCATCAGGGCAGCATTGTTGAATCATATCACACCTCCCCGACAGACGAACCCATTTGACGTATATCAAGGGAAGCGTTTCCTACTGTCCGGAGGTAAACCGAAGCTGTATTTCATCAACTCCGACGCGAGCGTGAAGGAAATTCTAAATTGGGATACATCTTAAGTGCTAACCAGATATCGTCCAGCTCAAGGACGTTAAGCAAGAGCGCTTTGTGGGAGGCAACCCACGACTGGAGTAAGTTTTTGAATTTTTGAGTCAGTTCTTGTGTTTAGAGTCGGTTCGGGGGAGCCAAAAGTGTCAGTCGTGGTTTCTTATTTTTCTTGTGTGTGTTGTGTGTTCTCGGTCAATTCCAATTTATTTGGGATTTTTCCGATTTTTTTTGATTTTATTTTGATTTTTTCCAAAGTTGCGTGTCGGTGTTTGCGAAAATCTATTTTTGAACTGCCCAGGTCAATGGTTCTCAACGAAAACTTTCAAAGTTTTCGGTGAGAACTTTGGTTTTTAAAAAATCTCAGTTTCCTGTTTCTTTTCGTCACAAACTCCTTGCCGAGAACTTTCAAAGTTTTCGGCGAGAACTTTTCCAAAATCCGTTGCTTTTTGAGTTTTATTTTAAACGTTTTCAAACCAGTTTTTGATGATAACTTTTACAGTTCTCGCCGAGAAGTTTAGTAAAAAAAATTAAAATCCTCCCCCTTATCCAGTTCATCTGTACCCTCCCTCATTTCTCACTTTTCTCGTCAAAACAAACCTCAACCCCACCACCGCTAGTCATTTTTTCCATACGCCACCAATTTTCACCCGCCACCGCTTGCCACTGCCACTTTTTGCCGTCGCCGCCGCTCGATCCCCTGCCCTTTTGTGGTCAGACCGCCACCTTGATCGTCCAAATCGGAGCTCTAGAGCTTCGGTTCCGCCTGAAATGAGTTTTCGAGTTTTTGCCGATTTCTGTGTTTTATCCATTTTCTGTAATCATGTCTTCAAGGTTAGTTGTTGGGTTTTCAATTTTGAATCTTTTGACATATTGATCGTTGAATTTCGTTGAACTTGATTTTGGTTGACTTTTCGGTCTACCTCGATATGCGTGCTTGTTGTTTCAGTGTGAATTGTGCTGAATTGTTTGAACTCAATGATCTAGGATGCTTAGGGAGTGTTGTGCCTTGATTTGATGATGATTGAACTTGATTTGCCATGCTTAATATGCTAAAAATGTTAGGGTGTTGACTTTTTGAACTGTAATTTGACTTTGAGTGGATGTGGTGAATTTTTCTGTCCGGACAGTTCCTATGCATGTTTTAGGATCACCGAATGTTAAATTACCTTATCCCCACTCTATTTTCCTCATTTCTCTGTGAAATTGAGTTTTTTGACCAAGTGTGGGGTAGGTTGTCGGTTTGACTAATGTCGTTTCCAAATTTTGATATCTTTTAGGAACTGGGGGGTAGCACCCATGATGACACTCGATTTGACGTGATTATCAGCCTCATTTAAGCGACATTTCTTTGCTTAAGACATGGTTTTTAGGGTAGAATAACGAATATTCAATCGATTGCCCTATCTCGTGCCATTTGTGTTACCTTGGCCCGTTTCGGGTCTATTTGATGGTTTTCTAGTGTTTTTATGTTAGCACAGGTTTTTGCCGTCAAATAAGGTAGCCAAGGTCATGTCTAAGGCGTTGGAACCTCGAGGGATTGCACCGGAATTGATCAAAGGAGCCAATCAAGTTCAGAAAATTCCTGCCCGGTTTACAAAGGAATTTTCGCCGAAAATACCCTAGGATTTTCGGCAAAAATATCAGCACAAATCAACTGATGTCCGGCTGAAGGAGTTTTCGGTGAAACCGTTGAGTTTTCGAACCGAAACGAAAATCACAGGAGAATTCAACCGAAGGGCCATCCATTTACACTAGGATTTTCGGCGAAAACACCTTCTTATATTCGGCGAAAATATCAGGCAAATCCGGCCAATCTAGGGTTAAGTATAAATACTTAACCGCCGGCCCAAATTAAAAGATACATCATAATATACTTTTCGTAATCAGAATTCGAAGAATTCTCTGAAGTTCTGGAGTGAAGAGTTAGAGTTCGAAGAGCCGAAAAGAGATCGTGACGCCATCCCTTCCACCTCGGAGACTCGGAGCTAGGAGTGCGGTTTACTGAAGATCGAAGTCTGTCAGAGTCGTCTAAATTAGGTTTTTCAGATTCTTTTCTGTTCTTCCTATGGATGATGAACTCTGTCTTTATCTTTGTTTCTTTTGTGATAAACATGAGTAGCTAAACTCGTTAGAGCTTAGACTAGATGAACCCTAAGTGACCCAGGGCTTTAAAGCGGTCACGGATCGGCGGTGATTAGATTCGAAATTCAATCAGTTTCTCTTTCATGTTTGATTTGTTCTTCATTGTTCATGTTTCTTGTATGGATTGATCACCTAGATTAGATTCTTGTTAAGCTAAGGATAGAAGCGAACGCTCGCCTTACTTTAGAACATCGAATTGAACAATTAACCTTATAATTGGAGCGTGCCTTTCGTAGGAACCGGTTAGGGTTAATCCACTGCAAGAGTAACTCATAAATCGTTAGTAATTGCACCAGTTAATTAAGTCATTGCGAGAGGCGATCGTACCCGGGTGACTAATTAATCTTGGTAGTTAGAACGGATAGAGCGAACGTTCGCCGGTCTTAAACCTAAGGGTAAGGAGTTATGGTGGCGTCTTAGTAATTGATTGAATGAGAATCGAAATCCGCTGATCTGTTGATTGCCAATGCTCTAGGAACGAAGGGGGATTCAAAGTCTAAGTTCGTCTGTCATCCTTGTTTTCAACCCTAATTTCCAATCTGCTTTAGTTTAATTTTTAAATTTCTCTGCATTTCGTAGAATTAGAAGTCGTGGAACTCACACCATGCACAAAGTGCTTGCATTCTAGTATTTTGCTAGTTTTTTGGAGTAGTCAATCATAGAAGGCCCGTGGACTTCTTTTATTAGAATTTGGACAGATTCCTAGTCTGATGAAGATTGACGGATTTGGGCTACTTGGAGATAGAATTTGGACTGAAGCCCAACATGAAAGTTGAAGCCCATGACGTCTACTAGTGATCTGCCAAAGGGCTTAATTTTCCTATTTAATTTGGTATTTATTTAGCTATTTTTACCAGAACCCGTTTAGCTGTTTTTAGGGTTTTTCAACCTCCTTTTTAGGAGTTCTTGTTTAGGTAGGATTCTCTTCCCTTGTAGGGTTGGAGTCCGAATTTTCCCTTCTTTTAGTCTAGGTTAGGATTATTTAAAGTCCTCTTTAGGTTTTCTAATTAGGACTCTTTTTATTTCTTTATTTTATTATTATTTAGGAAGTAGGGTTTAGAGAGGAGAGCTTGTTCCCTCACCTATATAAGGAGGCCGCCGGCCACCTCTTGTACTCAGAACCCCCTTTGATTAAATATATTTCAGAACTTATGTTCTTTTCCCTTCGAGTTAATGTGAGGAGCATTGCTTAAGGTTGACTTATCATCAAGAGCATCCATCTCTTGGCGTGGCGTCTTCGACTGGACACTTCTGGTTCCCGGCTGTTATATAGCCGACGGGTCAAAGTACTTTTCCGCCCCGGTTCCCGAAGGTTTCTACCTCGTTGCACGGTCTCAACTTGCAGTGGTTAGGGTCGTCTGCCCACGGTTGCAGCGGTTCACATCAAGTGTAAAATTGAAGTGGATGGAAAGGTGAAAGATGGAAAATAGAAGAATAAATTTGCCAGTTCTTCTTTCGAACAATCAAAAGAAGTCCCCGGCAACTGCGCCAATTTAGTGAACCTGTCGTTGGCGATTCAACTGATTTGAACCGTGCTCTGATACCAACTGATGTGAACCGCTGCAACCATGGGTAGACGACCCTAACCACCGCAAGTTGAGACCCTGCAACGAGGTAGAAACCTTCGGGAACCGGGGCGGAAAAGTACTTTGACCCGTCGGCTATATAACAGCCGGGAACCAGAAGTGTCCACTCGAAGACGCCACACCAAGAGATGGATGCTCTTGATGATAAGTCAACCTTAAGCAATGCTCCTCACATTAACTCAAAGGGAAAAGAACATAAGTTCTGAAATATATTTAATCAAAGGGGGTTCTGAGTACAAGAGGTGGCCGGCGGCCTCCTTATATAGGTGAGGGAACAAGCTCTCCTCCCTAAACCCTACTTCCTAAATAATAATAAAATAAAGAAATAAAAAGAGTCATAATTGAGAAACCTAAAGAGGACTTTAAATAATCCTAACCTAGACTAAAAGAAGGGAAAATTCGGACTCCAACCCTACAAGGGAAGAGAATCCTACCTAAACAAGAACTCCTAAAAAGGAGGTTGAAAAACCCTAAAAACAGCTAAACGGGTTCTGGTAAAAATAGTCAAATAAATACCAAATTAAATAGGAAAATTAATCCCTTTGGCAGATCACTAGTAGACGTCATGGGCTTCAACTTTCATGTTGGGCTTCAGTCCAAATTCTATCTCCAAGTAGCCCAAATCCGTCAATCTTCATCAGACTAGGAATCTGTCCAAAACCGGGAAATCCTAGCTTGATTAGGATTCCTTGCTGGGATGTATTTGGCATCTTCTCTCCATTTCCCGTATCTTGAATGGTTATCAATACCTCCATGGATCAGGCTCAGGTGGTGGCCTGATCGTAGCACCTAGCATTGGTTTCCTCGGATCAGCATCCGAGTCTTCCTTTTTGGTGTTCCCCCCATGCTTTGCTAGGACTTGGCCGAGCTCTATTTCCTTCAGTTCTTCTCCAAATTCAGCTCCGTTTCTTGGAGAGTGCTCCTGGGGCTTCAAGCTATCCATAGCAACTGGAATTTTCCAAAAGGCTCGAGCCATTTGTTTGCTGGGCCAAAAGCACGCTTCTGTGGTGCCCGGCGCTCGGTCCGGCACCCGGGGCTGGCTCCGTGCTGGGCCTTCTTCAATTCTGGCCAAGCCTTCTACTTTATGCTTCGGCCCAGGTCTTTAGGAATGTTCTCATGGGGTCTTCAAGGGCTGGTGCTGGTACTGGGATCGAGTCTTCGATCCTGGAGCTCAGTTCTGGCATTTGGCCCGGTCCGGGGCTCGTACCGGGGTCTATCTTTGGGTGCCAGCTTCTTCTGGCCAGGCTTTCTTCATTATGCTTCGGCCACATCTTCTGGAAGGTCTCCAGAGGGTCTTCAGGGGCTGTGGTTGGTCCAGGGCTCGTAGCATTTGGCCTGGGGCCTTGTTCAGGCTCTCGGCTCGGGGTTGACCCGAGGGTGGCCAGGATCACATCAACACTGGTTTTGTTTGTCTTTGTTATCTGTAGGTTTACAGGTGTATGCCTCACCGTCCTTGGACTCGCTCTCAAACCGAACAGGCTAAGAGTGCAGAGAGACCAGGCAGTTCTGCTCCACCTCTACGATCACAGATTTTGAAGAAAGGCAGATCCAGTCCACCCATCACTCCGATCAAGATCGAGGAACTGAAGGAGAGTTCCTCATCTCCATCTTCACCTGCACCATCATCTTCATCTGCTTCATACACCGCATCACTTTCACCTCCTCCATCTCCTACCATAGACGATCAGTTACCACCTGATGACACTCGATTTGACGTGATTATCGGCCTCATTTAAGCGACATTCCCTTGCTTGAAACGTGGTTTTAGGGTAAAATAGTGAATATTCACTCAACTACCCTATTTCCTACCGATTTGGTTACTTTGGCCCTTTTTGGGTCAATTTGATGGTTTTCTAGTGTTTTTGTGATAGCACAGATTTTTGCCATCATTTACGTAGCCATGGACGTATTCAAGACCTCAAGGAGTGAACCAAAATCGAACCAGAAATCAAACCGGATTCAGAACCGAAGATCCAACTGCCCAGCACAATACTTTCGCCGAAAATACTACACAGTTTTCGGCGAAAATACCTTCAGAAAACCCACAGACGGAATGAGCAGAATTGCACTAAAGTTTTCGGCGAAAATACTATAATGTTTTCGCCGAAAATCATAGAAGAAATCAAACAGGGGATTCTGCCTAAAGTTTTCGGCGAAAATTATCTTATATTTTCGCCGAAAACATCTTCCAAATCCGGCGCTGTATTGGAAACCCTAAGCGTACCTATTTAAAGAAACAGAGCAGCTGCCGGCCCGAGAGGAATCAACAACAAATCATTATTCATATTTTCACAAATCAGACTTTTGAGAGTCAGCCGACTCTAGGGTCGATAGATAGAGTTTAGAGAGTTCGAAGATCCGTAGAGAGATCGTGACGCCATGCTTCCACCTCGGAGAGCTCGGAGCTTAAAGTTGAAGATCCAGGAGATTGAAGCTTCGCGGGAGTCGTCAGAATTAGGTTTTTATGTTCTTATCTGTTCTTCCTCTGTATGATGATCTTCATTGTTGCCTTTGATTCTCTTGTTTCTGATATGAGTAACTAAACTTGTAGAGCTTAGATTAGATGAACCCTAAGTGACCCAGGGCTTTAAAGCGGTCACGGATTGGCGGTGATTAGATTCGAAGTTCAATCTGTTTCTCTTTCATGTTTGATTTGTTCTTCATTGTTTATGTTTCTTGTCTGGATTGATCACCTAGATTAGATTCTTGTTAAGCTAAGGATAGAAGCGAACGCTCGCCTTACTTTAGAACATGAATTGAACAATTAACATTATAATTGGAGCGTGCCTTTCGTAGGAACCGGTTAGGGTTAATCCACTGCAAGAGTAACTCTTAATCATTAGTAATTGCACCAGTTAATTAAGTCGTTGCGAGAGGCGACCGTACCCGGGCGGCTAATTAATCTTGGTAGTTAGAACGGATAGAGCGAACGTTCGCCGGTCTTAAACCTAAGGGTAAGGAGTTATGGTGGTGTCTTAGTAATTGATTGAATTAGAATTGAAAACCGCTGATCTTGTGATTTCCGTTGCTCTGGTGATCTAAGGGGGATTCGAAATCTAAGTTCGTCTATCTTCTCATTAGTCAACCCTTTACTTTTCTGTCTTTTATTTTCCTTTGTTCATTAGATTAGAAGTCGTGGAACTCACACCACGCACTAAGTGCTTAAACCTGAATAATTTGCCAGCCTCTTTGAGTAGTCAAGAAGAAGAGACCTCGAGTTGAATACGACCTAGTCTGCCTTGGTAGATTAGTTATTTGATACCGCTAATACTGCAGCTATCAAATTGGCGCCGTTGCCGGGGACTCTTCTAATTGTTTGAAAGAAGAGTTGGCAAATTATTCTTCTACCTTTCCGCCTTACCATTTATTTTCCTCCATATTTTCATGATTTACCTGGGTAGTGTTTTTGAGTTTTAATTATGCAGGATTACAGGTGGGATGACCAGTACCAAGGGTGGTACATCAATGAAGCACCATATATTGAAGACTCCCAAGAGATGGATTTACACACTTATGAGCATCAACAATGGATGGCAATCACCCAAGCCGCGATCGACAACCTCCAATCAATGAACGATGCTGCTGATACAAGGAACGCCGAGCTCAAGCGACTAGTGCAATTAATGGAAGAAGATGCTCAAGAGCATTTCGAAGAAGAGCCAAAGTTACACACGACCAGCAAATTCATCAAGAGGTGTATATACCGCTCATCAGCATCGACAACAGACGGCAAGAGTAGAATCCGCCTTGGATGATCTCCTTTCGATTATACAAGCTCGTAACGTGATGGATGTCGAGCTCGAGCAACCAAATTCACTAATGGAAGAAGATGCTCAAGAGCCGTACGAAGATGAACATGACAATCTCACCGATGACTATTGCGAGCTAGAAGCATCTGATGAAGAATCCTTGGCGGTGGTGGTTGATGAAGACATAGAGCCAATCCATCTTGAAGTTGAAGCTGAAGAGGAGCACATAGAAATTGAGGAGATACCCTCACCTACACTTCCACCGAGTCAACCTACAGAGAAGATGGAGCTCATTGAACATGCCACGCCGTACTACCTCTTTCCTCCTACAGAAGGAGAATTCAAGAAGAACTGGTCATCCAACCAAGATCGCGATCTATTGGAACACTACCGGTTACATCACCCTTCTGGAGTACTACATGGCACTCAACCGCACACCTTGAAGAAGACGATTGACTTCAAGGAACTCCTAAGTTGGGGTCCCTAACAGGTACCGTCCGGCTCAAGGACGTTAAAAGAGAGCGCTTCGTGGGAGGCAACCCACGGCTGGAGTCCGTTTTTGAATTTTTGAGTCAGTCTTTTCGTCGTTCGAGTCAGGTTCGGGGAGCCAAGTGTCAGTTTGTTTGATTTATTATTTTTCGTGTAGAGTTTGTGTGTCATAGAGTCAGTAGCAAGTTGATTGAGGTCGTTCCGATTTTTGTGGATTTAACTGTGATTTTCTGGAGTTGGCCGGATTTGCAAAAATATTTTCAATCGTAGGTTTCAGAATTTTCGGCGAGATTTCAATATCATTTTCGGCGAAATCGCCTCCTGGTTTTCACTGATTCTCTCTGTTCAATGTTTTCGGTCCGAAATGTATAACGTTTTTGGCGAAATTGTTTTTGAAAACCAAGCAGTGATTTGAACTCATATTTTCGGCGAAAAAGAGCTTTTGTTTTCGCCGAAAACTCCTTTGGAAATCCGGCAATAATTTGAACTAAAATTTTCGGCGAAAACACCCTCTTATTTTCGCCGAAAACTCTTTTGAAAATCACCCCAACTATTCACTTTAAAATCCGGATTCACCCTCTCTCTCTTCCTTCTTTCAGTTTCTCATTCAATTCGTCAAAATATTTTTAAAATTCCCCTTAACCTTCTTTGTTCGACTTTTATTCTGTGTGGATCCGGGACACTTGTCCCGGTATCCTTTTGATCTTTTTGTTGTTTTTGTTTTGTAGGATCTTGAGTAGCTACTCCGCTCTGCTCCGGACGCTCCGTGTTCATCCCCTACACCGACCATCTCGTCACAGGTTCTTCGTATCTCTCTACTCTAGTTTAGTCCTGTGAGGACACAGAACCGTTTAAGTGTGGGGTATGTAGGAGTCTAGGATTATGCATGATCTTGCTTGCTATCTATGATTCTGTGGTTCAAATTTGAAAATTTCTCTTGCATAGAATTGCTCAATTCTTGACTTTTGATGTTAAATTGACTTCAATTTTGAACAATGACGTCTAGACTGTTCCACTTAGAACCTGTAACCAACGTGTTGGAACTGATATTAAATGAGTCTAGGTCAGAACAGATCATAAATCACTTCAGTAGTTGAAACTTGAATTAATTGAATTGATTGGTTTGTTAATAACAAAGCTCGATAACACCGTTCTAAGATGATAAATGCTAGCTTCTCCCATGTTTTTCACTCCATATTTGTTCACCTGTGATTGTGGCTAGAGATTAGACGGAAATCCAATTCGAAATCTTGTGTAAAAAGTTATAACTAGCTAGGATCAAGTGGCTAAATTGTTAAATCAAGTAATTGAGTTGTTCAAAGTAATTGTTAAGTTCTTTAAGTGCTAAAAATAAAGCTAGGCAAGCCCGACACCTAAGTGAAGTGTTCGGGTTGAGCACTAGCATAAGCACAAATACTGTGAGCTAGGCAGGTCCAACACCTAAGTGAAGTGTTTGGTATCGAGCACTAGTATGCAGTAAATAAATTAAAGGAAGAAGTCGAAACTTGAAATTAATTGTTGTTTAAATCAGTCCTAGCTAGAACATGTAACGTACAGATCTAGAAACGGATGAAGTCGAGTCGATAGCCACGTCACTTTTCCTACCTCCGCATCCACATCATGGCTAGAGCTTAAAGTCTTTTCTCATTAGAATTGGTGTTATCGTAGTCGGTTAATTATGATTCATTGTTTGCCAAGAAACGAGCTTTGTTAAAACCACTACTTGGAGTGTGCAGAAATTAGTGAGATCGAAAACTTGTTTGGTTGATATTCTTGCATGTGTAGGTCACTTTTTCTACGTGGAACAGTCTAAACCAAATTGTTAGAATTGAATCTCGGTTTAATCTCGTGTCATTTATGAATTTGAGTGTGTTCTAGTTCAGTTTGCTTGAGGACAAGCAAAAGCTTAAGTGTGGGTATTGATGACACTCGATTTGACGTGATTATCGACCTCATTTAAGCGACATTCCCTTGCTTGAAATGTGGTTTTAGGGGTAAAATATCGAATATTCACTCAACTACCCTATTTCCTACCGATTTGGTTACTTTCGCCCTTTTTGGGTCAATTTGATGGTTTTCTAGTGTTTTTGTGATAGCACAGATTTTTGCCATCATTTACGTAGCCATGGACGTATTCAAGACCTCAAGGAGTGAACCAGAATCGAACCAGAAATCAAACTAGATTCAGAACCGAAGATCCAACTGCCCAGCACAATACTTTCGCCGAAAATACTACACAGTTTTCGGCGAAAATACCTTCAGAAAACCCACAGACGGAATGAGCTGAATTGCACTGAAGTTTTTGGCGAAAATACTATAATGTTTTTGTCGAAAATCATAGAAGAAATCAAATAGGGGATTCTGCCTAAAGTTTTCGGCAAAAATTATCTTATATTTTCGCCGAAAACATCTTCCAAATCCGGTGCTGTATTGGAAACCCTAAGCGTACCTATTTAAAGAAACAGAGCAGCCGCCGGCCCGAGAGGAATCAATAACAAATCATTATTCATATTTTCACAAATCAGACTTTTCAGAGTCAGCCGACTCTAGGGTTGATAGATAGAGTTTAGAGAGTTCAAAGATCCGTGGAGAGATCGTGACGCCATGCTTCCACCTCGGAGAGCTCGGAGCTTAAAGTTGAAGATCCAGGAGATTGAAGCTTCGCGGGAGTCGTCAGAATTAGGTTTTTCAGTTCTTATCTGTTCTTCCTCTGTATGATGATCTTCATTGTTGCCTTTGATTCTCTTGTTTCTGATATGAGTAACTAAACTTGTAGAGCTTAGATTAGATGAACCCTAAGTGACCCAGTGCTTTAAAGCGGTCACGGATTGGCGGTGATTAGATTCGAAGTTCAATCTGTTTCTCTTTCATGTTTGATTTGTTCTTCATGGTTTATGTTTCTTGTCTGGATTGATCACCTAGATTAGATTCTTGTTAAGCTAAGGATAGAAGCGAACGCTCGCCTTACTTTAGAACATCGAATTGAACAATTAACCTTATAATTGGAGCGTGCCTTTCGTAGGAACCGGTTAGGGTTAATCCACTGCAAGAGTAACTCATTAATCATTAGTAATTACACCAGTTAATTAAGTCGTTACGAGAGGCGATCGTACCCGGGTGGCTAGTTAATCTTGGTAGTTAGAACGGATAGAGCGAACGTTCGCCGGTCTTAAACCTAAGGGTAAGGAGTTATGGTGGTGTCATAGTAATTGATTGAATTAGAATTGAAAACCGCTGATCTTGTGATTTCTGTTGCTCTGGTGATCTAAGGGGGATTCGAAATCTAAGTTCGTCTATCTTCTCGTTAGTCAACCCTTTACTTTTCTGTCTTTTATTTTCCTTTGTTCATTAGATTAGAAGTCGTGGAACTCACACCACGCACTAAGTGCTTAAACCTGAATAATTTGCCAGCCTCTTTGAGTAGTCAAGAAGAAGAGACCTCGAGTTGAATACGATCTAGTCTGCCTTGGTAGATTAGTTATTTGATACCGCTAATACTACAGCTATCACCACCACCACCAAATGGAGAACTACCACCACCACCACCTGCACAGAAGAGTCTAGCAGACTATAACAAGCCGAGCGCAACTAGCGTTCGATCTGCCATTGCCGTTCCGCGCATTGAAGGAGATCCTGACTATGAGATCAAGATTCCATTCTTGACCATGATATCTAGGGATCTAAAATTTGAAGGCAGGCCCCTAGACAATCCGTGCACTCATCTTGCAGACTTTCTTGATCTCTGCAGCACTTTCAAGAACGGAAACCTCGACAAAAATACTCTTTGTCTGAGAGCTTTCCCGTTCTCTCTAAAAGGCGCTGCTAAGAGGTGGCTTATTGGCAAACCACCTGGCTACTACACTAATTGGGATACTCTGGCTCAGGACTTCGTTGAAGAATACTTCCCGCCAGCCAGAACAACTGCCATCAAGGACAACATTGCCAGATTCTCCCAGAAAGAAGGAGAAAGCCTATATGATACTTGGAATCGATTCCAAGAACTTCTCTACAACTGTCCGCATCATGGATTCGAGTAGAGGCAGTTAGCTGAGATCTTTGCTCGAGGACTTCGAGAAGAATCTGCCAAGTGGGTCAATTCTCTAGCTGAAGGGGATTGCACTACACTCACACCTGAAGCTGCTCTTCTTCACTTCGCAAACTGTGCTTCCAAGTCAAGGAACTGGGAACGAAAATCTGAAGGATCAAGGAGCAAGCTCGATCTCGAAGCTACTATCAAGGCAGAGGTAGATAAGCATTTGAAGAATTCTTCCACACCAATCAAACCGCCGGCAGCTACTGTCTACGTTGCCGATTGCGAATGGTGTGGAGCTTGCGCACATAACGGAGGCCGTTGTCAGAATTTTGGTAAGGCAGAAGTCTGGTCTGCCGAAGAGGTAAATTTCATTCAACAAGGCTTCGTTAATAATCATAATGGTTATGCTGGCTACCGCAACTTCAGGCAGCAAGGGAACCATCAAGATAGACCTCCCTACAATAATGGCGCCAACCATAACCAGAACTAGAATAACCGCCCAGCTGGTCCAGCTCAGGATCAGAAACCTAACCAGCCGCAGCATCGAAATCCGGGCAACTATGGAACTGCACCTGGCAACCGCCAGAGCCAATACTTGAACAACACCTATCCAGGGCAGTAACATCAGAGAGAACACAACGTTAGTGACCTGGACAGGAAGCTTAGCCAGATCATCACCAGACTCGATGATCACGACAGTCAGTTCAAGGCTCAAGCTCTTCTCAATCAAGAACAGATAGCATCTGGACAAAGAATTGAGCAAGCCGTGAACAACATCTCAAGCATGCTGGCATCCGGTCGACCATTTGGCCAACTTCCGAGCCAGACAGAGCCAAATCCGAGAAAGGAGCAAGCCAAGATGGTAACTATTCAAGATCCTTCAAGCTCATCTTCTAATACTTCTTCTGATCTATGCATGATGCCTGATACTCCAGAGAAGAAGAAAGCACAGAAAGTGGCGCCTAAGGAGGATGATCCTCCTGTTGCACCTTACGTCGTGAAGCCTCCTTTTCCTAGAGCATTACTGCCAAATGCGAGGATCGAAACTGGTATGAAGGGGAACAAAGAAGGATATCCTGACATTCATAACAAGAAGCCTATCTCTCCATATCCAGCTAAGTGTTCTGATCCCGGTTCATTCACGCTACCTCTGGTTATTAATGATATTGAAATAGAGCGTAGTTTAGTGGATCTAGGCGCGTCTGTCAATGTTATGCCTATGAGCTTGTTTGAAAAATTAAACCTAGGAGAACTTGAACCAACTACTATGCAACTCGTCTTTGCCGATAGATCACTTAAAACGCCTAGAGGAGAAATAAAAGACGTTGTTACTAAATGTGGTCCGTTCACGTTCTTAGCTGACTATGTGATCATTGACACTAGTAAGGATGATTCTACCATTCTTATAGGACGACCCTTCATGGCTAGTACTGGAATGAATATTAACGTTCCAAATGGTTCTTTGACTTTGAGGGTTGGTAAAGAAACTGTCACGTTCTGCCTTAAAGACGGAATGAAATATAATCCGAAGAATGAGGAATGTCATTGCTTAGCTGTTGAAACTGTGGAGTTGACTCCGGTCAACTCCGTCACTAATATCTCTTCTAGTGTGCCTAGATCTGTTGTTGTTACAGGTGCTGGACAGGTTATCAAGCAGAAACCGAAATTTGTTCCTCCCAAGCCGTCAAAAAAGAAGGAACCGCAAGCCTCTTCTAAACCACCGAGCACAAAACCGAGCAGGCCTCGAGGGAAGAACAAGAAGACGAAGACTCAAATGGTCTGGCGACCAAAAGCTCCGCCGTCTTCTTCCGAGCCAGCTACACCACCAATTCGTTTAGAGAAACCGGCGTCGGAACAAGTATGGAGGGAGAAGCCAAAAGCATCTCCTAAGGAAATACTGACGATCACCGATCCTGGTGATATCAAGTCGGAGATTAAAAAGATGAAGTCGAAAGCTCTCATTCCGTCCACCGTCTTCCTCGTAGAAGATGATCCCTTGACAGAGCTGTTCGGACCATTCAAATTCATTGACCACCTTCCCGACGGACGTACCAAGCTTTTGCATGCGAACGGGAAGAGATTCACGCTCACTAGAGAAGCCCCAAAGCTGTACTTTATGAACTCCGACGCGAGCGTTAAGGAGAATCTGAGTTGGGATGTCTCCTAATACCGTCCAGGTATCGTCCAGCTCAAGGACGTTAATAAAAGAGCGCTTCGTGGGAGGCAACCCACGGCTGGAGTCCATTTTTGTTTTGTGTAAACCTTAGTGTTTTAGAGTCGGTTCGGGGGAGCCAAAAGTGTCAGTTTGTTTGTTTTCTTATTTTTCGTGTGTAGTCTGTGTGTCGTAGTGTCGTTTGCAAGTTGATTGAGGTCGTTCCGATTTTTGTGGATTTAACTGTGATTTTCTGAAGTTTGCTGGATTTGCGAAAATATTTTCACCTAAGCAGTTCAAAATTTTCGGCGAAATGAACACTTATTTTCGGCGAAATCACCTTTTAAATTTTCACTGAATTTCACTGTTTCATGTTTTCGAAACGAAAATTTATTGTGTTTTCGGCGAAAATCCATTTGAAAACCGACAGTGCATTTGAACGTAAATTTTCGGCGAAAACTCCCTATTCTTTTCGCCAAAAATCCTCTTGAAAATCACCCAAATTCCCCCTTTAAAATCCGGTCTTATCCTCTCTCTCTCCCCACCTTCCATTTTCGAACCAAAAAAAACGAAAATTTCCCCCTACTGTTTTCGAAACCGCCGACCACCACCCCTCTAAAAATGCCACCGCCGCCGTTTGCCGCCGCCGCTCCCTTCCCTGTCCTCTTCCGATCATTTTGAGCCATAGAACGTTCGAATCAGAGCTCTACAACTCTGGTTCACCGAAACCTTTATTTTCAGAGTTTTTCACCGATTTCTCCCAAACCGTTCGTTTTTAGCATCCATGGCTTCAAGGTAAGTTGTAGAACTTTTCATTACGAATCTTTTGACATATGGATTGCTGAATTTCATCGGGGTTGACTTTCGGTTGACTTTTCGGGTTGCCTCGATTTGCGTGCCGACTGATTTCGTGTGAACTAGGTTAGCTGAACTTGTTGAACTGTTCTAGCATGCTTAGGGAGTGTCGTGCTTAACTTCCATATCATTTGATCTTGTGTTGCTATGCATACGATTGATTCTTTGTTATGTTGACTTGTGAGAAATGTCAGTTTGACCATGAACTGTTTTTTATCATTTCGCTGCCGTATGTGTTCATTCTCGTTCAGATTATCGTGTTTGCCATCTGAGATCATATTTTACCGTCGTTTTCCGCTTTGTGATAGTCTTGCCATGATTAGGGTTCATTATGCTATAAGTGTTGACTTTCTGAATGTCGGTTTGACTCTTTGAACTCTGATTATGCTTATCCGATTCTGGCTGTTCCTAAGCATGTATTTTATTGTCTATGATTACCGGTTACTCTGCTTTGCTTACCCCCACTCGGTTTTCCTCATTTCTTTGTGAAATTGAGTTTTTCTACTAAGTGTGGGGTAGGGTTTTAGTTTGACTGATCTGGTTTCATTCTGGTTTTAGGAAACCCACTTATGAGCGCAGGACTAAGGCACGACTTGATGCCACCTCGAGCACTACCTCACCGGGCTGGGTACCACCGCACCATCGGTCGTCTACCTGACTTCTACTTCGAGTGCTTCCAAAAGATGGAGCATGTTCGGGGAGCTAAGGTACGCCCTCTTTCCATGGAGTCCCTTAGTGAGCACGACAAGGACTACCACCGGAAAATGCATGACGCCCTAGCACCGGCCGGCCTCCTGGAGCTGACCACCATAGCTGCCGACTTCCCATACATCGCCCTTCAGGAGTTCTGGGCGACCTTTGATCTGGATGAGCACAAGAGGAGGCAGGGCTAGAAGGTGGTTACCTTCTATCTGGGTGGAGTATACAGGATGCTCACCTACGATGAGTTTGCTGCTCATTTAGGTATCCCCTGCGAGCACTATCATGGCCACCACCTCGGCTGGGGCGACGATGATGACGAGGAGGCGTACCATGCACTCTGGAGCCACATGACAGGAGTACCTGGCGATCGCCTTGGGGAGCATAACTCAGTTAAGTCGCTCTCTCATCCTCTCTTTAAATTTATTCATATGGTTTGGCGCAGATCGCTTTTATATGTTCCGGACAAGGATCGCCATCATATCCTCAAGGAGGAGCTTATGCTTCTCCGAGCCATCCGAGAGAGCTACCCTCTTCACCCCGGATGGGTGCTTGCTCGCATCTTCCGCCAGAATACCAAGAGGAGGACGCCACCTCGTGCACTCCTGGAGGTAACTTCATAGGTCAGCTCATCATCTCCTTCGGCATCAGCCATGAATATGGCCCGCACATTCCACGACACCAAGTTAGGACCATTGGAGGTGACTTAGCAGTCGAATACGACCTAGAGCTGGACCTCAGTCCCCAGGTGGCAGCAGATCCTCCCCTCCAGCATGTAGCCGAGTTGGAGGAAGATGATGATACTGAGCAGCAGCAGCCCCAGCCGCAGCCAGAATTCCATGACTATATACCCTCGCCACATCATCAGGCAGGGTATGCACACCAGTCGCCGCCGCACATTCCAGATCCATACCAGGCGCCTCACCCTCAGCACCGACCGCACCCCGCGGCCATTGGTGAGTTGTATGAGCGACTGCAGGAGTGGCGCATCACCGACAACACCACTCAAGAGGCGAGATGGACTATTACGCAGCAGCATATGCGCCACGCCGACAGGCGGTATGAGGCACAGCTGGCGTGGCAACGCCAGCTCGGCGAGCACCTCCACTTTCCACCCCCCGACACCCCTAACCAGCCATGATCAGGTGGTGTCCTTTTCCTTGTCCTTTCTTTTTATTTATTCTTTTCAGATTTCGATCCACCTTTTTTCTGTGTGGATTCGGGACACTTGTCCCGGTTTCCTTTTTATGTTTTATTTGTTTTTGTTTTGTAGGCAGTAGGGAGATTCCCTTTGCTTCGCTTTGGTAGATCGCCTCCGCTCCGAGGACCCGTGCTCATCCCCTACGCCAATCATCTCGATCCAGGTTCTTCTACTTCACTCTGAACTCTAATTTTAGTCCTGTCAGGACACAGTTCGATTTAAGTGTTGGGTAGGATGCTAGAGAACCTTGCATGAACTTGATTGCCCTTGATTGTGTTTTATGTGTGCCTCGTGTTTCCATTCCAGTCTCTCTAGCATTAGAATGGCTCAGTTCTTGATTTTTGATGTTAAGTTGTTGTTCAAACCTTCATAATGATGCTTAGACTGCTTAACCTAGAACTTGAGAACCAACTTGTATACTTTGATGCTAAATTGCCTGGTCGGAACAGAATTTTTAAAATCACACTTGTAGTTTGTAGCCTTGATTGCATGAAAATGACCGAATCCGACTAGCAGACCAACTGTGAGCTTTTGATCCATTGCACGTAACTTGCAATTTCAATTCTTTCTGAGTGGTTTTCTGTTTGCTTGAATGAGTTAGAATTTGCATGAGACCTACTCGAGACCACACGATGACACGAGTTCTAGAAGGATAGGGGCACCTAGATTCAGCTACTTAGCCAGATAGCCTACCAAACGATAAATCCATTAGGTTTAGACCCTTGAGCTTGGCCTGTTCTTTCGGTTCGATAATACATTACAGCCATTTTCCATTTCTTTCATTCCCCGTTGATCCCCTGTGGTTGTAGTTCTAGATTGACCTACCGGAAGTCGGTTTGTGGTAACCTGCCTATAGCCATTAAACAGGTGGTCTTAGCTATTATGTCCAGACGTGTAAACCCCTCTAGCAACTAAAAGAAAGAATCAGCACAAAAAGAAAAAAAAATAGAAAAGAAAGAAAATTTGCAAGAAAAAAAGAATGAAGAAAAGAAAAATAAAAAAAAAGCAGAAAAGTTTCAAAGTTTCTAGTTCAATAAAACGTTCTTCTCCCTACAAATGGAAGAACCAAGTCAAAAGAAAAGTTGAAAAGAAAAGAGAAAAAGAAAAAAATCATGTAAAGAAAAAGAATAAGTGCTAGGTTGCTTGAGGGTATCATAGGACGAGCGTTCATTATTCCACCCGTGCCTGGTTAGATGGTAGGAAGTCATAGATTAGATTCGAGGGAAGTTAGTCGAAAGCTACACCGCACAAAGCCATCATCATACATTCCCATCATCCATCACATCATAAACCCAAGTAGTGTAGATTTCATTACGGTCATAGCAGGGAAGTCCTTCTTGACTAGATACTCGTGTTGTCACAGTGGTGGAGATGTGGTCGAATTGCAAACCTATGACAGAATTCAGTAAACAGAAAATGATCCAGAGCAGAAACACGTCCTTAAACACAGAGAGCGAGAGTTCCCCATTCTACTAAATATTTCCTATGTGAGGAGTCTGGTCGGTCAGGTCAAATTCGTGCATAATTGGTTGCTAATTACTTGTCGTGTGCAGTTTACTAGTGAGACCAGGTTGTTTGGCTGATCCGTATACATGTCAAGTTTCTTGTTCTAGGAATTAGCTGTCTAATAATTCATTGTGTTTGATTGAGCTCCAATTAAATTGATCTTATCATTTATGAACATGATCGTTTCTATTCAGTTTGCTTGAGGACAAGCAAAAGCTTATGTGTGGGGTATTTGATGACACTCGATTTGACGTGATTATCAGCCTCATTTAATCGTTGAGTTTTCGGCGAAACCGTTGAGTTTTCGAACCGAAACGAAAATCACAGGAGAATTCAACCGAAGGGCCATCCATTTACACTAGGATTTTCGGTGAAAACACCTTCTTATTTTCGGCGAAAATATCAGGCAAATCCGACCAATCTAGGGTTAAGTATAAATACTTAACCGCCGGCCCAAATAAAAAGATACATCATAATATACTTTTCGTAATCAGAATTTGAAGAATTCTCTGAAGTTCTGGAGCGAAGAGTTAGAGTTCGAAGAGCCGGAAAGATATCGTGACGCCATCCCTTCCACCTCGGAGACTCGGAGCTAGGAGTGTGGTTTACTGAAGATCGAAGTCTGTCAGAGTCGTCTAAATTAGGTTTTTCAGATTCTTTTCTATTCTTCCTCTTGATGATGAACTCTAACTCTTCGCTCCAGAACTGTCAGTGTCGGGGCTGGGTACTGGTGCCGGGGTCAGGGCCGGGGCCAGGGCTGGTGCCGGGGTTAAGGCCGGGGCTGGTGCCGGGGCTGAGGCCAGGGCTGGTGCGGGGGTTAAGGCCAGGGCTGGTGACGGGGCTGAGGCCAAGGCTGGTGCCGGGGTTAAAGCCAGGGCTGAAGCCGGGGCTGAGGCCGGGGCGCCGGGTGTTAGGGTTTTTGAAGTGAACCCTGCAAACTTCTCAAGCCTTCTCGAATTCACTTGCTCTCCTTCATCTGATTCTTCTTCTTCTTTCTTCTCGTTCTCCTCATCGTCTGTCTTGATTTCTCTTTCTCTTATCACCATCGTTTGTTGATTAGGGCAGTCCCTTGAGATATGTCCCCTTCCTTGACATTTGACACATACAATTCCACTGGGATGTGGGTTAGAGCTTTGAAACTTATAAGTAGATGGTGCAAGTGTTACCGGAGATGCCGAATCCCTAGGGTTAGGGTTTGGCCGTGAGCTGAGGGCTCGGGTCTGTTCGTGCTTCCATGGAGCTTAGCTCGTACTCGGATCTCCTCTCCATGGGGCATGGCGGGTCTTTTGGTGTAGCCGTCTCGGCCTCGTCCTCTTCCAAGCTGGGTTAGGGTTTCTTGGATGTGGACCAGGGTAGCTCCAAGATTCTGAAGGGTGTTCTCCATTTTGGCTAATCTCTCGTCTGCCAACGAAAGGAAATAACGTGGCAAGGTGACCTTGCTTTCTTTTCTTTTTCTTAACTCGAAATTGAAACAATAATTTAAATAGAAGGGAATTTTCGAAGCTATTTTCTAAAGAAAGCAATAAAAGGATATGAATCCAGGTGAACCTGGAGACTGGGATAGATTATGGTCCGTGAGCTGAACCGTGCTCTGATACCAACTGATGTGAACCGCTGCAACCTTGGGCAGACGACCCTTAAACATCGTAAGTTGAGACCGTGCAACGAGGTAGAACCGTCGGGAACCGGGGGCGGATAAGTACTTTGACCCGTCGGCTGTATATAGCCGGGAACCAGAAGTGTCCAGTCGATGACGCCACGCCAAGAGATGGATAAGTCGGGGCCTTCAGTATCGCAACATGCATATACAATAAGGTTTCAGAACAAAGTTCTTTCAAAGGGGGTTTATTTCATCAAAGTTGTGTCTACAAGGGTGGCCGGCGGCCTCCTTAAATAGGTGAGGGAACAAGCTCTCCTCCCTAATCACTACTTCTAAATAATAATAAAATAAAGAGTCCTATTACTAATTAGAATCCTAAAACCCCTAAACAAGTCCTATTAAAAAGGAAAACAATTAAAAAGTCTTTAAATCCAAGAATCCAACTCAAAATAAGAATAAAACTCTTAAAACCCTAAACCGGCGGTTTTAGGGTTTCCTCGTCCGAGTGGGACTAGGACTCGGCGTGCAGCCAGTCTTCGGGCCGTGCCTTTGCTCGGCTCTGGGCTTCTTCTTCTTCAAAGGCGGGCCTTCGTCGGTACTTGGGGCCTGATGCTCCGGGCTGGTCCAAGGGCTAGGGCCTTTCCAAAAGGCTTGGTCCAAACGGCGTCCATTCCCATAAAATATTCCCGATCGGCCCGGCTCTCAGTCTAGGGCTCGGGGCGGGGCCGGTTTGGGAACTTCTTCATTTCAGCTCGGGCTTCCTCTCCTAGCTTCGGGCATCGCCTTAGATAGCTCAATTCGTGACTCTCATGGGCTAGGGTCAGGTCAGGGGTGGTGCCTTGGAACCGGGTGCTCCAATTCTCCTCAGGACTTGGCGTCGGGTCGGTCTTGGGTAGCCATCCCTTCTTGGCTAGGTACTCTTGGGCTCTCTTGCTTCTATACTCCAGGAATGCCTCCAGAGGGTCTCTGGAGTGTGCTTCATCTTCAGGTTCCTTGGAGATGAGGTCAGGATCCGGCCGGGGCTTACCTTTAGCTCTAGGGTTTCTACACTCGGCCAGCAGCATGGCTTGGAGTGGCATTTCTTCCTCCTGAGCCTTCCTACCTGTAGGGGGAGGCCTGAGCCTGTATCTTATCTCATACATGGGCTTGGGGTCTTGTAGGTGGCCTTCCCTTGGCTCTATACGCTTCTTGTAGGGCCCTAAGGTTCTTCCTTGGACGAGTGACCCTGGTGGAGTGTATGAGTACTTATGGATGCTTGGGCAGTCGGGCTGGGTCATATCAGCTGGCATTTGGAAACCCTATAAATACTAAACCGGCCGCCACAGTTAAACATACACTTTTTCCACAAATTAATTTCCAAACTTCAGAGTTCGAGAGAGAGTTTAGAGAGTTCGAAGAGCCGGGAAGAGATCGTGATGCCATCTTTCCATCTCGGAGAGCTCGGTGCTAGGAGTGGAAGATCTAGGAGGTTGAAGCTTCACGGATTCATCAGAAATGAGGTTTTACAGTTCTTCTCTGTTCTTCCTGCTTGAAGATGTATTCCTTGTTCTCTTTCGATTCTTTTGTATTGAATATGAGTAGCTAAACTCATAGAGCTTAGATTATATGAACCCTAAGTGACCTAGGGCTTTGAAGCGGTCATGGATCGGCGGTAATTAAATTTAGATTCAGTCAGTTTCTCTTGCATGTTTGTTTTGTTCTTCGTTGCTATGTTTCTTTTATAGCTTTATCACCTAGACTAGATTCTTATTAAGCTGAGGATAGTAGCGCACGTTCACCTCACTTTAAAACACCAAATCAACAATTAACCTATTCATTGGAGTGTGCCTTTCGTAGTAACCAGTTAGGGTTAGTTGATGACACTCGATTTGACGTGATTTTCAGCCCCATTTAAGCGACATTTCCTTGCTTAAGACTTGGTGTTTAGGGTAGAATAATGAATATTCACTCAACTGCTCTATCTCGTGCCATTTTGGTTACTTTTGGCCCGTTTTTTGATGGTTTTCTAGTGTTTTTGTGATAGCACAAGTTTTTGCTGTCAAATAACCTGTGCTATCATAAAAACACTGGAAAACCATCAAATAGACCCGAAACGGGTAACACAAATGGTACGAGATAGGGCAATTGATTGAATATTCGTTATTCTACCCTAAAAAACCATGTCTTAAGCAAGGAAATGTCGCTTAAATGAGGCTGATAATCATGTCAAATCGGGTGTCATCAAAATACCCCACACTTAAGCTTTGGCTTGTCCTCAAGCAAACTGAATAGAAACGCTCATGTTCACAAATGATAAGATCGATTAAATTGGAGCTCAATCAAACCCAACAAATTATTAGACCGATAGATCCCAGAACAAGAAACCTATCATGCATATAGATCAACCAAACCACCTGGTCTCACTAATAAACTGCACACGACAAGTAATCGTAACCAATTATGCACAAATTTGACCTGACCGACCAGACTCCTCACACAGGAAATATTTAGTAAATTTGGGAACTCTCACTCTCTATGTTTTAAGGACGTGTTTCTGCTCTCAATCATTTTCTGTTACTGAATTCTGTCATAAGTTTGCATTTCGACCACATCTCCACCACTGTGACAACACGAGTAACTAGTCAAGAAGGACTTCCGTGCTAGGACTGTAACGAATTCTACACTACTTGGGTTTATGATGAGATGGATGCTGGGAGTGTATGATGATGGCTTTGGTGCGGTGTAGCTTTCGACTAACTTCCCTCGAATCTAGCTTATGGCTTCCTACCATCTAACTAGACACGGGTGGAATATTGAATGCTCGTCCTAAGATACCCTCAAGCAACCTAGCACTTCTTATTTTCTCTTAACACATTTTTTCTTTTCTGACTTTTCTTTTGACTTCGTTCTTCCATATGTAGAGAGAAGAACGTTTATTGAACTTAAAACTTTTTTGCTTTTCTGATTTTTTCTTTGATTTTTCTTCTTTCTCTTTTTCGAAACTTGCTTCTTTTCTTCTTTTTCTATTTTTTTCTTTTGTGCCAATTCTTTCTTTTAGTTGCTAGAGGGGTTTACACGTCTGGACATAATAGCTAAGACCACCTGTTTAATGGCTATAGGCAGGTTACCACAAACCGACTTCCGGTAGGTCAATCTAGAACTACAACCACAGGGGATCAACGAGGAATGAAAGAATGGGAAATGGCTGTAATGTATTATCGAACCGAAAGAACAAGCCAAGCTCAAGGGTCTACACCTAATGGATTTTATCGTTAGGTAGGCTATATGGCTTAGTAGCTGAATCTAGGTGCCCCTATCATTCTAGAACTCGTGTCATCGTGTGGTCTCGAGTAGGTCTCATGCAAATTCTAACTCATTCAAGCAAACAGAAAACCACTTAGAAAGAATTGAAATTGCAAGTTACGTGCAATGGATCAAAAGCTCACAGTTGGTTTGCTAGTCGGATTCAGTCATTTTCATGCAATCAAGGCTACAAACTACAAGTGTGATTTTTAAAAAATTATGTTCTCACCAGGCAATTTAGCATCAAAGTAGACATGTTGGTTCTCAAGTTCTAGGTTAAGCAGTCTAAGCATCATTATGACAGATTGAACAACAACTTAACATCAAAAATCAAGAACTGAGCCATTCCAATGCTAGAGAGATTGGACCGGAATCACGACGCATACAAAAACACAATCAAGGGCAATCAAGTTCATGCAAGGTTCTCTAGCATCCTACCCCACACTTAAATCGCATTGTGTCCTCACATGACTAAAATTAGAGTTCAGAGTGAAGTAGAAGAACCTGGACCGAGATGGTTGGCTTAGGGGATGAGCACGGATCCTCAGAGCAGAGGGAATCTACCGAAGCGAAGCAAAGGGAATCTCCCTAAGCGAAGCAAAGGGAATCTCCCTACTGCCTACAAAACAAAAAACAAATGAAACATAAAAAGGAAACCGGGACAAGAAAGAAGGGACAAGAAAGAGGATACAACCCGATCACTGCTCGTCAGGCGCGTCGGGAGGTGGAAAGTGGAGGAAATTGCCGAGCTGACGTTGCCACGCCATCTGTGCCTCATACCGCTCGTTGGAGCGGTGCATATGTTGCTGCATAATAGTCCATCTTGCCTCTTGAGTGGCGTTGTCGGTGATGCGCCACTCATGTAGTCGCTCATACAGCTCTCCAACATCCGCGGGGTGCGGGTGGTGCTGCGGGTGAGGCGCCTGATATGGTTCTGGAATCGGCGGCGGCGAGTGGCGTGCATACCCTGCCTGATGGTGCGGCGAGGGTATCTGATCATGAAATTCTGGCTCGTACTGAGGCTGAGACTCCTCAGAATCATCTTCTTCCTCCGACTCATCCTCGTCCTGGGAGGAGGATCTGCTGCTACCTAGGGGCTGACGTCCAGCTCGAGGTTGTACTCGACCACCAAATCCCTCCAACGGTGCGTACTCTGTGGCGTGGGATGTTCGGGCCATATTCTTGGCTGAGGCCAAAGGAGATGATGAGTCGTCCTACAAAGTTGCCTCCCAGGAGTGAGCGAGGTGGCTTTGACCTCTGAGTCTTCTTGCGGAGTAGGCGTGCAAGCACCCATCCGGGATGAAGAGGGTAGCTCTCCCGGATGGCGCGATGAAGAAGAAGCTCCTCTCGGCTGATGTGGTGGCGGTCCTTCTCTGGAGCATACAAAAGAGAACAACGCCAAACCATGTGAATGAATCGATAGAGAGGGTGAGAGAGAGACTTAATTGAGTTATGCTTCGTGAGGCGATCGTCGGGTACTCCAGTCATGTGGCTCCAGAGTGCATGGTACTCCTCCCCGTCGTCATCGTCGTTCTCCCAGCCGAGGTAATGACCATTGTAGTGCTCGTAGGGGATGCCTAGATGAGCTGCAAACTCATCATAGGTGAGTGTCCTGTGCACCCCGCCTAGATAGAAGGAAACGACCTTCCTGTGCTGCCTCCTCCGGTGCTCGTCAAGATCGAACGTCGCCCAAAACTCCTGTAGAGAGACTTATGGGAAGTCCGCGGCAAGCGTGGTCAGCTCCAGGAGTCCAGCATGCGTCAGTGCATCAGGCACGTTCCGGTGCCAGTCCTCATGGTGATCGAATAGGGACGCCATGGAAAGGGGGCGAACAACGGCACCAGAGATATTCTCGAGCTTCTTGTAGCACTCGAAGTAGTATGGGGGCAGGCGAGCAACGGTGTGGTGGTACCGAACACGGCCAGGGAAAGCTGGGGGAGGTCCATGAATGGCAGGTGTGACGGGAGCGGGAGCTCGGGAACTGGAGGCGGTGTCAAGTCTCTGCTTGGTCCTGTGCTCATTGGTTACGTTCCTAAGCAAGGAAACAAACCAGATTAGTCAAACTAAAACCCTACCCCACACTTAGTCGAAAAACTCAATTTTACAAAGAAATGAGGAAAAACGAGTGGGGGTAAGCAAACCAGAGTAACCGGTAATCCCAAACAATTAAAATACACGCTTAGGAACAGCCAGAATGGAATTATCACAATCAGAGTTCAGAAGTCAAAACGACATTCAAAAAGTCAACACAATCGAACATTGAACCCTAATCATGGCAAGACTATCAGAAAGCGGGAAATGACGGCATAATATGATCTCAGATGGCAAGCACGAGAATATGAACGTAAATGAGCACATAAGGCAGCCAACTGATCATAAACAGTTCATGGTCAAACCGACATTTCTCAAAAGTCAACAACACAAAGAAAAAAGTCTTATTTATAGCAACACATGATCAAATGATATGAAAATTATGCACAATACTCCCTAAGCATGCTAGATCAGTCCAAAGAGTTCAGCTAACCTAGTTCACACGAAATCAACACGCAAATCGAGGCAACCCAAAAAGTCAACCGAAAGTCAACCCCGACGAAATCAGCATCCAATATGTCAAAAGATTCGGAATGAAAAGTTCTACAACTTACCTTGAAGCCATGGACGCTAAAAGTGAACGGAGGAAAAGAAATCGGCGAAAAATCGAAAATTTTAGGGTTTGGGTGAACTAGAGCTGTCGAGCTCTGATTCGGCTGTTCCAGGGCTCAAGATGATCGGAAATGGAAGGGGAAGTGTGGCAGCGGCGGCAGACGGCAGCGGTGGCGGGCTTGGGCTGCGGCGGATGAAACAAGGTGGCGGCGGTCGGCGATTTATTTGAAACAGAGGGAGGGTTTTTGGCTCGGTATCGAAAATAGAAAGTGAGGAGAGAGAGGGTGAATCCGGATTTTTAAAATGAAAAATTGGTAGATTTTCAAATGAATTTTCGGCGAAAATAGGTGCAAGTTTTCGCCGAAAATGTTAGTTAAAAAGTACTGCCGGTTTTCAAAAAGGTTTTCGCCAAAAACTTTTATACATTTTCACCAAAAATGTTAGTTAAAAACGTCTGGAAAACTCAGTGGGATTTCAAAGAGAATTTTCGCCGAAAACAGGGTGTATTTTCGCCAAAATATTGAACTCTACGATTGAAAATATTTGCGCAATCCCGGCAAACTTCAGAAAATCACAGTTAAATCCACAAAAATCGGAAAAACCTCAAACGACTTGCAATTGACACTACACCACACAGACTACACACGAAAAATAAGAAATCAAACAAAATGACACTTTTGGCTCCCCCGAACCGACTCTAAAACACTAAGGTTGACACAAATGAAAAACTGACTCCAGCCGTGGGTTGCCTCCCACGAAGCGCTCTAGATTAACGTCCTTGAGCTGGACGATACCTGGACGGTATTAGGAGACATCCCAACTCAGGATCTCTTTAACACTAGTATCGGAGTTCATGAAGTAGAGCTTCGGGGCATCTCTGGTGAGCGTGAATTTCTTCCCGTTAGCGTGTGTAAGCTTGGTACGTCCGTCGGGAAGCTGCTCAGTGATCTTGAACGGACCAAGGAGCTCTGTCAAGGGATCATCTTCTACGAGGAAGACGGTAGAGGGAATGAGAACGATTGGCTCCTTCTTTTCTTTAACCTCCGGCTTGATATCACCAGGATCGGTGATCATCAGTATTTCCTTAGGAGATGCTTTTGGCTTCTCCTTCCATACTTGTTCCGGCGCCGGTATCTCGGAATGAATTGGTGGTGCAACTGGCTCGGTAGAAGGCAGCAGCACAACTGGTCTCCAGACCATTTGAGTCTTCGTCTTCTTGTTCTTCCCCCGGGATCTACTAGGATCTTTTCTCGGTGGCTTAGAAGAGGCTTGCAGTTCCTTCTTCTTTGGCGGCTTCTGAGGAACAGATTTTGGTTTCTGCTTGGTAACATGTCCAGCACCTGCATCAGCAATTGATCTAGGAACACTAGAAGAGACATCAGTGACGGAGTTGACCGGAGCCAACTCCACAGTTTCAACAGCTAGACAATGAAATTCTTCACTCTTAGGATTATATTTCATTCCGTCTTTAAGGCGGAATGTTATCGTTTCTTTACCAACCCTCAAAGTTAAAGACCCATTTGGAACGTTAATTTGCATTCCAATAGTAGCCATGAAAGGTCGTCCTATGAGAATGGTAGAATCATCTTTACTAGTATCAATGATAACAAAGTCAGCTAAGAACGTGAAAGGACCACATTTAGTAACAACGTCTTTTATCTCTCCCCTAGGGGTTTTAAGTGATCGATCAGCAAAGACGACTTGCATGCTAGGCGGTTCAAGTTCTCCTAGGTTCAATTTTTCATACAGACTCATAGGCATAACATTAACGGACGCGCCAAGATCAACCAAACAACGTTCTATCTTAACATCATTAATGACAAGAGGTAGAGTGAAAGAACCAGGATCAGAACACTTCATGCCAGTCTCGATCCTTGCATTTGGCAGCAATGCTCTCGGAAACGGAGGCTTCACATAGTACGGTGCAAGAGGAGGATCATCCTCCTTAGGCGCCACTTTCAGTGCTTCCTTCTTCTCTAGAGTTTCAGCGATCCTGCGTAAAATAGAACAAGCGTCAGCAGATAAGCTTTTAAACTTTTTAACAAATACCATCTTAGCTTGTTCCTTTCTCGGGTTCGGTTTTGTCTGGCTCGGAAGTTGGCCAAATGGTCGACCAGATGCTAGCATGCTCGAGATGTTGTTCACAGCCTGCTCAATTCTTTGACCGGCTGCTATCTGTTCTTGATTGAGAAGAGCTTGAGCTTTAAACTGACTGTCATGATCGTCGAGTCTGGTGATGATCTGACTAAGCTTCTTGTCCAGGTCACTGACGTTGTTTTCCTTCTGGTATTGCTGCCCTGGATAGGTGTTATTCAAATATTGATTCTGGCGATTGCCAGGAGCAGTTCCATAGTTACCCGAATTACGGTGTGGGCGGCTGATAGACACCTCCCGACGGATGGTTAGGCTTTTGATCCTGAGCTGTACCAGTTGGGCGGTTATTCTAGTTCTGGTTATGGTTGGCGTCATTATTGTAGGGAGGTCTGTCTTGATAGTTCCCTTGCTGCCTGAAGTTGCGGTAGCCAGCATAACCATTTTGATTGTTAACGTAGCCTTGTTGAACGAAATTTACCTCTTCGGTGGACCAGACTTCTGTCTTACCAAAATTCTGGCATCGGCCTCCATTATGCGTGCAAGCTCCACACCATTCGCAATTGGCAACATAGACAGAAGTTGCCAGTGGTTTGATTGGTGTAGAAGACTTCTTCAAATGCTTATCTACTTCTGCCTTGATAGTAGCTTCGAGATCGAGCTTACTCCTTGATCCTTCTGATTGTCGCTCCCAGTTCCTTGACTTGGAAGCACAGTTTGCAAAATGAAGAAGAGCAGCTTCAGGTGTGAGCGTAGTGCAATCCCCTTCAGCTAGAGAATTGACCCACTTGGCAGATTCTTCTCGAAGACCTCAAGCAAAGATTTCAGCTAACTGCCTCTGCTCGAAACCGTGATGAGGACAGTTGTAGAGAAGTTCTTGGAATCGATTCCAAGTATCGTATAAGCTTTTGCCTTCTTTTTGGGAGAATCTGGCGATGCTGTCCTTGATGGATGTTGTTCTGGCAGGAGGGAAGTATTCTTCAACGAAGTCCTGAGCCAGAGTATCCCAATCAATGTAATATCCAGGTGGTTTGCCAGTAAGCCACCTCTTGGCTGCGCCTTTCAGAGAGAACGGGAAAGCTCTCAAGCAAAGAGTGTTCTTGTCAAGGTTTCCGTTCTTAAAAGTGCTACAGAGATCAAGGAAATCTGCCAGATGTGTGCATGGATTGTCTAGTGGCCTGCTTTCAAACTGTAGATCCCTAGAGATCATAGTCAAGAATGGAATCTTGATCTCATAGTCAGGATCTCCTTCAATGTGCGGCACGGCAATGGCAGATCGAACGCTAGTCGCGCTCGGCTTGTTGTAATCAGCTAGACTCTTCTGTGCAGGCGGCGGTGGTGGATTTCCGCCTGGTGGTGGTGGTGGTGGTAACTGATCAGTCATGGTAGGAGATGGAGGAGGTGAAAGTGACTCGGTGTATGAAATGGATGAAGGTGACGGTAATGGTGAAGATGAGGAACTCTCCTTCAGTTCCTCGATCTTAATCGGAGTGATGGATGGAGGTGGATTGGTTCTGCTTCTCCTTGGAATCTGTGATTGTCGAGGTGGAGCAGAACTGCTTGGTCTCTCTATACTCTTAGCCTTGTCGGTTTGAGAGCGAGTCAAAGGGCGGCGATGCATACACCTGTGAACAACCTACAAATAACAAAAACAAACAAAAACCAGTGTAAAATCGAAGTGGGTGGAAAAGTGAAAGATGGAAAGTAGAAGAATAAATTGCCAGTTCTTCTTTCAACCAATCAAAAGAAGTCCCCGGCAACGGCGCCAATTTGATGAGATGCAATCGTTGTGCGTGCGTTCAATCAAATAACTAACAAAGCTAACAAAAGCTAGGGTAGATCGTATTCCACGGGCCTTCTAATGATCGACTACTCAAATAAGCTAGCAAATTACTCAGATTAAACACTTCGTGCGTGGTGTTAGTTCCACGACTTCTAATTCTAAGAAATGCAGAGAAATTAAAAATTGAAACTAAAAACAGATTGGAAATTAGGGTTGAAAATAGAGATGATAGACGAACTTAGACTTCGAATCCCCCTTCGTTCACCAGAGCGTAGGCAATCAACAGATCAGCGGATTTCAATTCTCATTCAATCAATTCTAAGACACCACCATAACTCCTTACCCTTAGGTTTAAGACCGGCGAACGTTCGGTCTATCCGTTCTAGCTACCAAGATTAATTAGCCGCCCGGGTACGGTCGCCTCTCGCAACGACTTAACTTAACTGGTGGAATTACTAACGATTCATGAGTTACTCTTGCAGTGGATTAACCCTAACCGGTTCCTACGAAAGGCACACTCCAATTATAAGGTTAATTGTTCAGTTTCATGTTTTAAAGTAAGGCGAGCGTTCACTTGTATCCTTAGCTTAACAAGAATCCAATCTAGGTGATCAATCCAGACAAGAAACATAAACAACGAAGAACAAACCAAACATGAAAGAGAAACTGATTGAACTTTGAATATAATCATCGCCGATCTGTGACCGCTTTAAAGCCCTGGGTCACTTAGGGTTCATCTAGTCTAAGCTCTAAGAGTTTAGCTAGTCATGTTCATCACAAAAGAATCAAAGATAAAGAAAGAGTTCATCATACAAAGGAAGAACAGAAAAGTATCTGAAAAACCTAATTAAGACGACTCCGGCAGAACTTCAATCTTCCGGTAGAATGCAATCCTAGCTCCGAGTCCTCGAGATGGAATGGATGGCGTCACGATCTCTTTCCGGCTCTTCGAACTCTAAACTCTCCTTCAGAACTCTCAGAGAATCCTCGAAATTCTGATTATGAAAAGTGTATTATGATAAGTATATTGATTTGGGCCGCCAATTAAGTATTTATACTTAACCCTAAACCGTCGAATTTTAACTAGGATTTTTGGTGAAAATATGAAGGAATTTTCACCGAAAATTCCTTTGCAAACATGGATGACCGCCGGCTGATTTCTCTGTAATTTTTGGTCCAACACTTCTCGGCAAAAACTTAGTGTTTTCGCCGAAAATATCCTTCAGTTGACATCAGTGGATTTGTTCATGCATTTTTGCCGAAAATACTAAGGGATTTTCGGCGAAAACTCCTTTGTAAATCGGGGCAGGAATTTGTTTGACTTGGTTGGCTCCTTGGATCGATTCTGGTGTGATTCCTCGATGTTCCAACGCCTTAGACACGTCCTTGGCTACTTTATTTGACGGCAAAAACATGTGCTATCATAAAAACACTAGAAAACCATCAAATAGACCCGAAATGGGCCAAAGTAACACAAATGGCACGAGATAGGGCAATTGATTGAATATTCGTTATTCTACCCTAAAAACCATGTCTTAAGCAAGAAAATGTCGCTTAAATGAGGCTGAAAATCATGTCAAATCGAGTGTCATCAGCGAACGTTCGCCAGTCTAAAACCTAAGGGTAAGGAGTTATGGTGGTGTCTTAGAATTGATTGAACGAGAATTGAAAATCGCTGGTCTATTTATTGCCAATGCTCTGGTGATCTAAGGGGGATTTGAAGTCTAAACTTGTCTGTCATCTTTGTTAAGTCAACCAATATTTCAATCTGTCTTTCGATTTAGTTTTTAATTTACCTGCATTTCTAGAATAGAAGTCCTGGAACTCATACCACTCACAACGTGTTTAAACCTGAGTAACTTCCTTTACATTTGAGTAGACAATTACTAGAAGACTTATGGAATACGATCTACTTAGCTTTTAGCTTAGTAGTTATTTGATACCCTGTTCTGCAGTTCATCATTAATCTACTGCTAGAGTAACTCATAAATCACTAGTAATCGTGCCACTTAGTTTTCCGTCGCAGAAGCGAACGCACGAGCGGTAATTAATCTGGGGAGTTAGATCGGATAGAGCGAACGTTCGCCAGTCTTAAACCTAAGGGTCAGGATTTATGGTGGTGTCTGACAACTGAATGAATTAGAATCGAAAGCCGTCATTCTTGTGATCGCCAATGCCTCTAGTGATCTTATGGGGATTCGAAATCTAAGCTTGTCTGTCATCTTGTCAAGTCAAACAACCTTTCAATTTGCTTTCTGTTTTCATTTCAAATTTCCTGCTTTATAGCTTAGAAGTCGTGGAACTCACACCACGCAAACTTGTTTAAACCTGAGTAATTTTCCGACTCATTTGAGTAAACGATTAGTCGAGACCCGTGGAATACAATCTATCTTACTTTGTGTAAGGTAGTTATTAGAGGACACATGTTTCGCGGTCCATCAGTGGGGGTAGCCGGCAAGCTAACAGTTATCCTTGATATGCTTATTGAATGTTGTCAGTTGTGCTTACAGAAGGATGGCTCTGCCAATGTGGGGTCATCCTATGAAGGATGAATAGGAGGGTAGCCCTAAGACTCACGACATGGATATCCCTGTACATGCAGGTGGGGGTGGCCGGTGAGCTAGCCATTCACCCTTGTTGTTGTTTTGATGCATGAATTGGGTGTGGAACTAAATGAAGTAGGAAAGTGTGTGATTACATGATTTGGATGAATTAATGTTGAGTGATTGATTTGAGTGCAATTGATGCAATGTGTGATGGCGGTTGATAAGGTGTTTTGTGGTGTAGAATTATGAAATAGAATTGGTACATGGAATTGGATAATAGAATTGGTAGATGGAATTGGTTGAATGAAATTGCATTATTGATGTGTGTAATTGATTTGGTTGTGATCTATGAATTGTGAGTGAAACTGATTGGAATATAAACATGATACTCGATGGATTATGGTGGATTTGATGAGAGGATTGATTATGGACTTGATGATTGGAATTTGATGGTATTGATGAATGGAATTGGTAGATGAATTTAAGGGATGAATTGATTGATGTGATTGAATGAAATGATAGAATCGGAAGGAGCTGTACTGCCCCCAAATTGTCACCTCCTTCTGCGGTTGGAGGTGCGGTCACGTCACCTAGAAGAGTGGCGTGATGGGATGAGTTGTGATTGTGAGTTGGCCATGAATCCTTGTGCTGTGGTCTTGGATGCGTCTCGGGAACCCCTTCTGCGGTTGGGGGTGCATCTGTTGTAAGTGATGACGTAAGATTTACCGCGTTTATCTCGCCACATTTGAACGACATTCCTCTTGTTTGACTCTGAATTGTGATGAACTTGAGTGATTTTTATGAAAAATGTGTATTATCCCCCATTGGCCCTCTTTTGGGCAATTTGATGTTGTTTTGAGTTATTTTTGATGAGATTTCAGGTTACCACATTGTGGAGGACCTTTCTACGAGCTCGACGCTTCGAACGGAGATCAATTTGGAGCACAAATGAGGTGGAAATTACCGAAAGAAGTTTGGAGCTGGATTCAGCTCCAAAAGTGCGCCTTTTGAAGGGGAAAGTGCACCGGTGCACTTTTCTACCCCCTTCCCGCACTTTTTGCTTTAATTCCGGATTTTGACGGAAATTGGGTTTTTAACCCAATTTCGAGAAGGGAGGAAACACACTTCATTTTCTGCAATTCTCCACTTTCTCTCTAACGAACCAGACACTCTCGGAGGTGAAGACGGAGCTTTGGAGACGCGATTGAGCGAGGATTAGCGAGGATTGACTCAGGAGTTTCAAGGATTCATCAAGATTAGGTTTTCTCGGAATAAAAAGTCTTCTTCTCTGGTTTTCTTCTTCTTTGTTTCTGTGATTCCTTCTGTAACGATGTCGAGCTAAACTTCTAGGGTTGTTTAGATTAGATGAAGCGCTAGATAGGATTTTGTATGGATGATTTCGGGTTTCTAACCCGTTTATGTTAATCGATGATATTTCAGACTTAGATGTGATTTCTCCTAAACCCTAATTTAAGCTTCTTGATTCTGGCAACTTGATCAATTGTTAGTCTCTGAGTTTATCTTTGAATTGCGGGTCTGACCATGAACGCACTTCATTCTAGAGTTTAGGAGGTCGTTAGGTTCTCCAATAGCTTGACCATAGGATTGTCAGAACCTAATCTCTTTGCATTATTTTGTGGCATTTCACTGTTCTTATCGTTCTTGAATTCTTGCAAGTTAGCTTGACCATAGGAGCTTGTAGGTTTGATAGAATAGAATCTCTATGGCCTGACCATAGAGTAGAGATTACAAAAGGATTTGCTGAGTCGTCTAGTCTGTTGAATTTCGTCGATTGCATAGTTTCATCCATCTTAACCGACCTAGCGTGGATTCGAGTCTGAACAACCGCCTTAGTCTATCTTTGAAACCCCAACTTGTTTAATTGCTTATTTGTTTCATTTGTATTCTTAGTTTAATTAGTTCAAACTCTTTCACAAAACCAAACGATAAAAACCCGAATAGCTTATTCCACAATCGTTGAGTAATAGAAACAGAAAGACCCTTGAGAAATAACGATCTCTTTGGAGCAATCCATTGAGTAAAACTTAGTGCGCATTAATTTTCGCACCAAGTTTTTGGCGCCGTTGCCGGGGACCTTTTCTTTTTCTAGGAAAGGCATTGTGCGTTTAAGCTTTTCATTCATTCTGTTATCACTCTTATCTCCCACATTTTTATACTACTTGGTATTCCTTGTTTTTGTTGTTTCAGGCAAGATTGCAGGTTCGGAGGAAAAGCGGGCTAGTAAGCGCATAGCTGAAAAGGGTAGAGTCTTCTACACTCACTTTGAAACTACTCCGGTACCTCCTCCTCTTGCCAAGACACCTAAAGCAAGGAAGAACCTCTTCACATCTTCATCTACATCTTCACCTTCACCATCCACCATTGCTACTACAGACCCTCCCACAGATCCTCCTGTTCCTCCTGAGATAGAAATTATGGCGGAGAGGACATTGAAGGATTATGACTGACCGACCATAGATGGGACAGCTTCCTGCATTCAGATTCCCAACACGGGAACTCGGAATCTGCTAATCCCATCTCACTTGATCAACATGATTCAAGAAAACGGGAACACTTTCTCTAGAGGTGTCAATGAGGACCCAAATGCTTATGTGAGAAACTTCTTAAGACTAGCTCAAACAGTCTCAAACAATGAAGCGGATCATAGTGCAGTCAAGCTTCAGCTTTTTCCTTTTACTCTGAAGGGTCAAGCAGAACTATGGCTGTATGAACATCCGGCGAATCACTTCACCACTTGGGATGGTCTGGCTAGAGCCTTCCTGGAAGAGTACTTCTCCCCTTTTAGAACAGATGTACTCAGACCACAGATAGCAGGTTTCAAGAGTGGTTCGGAGGAAAACTTTTATGAGGCTTGGCAGAGATTTCAAGGGCTTCTCCGGGCTTGTCCTCACCATGGATGGGATGATGGTGCGCAAATTAATGCACACTAGTTTTACTCACTAGATCGCTCTAGCAAGATCGTTTTTCCCCTAGGGTCTTCCTTTTTCTATTACTCAAAAAAGTGAATTAAAGCTAATCGGTCTTAAACGTTTGGTATGGAATTGGTGGTGACTGAACTAAATATCTAGAAATGCAAATTAAACCAATCAAAGCAGGCAAACAAGTTGGAGCTTCAAGAATTGACTAAGGCGCTTGTCCAGACTCGAATCCGCTCTAGCTCGATTTAGACGGATGATGCAATGCAACTAAGGTTTCAACAGACTTAAAGACTCGACATTTCCATTGGCAATCTCTACTCCATGGTCAGGACGTAGAGAAACTACCCTATCAAACCTATGAGTTCCTATGGCCAAGATAACTCACAAATCGCCAAGAATGCACGAAGAACGAAGAAATGCCACACAGATATGCAAAGAGATTAATTTCACCGGCCCTATGGTCAAGACACCGGGTAATCTTAATGACCTTCTAAACCCTAGAATGACTCACGTCCATGGTCAGAACCGCAAGACAAAGATGAAGCAGATTCTACGATATGGTCAATCTGCGAATTCAAGAGCTTCAAATTAGGGTTTTAGAAAAATCTCAATCAAGTCTGAATAAACCTCAATTAATATTAACGGGTTAGAAACCCGACATCATCCATACAACTCGCTAGAACTTCATCTAATCTGAACAAACTAAGAGTTTAGCTAGACATCGCCAGAGAAGAAATCACAGAAACAGAGAAAAAGCTAACTAGAGAAGAAATCATCTCACTCCGATTAATCCTAATCTTCAAGAATCCTAGAATCTCCCGAGCTAGTCCTGGCTTTCTCTTGCTCAATCGTCTCTTCAAAGCTCCGTCTTCATCTCCGAGAGTGTCTGGTTCGTCCAAGAAAAAGCAGAGAATTGTAGAGTGTAAGTTCCCTTTCCTCTTTCCTCGAAATTGGGTTAAAAACCCAAATTTCGTCAAAATCCGAATTTTTAACCAAAAGTGCGCCTGGAAGGGTTGAAAAGTGCGTCGGCACACTTTTCCCTTCAAAAGGCACACTTTTTAATTATGCTGAGAATTCCGCCGAAGCTTAATTGCAAAAGTGCGCCTGACCTCTTCAAAAAGTGCGCCAGCGCACTTTTGGTCCGAAAACGCGCACTTTTGGAGCTGAGTTCAGCTCCAAGCTTCTTTCTGCAATTCCAACCTCATTTGTGCTCCGAATTGATCCCCGTTTGAAGCATCGAGCTCGTAGAAACGTCCTCCACAATGTGGTAACCTAAAATCTCAATAAAAACAACTCGAAACAACATCAAATTGCCCAAAAGAAGGCCAACGGGGGATAAACACACTTTTCATAAAAACCATTTGAAATCATCACAATTCAGAGTCAAACAAGAGAAATTTCATTCAAATGTGGCGAGATGAGCGTGATAAATCTAACATCATCAAATCCCCCCACACTTAAACTTTTGTTTGTCCTCAAACAAATAGAATTTTTGAATCTCGCCCAAATTCACAAATGTCAAGATCAACTACATCGAAGTTCAATCTTTAACAATTTAACCTAAACTGTATCATTCAGAAAACACAACCCACACATGAAAGAAAATCTATCAAACAAATCCAAGTCTCACTATCATCTGCACACATCAAGTAATAAGCACCAATCAAGCACGAATCCGACCTAACTGACCAGACTTCCTTACACAGAAAATATAGTAATAGGGAACTCTCACACTCTGTGTTTAGGGACGTGTTTAAGCTCTCAATCACTTTCTTTGACCGAATTATGTCATAGGCTTGCATTTCAACCACCAAATCAACCACTATGACAACACGAGTAACTAGTCAAGAAGGTCTTCCCTGCTAGGGACTGTAACGATACTATACTACGAGGGCTAATGATGAATGGATAAAGGGATAAATGATGATGAAAAGTATGGTGCGGTGCAGCAATCGACTAACCTCCCTCGAATCAAAGTCTATGGATTCCTACCATCTAACCAGACACAGGTGGAATAATGTACGCTCGTCCTATGACACCCTCAAGCAACTTAGCACTTCATTTATTTATTTTTTCTTTTCTTCTTCTTTTCTTTCTTCTTTTTTTTTCTCTTTTTTTACTTATTGCTTTCGTTCTTCCTTATGTAGGGAGAAGAACGTTTTAAACTAAAAACTACTAACACTTGATACTTTATTTGAACCTTTTTTTTAGTGCTAAATTTTTAAGTTGCTAGAGGGGTTTACACGTCTGGACATACTAGCTAAGACCACTGGTTTACTGGCTAGAGGCAAGTCACCTCAGACCGACTTTCGGTTAGCTAATCTCAGGCCACTACCACAAGGGATCAACGGGGTGAACAAAAACATGGGGATAAGCTGTAACGTAATATCGAACCGAAAGAGTAGGCCAAGCTCAAGGGTTTACACCTAGGGGAATTAATAGCGGGACGGCTTCTGGCTTAGGTAGCTATTCTAGGTGCCCTTATCATTCTAGTACTCGTGTCATCGTGTGGTTTCAAATAGGTCTCATGCAAATTCTAACGCATTCAAGTACAAGAAAGCCACTAAAAAAGAAACAAGTTGCTAATTATGTGCAACGGATCAAAAGCTCACAATTGGCTGCTAGTCGGGTTCGAATCATTTTCGTGCAATTCAAAGTGAAGCTACAAGAGTGATTCTAAAATCTGTTCTGACCAGATTCATTTAATATCAATTCAAACATGCTGGTTACAGGTTCTAGATAAGACAGTATAAGCGTCATTGTGAAAGACTGAAAAACAGTTTAGCATATCAAGTCAAGAACAGAGCAAATTTCAATCATGGACAGCATACCGACATCACAACAAAGAAACCCTAAAAAAAAAACACCCCACCCCACACTTAAATTTGGACATTGTCCTCAATGTTCCACCCAAAATAGTGAAGAAAAGTGTAAAGGGGTACCCGAAAATAGACAATGAGGTTGCCAAAGACGACATGAGTGATTCATCGAAACGTATGTCCTGATCAGAATGGAATGCACGAGAGATGCATCAATATATCCTGAATAGAGTGGAAAGAAGGAAAACATCACACGATCAGAGCATTCATAGTACAAATGACTCGATCAAAAGTTCACAAGGACTCAAAAGAACAAACTGTCTGAAAATCCACTCCGAGAATAAAATAGAATAAAAAGTACAAGTCCAAGGAATATAAATAAAAGTCCTGAGGTCAAATAACGATCACGGATCCTGCTGGCCCCGGCGAGCTCGCTGGCGGTGGAACTGGAGCTGGAGCTGGAGGCTGTCTATCAAGGATCTGCTGAAGAATCGCCATCTGCTCGGTGTGCTGAGTCTGATATATGGCATGTCGAGCTGACTGCCCATCCCTCCACTGGAGCTCCTGGTCGTGCCAAGTCTGCTGGCGCTACTGAAAATCAAGGACATCCTGCTGCCAGGGTAGAGTACCCTGGCTGAACCTGTTGCGCCACTCCTCCATGTGGCTCCACCTGGTCGCCATCTGCTGCTGCCAAGGATGGCCCCCCTCCCCAAAAGTCACCTGCCACTGTTGAACCTGCTGTAGTGGCATCTGAAAAGCTGTTGCACCTAGTGCCGGCGCAAAACCTGGAGGAGGATCTGGATGGGCGTCCTCAGGGTCGGCAGGTTGGTCTGGTCGGGGGACCAAATCGTGAGAGATCAGATACTGTGGCCCCAAGACCTTCAGAGGTGTCATCCCAGCAAACACTTCAGGTGACCAGTTACCTGCAATGTTAACATTAGCAATGATGCGGGAAACATACCAACCACCCGGAAGGGATCGTGGTTTCGTAGCGCCGGTCACACGCCTACGAAAGAACTGGGCTACAATATATCCCACATGAAGTCTAACACCTTGGAGCATCGCCCTGAACAGTTGCATCTCCTCGTTATAACAGTGATGACCGCCGGTGTTGTGGTCGCAGAAAGTGCGGATCATAATCAGGTGGATGAATTGCCACACCGGGCATCAAAGCGCGCGATACCTTGACCGGTTTGTGACCAATCCACCTTCGATGCCTGTGAGGTCGAACCAAGCTCTCCTCGTGGCCCCGGTCCTCGCGTACGTAGACTCTCTTATCTCTAATACATTTTGCTCCTCTGCCTCGTCAAATCCCAATAATGCCCCAAATGAGTCATAAGACTCATGGAAACGAGCTCCACCCAAGAGAAACGTGATGTGCATTGTCGTTGCGTCCTTTACCCTTTTGTCTGCGCTGAAGGAGCACCAGAACTCCTGGAGAGGCACAAGTGGAGCCGAGTCAGTCACCTGCACCAACCCAAGTAAGTTGGCTCGCCTCAACCGGTAAACCAGAGTGTCATGAAACTCTGGAAAAGCCTCCTGAATTGCCTCAAAATTGACCACTACTCCTGGAGTGGCCGGGAGGTGGCGAATCTTCCAATAATCTCTCCAGTACACGTCGTGAGGGAGATTAATGAGGTATGGGTGGGTAAGTCCCGCCATGGCTGCCGTTGGTGGTGGTGGGTTGTTAGGCCCCGGAAGAGGTACTGGACTGTGAGGCTGGCGTGGAGTAGCTTCATCGCCAGAGAGGCCGGCAGGATCCGAGTGCTCTCCTTCGGGAAGGTCCTGAAGGAGGGGGTCGACTTCGGCATGCTGTCCGTGACCGAGGGAGCTAGCCATTATCTGCAACTAAACAAACCACAATCAACATCGGATACACATTCAAGGCACAATAGCATTCTTACTATGGAACCGTATATGCTTCAGTTTGGATTATCTGAGCAAGATGATATGATTAAGTAACCCCACACTTAGAGCATAAACACACTTAGCACTTAAAGTTTCAAGCATCAACTGAATTAAGCCTCAAATTAATGCTATACGACATCCAAATAATTCCAAATTGCTCCCATAACACCACAGCACATTCAATTGCATCAAGGATTAATCGGTTAAGCAAAAACCCCCAAATCCAGAAATTTCGGTATAGGAAAGTAACCTATAACATGCAATTCGCCAAGAAAACATAGTCCAAACAACCCACGATTCAAAATGAAGTTATCCTAGATGATCAATTTCAATAATCCAAGCTCAATTTAATCAAACCACAAATTTCGTAAATTAGGGTTCTTAGCTCTAAAAGCATCAATCCGATAATTTCAACGAAATTCAGCAAGGGATAGTGCAAAAGAATTATAGGGAAGTGTAGAACAACTTACCTCAAAGGAGTGATAGCAAAATCCTCACGAAAATCGAAGAACGACTCGAAAAACTCCAAAACTAAGGGGGAGGAATTAGAGTTGGCACCTGCTTCATGGGAATATCTGTCAGCTTCTTCCCGCTCCTTGTTTCCACAGCTCCCACATGTTCATTCTGGTTTGGATTAGGGAGAGTGGTGGTAGGTAGAGATCCAATACCCTTCTCCTTAAGAAGATTTGTGATTCCTACCACCTGATTCGCAAGCTTCTGGAGAGAAGAGTCGTGGTGTGAGATGTCCTTCTTGTTTGATTGGGTTTCAGCAAAAATCTTGTCCAACATGATCTCGGAATAGGTCTTAGGCGAGAAGAGCTCGAACCACCGTTATTGTTCTGATTCTGGTTCTGGTTCTAGTTCTGGCTCTGGTTCTGGTTCTGGCTCTGGTTCTAGTTCTAATTGTTATTCCAGCCTCCTATGTTCTGCCATTGGGAATTATGATTTTGATTCCCATTATACCTTTGGTAACCCCCTTGATTTCCTCCCTGAAACTGATTATGATTCTGGTTGTTGTTCCAGTTCCCTCTGCTCTGCCATTGGGAGTTTTGATTCTGGTAACCATTGGAATTTCTGAAATTGTTATTCTGGTTCTGGTAATTCCCCTGGTTCTGTCCACCAACATAATCAACCTCCTCTTGTTGTTGGTCTAGGTTACCCTCAAACTTCCAATTACAACTCTCTGCTGTATGATCTGGACCACCACAGTTTGAACACGGGGCGGTGACTGCTGCTACAGTCGCTGCCGTAGAAGCAGAGGTAGAAGTGGTTCTAGAAAGCATCTTGAACCCTGGCGGTGGAGCTGAAGGAACACCCGGTGTGGGAGCTATCTGAGCTCTTCCCAACTCATGCTTCAACGTCTGTACTTCCATCTCCAGAGTCGAGTTATCCAACTCCAACTGACTTCTAACAATATCCAATGGTGCTGGAACTGTGGGAACAGGGTATGATGAATCAATGGAGAACCTCTTAATCTCTGAATGTCTGCTGTCCAGATTCATTGGGTTAACTTGCATGAGAGATTTGATTTTCATGGCAAAACTCTTGCAAGCATCCAAGGCCGCGGTTGCGGTCATGTCGTTCAAGTCCATAGTCAGCTGTAGAGGGAACTCCTTTTTCTTCTCATAGTCCAAGCCACGGAAGAATGTAGAGAACTTGTTATAATCATCCCATCCATGGTGAGGACAAGTGATGACACTCGATTTGACGTGATTATCAACCTCATTTAAGCGACATTTCCTTCCTTAAGACATGGTTTTTAGGGTAGAATAATGAATATTCAATCAATTGCCCTATCTCGTGCCATTTATGTTACTTTGGCCCGTTTCGGGTCTATTTGATGGTTTTCTAGTGTTTTTATGTTAGCACAGGTTTTTGCCGTTAAATAAAGTAGCCAAAGACGTGTCTAACGCGTTGGAACGTCGAGGAATCGCACCGGAATCGATCCAAGGAGCCAACCAAGTCAAACAAATCCCTGCCCCAGTTTACAAAGGAGTTTTCGCCGAAAATTCCCTAGTGTTTTCGGCGAAAATGCAAGAACAAAATCACTGATGTCAACTGAAGGATATTTTCGGTGAAAACACTAAGTTTTCGCCGAGAAGTGTTGGACCGAAAATCACAGAGAAATCAGCTGGCGGTCATCCACTTTTGCAAATCATAGAGAAATCTCAGTTAAAATCTGGCAGTATTAGGGTTAAGTATAAATACTTAACCGGCGGCCCAAAATCAAATATACCGAATAATATCAATCATAATTTCCAGACCTAGGAGTTCGGGAGAGAGTTTAGAGAGTTCAAAGAATCGTGGAGAGATCGTGATGCCATCCCTTCACCTCGGAGACTCGGAGCTTGGATTGAAGATTACCGGAGATTGAAGCTTCACGAATTAGTCAAATTAGGTTTTACAGTTCTTCTCTGTTCTTCCTACCTGAGATGTATTTCTTGTCTGTTTTCGATTCTCTTGTTCCTAATATGAGTAGTTAAACTCGTAGAGCTTAGATTAGATGAACCGTAAGTGACCCAGGGCTTTAAAGCGGGCACGGATCGGCGGTGATTAGATTCAAAGTTCAATCAGTTTCTCTTTCCATGGTTGTTTTGTTCTTGATTGTTGTACTGCATTTCTTGTCTAGTTGACGCCTAGATTAGTTTCGTTGTTCTTGTGTTTCTTTTCTGGTTGATCGCCTAGATTAGGTTTATGCAAGCTAGGGTTAGTCGCCAGACAGCTTCCCTGCTTTGGCGCATAAACTTGTCTTCCTTGATCACCTAGTTTAGAATCTTGTTAAGCTGAGGATAGAAGCAAACGCTCGCCTCTCTTTAGAACATCAATTCAACCAGTTAACCTATTCATTGGAGTGTGCCTTTCATAGGAACCAGTTAGGGTTAATCCACTTCAAGAGTAACTAGTTAATCGTTAGTAATTGCACTAGTTAGTTAAGTCATTGCGAGAGGCGACCGTACCCGGGCGGCTAATTAATCTTGGTAGTTAGAACGGATAGAGCGAACGTTCGCCGGTCTTAAACCTAAGGGTCAGGAGTTATGGTGGTGTATAGAAACTGATTGAATTAGAATTGAAGACCGTTGGTCTTGTGATTGTCGTCGCCTTGGTGATCTAAAGGGGGATTCGAAATCTAAGCTCGTCTATCTTCTCGTTAGGCAACCTTTTAATATTTCTGCCTTTTATTTTCCTTTGTTCATTAGATTAGAAGTCGTGGAACTCACACCACGCACAACCTGTTTAAACCTGAGTAATTTGCCAACATATTTGAGTAGACAAGAAGAAGAGACCTCGAGTAGAATACGATCTAGTCTACCTTGGTAGATTAGTTATTTGATACCGCTAAAACTGCAGCATCAATATTGTTTGAAAGAAGAGTTGGCATTTTATTCTTCTACTTTCCATCTTTCATTTCCCGTCACAATTCGATTTTACACCGGTTGTGCTTGTTTTTGTCCCTTGCAGATCATAGCAGGTACAGAATCGAATCACTTTCGTTCCATCTTCCCTACCGCAATGGCTGCTCCAAGGAGTCTTGCGGACTACAGCAAGTCGAGCGCATCTAACATTCAATCTCCCATCACCGTGCCTTCTAATGACGACGATCCCGACTATGAGATCAAGATCCCCTTTCTGGGACTAATCTCTAGAGACGTGCAATTTGAGGGAAAGCCAGATGATAATCCTTGCACACATCTATCTGACTTTCTGGCTGTCTGTGAAACTTTCAAGTCTAAGAACCTCAACAAGAACGCTCTATGCTTTTGAGCCTTCCCATTCTCACTCCGAGGCGCCGCAAAGAGATGGCTCACTAGCAAGCCACCCGGTCACTACACCAACTGGGATGATCTTGCTCAGGAATTCATAGAGGAATACTTCTCTCCTTCCAGAACAACTACTTACAGAAAAAACATCTCAAGATTCAGACAGAGAGAAGGAGTAAGTTTACATGATGCTTGGAACGAATTCCAGGGACTCCTCTACAATTGCCCTCATCATGCCTTCACTCAGATGCAACTAGCCGAGATCTTTGCTTGGGGTATGAATGAAGAATCATCTGTATGGGTTAACTCCTTAGCTGATGGAGACTACACCGCACTCACACCAGAAGCTGCTCTTCTTCACTTTGCAAACTGCGCATCTAAATCTAGAAGTGGGGACAGACAGTTTGGAGCAGCTAAGAGCCAACCAAGTCGTGAAGATCAGATCAAGAGCAAAGTGCAGAAAGAAATGAAGAAGATTTTCGGTACAGCAAATAACTGGTCTATAGGGGAAGTGAATTTTATTGATCAAGATCCCCTGGATTCACGGAGGATAGCAACCTTAGAATTATACGTTCGAGAATACTTGGGAAATCGAGATAGACAAGAAGCTTGACCTGATCTTGGCAAGACTCGATGACCACGAGGAGAGATTCAAGCTTCAAGCCTTCTTTAATCAGGATCATGAAGCTCGAGGTCAACGAGTGCAGAGCATGTTGAATAACATGTTTAGCCTGCTAACTAATAGCCCCTCCTTAATCAATCATCGGTTCAAGACGACTCTGCCATTAGGAAGGAGCACGTCAAGGCTATCTCCACAAGAAGCGACAAGCAATCAGCTGATCCTGCAGCTCCTGAACCGGCCATAATTCCTGATGCTATAGCCATTGACAAGCCAGAGATCGAAGAGGAGGTGACCGCCCTGCCTTCCCTGACAAAGACAGCACCTGCGCCACCGCTCCCTCCATATCAGCCTCGGATTCCGTTTCCTAAGGCCGCGCAATCAAAGGAGAAAGATCATGACACCCGGTATAGAAAGTTGCATGGATACTTGAAGAACACGAATATGAATACACCAGTTACTGACGCTATCCAGGTGATACCGAAGGCTGACAAAATCGCAAAGGATCCTGCGAAGAACAAGAAGAAGGAAGAGTTGTCTTCCATCTCCCTCGAGGAAGAATGCTCCGCGATCCACAGCCAGACAACCGCCATACCTCCCCTAGATAAGTGTCGCGATCCTGGTGCTTTTACTTTGCCTTGCACTATTAAAAATGTGAAAATTGATCGTAGTTTAATTGATCTAGGTTCTTCCATTAATGTCATGCCTACCTGCTTGTATGAGAAATTGAACCTAGGAGAATTGAAACCATTAGCATGCGTTTAGTGTTTGCCGATAGATCTGTGAAATTACCTAGGGGATTGATAGAAGACGTGGTTGTCAATTGTGGTCCTTTTACTATTCTGGCTGATTTTATTGTTATGGATACCCGAGGGGAAGATGTAACTCTTCTCCTTGGCCGACCGTTTATGGTGATAGCCGGCATTACCATTAATGTCCCGAATGGCTCGTTGACATTAAGGGTCGGCAAGGATACCATGACATTCCGTCTCAAGGACGGTATGCAAGTCCCTATCAGAGAAGAGGCACATTGCTTATATGTTGAAGCTGTGGAGTTGGCTTCGGTCAACTCCGTTTCTAATGAAAAATCTAGAGTTTCTGCAGAAATCTTCTTGCCAGGTGTAGGACAGGTCCCTACTCTGAAGAATGAGCTGCCGGCACAGAAGCCGAGAAAGAAGGAAGAGCCAAAGGCATCCCCTACTGAATCGCCAAAAGTTAAGGATCCTTGCGAGATAAAGAAGGAGAATAAAGAGAAGAACGCTTCTTTGAAAGAACTGTTCAGGCCTTGTAAAAATTCTGGTCATCTTCCCGAAGAACGAACCATGTTAATTCATGCAAACGGGAAGAAGTTCACACTTGCCGGAGGATATCTCATGAACTCCGGCTCGGGCCTAAGAGAAATCCTGAGTTGGGATGTCTCTTGATCACCATCCAGGTATCGTCCAGCTCAAGGACGTTAATCTAGAGCTTCGTGGGAGGCAACCCACGGCTGGAGTCAGTTTTTCATTTGTGTCAACCTTAGTGATGACACTCGATTTGACGTGATTATCAGCCTCATTTAAGCGACATTTCATTGCTTAAGACACGGTTTTTAGGGTAGAATAGTGAATATTCACTCAATCGATCCATCTTATGCCTTTTGTGTTACCTTGGCCCTTTTTGGGTCTATTTGATGGTTTTCTAGTGTTTTTATGTTAGCACAGGTTTTTGCCGTCGGATTATATTTCATTCCGTCTTTAAGGCGGAACGTGACAGTGTCTTTACCAATCCTTAGAGTCAAAGAACCATTTGGAACGTTAATATTCATTCCGGTAGTAGCCATGAAGGGTCGTCCTATAAGAATGGTAGAATCATCCTTACTAGTGTCAATGATCACATAGTCAGCTAAGAACGTGAACGGACCACATTTAGTAACAACGTCTTTTATTTCTCCTCTAGGCGTTTTAAGTGATTTATCGGCAAAGACGAGTTGCATAGTAGTTGGTTCAAGTTCTACTAGGTTTAATTTTTCAAATAAGCTCATAGGCATAACATTGACAGACGCGCCTAGATCCACTAAACTACGCTCTATTTCAATATCATTAATAACCAAAGGTAGCATGAACGAACCAGGATCAGAACACTTAGTTGGGTATGGAGAGGTAGGCTTCTTGCTACGGATGTCAGGATATCCTTCCTTGTTTCCCTTCATACCAATCTCGATCCTTGCATTTGGCAGCAATGCTCTAGGAAAAGGAGGCTTCACGACGTACGGTGCAAGAGGAGGATCATACTCCTTAGGCGCCACTTTCTGTGCTTCCTTCTTATCTGGAGTGTCAGGCATCCTGCATAAATTAGAAGAAGCATTAGAAGATGAGCTTAAAGGATCTTGAACAGTTACCATCTTGGCTTGCTCCTTTCTCGGATTTGGCTCTGTCTGGCTCGGAAGTTGGCCAAATGGTCGACCGGATGCCAGCATGCTCGAGATGTTGTTCACGGCTTGCTCAATTCTTTGTCCAGATGCTATCTGTTCTTGATTAAGAGGTTGACCGGATGACTATCGTGATCATCGAGTCTTGTGATGATCTGGCTAAGCTTCCTGTCCAGGTAACTAACGTTGTTTTCTCTCTGATGCTGCTGACCTGGATATGTATTATTCAAGTATTGGTTCTGGCGGTTGCCAGGTGCAGTTCCATAGTTGCCCGGATTTCGATGTGGCGGCTGGTAGACACCTGCCGGCGGATGGTTAGGTTTCTGATCCTGAGCTGGACCAGCTGGGCGGTTATTCCGGTTCTGGTTATGGTTGGCGCCATTATTGTAGGGAGGTTTGTCTTGATAGTTCCCTTGCTGCCTGAAGTTGCGGTAGCCAGCATAACCATTCTGATTATTAACGAAGCCTTGTTGAATGAAATTTACCTCTTCGGCAGACCAGACTTCTGCCTTACCAAAATTCTGACAACGGCCTCCGTTATGTGCGCAAGCTCCACACCATTCGCAATCGGCAACGTAGACAGAAGCTGCCGGCGGTTTGATTGGTGTGGTAGACTTCTTCAAATGCTTCTCTACCTCTGCCTTGATAGTAGCTTCGAGATCTAGCTTGCCCCTTGATCCTTCAGATTGTCGTTCCCAGTTCCTTGACTTGGAAGCACAGTTTGCGAAGTGAAGAAGAGCAGCTTCAGGTGTAAGTGTAGTGCAATCTCCTTCAGCTAGAGAGTTGACCCACTTGGCAGATTCTTCTCGAAGTCCTCGAGCAAAGATCTCAGCTAACTATCTCTGCTCGAATCCATGATGCGGGCAGTTGTAGAGAAGTTCTTGGAATCGATTCCAAGTATCATATAAGCTTTCTCCTTCTTTCTGGGAGAATCTGGCAATGCTGTCCTTGATGGCAGTTGTTCTGGCTGGCGGGAAGTATTCTTCAACGAATTCCTGAGCTAGAGTATCCCAATTACTGTAGTAGCCAGGTGGTTTGCCAGTAAGCCACCTCTTAGCAGGGCCTTTCAGAGAGAACGGGAAAGCTCTCAGACAAAGAGTATTTTTGTCTAGGTTTTCGTTCTTGAAAGTGCTGCAGAGATCAAGGAAGTCTGCAAGATGAGTGCACGGATTGTCTAGGGGCCTGCCTTCAAATTGTAGATCCCTAGAGATCATGGTCAAGAATGGAATCTTGATCTCATAGTCAGGATCTCCTTCAATGCACGGAACGGCAATGGCAGATCGAACGCTAGTCGCGCTCGGCTTGTTATAGTCTGCTAGACTCTTCTGTGCAGGTGGTGGTGGTGGTAGTTCTCCATTTGGTGGTGGTGGTGGTGGTAACTGATCGTCCATGGTAGGAGATGGAGGAGGTGAGAGTGATGCGGTGTATGAAGCAGATGAAGATGACGGTGTAGGTGAAGATGGAGATGAGGAACTCTCCTTCAGTTCCTCGATCTTGATCGGAGTGACGGGTGGATTGGATCTGCCTTTCTTCAAAATCTGTGATCGTAGAGGTGGAGCAGAACTGCCTGGTCTCTCTGCACTCTTAGCCTGTTCAGTTTGAGAGCGAGTCCAAGGACGGTGAGGCATACACCTGTAAACCTACAGATAACAAAGACAAACAAAACCAGTGTAAAATCGAAGTGGATGGAAAGGTGAAAGATGGAAAATAGAAGAATAAATTGCCAGTTCTTCTTTCAAACAATCAAAGAAGTCCCCGGCAACGGCGCCAATTTGGTGAACCTGTCGTTGGCAATTCACACAAACAACTAACAGAGCTACAAAAGCTAGGGTAGATCGTATTCCACGGGCCTTCTATGATCGACTACTCCAAAAACTAGCAAAATACTCGAATGCAAGCACTTTGTGCGTGGTGTGAGTTCCACGACTTCTAATTCTACGAAATGCAGAGAAAATTAAAAATTAAACTAAAGTAGATTGGAAATTAGGGTTGAAAACAAGGATGACAGACGAACTTAGACTTTGAATCCCCCTTCGTTCCCAGAGCATTGTCAATCAACAGATCAGTGGATTTCGATTCTCATTCAATCAATTACTAAGACACCACCATAGCTCCTTACCCTTAGGTTTAAGACCGGCGAACGTTCACTCTATCCGTTCTAACTACCAAGATTGATTAGTCGCCCGGGTACGGTCGCCTCTCGCAACAACTTAATTAACTAGTGCAATTACTAATGATTTATGAGTTACTCTTGCAGTGGATTAACCCTAACCGGTTCCTACGAAAGGCACGCTCCAATTATAAGGTTAATTGTTCAATTCGATGTTCTAAAGTAAGGCGAGCGTTCGCTTCTATCCTTAGCTTAACAAGAATATAATCTAGGTGATCAATCCAGACAAGAAACATGAACAATGAATAACAAATCAAACATGAAAGAGAAACTGATTGAATTTCGAATCTAATCACCGCCGATTCGTGACCGCTTTAAAGCCCTGGGTCACTTAGGGTTCATCTAGTCTAAGCTCTAACGAGTTTAGCTACTCATGTTTATCACAAAAGAATCAAAAACAAAGAAAGAGTTCATCATCCAGAGGAAGAACAGAAAAGAATCTGAAAAACCTAATTTAGACGACTCTGACAGACTTCGATCTTCAGTAAACCGCACTCCTAGCTCCGAGTCTCCGAGGTGGAAGGGATGGCGTCACGATCTCTTTCCGGCTCTTCGAACTCTAACTCTTCGCTCCAGAACTTCAGAGAATTCTTCAAATTCTGATTTCGAAAAGTTTATTATGATGTGTCTCTGGTTTGGGCCGCCGGTTAAGTATTTATACTTAACCCTAATCAGCCGGATTTCTTCTCTTATTTTCGCCGAAAATATTGAGGAATTTTCGGCGAAAATTCCTTTGCAAATGAAGGGTCCACCGGCTGATTCTCCCTGAACTTCTTCTCGGTTCGAAAACTTTATCCTTCGCCGAAAGTTTCCTTAAGCTAACAACAGCCGATTTGTGCACATATTTAGCACAGCTTGATAATCACGTCAAATCAAGTGTCATCAGAATGCTTTAAACTAGCTCAATGAAATGCTTGGAACTTGAGTTCTAAGCCAACAATCATCTAGCACAAGGTAAATGATGCAAGACACTCTCATGTCAATCATAAAACACTAGTCTAGCAATCAAAAGGGTCTTTCAACCTTCAAATGAAAGAAAACCAAGTGCACACCAAGTGTTTGATAAAATGTCAACAAGGAAAAACAAGCTCAAAATGGTTGCAATTGCATAATCCAATCTCTGAAATCATCCAATTACAATCCTACAACCTTAGATCAACATCAATCAATCATTCTCATGTATTGAAAGACATAACAATACCAAAAGAGAAAATCAAGCTCTAATGGCTACAAAGCACAAGGTCTAGGATCATCATCTTACACAAATGGCTATGAGAAACTCAATCCATACAATCAATCACCTATCCTAGCTTGATCCATCCCCCACTAAACTAAACCTAAGCTTAGCCTAGCATAACCTGAACTTGGGTAGAGGAGACCATCCTTGCTTCCATGGAGGATCTTCCCACTTAGCTCTTCAAGCTCCAATCCAAGGGTGGAAGGCTTCACTTAGATCTTCAAGTTGATCAACAATTGAGGGAGGATGGTGTTTGGTTGAGGGAGAGGAGTGATAGGCGATGATGAAGAGTTGAGAGAGAGAGTGATCAGCGATGTGTAATAATAGAATGAATTGATGCCCTTAGATTTTCGCCACCTCCCTCTTTATATAGCACGCCGAAAATAGCTGTAATTTTTGGCGAAAATGTTACACAACGTCTTTGAAAACACCGAACGGCTGCTGCATTTCTTCTAATATTTTTGGCGAAAACTTTGAATGTTTTCACCGAAAATTTCTTCAATAACCAAATGCTCGCCTCCTGTGAGCCTTTTGTCCGAAAATGCATAGGGTTTTCGGCCAAAAACTTAGAGTTCTCGGCCGAAAACTTCTTCAACTGAAAGTGCATTATTTCCAATCTTGTAACGACCATAACTCCTCCGTCCTAGCTCCGATTGACCTCCCGTTTGATCCTACGTGCTCCTTGTCACCAGTACTTCAATGCCAAAACCTGAAAATGGAAAGAAAACAACTCCAATAGACATAGAATTGGCCTCAAATTGGCAACTGGACAACAAGATAGCACTTTGCATAAAACATCCATAAAAGAGTATAAATCATAGCAAAATGAGATCAAACACGGGGGATCCCTAGACTAATCGAGGAGTTAAAATGCACTAAATACAATCACATCAATCATACAACCACAGTTCTGCTTGACCCTTCAGAGTGAAGGGAAAAAGCTGAAGCTTGACTACATTATGATCCGCTTCATTGTTGGAGACTGTATGAGCCAGCCTGAAGAAGTTCCTCACATGAGCATTCGGGTCCTCATTAACACCTCCGGAGAAAGTGTTCCCGTTTGCTTGAATCATGTTGATCAAGTGAGATGGAATGTGCAGATTCCGAGTTCCCGTGTTGGGAATCTGGATGCTCGAAGATGTCCCATCTATGGTCGGTCGGTCGTAATCCTTCAATGTCCTTTCCGCCGCCATCATTTCTATCTCCGGTTGAATAGGAGGATCTGCAGGAGGGTCTACGATAGCAATGGGGGATGGTGAAGGTGAAGATGTGGATGAAGATGTGAAGAGGTTCTTCCTTGCTTTAGGTGTCTTGGCGGGAGGAGGAGGTACAGAAGTAGTGCCGAACTGAGTGTAGAAAACTCTGCCCTTGTCAGCTATGCGCTTACTCTGTCTTCTTTCTTCTGTACCTGCAATCTTGCCTGAAACAACAAAAACAAGAAATACCAAGTAGTATAAAAATGTGGGAGATAAGAAATAAAAAGAGTGAATGAAAAGCTTAGACGCACAATGCCTTTCCTAGAAAAAGAAAAATTCCCCGGCAACGGCGCCAAAAACTTGGTGCGCAAATTAATGCACACTAGTTTTACTCACTAGATCGCTCTAGCAAGATCGTTTTTCCCTAGGGTCTTCCTTTTTCTATTACTCAGAAAAGTGAATTAAAGCTAATCGGTCTTAAACGTTTGGTTTGGAATTGGTGGTGACTGAACTAAATATCTAGAAATGCAAATTAAACCAATCAAAGCAGGCAAACAAGTTGGAGCTTCAAGAATTGACTAAGGCGCTTGTCCAGACTCGAATCCGCTCTAGCTCGATTTAGACGGATGATGCAATGCAACTAAGGTTTCAACAGACTTAAAGACTCGACATTTCCTTTGGAAATCTCTACTCCATGGTCAGGACGCAGAGAAACTATCCTATCAAACCTATGAGTTCCTATGGTCAAGATAACTCACAAATCGCCAAGAATGCACGAAGAACAAAGAAATGCCACACAGATATGCAAATAGATTAATTTCACCGGCCCTATGGTCAAGACACCGGGTAATCTTAATAACCTTCTAAACCCTAGAATGACTCACGTCCATGGTGAGAACCGCAAGACAAAGATGAAGCAGATTCTACGATATGGTCAATCTGGGAATTCAAGAGCTTCAAATTAGGGTTTTAGAAAAATCTCAATCAAGTCTGAATAAACCTCAATTAACATTAACGGGTTAGAAACCCGACATCATCCATACAAAATCTCGCTAGAACTTCATCTAATCTGAACAAACTAAGAGTTTAGCTAGACATCGCCAGAGAAGAAATCAAAGAAACAGAGAAAAAGCTAACTGGAGAAGAAATCATCTTACTCCGATTAATCCTAATCTTCAAGAATCCTAGAATCTCCTGAGCTAATCCTGGCTTTCTCTTGCTCAATCGTCTCTTCAAAGCTCCGTCTTCGTCTCCAAGAGTGTCTAGTTCGTCCAAGAAAAAGCAGAGAATTGTAGAGTGTAAGTTCCCTTTCCACTTTCCTCGAAATTGTGTTAAAAACCTAATTTCGTCCAAATCTGGATTTTTAACCAAAAGTGCGCCTGGAAGGATTGAGAAGTGCGCCAACGCACTTTTCCCTTCAAAAGGCGCACTTTTTAATTATGCTGAGAATTCCACCAAAGCTTAATTGCAAAAGTGCACCTGACCCCTTCAAAAAGTGCGCCAGCGCACTTTTGGTCCGAAAACGCGCACTTTTGGAGCTGAGTTCAGCTCCAAGCTTCTTTCTGCAATTCCAACCTCATTTGTGCTCCGAATTGATCCCCGTTTGAAGTGTCGAGCTCGTAGAAAGGTCCTCCACAATGTGGTAACCTGAAATCTCAATAAAAACAACTCGAAACAACATCAACAAGGTCTAAAACAATCTCAATAAAATCTCTATAACAAGGTCTCTACATTCCTTCGAGGCCTGGACTATGAGAAGAGGAAGGATTTCTCTCTACAGTTGAGTATGGACCTGAATGACATGACCGCAGCTGCGGCCTTAGATGCTTGCAAGAGTTTTTCCATGAAAATCAAATCTCTCATGCAAGCTAACCCACTAAAGATGGACGGCAGACATCCAGAGAAGAAGAAATTCTTTGTTGATTCATCATACCATGTTCCCACAGTTCCTGCACCAGTGGATACTGTTAGAAGTCAGTTGGAGTTGGATAACTCGAACTTGGAGATGGAAGTACAGAGATTAAAGCATGAGCTGGAAAGGGCTAAGATAGCTCATTCACTGGGTGTTCCTACAGCTCCACCGCCAGGGTTCAAGGTGCTTACTTAGACAGAGAATGTATCAGCTGTATCTACTCCCTGTTTGAATTGCGGTGGTGCAGGTCATTCAGCAGAGGGATGTACTTGGAAGTTTGAGAGTAACCAAGACCAACAACAAGAGGAGATTGCTTATGTTGGTGGCCCAAACCAAGGGAATAACCAGAACAAGGGATGATATCAGAATCAGAACTCCCAATGGCAGAAAAGAGGGAACTGGAACAATAACCAGAACCAAGGGGGTTATCAGAGTAATAATGGGAATTAGAATCAGAATTCCCAATGGCAGAACAGAGGAGGCTGGAATAACAATCAAAACAAAAACCAAAATCAGAACAACAACGGTGGTTCGAGCTCTTCTGCACCTAAGTCCTATTCCGATATCATGTTGGAAAAGATTCTTGCTGAAAATCAATCCAATAAGAAGGATATTTCACTCACCAAGACCTCTATCAAGAAGCTAGATGATCGGGTGACGACAATAAACAACTTTCTGAAGGAGAAGGGAATTGGTCTTCTACCTAGCACAGCTCCCTCTTCCTAATCTAACAATGCCAGAGGAAGCAAAACTAAGGAAGAATTCTGTGGGGCAATTTCTCTTCAGGATGTCATAGAGGAATTGGAGATGCCAATCAAGCAGTTGTGTCAGAAGGAGCAGCTAAAAAGAAGCTGCTCCACCAGTAGCTCCTTACCGACCAAAAGCACCTTATCCTGCAGCCTTGAACAGACCTGTGCTAAACAAGGAGAATTTGGGGAAGACTCTGGTGACAATTAATAACCAGAAGATGGGAGTTGCTTTATTGGAAGAACTTCTTGCAAACCCAGATTATGCGAGGCATATGAAAGAAATTCTCTCGAAGAAGAAAAGGCTGAAAAATGCAGAAGTGCTGCTGTGGTGGAGGAGCTGAGAAGCGTGATTCCTGACAAGAAGAAAGACAAGGCTGTCAATCCACTTCCGAAGAACTCCTCTCAAAAGACGAGAGCATACGAGATAGAGGAGATAGCCTTAGTTACCCTCCATGAAGCTGGCGAGTCTGCTCCGAAGCAGAGCCACGTGGTGCCAAAGCGACCTGATCCAGGGAGTTTTTCTTTCCCTTGTTCTAATGGCACTTATTTGATTGATAGAGCTCTTGCAGATTTAGGGGCTAGCATCAGTGTTATGCCTTACTCATTGTTTGAGCGTCTAGGACTGCCTAAGCTAACCCCTACCACCATGAATATCAACCTAGCTGATCAAACTGTTAGACATCCTAGGGGTGTTGCTGAAAATGTTGTAGTTAGGGTGCATGATAGCTACTTCATGACTGATTTTGTGGTTATTGAATGCATGGAGAGTGTTAACATTCCCCTTATCTTGGGACGACCCTTCCTAGCCACTACTGGTGCACTCATAGATGCAAAGGCTGGGAGGTTAACCTTTCGGGATAAGGAAAAAGTTATTACATTTGAAATTCCTCCACCTGATCCTAATGTGCACTCTTCCGCTAAGAAACCCATGTCGTTAGTGTTTGAGAATGCTTCAGTTTATACTGTATTTACCGATATGGATACTCCTTATTCATCTTCACCTTTGCAGGATCAGGTAGCGGCGATAGTATCTAACCAAGATATAAGTGGAGTTAAGAAGAAGAACAAGCCTCCTGAGAAAGCTAAGGCGCCGCCCCATGAAAGTACTCCTGCTAAACCCCTAGATGTGGTTATAGACAGAGTGGAGCTATTTGGACCCTTTGAGGTAGCTGGATTGCGTGGTGACGGTTCATTGGAGCTTTACCATGCTAGCGGGAAGAAATTTGTGCTTCATAGTGGAGCGATGAAGGTATTCTTTAAGGACACGGATGCCAGTCTGAATAAAGTTCTGAGCTAGGATGCCGCACTATAGACCAGGTACCGTCTAGCTCAAAGATGTAAAATAAAGAGCGCTTCTTGGGAGGCAACCCGAGTCTAGAGTCTTTAAAATTATTGAGTCGAGTCCGTGGTAGAGTCGTGGTGTCAATTTTGTGTGTGTGTCAGTCCCTGAGAGTCAATTTTCAAGGTCATTAGGTTCTCCAATAGCTTGACCATAGGATTGTCAGAACCTAATCTCTTTGCATGATTTTGTGGCATTTCACTGTTCTTGATCGTTCTTGAATTCTTGCAAGTTAGCTTGACCATAGGAGCTTGTAGGTTTGATAGGATAGAATCTCTACGGCCTGACCATGGAGTAGAGATTACAAAAGGAATTGTCGAGTCGTCTAATCTGTTGAATTTCTTCGATTGCATAGTTTCATCCATCTAAACCGAACTAGCATGGATTCGAGTCTGAACAACCACCTTAGTGTAAAATCAAAACCCCAATCTGCCTTACTTGCTTTGTTTGATTCATTTGCATTATTAGTTTCTTAGTTCACAAAACCAATTTAAAACCAAATCGAAACCCGATTAGCTTTAATTCACATTTCTGAGTAATAGAGAAAGAGAGACCCTTGGGAAATAACGATCTCGCTAGAGCGATCTAGTGAGTAAAACTAGTGTGCATTAATTTTCGCATCAAATTTTCATGGTCGTGGTCGTTTTCAAGCTTCGGATTTAAAGGTTATTTTTCATGAATTAATTGAAATTCGAAGTAGCAGGTCAAAAAGTGCTGTTTTTGGGGGTAAAAGTGCGTCGGCGCACTTTTCGAAGGCTCCGAGCGCACTTTGCAATTAAATTTCCAAACTCTTGGCGAAAAAATAAAAAAGTGCTATTTTTGGGGGTAAAAGTGCTCCGGCGCACTTTTGAGACCAAAATATTTTTTTTTAACTAAAAAAAATTTCAGAAAATTTGGAAATTTTAAAAGGGCACTCTTGGCTGATCGTACACACTTTTATTTTATTGAGTCAGTCTATCTTGTTCTTGAGTCAGTGGTCTATTCTGTACTTTGAATGCTCCAATCGTGTTGTGAGGTTCTCTCCAGTTTCAAGCTATCCTCAGCTCCCGCCATGACTGTCCGCCGGTACTTCACTGATGCCTTCTCTGGCAACCTTATGATCTATTTCCTGGTACCCCTAAACACTTTCTTTTTCATGCTAATTGTTTGGTGTGGAACATTGAGGACAATGTCTAACATTAAGTGTGGGGTGGGATGTTTATTTTTTAGGGTTGCTTTGCTGCGATTTCGGTATGTTCTCCATGATTGAATCTTGTTCTGTTCTTGACTTGCTATGCTTAACTGATTTAAAATCTTTCGCAATGATGCTTAGAGTGTCTTATCTAAAACCTGTAACCAGCATGTTTGAATCAAAATTAAATGAATCCGGTCAGAACAGATTTTAGAATCACTTTTGTAGCTTCACTTTGAATTGCACGAAAATGATTCGAACCCGACTAGCAGCTATTGGTGAGCTCTTGATCTGTTGCGCGTAAACTTGCAACTTGCTTCTTTTTTAGTGGCTTTCTTGTACTTGAATGCGTTAGAATTTGCATGAGACCTATTTGAAACCACGCGATAACACGAGCACTAGAATGATAGGGGCACCTAGAATTGCTATCTAAGCCAGAAGTTGTCCCGATATTAATTCCCATAGGTGTAAACCTTTGAGCTTGGCCTGTTCTCTCGGTTCGATACTACGTTACAGCTTATTCCCATGTTTTTGTTCACCCCGTTGATCCCTTGTGGTAGTGGCCTGAGATTAGCTAACCGGATGTCGGTCTGTGGTGACTTGCCTCTAGCCAGTAAACCAGTGGTCTTAGCTAGTATGTCCAGACGCGTAAACCCCTCTAGGAACTAAAAAATTTAGCACTAAAAATTAGAAAAGAAGAAATAATAAAGTTCAAGTCAAAGTAGTAGTTCGATAGTTTTAAACGTTCTTCTCCCTACATATGGAAGAACGAAAGTAAAAAAAAAAAAAAGAGAGAAAAAAAATCAATAAAAAAAACTAATAAAGTGCTAAGTTGCTTAAGGGTATCATAGGACGAGCGTACATTATTCCACCCGTATCTGGTTAGATGGTAGGAATCCTTAGATTTTGATTCGAGGGAGGTTAGTCGATTGCTGCACCGCACCTTACCTTACATCATCATACATCCCTTCATCCACTAATCATAAGCCTGTGCAGTATAGAGTCATTACAGTCCCTAGCAGGGAAGACCTTCTTGACTAGTGGCTCGTGTTGTCAAAGTGGTTGAAATGGTGGTCGAAATGCAAACCTATGACATAATTCGGTCAAGAAAGTGATTGAGAGCTTAAACACGCCCCTAAACACAGAGTGTGAGAGTTCCCTATTGCTATATTTTCTGTGTAAGGAAGTCTGGCCAGTTCGGTCGGATTTGTGCTTGATTGGTGCTTGTTACTTGATGTGTGCAGATGCTAGTGAGACTTGGATTTGTTTGGTAGATTTTCTTTCATGCGTGGGTTGCGTTTTCTGAATGATACAGTTTAGGTTAAATTGTTAAGAGATTGAACTTCGGTGTAGTTGATCTTGTCATTTGTGAATTTGAGCGAGATTTAAAAAATTCTATTTGTTTGAGGACAAACAAAAGTTTAAGTGTGGGGTGATTTGATGACGTAAGATTTACCGCGTTTATCTCGCCACATTTGAACGACATTCCTCTTGTTTGACTCTGAATTGTGATGAACTTGAGTAATTTTTATGAAAAATGTGTATTATCCCCCGTTGGCCTCTTTTGGGCAATTTGATGTTGTTTCGAGTTATTTTTTATGAGATTTTAGGTTACCACATTGTGGAGGACCTTTCTACGAGCTCGACGCTTCAAGCGGGGATCAATTTGGAGCACAAATGAGGTGGAAATTACCGAAAGAAGTTTGGAGCTGGATTCAGCTCCAAAAGTGCGCCTTTTGAAGGGGAAAGTGCGCCGGAGCACTTTTCTACCCCCTTCCCGCACTTTTTGCTTTAATTCCGGATTTTGACGAAAATTGGGTTTTTAACCCAATTTCGAGGAGGGAGGAAACACACTTCATTTTTTGCAATTCTCCACTTTCTTTCTGACGAACCAGACACTCTCGGAGGTGAAGACGGAGCTTTGGAGACGCGATTGAGCGAGGATTAGCGAGGATTGACTCAGGAGTTTCAAGGATTCATCAAGATTAGGTTTTCTCGGAGTAAAATGTCTTCTTCATCGGTTTCTTCTTCTTTGTTTCTGCGATTCCTTCTGTAACGATGTCGAGCTAAATTTCTAGGGTTGTTTAGATTAGATGAAGCGCTAGATGGGATTTTGTATGGATGATTTCGGGTTTCTAACCCGTTTATGTTAATCGATGATATTTCAGACTTAGATGCGATTTCTCCTAAACCCTAATTTAAGCTTCTTGATTCTGGCAACTTGATCAATTGTTAGTCTCTGAGTTTATCTTTGAATTGCGGGTCTGACCATGAACGCACTTCATTCTAGAGTTTAGGAGGTCATTAGGTTCTCCAATAGCTTGACCATAGGATTGTCAGAACCTAATCTCTTTGCATTATTTTGTGGCATTTCACTGTTCTTATCGTTCTTGAATTCTTGCAAGTTAGCTTGACCATAGGAGCTTGTAGGTCTGATAGAATAGAATCTCTACGGCCTGACCATGGAGTAGAGATTACAAAAGGATTTGCTGAGTCGTCTAGTCTGTTGAATTTCGTCAATTGCATAGTTTCATCCATCTTAACCGAACTAGCGTGGATTCGAGTCTGAACAACCGCCTTAGTCTATCTTTGAAACCCCAACTTGTTTAATTGCTTATTTGTTTCATTTGCATTCTTAGTTTAATTAGTTCAAACCCTTTCACAAAACCAAACGACAAAAACCCGAATAGCTTATTCCACATTCGTTGAGTAATAGAAACAGAAAGACCCTTGGGAAATAACGATCTCTTTGGAGCAATCCATTGCGTAAAACTTAGTGCACATTAATTTTCGCACCAGTAAGTCGGCAGGGGTGGTACGGGATAACTCCTTATGGTGCCTAATGAACTCATCTAGATAAATAAATTGAATGTGTGTGTGATTTGTGTATTGGACTTGCTTGTGAGATGCCTTGTGTTGTGCTATGGGTTGTGTTGGTTTGATTTGTGAACTAAATTGTGTGGTTGTGCTGAGCTGTGGGATTCTTGTTGAATAGTTTACGATTAAGATGATGTGATGAATTGTGAATTGTTAGTATGGAGAACTACGCTTGGGTGATAACCTAGATTGCTTAAGGATGCCTAATAACTCACTTTGTAATTGAAATAAGAAAAGTATTGATTGAGAATGTATGAGCGTATACTTGGATGTTGATTGTGAAATGAGTTACAATAGGATGTCGAACTTTATTTATGTCACGTAAGGCCAAATCGTAAGTATGTGATTTAATGTCGAATTGCATGTATGTGAGGTAATGTTGAATTGTATGTATGTAATGTAATTCTGAAACGTATGTATGTGATGTATGAATATTGATCTTTGTATATTGATGTTATTGTGGGTTGAGAATGTTGAACTTAGAACTGCACCTATGTGATCGCCTAGACTATTTTAGGGAATTAAAATCTGGTATGACTGTGTCTGGTTCCATTGTTGGTGTGTGTGCGGAGTTTGGAATCGCTCTTTCAGGTAAGGCTCGGCGCATAGTTAAACCCAGTGGGTTCACTCAATTTCAGTAGGAAATTGACTCCCCCCTCTTCCCCTTTCAGGTGCGCATGGTTAGTAGGAGTGAGTTGCAGTTTGGTGTCTTTGGTTGAGTTCATAGAGTTTCTGGTTGGAGCCATGAGGTGAAGATTGACGATTCATTGGAGTTGACTACTTTATTTTTTTTCTTTATGCTTCAGTTGGCTCTTCCGGTTGGGGATTTTGTAATCATTTTGAAGTTTGATGTTCTTTTGGATTTTGGATTTTGAATATTGGAGGCGCTTCCGACTTGCTCTTGATTTATGTTTTCATTTCGATTTTCAATGTCGTTTCTCCTTTTATTTTAAAATTTGTATCTTCGAGTAATGTTCATGCCGGTTCAACTACGTGTTTACCTGGTTCGATTCGGGGTGGATGTTACAGGAAGAAAGCGATTAGTGAGAAGGTTCAGCTGAAGGAACTGCTGGAGGACTACCTTGGGAGAGAGCATGCACTGGCCTGCCTGCCAGGTCTTCAAGGTCGTGCTCCGTGGCCTCCATCGATTTAATTCTGAGGTTCCAGCCCTAGAAGATAAAGACGAGGCCAATGCTTTTCGGCATGCTGACCGCCTGATGCGGGAGGTGATAGCTGAGGAAGAAGCGTTCGTTTTTTATGAGCGCTGAAGAAGTGCGTTGCCCTATCTTGAGCCAGAAGCTCTCGATCGCGAGATCATTCATCCTTCTGACCAGCCTCCAAGCTCAATCCCTGCCCAGCCCGGCGAAACCTCCTCTTCTCAGTCCGCTCCACCTAAGTCTGGCCCTTAACTGAGGTCTGTGGTCGTGACTTCTACCCAGCCAGAGGCTGAATATGGCAATAATGGAAAGGGACTGTAAACCAGTGAATGTTGTTGCCTTTGTTGTTGTTCGCCCTTTTTTATTTCTTTCGGGTGATTAGTTATATTACCGTTGTTTTTGTACTTTGACATTAATAAGTCAAATCTTCAGTACCCTTTTCCTCTTTCTCTGTTTATTATGCTAAACTCTGCTGTGTGACCAATCGTCTGCAAGATTTAGAGATGGTTTTCCACCCATAGGTTGTATTTTTGAAACTTGGCGCCCTTAGGTCCGGATCACCCATCTTGTGCGCGTAGGTCTTATTTAGTTGTATGTACTCATTGGTTGTGATGTAGAGACTCAAAGCCCGTAGGTCTTACTTAGAAAATGTAATGCCCGTAGGTCTTACTTAGCGATTTTAATGCTCGTAGGTCTTACTTAGCGATTTGAATGCTCGTAGGTATTACATAACAATTTTAATGCCAGTAGGTCTTACTTAGCGATTTTAATCCCCGTAGGTTTCGTACACATAGTTGATATCAGACATTTTTTCTCATTTCTTGATTCATAATAAAACTTTGGATGATACTACATTACAAAGAAAAATTACTCAACATAGTACCGACGTAGGTGCATGGAGTTCCATGTTTTTGGACTCTTCGTTCCCTCCATATCTGTTAGCTTAAAAGTGTTGGTGCCGACCACTCTAAGGATTCTGTATGGACCCTCCCAGCCGAGATTTAGCTTGGCAGCACCAATCGAGGGTCAGAAGATTTTTCTCAGGACCAGATCATTAACTACTATATGATGTGGACAGAGCTTCATATTATATCGCCTAGCGAGCTGTTCTTTTTCAATGATTAGCCGCAGCTGTGCCTTCTCTCTCCTTTCCTCAATCATGTCTATGTTGTGCATCAACTCTTGCACATTGACCTCATCCTTGTAAGCCAAGATGCGTATGGAGGGGATGGAGATTTCTACTGGGAGCATCGCCTCCGTCCCATATGTTAGTATATAGGGCATTTCTCCTGTGGCGATTTTGTAAGCGGTCTTGTGGGCCCATAGCACGTGGTCAAGCTCGTCGACCCACATTCCTTTGAACCCTTCCACTCTCTTTTTCAGTCCCTAGAAAATTAACTTATTGGTTGCTTCCGCTTGACTGTTCACCTGAGGAGAATTTTAGACTTATCTTCAGGTCATCGCAAAATTCCTTAAAAATCTGACAATCAAACTATGTGCCATGCTCACATATGATACTATCTGGGATTCCAAACCTTGTTACCACGAACTTAAAAGTTAATTTTTTAATTTGTCTTGTCGTAATGTTGGCGACCGCTTCAGCCTCTATCCATTTTGTGAAGTAGTCTACTGCCACTATGAGGTACTTTCTTTTCCCCGACGCTTCTGGGAGCGGTCCCAATATATCCATTCCCCATCTCGCAAACGGCCATGGACTGACTATGGCTTGCATTGTTGTCGCTGAAAGTTTATGATAGTTAGCGAACTCTTGGCACTTGTGGCACTTGTTTACCAGATCGCCCTCCTCTTTCCTCATTGTCATCCAGTAGAACCCTTGGTAGATCAGACTCTTTTCTAAGCTCCGTGCCCCCAAATGGGTGCCACAAACTCTCGAATGTACTTCCTGTAATGCCCATTCAACATCCTTAGGACTTAGACACCTCAGATAGGGTCCCATCACCGATTTCCTGTATAGCTGATGACACTAGAATTATCAAGATTATTCACCCCGATTAAGCGACATTTCTTTGCTTGTTAGCACGTTTTAGGGGTAGTTTAGTGGGTTTTCATTCATTAATGCTATGTCCTACCGATTTGGTTACCTTGGCCCATTTCGGGTCTATTTGATGTGTTTTCTAGAGTCTCGTTAAGTACACAGGTTTTTGCTGTCAAATAAGTAGTAGTCGGATGTCTTCGGGATGTAATGGAACCTCAAGAAAAGATCCAGGATCATCGGAGAAGAAATCAATTGAGAAAGTACACACAGCTGCCCAGGCCTGAATTTATCGGCAAGAACTCCAAGTTCTCGCCGAGAATGTGTTCAATAGCTAAGCCAAAATTCTCGTCGAGGCTACTCAATAGTTTGTGAAGAAGTTCTTGGCAAGAACCTCCAAGTTCTCGCTGAGAACTTGTGAAGAAATCAAATGAAAATCTCATTGCCAAATCTGAATAATTTGCAAGCATGTTTTCGGCGAGAACTTCAAAGTTCTCAACAAAAACCTTCCCCTATTCCGGTACAGATGAGGAAAAGCAACTATTTAAGGAACGAGTCAACCCCAATTGAAGGGGACCGATTTTCAGACCTACACACATAGGATAGATTTTAGAGCGTTTCCTGGAGTTCTCGGAGAGATTCTGACATGAAATTTCCATCCCGAAGGTGCTCGAAGCTAGGAGTGAAGATTTCTCAAGATTGAAGCTTTGTGGAATCGTCAAAATTTGTTGAATTCTCTTGTTGTCTTTGATTCTCTTATTTGAACATGAGTAGCTAAACTTGTTAAACTTAGAATAGATGAACCCTAAGTGACCCAAGGCTTTAAAGCGGTCACGGATCGGTGGTAATTAGATTCTAATTTAGACATTCATAATTGGTTTATTCTTAATTTGTGTTTTTTTCTAGCTTGATCACCTAGATTAGTTTCTTGTTCAAATAAGGATAGTTGGCAAACGTCTGCCTTGTTTTAGAACGCCAAATCAATTAATTAACCTATTCAATGGATTATGCATATCGTAGGAACCGTTTAGGGTTAATCCATTTCCAGAGCAGCGCATTAAAATCAATCAGGTGTACCAGTTAGTTATCCATTGCAGAAGTGAACACACGTATAGTTAATTAATCTTGGTAGCTAGTCTCGATAAAGAAAATGTTCGTGGACTTAGACCTAAGGGTAAGGAGCTGTGGCGGTGTCTAAGAACGGAATGAATTAGAATTGAAAGTCACCGATTTTGTGATTGCCAATATCCTGGTAATCTTAGGGGGATTCGAGTCTAAGCCTTTGTTTGTCTTTCTTAAACAACCTTAATCAATCAATTTGGTTTTTAATTTCAATTTCAATTTCCTCACATAATAGTTTAGAAGTCGTAGAACTCACACCACGCAACTTGCTTAAAATCCGAATTCTTGCTTACTTATTTGAGTAAACAGTTATAAGAGACCCGTGGAATACGATCTACCTTACTCTTGTTTGGTAGTATTTAATACCCTATTTTACACGTTATCAATAGCTCTCCACCTAGCAAAATGCATCTTCCTGCCCTTTGTCGCAACTTAGTCGCCTCATTTTGATAATCTAGCATTTGATCAGTAAAAGTGGATTATGGGCGTTCGCCAGTCACTTGGTTGCCTGCTTTGATCAATCTGAAAACATTGCTTCATTTTTACCTCCTTTTCAAACGTGACCATTCGTCCTTCCTCAAAATCTATCGACGTTGCAAGCTTAGATAGTGTGTATGCATGACTATTTTCTTGATAAGCGATCTACTCGATACTCATCTATTTAAAATCAGATATGATTAACTTGATTTCATAAAAGTATGGAAGGAGGGACCCTTCCTTTACTTTGAAGCTTCTATTTAACTGGTTAACCATAATCGCTGAGTCGGAGAACACCTTGATGTCGGTGACTCCCATGCTCTTAGCGATTCGCAACCCTGCTCCCATGGCTCCATACTCTGCTGCATTATTCATTCTGTTAGACGCAAATCGCAGGGCCACTTCATGAAGGATTCCTCCTAGAGATTTTAGGATGATCCCCGCACCTGGACCATTTTTGCTTGATGCTCCGTCTACAAATAATATCCATCCTTCACCTTCATTTACTTCTTCTTGGACATCCCCTTCCACCACAAAGTACACAAGCACCTGGGCTTTTATCACCATTCTCGGCTAATACCTTATATCATATTCGCTCAGTTCTATTGCCCATTTCACCAATCGCCCCGCAACGCTCATGGATCGTAATGCATTTTTTTGTACGCAAGTTTGTAAGAACATGAATGGTGTGTGCCTAAAAGTAAGAACTTAACTTTGTTCCGCATATGCCACCACATACGCCATTTTTTCAATTGCTGGATATCTGGTCTCAGCGTCAATCAGTGTTTTGCTCGTGTAAAATATAGGATATTCACTCCTGTCTTCGCGTCGAACAAGAACAGCGCTAACTGCCTTTGTGGAGATTGTGATGTATAAAAATAAATCTTCATTTATATTAGGTGAGGCCAGTGTAGGGGGGTATAACTAAAAATTTCTTTAACTCCTCGAACGCCCTGTTACATTTGTCATCCCACACAAATTTGGATGCATTTTTTAGTGTTGCAAAAAATGGTGCACACCTATCAGCGATCCTTGGGATAAATTGGTTGATCGCCGTGAGTCATCCTGTTAGTATTTGGACCTCCTTCACCATTTTGGGGGCATTATAGATGTGATTGTCGCAATCTGCGATGGGTTTGCCTCTATTCCTCTTCTTATTATGAGGTAACCCAAAAACTTCCCTAAAGTCGCGCCGAAAACACACTTAAGTGGGTTGAGCCGTAAAGAATATTGTTGTAGAGTATCAAAAGTTTCCCTTAGGACGCTTAAGTGATCGCCCGATTTCTTACTTGTTACCAGTAGATCATCTACATACGCTTCCAGTTTCTTCCAATCTGCTTTGCGAAGACTGTATTGATTATCCGCTGATAAGTGGCTCCCGCATTTTTTAGACCGAAAGGCATTACCTTATACAAAAATTCACCATTGGTGTCATTAACGCGATTTTTTCTTGATCGTCCTCATTTAGAGGAATTTGGTGATAGCCGGAAAACATGTCCAAAAAAGACAGTATCTCAATGTTCATCGTCGCGTCCACTAACTGCTCAATGTTTGGCAATGGGTACGAATCCTTTTGGATAGGCGTCGTTCAAGTTTATGAAATCTACGCACATTCGCCAAGATCTGGACAATTTGATGTGAATCGCCGTGGGCAGACGACCCTTAAACACCACAAGTGACGAGTAGAAACCTTCAGGACCGGGGCGGATAAGGACTTTGACCCTCTAGCTATAAGGGGAGTGATGAACGTTGTAAACAGGTTTATCAAATAACTAATCTACAGAAGTAGATGACGTGCAAGATTTAACTCACAACTATCAAGGTCGTATTCCACGAGGGCTCTCTCAAAAGCTAATACTCACACGGTTCATGGACGGTCTATTCTTTTGAAATTGGTTTTAGTTGGAAAAGGAAATGAAAACATAAAGGAAACTAAACAAGAAAGCAAAACAAAATTGTGCAAATAAAAGATAAAGGAGGTTCAATTGTAAAGATAGGTTCATCATGCTCAAGAGGAACAATTGCACAAACTAGCCAAACATGATTGAGGTTGCAATCGAATGACCACGCAAATCCCTTCTATAGACTCAATGCACTCTCGTCGCACTAAGTCCCTATCCTAGAACCACTCAACCTAGGCTCTCGCTCTCAAGCTAAGTGACTAAGGATGCATTAAAGGTGTTTAATGAAATGCCAAGCTACAAAACCCTCTCCTATGACTCTATGACCACTAGGCTAGACACCACACTCTCATGTCAATGTCCTAACACTAAGAGAATCATCAAAAGACTAATCAAAGTTCAATTGAATGAAAAACCTAATGCACACCAAGTGTTCGATAAAATGCACAAGTGAGAAATCATGCAACTATGGTTGAATTGAGATGATCTAATCTCTTAGAACACACTCCCTTCAATCCCTAGACCTACAAACCATGTAATCTAAGCACACTCATGCATTACATTACAAATGATAGACCAAATCAAGCCATAACATAATTTGGAATTAATAACAAGTCTAGAGACCATCTTCTTACAATCCAAGATCAATCATGGCAAATTTGTACAATCAACCTCTATCCTAGCACAACTAATCTATCAATCCAAGGAAACCTAAGAAATCAGCCACACATGGCCAAGGAAATGAAAGAAAGAGAAAGAAAGATGATCACCAAGAACACCATGGCAATCCTCCTCTTGCAAGCTCCTCTTCCAAGGTTGTGGACTTCAATCCAAGCTCCTCTACTTTGATTTGCACCTTGCTCTAGGGTTGTGGATTGGAGATGAGGAGAAAAGTAATTGGAAAGTTGAGAGAAAGGGTTTTTGTTCGAAGGTGTGAATTGTGAATAATGAATTGTTGTCCCAAAATTTCGACCTCTCTCTCTTTAAATACTCTGCTGGAATATCCCTGAGTTTTCGGCGAAAACTTCCTAGAGTTTTCGCTGAAAATTCCTTTGAAAATCCTCTGCCAGCTCTTTGATTTCTTCATGTATTTTCGGCGAAAACTCTGAAAGTTTTCGCCAAAAATCTCTTTGAAAATCAAGCCTCCGCCTTCTGTTTGCAACGGGTACTAGTTTTCGGCGAGAACTTAGAGTTCTCGCCGAAAATTCCTTTAGAAATGGTGCATTTTCTCCAATCTTGCATCGGCCATAACTCCTCCGTCCTAGCTCCGATTGACCTCCCGTTTGATCCTACGTGCTCCTTGTCACTAGTACTTCAATGCAAAATCCTGAAAATGCAAAGAAAATAGCTCCAATAGACACAGAATTGGCCTCAAAGTGGCAACCGGACAACAAAATAGCACTTTGCATAAAACTTCAATAAAAGCATATTAATCATAGCAAAATGAGATCAAACATGGGAGATCCTTAGGCTAATCAAAGGCTTAAAATGCACTAAATAAGGTCACATCAGTAGACTAGATCGAATCTCTCAAGGTTTCTTCAAATCGACTACTCAAAGAAGTTGGCAATCTATTCAGGTTTAAACAAGTTGCGTGGTGTGAGTTCCACGACTTCTAAACTAATAAACAAAGGAAATTGAAAAGAAAAATAAAGACAGAAAGATTAAAGAAGGTTGATGATGACACTCGATTTGACGTGATTATCAGCCTCATTTAAGCAACATTTCTTGGCTTAAGACATGGTTTTTAGGGCAGAATAACGAATATTCACTCAACTGCTCTATCTCGTGCCATTTGTGTTTCTTTGCCCGTTTCGGGTCTATTTGATGTTTTCTAGTGCTTTCGTGATAGCACAAGGTTTTGCCACCAAATGATGTCACCAGAGACATGTCTAAAGCATTGGAACCTAGAGGAATCGCACCGGAATCGATCCAAGGAGTCAATCAAGCCAACACAAATCCTACCCAGCTTTACAAAGAAGATTTTGGCGAAAACACCTTAAGTTTTGCTGAAAAATCCAAGAAGAAATCGTCAGAGCTTAGAAGAAGAAGTTTTCAGCGAGAAGTCAAAGTCTTTGCTGAAAACTTTGAACGAAATCAACACAGGAGGAACAGTCGACCGAGTCAGCCTTTTTCAAAGAAGTTTTCGGTGAAAACTCCTTAATTTAGGTGATCTTAAACCTAATCCGGCTAGGAAAGGGTTAAGTATAAATATAAAACCGGCGGCTCAAAAGATATATACATTTTTCCATATACAACTTATCACAAGTTCCAGACCTAAGAAGTTCAAGTGAACAGAGTTTGATAGTTTGAAGAGCCAGAAAGAGATCGTGATGCCATCTTTTCACCTCGAAGACTCAGAGCTAGGAGTGAAGATTACCGGAGAGCGCAACTTTGCCAGAGTCGTCTTAATTAGGTTTTGCAGTTCCCATCTGTTCTTCCTTTTCATGATGAACTCTGTTTCTGTCTTTGTTTCTACTGTTATTAACATGAGTAGCTAAACTCATAGAGCTTAGACTAGATGAACCCTAAGTGACCCAGGGCTTTAAAGCAGTCACAAATTGGTGGTGATTAGATTCAAAGTTCAATCAGTTTCTCTTGCATCTTTGATTTGTTCTTCGTTGTTTATGTTTCTTCTCTGCTTGATCACCTAGAGTAGATTCTTGTTAACCTAAGGATAGTAGCGAATGTTCGCCTCACTTTAAAACACCAAATCAACTATTAACCTATTCATTGGAATGTGCCTTTCGTAGGAACCAGTTAGGGTTAATCCACTTCAAGAGTAACTCATAAATCATTAGTAATTCCACCAGTTAGTTTAGTCGTCACAAGAAGCGACCATACCCGGGCGGCTAAATAATCTTGGTAGCTAGATTGGATAGAGCGAACGTTCGCCAGTCTTAAACCTAAGGGTAAGGAGTTATGGTGGTGTCTTAGAATTGATTGAACGAGAATTGAAAACCGCTGGTCTGTTGATTGCCAATGCTCTGGAGATCTAAGGGGGATTCGAAGTCTAAGCTTGTCTATCGTCTTTGTTAGATCAACCAATCTTTCAATCTATCTTTTAATTTAGTTTTTAATTTAGTTTTTAATTTACTTGCATTTCTAGAATAGAAGTCGTGGAACTCACACCACGCACAACGTGTTAAAACTGAGTAATCTGCCTTTACATTTGAGTAGACAATTATTAGAAGACCCGTGGAATATGATCTGTCTTGCTTTGTGCTTGACAGTTATTTGACTACACGCACTTGAAAACGCATCCATCAGTTGACTAACAAGATGATAGACAAGCTTAGACTCGAATCCCCCTAAGATCACCAGAGCATTGGCAATCACAAGACCGACGACTTTCAATCCTAATTCATTAAGTTCTCAGACACCACCATAACTCCTTACCCTTAGGTCTAAGTTCCACGAACATTCGCTCTATTAGATCTAAATACCATGATTAATTAACCATTCGTGCATTCACTTCTGCAACAAAGAACTAAATGGTGCAATTGATTAAGAACAATGTGTTACTATAGCAGCGGATAAACCCTAAATGGTTCCTACAAAAGGCACACTCCATTGAATAGGTTAATTGATTGATTTGAAGTTCCAAAGTAAGGCAGACTTCTAGCGACTAACCTTAGCTTAACACGAATCTAAACTAGGTGTCAAGCTAGAAAAGAAACACAGACAATGAAGAACAAAACAATCATGCAAGAGAAACTGTCTGAATTTGAATCTAATTACCGCCGATCTGTGACCGCTTTAAAGCCCCGGGTCACGTAGGGTTCATCTAATCTAAGCTCTACGAGTTTAGCTACTCATGACTATCACAAAAGAATAAAAAACAACAAAGAAGTTCATCATACAGAGGAAGAAAAGATAGGATTTGAAAAACCTAATTCTGACGACTCCGGCGAAGTTCCGATCTCTGGCAATCTTCATTCCTAGCTCTGAGCACTCTGATAGGAAAGATGGTGTCAGGAACTCTTGAACTCTATCTCTCAAACTCTCAAGTCTCGACTGTAAAACTCTAATTGAATGGTGTGTGTTTCATTTGGCGACTCCCCCTTGAATGATGTCGCTGATGCTGCTTATATAGGTTAGGTTTCCAAACCTCGGTCCGGAAATAAGAGAGTTCTCGGCGAGAACTCTGAAAGTTCTCATCGAGAAGTCAGTGTAAATCATTTTGTATTGTCGACGAGGATTCTCTATGGCTTTCTTCATAAGTTCTCGGTGAAAACTATGAAGTTCTCGCCGAGAATTCCTTCACAAACCGCTGCTGACTTCTCAACGGGGATTTGCCTTGATTCCTTAACATCTTCTCGCTGAGATATTATTATTCTCGGCGAGAACTTAGTGCTGGGTAGGTGGATCATCGGTTCTTCACTAGTTTGATTCTTGGTTTGATTATGGTTCACTTCTCGAGGATATATTGCATCTAGAACACGTCCGAGGCCACGTATTTGACGACCAATACTTGTGTACTCATAGAGACACTAAAAACACATCAAATAGACCCAAAAAAGGCCAAAGTAACCAAATCGGTAGGAAATAGTGCGATTAAGTGAAAACACCATAAACTACCCCTAAAACAGTGTTACAAGCAATAAAATGTCGCTTAAATGGGGCTGATAATCACGTTAATTCTAGTGTCATCGGGGAGCTAGGAACCACAACTATCAAGTCGAGGGCGCCACGTCAAGAGATGAATGCTCTTGATGATAAGCCAACCTTAAGTGATGCAACAACGAGCAAAGGCTTGAAGGGAATAGAACAAAGTTTTGAAAAAAGGGGTTTTATTTAATTCAAGTTGTGTTTACAAAGGGTGGCCAGCAGCCTCTATATATAGGGAGGGATTTGTGAAAAAACTCTACGAATCCTCCTTAGAATCTAACTCCTAAATTATTAAAATAAACAAGAGTCCTAGTTAGATCACTAAAAGGATCAAATTATTCCTAATTATCCGACTCTAGAAAGGAAAAAAAATAGAAGAGTCTTGGGAAGCATGTAAACCCCTAAATAACTAATCTGGCATAATCCAGAGAAACCCTAATCTGGTGCCCGGTGTGTTTTCTGAATCCGGCCTGGATTAGGTGAGCAACCTCTTAAATAGGTGGCATCTTCGCGGTAACTTCTCCAACTCCTTCAAGGACTGGTGGCTGAGCTTCATGGGCTTCCAAGGCCGCTGGAAAATCGGAAAAGGCCCGAGCCATTTGTGGTGGTTAGAGAAGGTGTGATCGGGAGGAAAACCTCCTTCATCAATGATACCTGGCTTTTACGACGACTCATTTGCTCTAGTGGGGTCTTCAAGGGCTCGGGCCATTATATGTGATGACCCTTATGCTGCATATACATAAATATCTTCCTTCTAGACTCATTGAGGGGGGACTAAAAATATTCCTACTTATTCGAAACTAGAAGGGAAACATAACTAAAATCCTTAAGAGTCTTGGAAAAAAGTAAAAATCCAAAAATAGTAAAACCGAAAAAACTAGAGAAACCCTAGGTCGGGTAGGAATCCGAATCCGGCTCGGATTTGTAGTGGCGGCGTGTGTGTAAGCCGGATTCTGACCTGGATTATGTTCATTTGCGTGTCCTAGTCCTCCTAGGACTAGGAAACACGGTCCTTTGGCCGTGGCATCAAGGATTCCCAGTCCGGATGGGAATCCTGAGCTCAATGGGATTGCATGCATGGACCCGGATCACGTGGCTCCTCCTCATTACTTTTCCAAATGTTGTGCCATTTTTTGGAGATGGTTCCTGGGGAATCATAGTAGCTAGAGCCTTTGGAAATTCCCAAAATGCCTGAGCCATTTGTGGGCTGGGCAAAAAGCGCTCCTCTGTGGTGCACGGCGCTCGGTCCGGCGCATGGGGCTGGCTCAGTGCTGGGCCTTCTTCAATCCTGGCCAGGCCTTCGGGTTTCTACCTCGGCAAAGCCTTCAGGAATGCTCTTAGAGGGTCTTCAAGTGCTAGGTCCATCCTGAGGCGCATGGCATCTGGCCTGGGGCCTAGTTCTGTTGCTAGCCCCGGTCCTGGGCTCGTGGCAGGGCCTGTCTTTGGGTGCCGGCCTTTTCCAGTCAGGCCTTCCTTCTTTTTTCTCTCCGACGCTGCTCCAGGAATGCTTCCAAAGGGTCCCATGGCTTGTCCTTGCCATCAGGGCTTACGGGGATTGGTCCAGGGACTAGTTGAGGCCCTAGGCTCGGTGCTCGGTTCGGACCTAGGTTTGGCTCGGGGCCTGGACTTGGGGCTTTGGCCAGTATCATGGCCTGGCATGGCCTAACCTTCATTTGGGCTTCCCTAGCTACTGGGGGTGGCCTGTGCCTGAACTTAATCACATACCTAGGCCTCATGAATCGTTGGAGAGCCTAGTTTTGAGCTTTCCTTGTCCTTAGGGGCTTCTTGTATGGCCTTAGGGTTCTGCCTTTAGTAGGTGACCATGGCGGGGTGTAGGAGTAACGGTTGGCACTTGGGAAGCTCTAGAGGATCACATCATCACCTCCTCAACCATGATCTCCTCGTTACTACTGAAGAACTCTTTCTTGAGCAACCCGAGATCTTTAAAAATTGCATTCGATGCTTCAACTTTTGTTGGAGCTTCAAATCTCTGTTCTCCCTTTGCTTAGCTCGTTCTTCTTCAAACCACGCTTCATATCTTCTTCAAACCACGAGATGTCAGAGTTGTAGTGCTCAGATGGAGTTTCTTCAAAGGTTGGCTCCGAGTAGTAGTATGGTTGATAAAATTCATCTTGACCCCACCATCGGTCGCCTCTATCGTAGTCCTGCATTAATGCACAAGCAAGAACTACCAGAGTAAAAGTGGTTCCAGGAGAAGTGTAACATCCCCGCCCAACCGAACGTTTTGGAAATCGAGTGCAGGAGATCAAGGCATAAGAATTAGTGTCTTTGAGGTCTCATCAAAGTTCGGGACCTTCGTGCTTAAGTCAGGGTGAGGTTGCAAATGAGCATGTTATATAGTGAAGAACACACATCGTGTGTCTTCAAGGTACACGTTGTGTATCTGAGATACTCGGTCGTGCTCTATTTTCTAGAAAGGCTCGTCGAAATGGCAGTAAGAACCACACAGGTGTCTGTAAAATACGTCGTGTGTTATGAAACATGCCATGTGTTGTGACCTGCATATAAAAAGACGGTTGTTGACGGGTTCTAACAACTTTCACCTTTTTCTCTTTCCACGAAAATCCTTTTGACGAACCATTTTCGGCCAATCTTCAAAGGTTGATTCTTGGAGCTACGAGAGTCCGATCGAAGATCCATGTTTTCTTGTGCTTTCCTGATGACGAGAGGAAGATATCACATATCTCTGATTCTGGTATTTCAGAGTAAAGTGTTGTTAGTGAAGGAGGGGAAAAGCTACGAATTTGGACAAGGGGATTTCGTTCTTCCGGGAATCTAGAAGACGTTTAGAGCCTCGTCTTCTATTCCAGTTGAGGGCTTACTGTTGATAGGTAGTATTGGACAGCGTGAGGAGTTGTAACTCGACTTAGTTGAAATTAGGGATTTGCATGAAAATGAAGAGAGTAAAACGGGGTAAACTGTAATGTGATTGTCAATTGTTTGACACCGATGTTTGTTGTTGCGTTGGGGGATTATGATGAAATGAGTTGATTAACGAATTGAGTTAGAAATGAGTGTTAGGGTGGATGGGTGTGATCTTGTGGAAATTACATTCTCTGTCATTGTCGATTGTGGTTGCAAGAGGATGGCCCTATAATTGTGGGGTCGTCCTGTATAAGACGAACAAGCGGGTAACCCAAGAATTGTGTCATGGCTGCCTCTACATTCTTATGCGGGTGGGGTTGCCAGCAAGCTAGCCATTTACCCTTGTTGTGATTGAAATGTGGAATATAAATGTCCTGAATGTGAGGATTGATGAAATACCGTGATGTGTGGGAAGTATGTAATACCGCGAGCTGTGAACTTGTTGTAAATGATTGAAAATGTGAATGGTAGAATCTGAAGGAGCCTGCATTATCCCCTAAACTATACTATGGTTGCTAAGTCCTTCTCCATGGGAGAGAGGTGCGGTCACGAGTTCAAGGAAAAGGCGTGATTTTGCTTTTTGAGTCTAGTTTATGATTCCTTCGAGAGAAAGGTCTCGTTGTATCCTCCAAGGGAGACGATGCGTCTTTGGACCTCTTCAAGGGAGAGAGGTGTGTCAGGCTAGCAGGGGTGGTGGAGGGTAAACTCCATGGCGCCTAAATAACTCACCTAGAAAATGGATTGTGAATGTGTGTGATGATTGTGGTTGTGAATTGTTTTGTGTTATGTGCTCGTTTTATGAATGTTGGATCACATACGGTATCCATGATGTTGGTGGATGTGAATTGTGAACTGAACCTATGTCATCACCTAGACTACTTTAGGATATTCAAATTTTGTTAAGGTTGAGTTTGTGTTCCACTATCATTGTATTGTGTGGAGTATGGAACCGCTCCTTTGGTTAGTTCACCGCATAGCTAAGCCTAGTGGGTTCACTCAGTTTCATTAGGAAACTGATCCCCCCTCTTCCACTTTCAAGTTCCCATGGCTAGTAGATGAGGTGCTGGAGAGGTACTTCTGTCGAGTTCGAGAAGTTAGTCAAGCGAAGCTATGAGATGAAGATTGACAGACCACTCGGAGTTGACATTTTATTTTCTAATTCAGTTGACTATTGTATTTTGGAGAGTTTTATACCCGCATTCCAGATTTTGATATTGGATTATTGTTTATCGGTTTTATCAGATTTTATCATTGGATGCATCCTTTAGATTTTGATTGTTTAATAAGAGTTTGATTCATTTTCCTTTCTGTCATTTCGCCAATTTCATTTATGTTTTATCTTCGAGTGATGCTCATACTGGTTCAACCATGGGTTTGCTCGGGTTGGTTTGATATGGGTGTTACAAGGGTATCAAAGCATGGTTAGTTGCTACTGTAGTAGTGAATCATTTGCTCTCCTCAAGGAGTAATTAACCTCATAGGGAGAGAGAATGAGGCATCTGTACAGGAGCAACTTTCCAAGGGTTTTTCAAATGGGTGGGGAGTTTTGAAAGAAAAGTGATTTGAATTGCAACTTTTTATTTCTGAAATGGTCAACTAAAACGCTTTTATGTCCTCGTGTAGTGAAGCAAGCCAATCGATGGGAAGCCACTCCACCGGTAACTCTGGCATGGAGCTGTAGAACGCCGGTTCCAACCGTCAGATCTGAAGGGCTGGAACTTTAGTGAGTTCAGTGGGGAAGTAGATGATCCTGCTGTTGTTGAACAATCAATCAAGGAGTGTGGCTTCAAGTTTCTGAGAGTTGGGTTTGGAGACGAGGTGAAGCTGCAAGCCATGACCTTTATGCTTAAGGGTCATGCCTTAGACTGGTGGGAGTCTGATGTGAACCGCTGCAACCGTGGGCAGACGACCCTTGAACACCGCAAGTTGAGACTGTGCAACGAGGTAGAACCGTCGGGAACCGGGGGCGGATGAGGATTTTGACCCGTCAGCTATATAACAGCTGGGAACCAGAAGTATCAAGTCGTAGACGCCACGCCAAGAGATGGATGCTCTTGATGATAAGTCAGCCTTCAGTATCGCAACATGCAGATACAATAAGGATTTCAGGAGAAAGTTCTTTCAAAGGGGGTTGTTTATTTCATAAAAGTTGTGTCGAACAAGGGTGGTCGGCGGCCTCTATATATAGGTGAGGGAACAAGCTCTCCTCCCTAAACACTACTTCCTAAATAAGAATAGAATAAAGAGTCCTATTCCTAATTAGAATCATAAAACCCCTAAACAAGTCCTACTAAAAAGGAATAACAATTAAATAGTCTTTAAATCCAAGAATCCAACTCAAAATAGGAATAAAACTCCTAAATCCCTAAACTGGCGCTTTTAGGGTTTCCTAGTCCGGTGGGACCAAGACTCGGCGGGCAGCCGGTCTCGGCCGGGCCTTTGCCGGCTCCAGGCTTCTTCTTCTTCAAACGGCGGGCCTTCGTGGGGCCTTGGGGCCTGATCTCCGGGCTTGTCCAAGGGCTAGGGCCTCGCCAAAAGGCTCGGGCCAAATAGTGGCTACCCTCATAAAATACCCCGATCGGCCCGGTTCTCGGTCTAGGGCTTGGACCGGGGCCTGGCGGGTGTCTTCTTCATTTCTGCCCGGGGCTTCTTCTCCTAGCTTCGGGCATCTCCTTAGGTAGCTCCAAATGTGGCTTTCTTGGGCTAGGGTCGGGCCAGGAGTGGTGCCTTGGAACCAGGAACTCCTCTTCTTCTCTCGGCTCGGCTCCGGATCAGTCTCGGGTGGCCATCCCTTCTCGGCCAAATACTCTCAAGCTCTCTTGCTCCTGTACTCCAGGAAGGCTTCCATTGGGTCTCTAGAGTGTGCCTCGTCTTCGGGGCCCTTGGAGGCTTGGCCAGGATCCGACGGAGGCTTGTCCTTAGCCCTAGGGCTTGTCCTTAGCTCGGCCAGCAGCATGGCTTGGAGTGGCTTCTCTTCCTCCTGAGCTTTCCTTCCTGCAGGGGGAGGCCTTAGCCTGTATTTCACCTCATACCTGGGTTTGAGGGCTTGTAGGTGGCCTGCCCTTGGTTCTATTCGCTTCTTGTAGGGCCCTAAGGTTCTTCCTTGGACGGGTGACCCTGGTGGAGTGTAGGAGTACTTACGGACACTAGGGCAGCATTGTTGGATCTCATCATTCCCCTCTTCTTGCCTTGGATTTGTGCACAAATCCATCTCGGGTTCTCTTTTAGCAGTCATCACCCTCTTCCAAACTTCAGCAATCTTGTTGGCCACGGTCGGGGAAGACTCAGCATCATCTTTAGACCTAGGAGTGTCATTTGAGTCAGTAACGGACGACGGCTCGGCTCCTTCAGCATCGGTCTCCTGAAAAACTATCAACAATAATGTTAAGGCTCGGGGAGGTAGCGGGTGAGAGTTCCTCACTCATTTCTACATCCGGGTCAGCATCCGGATCTTCTTCAATCGGGGCAGCCCTCAGAATCCTTCGGGAGGTGATCTCCCATTGAATCTTGGGTGCACAGGGGACCGTAGGTGAAGCGTCGGGTCGGGGCACGGGGGTGTCGGAGGTGCCGGAGGTAAACCAGGGCACATCGGGTAGAGTGGCGGCGCCGGGCAGTGGGGAGGCGGCGGCGTCGGACAGTGGCAAGGCGGCGGCGGATAGTGGAAATCCGGCGGCGGGCAGTGGAGAGCCGGCGCCGGTGACGGGTGGTGGTGCGGTGGGCAGGTCGGTAGCGTCGGCCATCATCGTGTCGGGGCAGCCGGGGTCGGGTAGGACCGGGCTGAGCGTCGGGCAGGGACGCGCCGGACTCGTGGTCGGGGGCCACGTCGGGTGGTGATTCGCCGGGGGCCTTGGGCAGCGACAGGTCGGGGCCGGGTGCTAGGGCGGTCGGGCCTGGTTGGGCAGGGTAGCGCCGGGTGCTGGGGCGCTAGGACTGGGCGGGTAGGGCCAGTCGGGGCTGGGCGCTAGGGCGTGGAGGCCTGGTCGGGCAGCACCGAGGACGGGTGCTGGGGCGCCGAGACTGGTCGGGTAGCGCCAGTCGGGGCCGGGCACTGGGACGCCGGGGCTGGTCAGGCAGTGCCAGCCAGGGTCTGGGCCGAGCGCTGGAGCGCCGGGGCCTGGTCGGGTAACGCCGGGCTGGGGCCGAGTGCTGGGGCGCTGGGGCCTGGCTGGGCAGCGCCGGGGCTGGGGCCGAGCGCTGAGGCCTGGTTGGGTAGCGCCAGGGCTAGGGCCGAGCACTGGGACGCTGAGGCCTGGTTGGGCAGCGCCGGGGCTGGGGCCGAGCGCTGGGGCGCTGGGGCCTGGTCGGGCAACGCCTGGGATGGGGCCGAGTGCTGGGGCGCTGGGGCCGGGTCGAGCAGCGCCTGGGCTGGGTACTGGTGCCGGGGCTGGGGTCGGGGCTGGTGCCGAGGCCCGGGCCGGGGCTGGTGCCGGGCCTAGGGCCGGGGCTGGGGCCGGGACGCCGGGTGCTAGGGTTTTAGAGGTGAACCCTGCAAACTTCTCAAGCCCTTCGGGCTTAACTTCTTCTCCTTCATCAGACTCCTTATCTTCTTCTTTCTTCTCCTCTTCTTCATCATCCGTCTCGATTCCTCCTTCTCTTACCACCATCGTCCATTGGTTAGGACAGTCCCTTGAGATGTGTCCTCTACCTTGACACTTAAAGCATACAATTCCACTAGGACGTGGTTTAGAATTCTGAACCTTAGAAGTAGGTTGGGCAGATATGTTATCGGTGGTGCCGAATCCCTAAGATTAGGGTTTGGCCGTGAGCTTGAGCCTCGGGGCTGGTCGGGCTTCCATGGGCCTAGGCTTGTACTCGAGCCTCCTCTCCACGGGGCATTGGCTGATCTTCTCGGATAGCCTCTCCTCAACTCTCTCTCCACACGGTTGGCTAGGGCCTTGAGATCATCGTAGTCAACATATTTAAGTAGGTTGACTTGATGCATGATCTCGGGTTGTAGCCCACCCACAAACCGGGCGATCTTCGCTTTGGGTTCTTCTCGGAGGTCGAGTCTGGCGACCAACATCTCTATCTCTTTGGTGTATTGATCCACAAACATGGTGCCTTGCTTTAAGTTCCGGAGGGCGGTGTGTAGGTCTCGGATATAGGTGCCAGGAACAAACTTCTTCCTCATGATTCTCTTGAGGTCTCGCCACGACTCGATAGGGTCTTCCTCATCTCTCTGAATCCGGCTTTTGAACTGGCTCCACCATAGGGCAACATAGTCAGTGAATTCAAGGGTGGCGAGGATTACCTTCTTACGTTCGGAGTAGTGGTGGCACTCGAGGAAGTCCTCCATACTTCTCTCCCAATCTAAGTACTCATCAGCATTGTATTTGCTGGCAAACTTTGGCACGGTGAGCTTGAGGTTGCTCAAGTCATCGTCAATCTCCTGAGCTAGCCGTCGGGCTCTTCTATTCAGACCTTCGGGGCTGTCTTCTCGGTGCTCATCTCGTCCTCTCCCGGCTTCAAGCCTGGCTAGGGTTTCTTGGACGACGGCCAAAGTAGCGTTCAGATGCTGAATGTGGCCTTCCACGATGGCTAATCTCTCGTCTGCCATGGTTTGTACTAGCAATCGGAAGCAATTTTCTATCCCCTCTTCTTAGAAACAAACTTACAACGAAAGGAAATAACATGGCAAGGTAGCCTTGCTTTCTTTTCTTTTTCTTAACTTACAACTCGAAACTAGAATTGAAATAGAAGGTAATTTTCGAATCAATTTTCTAAAGAAAGCAGTAAAGGATATAAATCTAGGTGAACCTCGAGACTGGGATAGATTGTGGTCCGTGAGCTGAATCGTGCTCTGATACCAAATGATGTGAACCACTGCAACCGTGGGCAGACGACCCTTGAACACCGCAAGTTGAGACCGTTCAACGAGGTAGAACCGTCGGGAACCGGGGGCGGATGAGGACTTTGACCCGTCGGCTATATAACAGCTGGGAACCAGAAGTATCAAGTCGTAGACGCCACGCCAAGAGATGGATGCTCTTGATGATAAGTCGGCCTTCAGTATCGCAACATGCATATACAATAAGGATTTCAGAACAAAGTTCTTTCAAAGGGGGTTGTTTATTTCATAAAAGTTGTGTCGAACAAGGGTGGCCAGCGGCCTCTATATATAGGTGAGGGAACAAGCTCTCCTCCCTAAACACTACTTCCTAAATAAGAATAGAATAAAGAGTCCTATTCCTAATCAGAATCCTAAAACCACTAAACAAGTCCTACTAAAAAGGAATAACAATTAAATAGTCTTTAAATCCAAGAATCCAACTCAAATAGGAATAAAACTCCTAAAACCCTAAACCGGTGGTTTTAGGGTTTCCTAGTCCGGGTGGGACTAGGACTCGGCGGGCAGCCGGTCTCGGGCCGGGCCTTTGCTCGGCTCCAGGCTTCTTCTTCTCAAATGGCAGGCCTTCGTGGGGCCTTGGGGCCTGATGCTCCGGGCTTGTCCAAGGGCTAGGGCCTCGCCAAAAGGCTCGGGCCAAATAGTGGCTACCCTCATAAAATACCCCTGATCGGCCCGGTTCTCGGTCTAGGGCTCGGACCGGGGCCTGGCGGGTGTCTTCTTCATTTCTGCCCAGGGCTTCTTCTCCTAGCTTCGGGCATTTCCTTAGGTAGCTCCAAATGTGGCTTTCTTGGGCTAGGGTCGGGCCAGGAGTGGTGCCTTGGAACCAGGAACTCCTCTTCTTCTCTCGACTCGGCTCCGAATCGGTCTCGGGTGGCCATCCCTTCTCGGCCAAGTACTCTCGAGCTCTCTTGCTCCTGTACTCCAGGAAGGCTTCCATTGGGTCTCTAGAGTGTGCCTCGTCTTCAGGGCCCTTGGAGGCTTGGCCAGGATCCAACGGAGGCTTGTCCTTAGCCCTAGGGCTTCGACTCTCAGCCAGCAGCATGGCTTGGAGCGGCTTCTCTTCCTCCTGAGCTTTCCTTCCTGCAGGGGGAGGCCTTAGCCTGTATTTCACCTCGTACCTGGGTTTGAGGGCTTGTAGGTGGCCTGCCCTTGGTTCTATTCGCTTCTTGTAGGGCCCTAAGGTTCTTCCTTGCACTACAAGAAAATGACATCCTAACAGCGGATTTTTAGTGATTTTAACAGCGGATAGGCCACTGTTAGAAACCCTAACGGCGGTTGCATATCCGCTGTTAGGTTGACTAACGTAAGGTGAGCTAACAGTGGATATTCTGACCGCCGTTAAACCTAACAGCGGTTATTTCTAACAGCACTAAAAATCCGCCGTTAGAATTCCGATCAGATTTAAAAAAAATGCAGAAACCTGCATAGCAGGTTCTGCTTCTTCTTCTTCTTCTTCTTCCTCCGATCTTCTTCTTCTTCTTCTTCCTCCGATCTTCTCCTTCTTCTTCTGCTTCTTCCTCTGATCTTCTCCTTTTTCTTCTTCTTCTTCTTCTTTTTCTTCTTCTTCTTCTTCCTCCTCCTCCGAGCTTCTTTCTTCTTCTGCTTCTTCTTCTACTTTCTTCTCTTCTTTCTTCCTTTTCTTCTTCTTCTTTCTTCAACATAGTACCTGCAATCAAACATAAAATTTAAACCCCTAATCTCATATCAAAACTCTAGATTCAACCAAAACCAAAAATTAAATGGAGATGAATAACCTTTTCGACACATGTTCTTCTTCTGCCACCGCTGCTGGCCGGAGTCTGAGTGGATTCATCAGAGGCGGAGGAGGAGTTGAAAGAAGGAAGAAGAAGGGATTAGTTTTTGGGGAAAGAAGGAAGAAGAAGGGATTTGTTTTTGGGGAAAGAAGGAAGAAGAGGGGATTTATTTTTGGGGAAAGAAGAAGAAGAGGGATTCTTTTGGATCTGGAAAAGAAGGAAATAAGGATTGCCCACAAGTCATTGGCTAAGGATGGGCACACGGATCGCCACATCAGCAAAAACCTAACAGCGGATTTCCTAACAGCGGTTAAATCCGCCGCTAGGTTTCCCCCCAAAAATTTTGATTTCCCGCTAAGGCGAGATATTTTGGCGCCCCTTGAATTAAACGGCTAACAGCGGATTTCTAACAGCACTTTTTTTCCGCTATTATTTAACAGCGGATTTTTAAAAATCCATCGTTAGACTTTTATTCTAACAGCAGTTTTTTGTCCGCCGTTAGAAAATTGATGTTAAAATGCAATTTTCTTGTAGTGTTGGACGGGTGACCCTAGTGGAGTGTAGGAGTACTTACGAACACTAGGGCAGCATTGTTGGATCTCATCAGAGTCCTTGCCAGAAAGCCAAGTGTACCCGCCTAACATGGAGTTTGAGGAGTTCTTGGGAGTGTTTCGTGACCAGTTCTGTCCGGATATCTGGTCTGAGGCGAAGGCCAAGGAGTTTATGCAGCTGGTGCAGGGTGAGAAGTACGTTCTGGTGTACTACATGGAGTTCAGGAACCTCTCTAAGTGGTATGACAAAAAGACTAATCAGGAGTAGAAGCTAATTCGTCGGTTGAAGAGAGGCTTGAGGTGGGAAATCTAGGAGGGTGTCACGTCTGATGACATGAGGAGTTTGGTGTCGGTGAAGGGAGTTGCTTTGGGGAGAGAACTATTGGAGCAAGGAAAGAAGGAGGATCGACAGAGGAAGGCGATAGCTCAGCCTTCCCACTCTATGGTGTAGAGTCAATCAGCTAAACGTGCACAGCAGTCTCACTCAGGGTTCAGGAGTGCTCAGTCACCTCCGTTGTGTGGTGATGACACTCGATTTGAAGTGATTATCAGCCTCATTTAAGTGACATTTCCTTGCTTAAGACATGGTTTTTAGGGTAGAATAGCGAATATTCACTCAACTGCTCTATCTCATGCCATTTGTGTTACTTTGGCCCCTTTCGGGTCTATTTGATGGTTTTCTAGTGTTTTCACGATAGCACAAGTTTTTGCCATCAAATAAAGTAGCCAAGGACGTCTCTAAGGCGTTGGAACCTCGAGGAACTGCACCGAAATCGATCTAAGGAGTCAATCAACTCAACTCAAATCTTGCCCCAATTTACACTGCACTTTTCGGCAAAAAGTGTCCAGGTTTTCGGCGAAAAGTCAAGAAGAAATTGGCTGAGTTCACAAAGAGAAGTTTTTGGCGAAATGTCAAAGTTCTCGCCACAAACCCTAAGTCTGAAAATCACAGGAGAATCAGCCGACAGAAGCCTTCATTTACACTCAAGTTTTCAGCGAAAACTCAGCAAGTTTTCGGCGAAAACTCAGCAAGTTTTTGGCGAAAACTCCAAGCAAAATCCGGCAGTATTAGGGTTAAGTATAAATACTTAACCGGCGGCCCAAAAGAAAATATACCGGATAATACATTATAGTTGCAGAATTCTGACGAGTTCTGGAGCAGAGTTTAGAGTTTGAAGAGCCAGGAAGAGATCGTGACGCCATCCTTTCACCTCGGAGACTCGGAGCTAGGTTTGAAGATTACCGGAGAACGAAGCTTGGCTTGAGTTGTCTTAACTAGGTTTTACAGTTTCTATCTGTTCTATCTTTTGATGATGAACTCTGTTTCTGTCTTTGATTCTTTTGTTATGAACATGAGTAGCTAAACTCGTAGAGCTTAGACTAGATGAACCCTAAGTGACCCAGGGCTTTAAAGCGGTCACGGATCGGCGGTGATTAGATTCAAAGTTCAATCAGTTTCTCTGTCATGTTTGATTTGTTCTTCGTTGTTATGTTTCTTGTCTGGATTGATCACTTAGATTAGATTCTTGTTAAGTTAAGGATAGAAGCGAACGCTCGCCTTACTTTAAAACACCAAATGGAACAATTAACTTATTCATTGGAGTGTGCCTTTCGTAGGAACCAGTTAGGGTTAAACCACTGCAGGAGTAACTCATAAATCGTTAGTAATTCCACCAGTTAGTTAAGTCATTGCGAGAGGCGACCGTACCCGGGTGACTAATTAATCTTGATAGCTAGATCGGATAGAGTGAACGTTCGCCAGTCTTAAACCTAAGGGTCAGGAGTTATGGTGGTGTCTTAGAATTGATTGAACGAGAATTGAAATCCGCTGATCTGTTGATTGCCTATGCTCTGGTGAACGAAGGGGGATTCAAAGTCTAAGTTTGTCTGTCATCTCTGTTAAAGTCAACCAATCTTTCAGTCTGTCTTTCAGTTTAATTTTTACTTTCCTTGCATTTCTTAGATTAGAAGTCGTGGAACTCACACCACGCACAAAGTGTTAAACCTGAGTAATCTACATTTATATTTGAGTAAACAATTATTAGAAGACCTGTGGAATACGATCTGCTTAGCCTAAAGGCTAAGTAGTTATTTGACTACACGCACGTGAAAAACGCGGTTCATCAAATTGGCGCCGTTGCCGGGGACTTCTTTTAATTGTTTGAAAGAAGAACTGGCATTTTATTCTTCTACTTTCCATCTTTCATTTTTTCATCCACTTCGAGTTTACACTGGTTTTGTTTGTCTTTGTCATTTGTAGGTTGTTCGCAGGTTTATGCACCGCCGCCCTCTCACGCGCTCCCAAACCGACAAGGCTAACGGTATAGAGAGACCAAGCAGTTCTGCTCCACCAAGACAATCACAGATTCCAAAGAGAGGCAGAACCAATCCACCTCCATCCGTCACTCCGATTAAGATCGAGGAATTGAAGAAGAGTTCCTCATCTCCATCTTCACCGTCATCTTCATACACCGAATCACTTTCACCTCTTCCATCTCCTAAGATGGGTGATGAACTACCTCTACGACCACCAGGCAATCATCAACCACCACCACCACCACCGGGTGCATGGAAGAGTCTAGCTGACTACAACAAGCCGAGCGCGACTAGCGTTCGATCTTCTATTGTCGTGCCACACATCGAAGGAGATCCTGACTATGAGATCAAGATTCCATTCTTGACTATGATCTTTAGGGATCTACAATTTTAAGGCAGGCCATTAGACAATCTGTGCACGCATTTGGCTGTTTCCTTGATCTCTGCAGCACTTTCAAGAATGGGAATCTCGACAAGAATACTCTTTGCTTGAGAGCTTTCCCGTTCTCTTTGAAAGGCGCAGCTAAGAGGTGGCTCACTGGCAAACCACCTGGCTACTACACCGACTGGGAGACTCTTGCTCAAGACTTTGTCGAAGAGTACTTCCCTCCTTCCAGAACAACAGCCTTCAAGGACAACATCGCCAGATTCTCTCAGAAGGAAGGAGCGAGCTTATATGATACTTGGAATTAATTCCAAGAACTTCTCTACAACTGTCCTCACCACGATTTCGAGCAGAGACAGTTAGTTGAAATCTTTGCTCGAGATCTTCGTGAAGAGTCTGCCAAATGGGTCAATTCCCTAGCTGAAGGGGATTGCACTACACTCACACCTGAAGCTGCTCTTCTTCATTTTGTGAACTGTGCTTCCAAGTCAAGGAACTGGGAACGTCAGTCATAAGGATCAAGGAGCAAGCTCGATCTTGAAGCAACCATTAAGGCAGAAGTAGAGAAGCATCTGAAGAAGTCTTCTACACCCATCAAGTCGCCAGCAGCCTCTGTCTATGTTGCTGATTGCGAATGGTGTGGGGCTTGTGTGCATAATGGAGGCCAATGCCAGAACTTTGGTAAGACAGAAGTCTGGTCTGCCGAAGAAGTAATTTTATTCAACAAGGCTTCAACAACAATCAGAACAGTTAGGTTGGCTACCGCAATTACAGACAACAGGGGAATTATCAAGATCGACCTCCCTATAATGCCGGTGCCAACCAGAACCAAGGCCAGAACCAGAATAGCCGACCAACTGGTCTAGCTCAGGATCAGAAGCCTAACCATCCGCCGGGAGGTGTCTACCAGCCGCCACACCGTAATCTGGGTAACTATGGAACTGCTTCTGGCAATCGCCAAAATCAATATATGAACAATACTTATACATGATAGCAGCATCAGAAGGAGAACAAGGTCAGTAAACTCGACAAGAAGCTCAAACAGATCATTACTAGACTTGACGATCATGACAGTCAGTTCAAAGCTCAAGCTCTCCTCAACCAAGAATAGATTGCATCCGGTCAAAGAATTGAGCAGGCAGTGAACCAGATCTCTAGCATGCTAACATCTGATCGACCATTCGGCCAGCTTCCAAGCCAAACCAAGCCGAATCTGAGAAAGGAGCAAGCTAAGATGGTATCTATTCAAGATCTGACAAACTCACCTACTAATGCTTCTTCTATTTTATGCAGAACCATAGAAACTCTGGAGAAGAAAGAACCACAGAAAGAGGCGCCTAAGGAGTATGATCCTCCTCTTGCTCCGTACTACGAGAAGCCTCCTTTTCCAAGAGCAAAGCTACCGAACGCGAGGATCGAGACTGGCATGTGGGGAGACAAGAAAGGATATCCTGCCATCCGTAGCAAGAAGCCTTCCTCGCCATACCCAACTAAGTGTTCTGATCCTGGTTCTTTCACGCTACCTCTAGTCATTAATGATGTTGAGATAGAACGTAGTTTGGTTGATCTAGGAGCGTCTGTTAATGTTATGCCTATGAGTTTGTATGAGAAATTGAATCTAGGAGAACTTGAACCGACTAGCATACAACTTGTCTTTGCTGATAGATCATTGAAAACACCTAGAGGAGAGATCAAAGACGCTGTTACTAAATGTGGTCCTTTCACTTTCTTAGCTGACTATATGATCATAGATACTAGCGAGGAGGATTCTACTATTCTTATAGGTCGACCCTTCATGGAAAGAATCGGAATGCAAATCAATGTTTCGAATGGTTCTTTGACCTTGAGGGTTGGTAAGGAAACGATAACATTCCGCCTTAAGGACGGAATGAAATATACTCCTACGAACGAAGAATCTCACTGTCTTGTTGTTGAAACTGTGAAGTTGACTTCGGTCAACTCTGTTACTGATGTCTCTTCTAGTGTTTCTAGATCAATTGTTGTTGTAGATGTTGATCAGATTGCTAAGAAGAAACCAGAATCTTCGGCTCAAAAGCCGCCAAATAAGAAGGAACTGAAAGCCTCTTCTTCACGGCCAAGCAAGGAACCTGGCAGGTCACGGAGAAAGAATCAGAAGAAGAAGACTCAAATGGTCTGAAGGCCAATTGCTCCGCCATCTTCTTCCGAGCCAGCCACGCCACCAGTCCTTGTCAAGCCACTGGCGCTTGAACAAGTAAAGAAGGAGAAGCCGAAAGCATCTCCTAAAGAAGCGCCAAAGATCACGGATCCCGATGAAATGAAGCTGGAGGTCAAGGAGAAGATAAAGCCGACAGTCCTCATTCCTTCCATCGTAACACTCATGAAGGACGAACTCTTAAGAGAACTATTCGGACCATTCAAGATCACTGATCGTCTTCCCGATGGACGCACTAAGTTTAGTCATGCTAACGGGAAGAAGTTCACGCTTGACGGAGATACCCCGAAGCTCTACTTCATGAACTCCGACGCTAGCGTTAAGGAGATCCGAAGTTGGGATGTCTCCTAATACCGTTCAGGTATCGTCCAGCTCAAGGATGTTAATCAAAGAGCGCTTCGTGGGAGGCAACTCATGTCTGGAGTCAGTTTTTGTTTTGTGTCAAACTCCTTGTTTTAGAGACGGTTCGGAGGAGCCAAAATTGTCAGTTTGCATGATTTCTTATTTTTGGTGTGTAGTTTGTGTGTCATCGTTTCAATCGCAAGTTGTTTGAGGTTGTTCCGATTTTTGTCAATTTAATTGTGATTTTCTGAAGTTTGCAGGGATTACGAAAATATTTTCAATCGTGCAGGTCAAATTTTTCGGCGAAAAGTGTCTCAATTTTTGGCGAAAACTGCCCTTTAAATCCCACTGTGTTTTTTGTTTGATTTTAGTTACACTTTTCGGCGAAAACTCTCTGAGTTTTCGTTGAAAACTTATTTAAAATCCGGCAAACGTTTTGAACTTGAGTTTTCGGCGAAAACTTGCACATCTTTTCGCCAAAAATTCTGAGAAAATCCAAAAATTTTTCCCCTATTTCCCGGTCTCTTTTTTCTCTCTCTCCCCTCACTTCTCATTTTTTCGAACGCCGAAAACCAAACCCCCCCCCCTCTGTTTTCAAAAATCGCCACCGCCGACCAATTTTTGCCGCCGTCACCCGATTCCCTTGCCGCCGCCATCGCCGACGGCTGCTCCACTGTTCTTCTCCCTTTTCCAATCATTTCAAGACGTAGATCGTCCGAATTGGAGCTCTAGAGCTCTAGTTCCACCAAACCCTAGTTTTTCAAGTTTTTCTCTGATTTCTCTCATTCCGTTCGTTTTCAGCAGCTATGGCTTCAAGGTAAGTTGTAGAGCTTTTCATTTTGAGTCTTTTGACATGTTGAATGCTGAATTTCGTCAGGGTTGACTTTGGTTGACTTTTCCTCGGTTACCTCAATTTGCGTGCTGACTGTTTCGTGTGAACTAGGTTAGCTGATTGCTTTGGACTGATCTAGCATGCTTAGGCAGAATTGTGCTGAATTTGAATACCATTTGATCATATGTTGCTATGCTTAACAATTGATTCTTTGCGGTGTTGGCTTTTGTGAAATGTGGGCTTGACCATGGATTGTATATGCTCATTCGGCTGCCATGTGTGTTCATTCACGTTCATATTACTGTGTTTGCCATCCGAGTTTATAATTATGCCATCATTTTCCGCTTTGAGCTAGTATTGCCATGATTAGGGTTTAATGTGTTACAATGTTGACTTTTTGACTTCTGAACCTTGGTTGTGTTGTGATAATTCCGGCTAGACATTTGCCTGCCTTGTAATTCATTGTGATTACCGGTTACTTACTCTGCTTACCCCCACTCGGTTTTCCTCATTTCTTTGTGAAATTGAGTTTTTCTACTAAGTATAGGGTGGGTTATTAGTTAAATAATTTGGTTTCGTTCTGGCTATAGGAATGTCACTCATGAGCGCAGGACTAAGGCGAGACTTGACACCGCCTCTAGCTCCCGAGCTTCGGCCCCTGTCACACCCTCCATCGCCGGTCCTCCACCTGCATTTCCAGACGTGTCGGGTACCACCCCACAGTTGCATGCCTACCCATGCACTACTTCGAGCGCTACCAGAGGCTCGAGCACATTCTCGGAGCTGACGTGCGACCATTATCCCTGGACTCCCTCCTCGAGCACGATGAGGACTGGCACCAGAATGTGCTCACCTCACTGGCACCTTCAGACTTCTGGAGCTGACCACCCTAGCTGCTGACTTTCTAGACGTTGCACTCCAGGAGTTCTGGGCCACATTCGAGCTAGATGAGCATAAGAGGAGCAACACAGGAAGGTCGTCTCCTTCTATCTTGGCGGGGTGCACAAGGCATTCACCTACGATGAGTTTGCAGCTCATCTTGGCATCCCCCAGGAGCACTACGAGGGTCATCACCTCGGCTGGAAGAACAACTCCGGCAGTAGAGAGGAGTACGATGAGCTATGGAGCCACATGACTGGAGTGCCCGATGCTCGGACCACGGCCCATAACTCAGTTAAGTCACTCTCTCACCCTTTTCTATCGTTTTATCCATATGGTTTGGCGTAGATCTCTATTGTTTGCTCCAAATAAGAGCCGCCACCACATCAGCTGAGAGGAGCTCCTGCTTCTCCGCGCCATCTGGGAGTCTTACCCTCTTCATCCTGGATGGGTGCTTGCACGCATATTTCGCCAGAAGACTCAGAAGCCAAGCCCGCCTCGCTCCCTCCTGGGCGGCAACTTTGTCGGCCGCCTAATCATCTCCCTCGGTCTCAGCCAGTCATATGGCCCGGACGTCCCACGCCGTAGAGTATACACCGTAGGTGGTGATTTAGCGGTCGAGTACGCCCTCCAGCTGGACCTTGGCCCACAAATGGCGGCAGCTCCTCCTCTCCAATCCGAGGAGGAATCAGAGGAAGAAGATGTTTGAGGGGTAGCATCCTCAGCCGGAGCCGAATTCGATGATCATATACCCTTGCCACAGCAGCAGGCAGGGTATGCATACCAGCCCCAGGTGCCCATTCCAGATCCATTCCAGGCACCTTATCCTCAGCACCGACCGCATCCCGCTGACATTGGAGAGTTGTACGAGCGACTCCAGGAGTGGCGAGTCACAGACACCGCCACTCAGGATGCCAGATGGATTATTATGTAGTAGCACATGCTCCGCACTGACGAGAGGTAGAGGCGCAACTGGCGTGGCAACAACAGGTTTGCAATGCCCTCCACATTCCCCCTCCCGATGCACCTGACCAGCAGTGATCGGGTTGTATTCCTTTTCTGGTCCTTTCTTTTTATTTCTTCTTTTCAGATTTCGATCTAACTTTTTTCTGTGTGGATCTGGGGCACTTGTCCCGGTTTCCTTTTTATCTTTCTTTTGTTTTTGTTTTGCAAACAATCGGTAGATTCCCTTTGCTTCGCTTTGGTAAATTCCCTCCGCTCTGAAGACCCGTGTTCATCCCCTACACCAACCATCTCGGTCCAGGTTCTTCTATTCCACTCTCAACTCTAGTATTAGTGATTGAAATGATCCAACAATGCTGCCCCGAAGCCAATCGGTACTCCTACACACCACCAGGGTCACCTGGCCGAGACAAGACCCTCTGGCCTCTTAAGAAGCGAATGAATCCAAGGGAAGGCCGTCCACGAGCCCTAAAACCAAGGTATGACAAGAAATATCGACTAAATCCTTCACTTGCAGGTAGAAAGACTCCAAGGAATGGAATGCTGTCCCAAGCCATGCTATTGGCCGAGGGTATGAGCCCTAGCACCGAAGAGAAGCTTCAGCCTGCCCCTAGCCTGACCTCTAGGAGCCCTGAGGAAGAAGCCAATTCTTTAAGTGACCCTCTAGAAGCATTCCTGAAGTACAGAAGGAAGAGAGCCCAAGAACCCTTGGCCCGAAGAGGAGAGTTGTCAAAGATTGACCCTGAGCCGAGCCCTGAGAAGAAGTGGAGTCCGTGGCCCCAAAGCATGACACTTGGGATAACCTCGGAGGGCTACGTCCGAAGCTACTTGGAGGCCTACCTGAAGTTTAAAGAAGAAGGCCCAAGCAGAAAGGAAGAAAGCCCAAGGAGAGAGAAGCTCCGAACCCTAAATTGGCAACCAGTCCGATCAGAGGAATTTCAAGGAGCCGACCACGAAGAACATGTCTTTTGGACAAGGCCCTTGCCACTGAACCAGCCCGAAGCACCAGGCCCGCCACCGCCACCCGACACAAGGCCACCGCCCGGCCAGCCAAGCCCACCGGGCCGCTACACGCGCCCAACCGGCCCAAACCGCCACACACGGCCGGATTAGGGTTTTTGACCTAATTTAGGTCTTTTATTCTGCTTTAAAGACTACAACTATTATTTTATGTTTATTCCTTTTTAGTAGGATTATTTAGGGGATTTATGAGACTAGGAATAGGACTCTTTATTTTATTATTATTTAGAAGTAGTATTTAGGGAGGAGAGCTTGTTCCCTCACCTATATATAGAGGCCGCCGGCCTCCCTTTGTACTCAGACTTTTTATGAAATAAACCCCCTTTGAAGAACTCTGTTCTGAAACCCTTATTGTATCTGCATGACGCGATACTGAAGGATCGACTTATCATCAAGAGCATCCATCTCTTGGCGTGGCGTCTTCGACTGGACACTTCTGGTTCCCGGCTGTTATATAGCCGACGGGTTAAAGTACTATTCCGCCCTGGTTCCCGAAGGTTTCTACCTCGTTGCACGTTCCAACTTGCGGTGTTCAAGGGTTGTCTGCCCACGGTTGCAGCGGTTCACATCAGTTGGTATCAGAGCACGGTTCAAACACTAGGACCACATCTATCCCAGTCTCCAGGTTCTCCTTGATTCATATCCTTTTATTGCTTTCGTTAGAAAATTGTTTCGAAAATCTCCCTTCTATTTCAATTTTAGTTTCGAGTTATAAGAAAAGAAAAAGAAAAGAAAGCAAGGTCACCTTGCCACGTTATTTCCTTTCATTATAAGTTTGTTTCTAAGAAGAGGGGATAGAAAATTGCTTCCGTTCGATAGTACTAACTATGGCAGACGAGAGACTAGCCAATATAGAAGGCAACATTCAGGACCATGGAGCTACCATGGCTGCCGTCCACGAAGCCCTAGCTCAGCTTCAAGCCGAGAGAGGACGAGACAGGCACCGAGAGGATATCCCTGAAGACCCAAACAGAAGAGCCCGACGACTAGCTCAGGAGATTGATGATGACTTGAGCAACCTCAAGCTCACCGTGGCAAAGTTTGCTGGCAAATACAATGCCGACGAGTACCTAGATTGGGAGAGAAGTATGGAGGATTTCCTTGAGTGCCACCACTACTCCGAACGTAAGAAGGTAATTCTCGCCACCTTTGAATTCACTGACTATGCTGCTCTTTGGTGGAGCCAATACAAGGGCAGGATTCAAAGGGATGAAGAAGATCCCGTCGAGTCGTGGAGAGACCTCAAGCGGATCATGAGGAAGAAGTTTGTTCCGAGTACTTATACTCGAGACCTACACACATCCCTCCGGAACTTAAAACAAGGCACCATGTCCATGGAGCAATATACCAAGGAGATCGAGATGTTGGTAGCCCGACTTGACCTCCGAGAAGAACCCGAAGCGAAGATAGCCCGGTTTGTAGGTGGGCTACGCCCCGATATCATGTATCAAGTCAACATACTCAACTATGCTGACTACGAGGAGCTCAAAGCCCTAGCTAACCGCGTGGAGAGAGAATTGAAGAGGGGTTACACGACAAGATCCGCCAGTGCCCCGTGGAGAGGAGGCCCGACTACCAGCCAAGCCTCATGGAAGACCGAACAGCCCCGAGGCTCTAGTTCACGGCCAAACCCTAACCCTAGGGGTTCGGCACCTCCGGTAACATCTGTCCAACCTACTTCTACGGTTCATAATTCTAACCCACGTCCTAGTGGAATTGTATGTTTTAAGTGTCAAGGTAGAGGACACATCTCAAGGGATTGCCCTAACCAACGGACGATGGTAGTAAGAGAAGGAGGAATCGAGACGGACGATGAAGAAGAGGAGAAGAAGGAAGAAGAAGAGGAGTCCGAAGAAGGAGAAAAGTTCAGCCCGAAGGGCTTGAAAAGTTTGCAGGGTTCACTTTTAAAACCCTAGCACCCGGCGCCCCGGCCTTAGCCCCAGCGCCAGCACCGGCCTCAGCCCCGGCCCCTGCCCCGGCCTTAGCCCCGGCACCAGCCCTGGCCCCGTCCCTGGCACCAGCCCTGGCCCCAGCCCCGGCCCCAGTACCCAGCCCCCGGCACTGCCCGACCAGACCCCAGCACCCCAGTGCTCGGCTCCAGCATCGGCACTGTCCCAGGCCCTAGCGCCCCAACGCTCGGCACTGCCCCAGGCCCTAGCACCCCAGCGCTCGGCCCCAGCCTCGGCACTGCCCCAAGCCCCAGCGCCCCAGCGCTCGGCCCCAGCCCCGGCGCTCCCCGAACAGGCCCCAGCACCCCAGTGCTCAGCCCCGGCGCTGCCCCACCAGGCCCTAGTGCCCCAGCACTCGGCCCAGCACTCGGCCCCAGCCTCGGCGCTGCCCCACCAGGCCCTAGTGCCCCAGCACTCGGCCCCAGCCCCGGCACTGCCCACCAGGCCCCAGCGCCCCAGCGCTCGGTCCCAGCCCCGGCGCTGCCCCACCAGGCCCAGTGCCCCAGCACTCGGCCCCAGACCCGGTGCTACCCCACCAGGCCCCAGCGCTCCAGCGCTCGGCCCCGTGCTGCTGACCACCCAGCGTCCACCCCGGTTCCGACTGGCGCAATAGCCCGTAGACCCAACACCCAGCGTACCCTGCGACCGGTCCGCCGATGCTAGCCCCGCCCCACCTAGCGCCCCAACCCCCCGGCGCTACCACTGCCGACGTGGCCCCGGCACGATCTAGCCTCCCTGCCCGACCTGCGCCCAAGGTCCCCCCCGAACCCCGACTGGCCCCGACCACAGTAGCGATGCCCGACGCCCCCCGCACTGCCCGCCACGCGATCCCACACTGCCCGCGCCCCCACTGCCGCCACCGTCGTCCCCACTGCCCGCCGCCTCTTCCTGCCCGCCGCCGTCGGCTCAACACTGCCCGCCGCCGCGTCCCCACTGCTCGACGGCCACCCTGGCCGACGTGCCCTGGTTTACCTCCGGCACCCCCGGCACCCCCGTGCCCCGACCCGATGCTTCACCGACGGTTCCCTGTGCACCCAAGATTCAATGGGAGATCATCTCCCGACGAGTATTAAGAGCTACCCCGAGCGAGGACGATCAGGATGCTGATCCGGATGTGGAGATAAGGGAAGAAGCTATGGAGACTGAAGAAGAGAGCACTGAAGGACCCGAACCATGCTGCCCCGAAGCCAATCGGTACTCCTACACACAACCAGGGTCACCTAGCCGAGAGAAGACCCTCTGGCCTCTTAAGAAGCTAATGAATCCAAGGGAAGGCCGTCCACGAGCCCTAAAACCAAGGTATGACAAGAAATATCGACTAAATCCTTCACTTGCAGCTAGAAAGACTCCAAGGAATGGAATGCTGTCCCAAGCCATGCTATTGGCCGAGGGTATGAGCCCTAGCACCGAAGAGAAGCTTCAGCCTGCCCCTAGCCTGACCTCTAGGAGCCCTGAGGAAGAAGCCGATTCTTTGAGTGACCCTGATGACACCTCGATTTGACGTGATTATCAGCCTCATTTAAGCGACATTTCCTTACTTGAAACGTGGTTTTAGGGGTAAAATAGCGAATATTCACTCAACTACCCTATTTCCTACCGATTTGTGTTACCTTGGCCCGTTTCGGGTCTATTTGATGGTTTTCTAGTATTTTTGTGTTAGCACAGGTTTTTGCCGTCAAATAAAGTAGCCATGGACGTGTCTAAGGCGTAGGAACCTCGAGGAATCAAATCGGAATCGACCCAAGGAGCCAGTCAAAGTCAAACAAAATCCTGCCCGAGTACAAAGAGATTTTCGCCGAAATTGAGCTTGCATATTCGGCGAAAATATTAGTGCATTCAACTGGTGCCGAGTTAAAGGACATCTTCGGTGAAAACATTGTACTCTTCGGACCGAAAATACAAGGCAGAGAAAGCACTCCCGAACACAAAGGAATTTTCACCGAAATTCTTAAGGAATTTTTCGGCGAAAATAATACACTATTCCGGATCAGTTAGGGTTAAGTATAAATACTTAACCCGGCGGCCCAAAACGGGGGAGGCATTTGATACAAGCATAATTTGCAAAAACACAACTTTTCGAATCAGAATTCTCTGAAGTTCTGGAGCGAAGAGCTGGAGTTCGAAGAGCCGGATAGATATCGTGACACCATCCCTTCCATCTCGGAGAACTGGAGCTAGGAGTGTAACTTACCGAAGATCGAAGTCTGCCAGAGTCGTCTAAATTAGGTTTTTCAGATTCTTTTATGTTCTTCCTCTGAATGATGAACTCTTTCCTTGTCTTTGTTTCTTTTGTAATAATCATGAGTAGCTAAACCCTTTAGAGCTTAGACTAGATGAACCCTAAGTGACCCAGGGCTTTAAAGCGGTCACGGATCGGCGATGATTAGATTCGAAATTCAATCAGTTCTTTTTCATGCTTGATTTGTTCTTCATTGTTCATGTTTCTTGTCTGGATTGATCACCTAGATTAGATTCTGGTTAAGCTAAGGATAGAAGCGAACTCTCGCCTTACTTTAGAACATCGAATTGAACAATTAACCTTATAATTGGAGTGTGCCTTTCGTAGGAACCGGTTAGGGTTAATTCACTGCAAGAGTAACTCATTAATCACTAGTAATCACACCAATTAATTAAGTCGTTGCGAGAGGCGACCGTACCCGGGCGGCTAGTTAATCTTGGTAGTGAGAACGGATAGAGCAAACGTTCGCTGGTCTTAAACCTAAGGGTAAGGAGTTATGGTGGTGTCTTAGTAATTGATTGAATGAGAATCAAAATCCGCTGATCTGTTGATTGCCAATGCTCTGGGGAACCAAGGGGGTTCAAAGTCTAAGTTCGTCTATGATTCTTGTTTTCAAACCCTAATTCCCAATCTGCTTTAGTTTAATTTGTTTTAATTTTTCTGCATTCCTTAGAAATAGAAGTCGTGGAACTCACACCACGCACAACGTGTTTTCCTTCGAGTATTTTGCTAGTTCTGAAGTAACCAATCATAGAGACCCTCGGAATACGATCTGCTATACGCTTTTTAGCATTAGTAGTTTTTATTTGGTTGAATCCCGACCAACGACCGGGCGGTTCACCAAATTGGCGCCGTTGCCGGGGACTTCTTTTGATTGTTGAAAGAAGAACTGGCAATTTATTCCTCTACTTTCCATCTTTCATCTTTCCACCCACTTTGATTCTACACCGGTTGTGTTTATTTTTGTCTTTTGCAGGATAAGAAAATTCAGAAGTAAATCACTTCCGCTCCACCTTTCCCTACCACGATGGCTGCTAGTGTTCGGTCTCCCATCTTTGTGCCGCGCAATGAAGACGATCCTGCCTATGAGATCAAGACCGCCTACTCGAAAATGATCTCGAGGGGTCTACAGTTTGAAGGAAATCCTCATGATAATCCATGCACACACTTGGCGGATTTCCTTGCTTTTTGTGAAACCTTTAAGAGTGGGAGCCCCGATAAGGATACCTTCTGCTTTCGAGCCTTCCCATTCTCACTCCGAGGCGCCGCACAGAGATGGTTCATTAGCAGGCCACCCGGTCACTACACCAACTGGGAGGATCTCGCTGAAGGATTCATAGAGGAATACTCCCCTTCTTCCAGAACCACTGCCTATAGGAACAGCATCTCAAGGCTCAAGGAGACCGGGGGAGCTAAGAGACATTGGAGAATAGAAGAGCTTATTGAAGCAGAAGTCCAAGAGCGATTGAAGAAAATCAATGCTTGCTCGGTAGAAGAGGTGAACTTCATTTCTGAGGGCTTCACCAACAGTCAACAGGGCTACCCCGACTACTGTCAGTCCAGACAACCTCAGGGATCTACATCGGGGAACACAAGGGATAACGAGGTAGACAAGAAGTTCGACCTGATCATCACCAGACTTGATGATCATGACAGTTACTATCAGTCCAGACAACCTCAGGGATCTACATCGGGGAACACAAGGGATAACGAGGTAGACAAGAAGTTCGACCTGATCATCACCAGACTCGATGATCATGACAGTCAGTTCAAGGCTCAAGCTCTCATCAATCAAGAACAGATCGCATCCAGTCACAGAATTGAGCAAGTCGTGAACAACATCTCGAGCATGCTAGCATCTGGTCGACCATTTGGCCAACTTCCAAGCCAGACAGAGCCAAACCCGAGAAAAGAACAGGCTAAAATGGTAACTGCTCGAAAACTTCCAAACCTAATTGCTGATGCTTATTCTGTTTTACGCAGGATCACTGAAACTCCGGAAGAAGAGGAAGAAGAAGAACAGGAACCGGCGCCTAAGGAGGATCCTCCTCTTGCACCATACGTCGTAAAGCCTCCTTTTCCTAGAGCATTGCTGCCAAACGCAAGGATCGAGACTGGCATGAAGGGGAACAAGGAAGGATATCCTGACATTCGTGCTAAGAAACCTGTTTCTCCATATCCAGCTAAGTTATCTGATCCTGGTTCTTTTACTTTGCCTTTGGTCATTAATGATGTTGAGATTGAACGTTGCTTAGTTGATCTAGGAGCATCTGTTAATGTTATGCCTGTGAGTCTATATGAAAAGTTAAACCTAGGAGAACTTGAACCGCCTAGTATGCAACTCGTCTTTGCTGATAGATCACTCAAAACCCTAAGGGAGAGATTAAAGACGTTGTCACTAAATGTGGTCCATTCACGTTCTTAGCTGACTATGTGATTATGGATACTAGTACAAATGATGCTACCATTCTCATAGGTCGACCTTTCATGGCTGCTACTGGAATGAATATTAACGTTCCCAACGGATCATTAACTCTAAGAGTCGGTAAAGAAACGAAAATGTTTCGTCTTAAAGATGGCATGAAATATCACTCTAGGAATGAAGAATCTCACTGCCTAGCTGTTGAAACGGTGGGGTTGACTCCGGTCAACTCCAATACTAATGCTTCTCCCAGTGTCTCTAGATCAGCTGTTGCTGCAGATATTAAACAGGTCATTATGAAGAAGCCAGAAATTTCGGTTCAGAAGCCGCTTAAGAAGAAGAAGAAGGAACTGCAAGCCTCTTCTAAACCACCGAGCAGACCTCGAGGAAAGAACAAGAAGACGAAGACCCAAATGGTCTGGAGACCAAAAATTTTACCGTCTTCCACCGAGCCAGCTGCACCACCATTTCGTTCCGAGAAACCGGCGCCGGAACAAGTATGGAAGGAGAAGCCGAAAGCGTCTCCTAAGGAAGTACTAACGATCACCGATCCTGGTGATACCAAGCCGAAGAGTAAAGAAAAGAAGAAGCCGACAGTCCTCATTCCTTCCATTGTCACACTCAAGAAGGATGATCTCTCCAGAGAGCTGTTCGGACCGTTCACGTTCGTCGATCATCTTCCCGACGGACGTACCAAGCTACTACATGCAAACGAGAAGAAATTCACGTTTACCGGAGAAGTCCTGAAGCTGTACTTCATGAACTCCGACGCGAGCGTGAAGGAGAATCTAAGTTGGGATGTCTCCTAATACCGTCCAGGTATCATCCAGCTCAAGGACGTTAATAAAAGAGCGCTTCGTGGGAGGCAACCCACGGCTGGAGTCTGTTTTAATTTTTGTTGAACTTGGTATTTTAGAGTCGGTTCGGGAGAGCCAAAAGTGTCAGTTTGTTTGATTTATTATTTTTCGTGCAGAGTCTGCATGACATAGAGCCAGTTGCAAGTTGATTGAGGTTGTTCTGATTTTTTTGCATTTAACTGTGATTTTCTGAAGTTGGCCGAATTTGCGAAAATATTTAAAACCCGAACAGTTCAAAATTTTCGGCGAAACCACCCTTGTTTTCGGCGAAATCGATTTTCAATTTTCGAACCCAATCTCCCTGTTCATTGTTTTCGGTTCGAAAAGTTTTTGTTTTCGGCGAAGCCATTTGAACTAAAATTTTCGGCGAAACCGTACTATCATTTTCGGCGAAACCGCCTTCGAAAATCCAGCAGTCCATTTTCACTGAAATTTTTGGCGAAAACACCCTTTTATTTTCTCTAAAAATAATTTTGAAAATCACACAATATTTCCTTTAAAATCCTGTTTAACTCCCTCTCTCTCCTTCACTCATTTTCGTTCATACCACCGAAAACTCCCTCCCCTATCTTTTTTAAACAATCGCCGACCACCCCCCCTCTTTCAATCCGCCACCCGCCGCCGTCGCCGATCGCCGCCGTTCCCTTCCCCTCCCTTTTCCGATCCCAACGAGCCCTAGAACAGCCGAATCGGAGCTTTGCAGCTCCAGTTCTCCGAAACCCCAGTTTTCAAGTTTTTCACTGATTCCTCTCAACTCGTTCATTTTTAGCAATCATGACTTCAAGGTAAGTTGTATAACTTTTTGATACGAATCTTTTGACATGTAGATTGCTGAATTTCGTTGGGGTTGACTTTTAGTTGACTTTTTGGTTTGCCTCGTTTTGCGTGCCGACTGTTTCGTGTGAACTAGGATTAACTGAACTTATAGAACTGTTCTAGCATGCTTAGGGAGTTCTGTGCTTAATTTCCATATCATTTGGTCATGTCTTGCTATGCATAAGATTAATTCTTTGTAATGTTGACTTTTGTGAGAAATGACGGTTTGACTTTGAACTATTGTTGATCGTTTGGCTGTCATAAGTGTTCATTCTTGTTCATATTATCGTGCTGCCATTTGAAATCATATTTTACCGCCATTCTCCAAGTTTTGATAGTCTTGCCATGATTAGGGTCCAATATGCTTAAATGTTGACTTTCTAAATGTCGGTTTGACTTTTTGAACTCTGATTGTGCTTATCCGATTCTGGCTGTTCCTAAGTACGTATTTTACTGTCTATGATTACCGGTTACTCCGCTTTGCTTACCCCACTTAGTTTCCCTCATTTCTTTGTGAAATCGAGTTTTTCTACTAAGTGTGGGGTAAGGTTTTGGTTGACTAATCTGGTTTCATTCTGGTTCTAGGAACACCACTTATGAGCGCAGGACTAAGGCGCGACTTGATGGCGCCTCGAGCTCAGGAGCTGCCGCTCCCGTCACACCTGCTGTTCTGGGTCCACCACCTGCTCTACCCCGCCATGCTGGATATCATCCCACCATCGCCCGTCTACCGGATTTCTATCTTGAGTGCTTCCAGAAGATTCAGCACGTTCGGGGAACTGACGTGCGCCCTCTCTCCATGGAGTCCCTGCATGATCGTGATGAGGACTACCACCGGAACGTGCATGACGCCTTAGCACCGGCTGGTCTCCTCGAGCTGACCACCATCGCCGCCGAGTTCCCAGACATTGCCCTCCAGGAGTTCTGGGCAACCTTTGATCTGGATGAGCACAAGAGGAAGCAACGCCAGAAGGTGATCACCTTCTATCTTAGTGGGGTGTACCGACAGCTCACCTACGATGAGTTTGCTGCTCATCTGGGCATCCCCTATGAGCACTATCACGATCATCACTTCGGTTGGGGAGAAGATGATGACGGCGAGGAGTAAAACGCGCTTTGGAGCCACATGACAGGCGTACCTGGTGATGCCTCGGGGAGAGCAACTCAGTTAAGTCTCTCTCTCACCCGCTCTATAAATTTATTCATATGGTTTGGCGGAGGTCACTTTTATATGTTCGAGACAAGGATCGCCACCATATCCTCAAGGAGGAGCTCATGCTTCTCCGAGCCATCCGAGAGAGCTACCCTCTCCACCCCGGTTGGGTACTCGCTCGCATCTTCCGCCAGAAGACCAAGAGGAAGACGCCACCCCGCAAATTCTTGAGAGGCAACTTCATAGGACAGCTCATCATCTCCTTCGGCATCAGCCATGAATATGGCCCGCACATTCCACGACATCCAGTTAGGACCGTTGGAGGAGACTTGGCGGTTGAGTACGATTTAGAACTCGACCTCAGTCCCCATGTAGCAGCTGATCCTCCACTCCAGCCTGTGGTCGAGTTGGAGGAAGAAGATGATGTTGAGGAGCAGCAGCCGCAGCCGCCACCAGAATTCCAAGATTACATACCCTCACCACATCATCAGGCAGGGTATGATCACCAGTCGCCGCCGCACATTCCAGATCCATATCCGGCACCTACTCATCAGCCCCGACCGCACCCCGCAGATGTTGGAGAGTTATACGAGCGACTGCAGGAGTGGCGCATCATCGATAACGTCACTCAAGAGGCGCGGTGGACTATTATGCAGCAACATATGCGCCGCGCCGACCGGCGATATGAGGCACAGATGGCGTGGCAACGCCAGCTCGGCGAATTTCTCCACTTTCCACCTCCCGGCTCACCAGACCAGCAGTGATCGGGTTGTATTCCTTTTCTGGTGTCTTCTTTTTTATTTATTATTTTCGAATTTCGGTCCAACTTTTTTCTGTGTGGATCCGGGACACTTGCCCTGGTTTCCTTTTTATGTTTCATTTGTTTTTGTTTTGTAGGCAATCGGTAGACTCCCTTTGCTTCAGGTTCTATTACACTTCCCTCCGCTCTCAGGATCCGTGCTTACCCTCTGAAATCAACCGTCCTCATCCAGGTTCTTACATTCCACTCTGAACTCTAAATTAGTCCTGTGAGGACACAGTCCGATTTAAGTGTGGGGTAGGATGTTAGAGAACTTTGCATGAACTTGATTGCCCTTGATTGTGTTTTATGTGTGCCTCGTGATTCCATTCCAGTCTCTCTAGCATTAGAATGGCTCAGTTCTTGATTTTTGATGTTAAGTTGTTGTTCAAACTTTCATAATGATGCTTAGACTGCTTAACCTAGAACTTGAGAACCAACTTATATGCTTTGATGCTAAATTGCCTGGTCAGAACAGAATTTTAAAATCACACTTGTAGTTTGTAGCCTTGATTGCATGAAAATGACCGAATCCGACTAGCAAACCAACTGTGAGCTTTTGATCCATTGCACGTAACTTGCAATTTTAATTCTTTCTGAGTGGTTTTCTGTTTACTTGAATGAGTTAAAATTTGCATGAGACCTACTCGAGACCACACGATGACACGAGTTCTAGAAGGATAGGGGCACCTAGATTCAGCTACTAAGCCAGATAGCCTACCAAACGATAAAATCCACTAGGTTTAGACCCTTGAGCTTGGCTTGTTCTTTCGGTTCGATAATACATTACAGCCATTTCCCATTTCTTTCATTCCCTGTTGATCCCCTATGGTTGTAGTTCTAGATTGACCTACCGGAAGTCGGATTGTGGTAACCTGTCTATAGCCATTAAACAGGTGGTCATAGCTAATATGTCCAGACGTGTAAACCCCTCTAGCAACTAAAAGAAAATCGGCACAAAAGAAAAAAAAAGTAAAGTAAGAAAAGAAGCAAGCTTCAGAAAAAAAAAAGAAGCAGAAAAATCAGAAAAATAAGAAAAGTTCCAAAGTGTTGTTCAATAAAACGTTCTTCTCCCTACAAATGGAAGAACGAAGTCAAAAGAAAAGTTCAAAAGAAAAAAAAAATTGTTCAAAAAGAAAAAAGTATAAGTGCTAGGTTGCTTGAGGGTATCATAGGACGAGCGTTCATTATTCCACCCGTGTTTGGTTAGACGGTAGGAAGCCATAGATTAGATTCGAGGGAAGTTAGTCGAAAGCTACACCGCACCAAAGCCATCATCATTCATCCCCATCATCCATCTCATTATAAACCCGAGTAGTGTAGATTTCATTACGGTCCTAGCAGGGAAGTCCTTCTTGACTAGATACTCGTGTTGTCACAGTGGTGGAGATGTGGTCGAAATGCAAACCTATGACAGAATTCGGTAACAAAAAATGATCGAGAGCAGAAACACGTCCTTAAACACAGAGAGTGAGAGTTCCCATTGTACTATATACATCCTGTGTGAGGAGTCTGGTCGGTCAGGTCAAATTCGTGCATAATTGGTTGCTAATTACTTGTCGTGTGCAGTTTATTAGTGAGACCAGGTAGTTTGGCTGATCTGTATGCATGTTAGGTTTCTTGTTCTAGGATCAATCTGTCTAATAATTCATTGTGTTTGATTGAGCTCCAATTTAATCGATCTTATCATTTATGAACATGAGCATTTCTATTCAGTTTGCTTGAGGACAAGCAAAAGCTTAAGTGTGGGGTATTGATGACACTCGATTTGACGTGATTATCAGCCTCATTTAAGCGACATTTCCTTACTTGAAACGTGGTTTTAGGGGTAAAATAGCGAATATTCACTCAACTACCCTATTTCCTACCGATTTGTGTTACCTTGGCCCGTTTCGGGTCTATTTGATGGTTTTCTAGTGTTTTTGTGTTAGCACAGGTTTCTGCCGTCAAATAAAGTAGCATGGACGTGTCTAAGGCGTAGGAACCTCGAGGAATCAAACCGGAATCGACCTAAGGAGCCAGTCAAAGTCAAACAAAATCCTGCCCGAGTACAAAGAGATTTTCGCCGAAATTGAGCTTGCATATTCGGCGAAAATATTAGTGCATTCAACTGGTGCCGAGTTAAAGGACATCTTCGGCGAAAACATTGTACTCTTGGGACCAAAAATACAAGGCAGAGAAAGCACTCCCGAACACAAAGGAATTTTTGCCGAAATTCTTAAGGAATTTTCGGCGAAAATAAATACACTATTTCGGATCAGTTAGGGTTAAGTATAAATACTTAACCCGGCGGCCCAAAACGGGGGAGGCATTCGATACAATCATAATTTGCAAAAACACAACTTTTGGAATCAGAATTCTCTGAAGTTCTGGAGCGAAGAGCTGGAGTTCGAAGAGCCGGATAGAGATCGTGACGCCATCCCTTCCATCTCGGAGAACCGGAGCTAGGAGTGTAACTTAGCGAAGATCGAAGTCTGCAAAAGTCGTCTAAATTAGGTTTTTCAGATTCTTTTATGTTCTTCCTCTGAATGATGAACTCTTTCCTTGTCTTTGTTTCTTTTGTAATAATCATGAGTAGCTAAGCCCTTTAGAGCTTAGACTAGATGAACCCTAAGTGACCCAGGGCTTTAAAGCGGTCACGGATCGGCGGTGATTAGATTCGAAATTCAATCAGTTCTTTTTCATGTTTGATTTGTTCTTCATTGTTCATGTTTCTTGTCTGGATTGATCACCTAGATTAGATTCTGGTTAAGCTAAGGATAGAAGCGAACGCTCGCCTTACTTTAGAAAATCAAATTGAATAATTAACCTTATAATTGGAGTGTGCCTTTCGTAGGAACCGGTTAGGGTTAATTCACTGCAAGAGTAACTCATTAATCACTAGTAATCACACCAATTAATTAAGTCGTTGCGAGAGGCGACCGTACCCGGGCGGCTAGTTAATCTTGGTAGTTAGAACGGATAGAGCGAACGTTCGCTGGTCTTAAACCTATGGTTAAGGAGTTATGGTGGTGTCTTAGTAATTGATTGAATGAGAATCGAAATCCGCTGATCTGTTGATTGCCAATGCTCTGGGGAACGAAGGGGGATTCAAAGTCGAAGTTCGTCTGTCATTCTTGTTTTCAAACCCTAATTCCCAATCTGCTTTAGTTTAATTTGTTTTAATTTTTCTGCATTCCTTAGAAATAGAAGTCGTGGAACTCACACCACGCACAACGTGTTTTCCTTCGAGTATTTTGCTAGTTCTGAAGTAACCAATCATAGAGACCCTCGGAATACGATCTGCTATACGCTTTTTAGCATTAGTAGTTTTTATTTGGTTGAATCCCGACCAACGACCGGGCGGTTCACCAGACCCTCTAGAAGCATTCCTGGAGTACAGAAGGAAGAGAGCCCAAGAACCCTTGGCCCGAAGAGGAGAGTTGTCAAAGATTGACCCTGAGCCGAGCCCTGAGAAGAAGTGGAGTCTGTGGCCCCAAAGCATGACACTTGGGCTAACCTCGGAGGGCTACGTCCGAAGCTACTTGGAGGCCTACCTGAAGCTTAAAGAAGAAGGCCCAAGCAGAAAGGAAGAAAGCCCAAGGAGAGAGAAGCTCCAAACCCTAAATTGGCAACCGGTCCGATCAGAGGAATTTCAAGGAGCCGACCACGAAGAACATGTCTTTTGGACAAGGCCCTTGCCACTGAACCAGCCCGAAGCATTAGTCCCGCCACTGCCACCCGACACAAGGCCACCGCCCGGCCAGCCAAGCCCACCGGGCCGCTACACGCGCCCAACCGGCCCAAACCACCACACACGGCCGGATTAGGGTTTTTGACCTAATTTAGGTCTTTTATTCTGCTTAAAAGACTACAACTATTATTTTATGTTTATTCCTTTTTAGTAGGATTATTTAGGGGATTTATGAGACTATTTAGGAATAGGACTCTTTATTTTATTATTATTTAGAAGTAGTGTTTAGGGAGGAGAGCTTGTTCCCTCACCTAAATATAGAGGCCGCCGGCCTCCCTTTGTACTCAGTCTTTTTATGAAATAAACCCCCTTTGAAGAACTCTGTTCTGAAACCCTTATTGTATCTGCATGACGCGATACTGAAGGATCGACTTATCATCAAGAGCATCCATCTCTTGGCGTGGCGTCTTCGACTGGACACTTCTGGTTCCCGGCTGTTATATAGCCGACGGGTCAAAGTACTATTCCACCTCGGTTCCCGAAGGTTTCTACCTCATTGCAAGTTCCAACTTGCGGGGTTCAAGGGTCGTCTGCCCACGGTTGCAGTGGTTCACATCAGTGATGACACTCGATTTGACGTGATTATCAGCCTGATTTAAGCGACATTTCCTTGCTTAAGACATGGTTTTTAGGGTAGAATAGTGAATATTCACTCAACTACTCTATCTCGTGCCATTTGTGTTACTTCGACCCGTTTCGGGTCTATTTGATGGTTTTCTAGTATTTTCATGTTAGCACAGGTTTTTGCCGTCAAATAAAGTAGCCGAGGACGTGTCTAAGGCGTTGGAACCTCGAGAATCACACCAGAATCGATCCAAGGAGTCAATCAAGTCGAACTAAATCTTGCTCCCATTTACATTGAAGTTTTCGGCGAAAACTCAAGAAGAAATCGGCTGAGTTCAACAAAGAGAAGTTTTCGGCGAAAACTCCAAGTTTTCGCGGAGAACCCTAAGGTCCGAAAATCAAAGGAGAAATAGCCGAGAATTCAAGTCATTTACACTCAAGTTTTCGGCGAAAACTCAAGGCAAAATCTGGCGATATTAGGGTTAAGTATAAATACTTAACCGACGACCCAATTGAAGATATACCACATAATACCAATTACTTTGAGAATTCTCACGAGTTCTGGAGTAGAGTTTAGAGTTCAAAGAGCTAGGAAGAGATCGCGACGCCATCCCTTCACCTCGGAGACTCGGAGCTAGGATTGAAGGTTACCGGAGATCGAAGCTACGGCGGAGTCGTCTTAATTAGGTTTTTCATATCCTTTTTTGTTCTTCCTCTGTTCAAGATGAACTCTGTCTTTGCCTTTGATTCTTTTCTTATGAACATGAGTAGCTAAACTCATAGTGCTTAGACTAGATGAACCCTAAGTGACCCAGGGCTTTAAAGCGATCACGGATCGGCGGTGATTAGATTCAAAGTTCAATCAGTTTCTCTTTCATGTTTGATTTGTTCTTCATTGTTCATGTTTCTTGTCTGGATTGATCACCTACATTAGATTCTTGTTAAGCTAAGGATAGAAGCGAACGCTCGCCTTACTTTAAAACATCAAATCAAACAATTAACCTAATCGGAGTGTGCCTTTCGTAGGAACCAGTTAGGGTTAATCCACTACAAGAGTAACTCATAAATCGTTAGTAATTCCACTAGTTAGTTAAGTTGTTGCGAGAGGTGACCGTACCCGGGCGGCTAATTAATCTTGGTAGCTAGATCGGATAGAGTGAACGTTCGCCAGTCTTAAACCTATGGGTCAGAAGTTATGGTGGTGTCTTAGAATTGATTGAACGAGAATCGAAATCCGCTGATCTGTTGATTGCCAATGCTCTGGTGAACGAAGGGGGATTCAAAGTCTAAGCTTGTCTGTTGTCTGTCTAAACCAACCAATCATTCTATCTTTTAATTTTCTTTTAATTTTCTTGCATCTTAGTCTAGAAGTCGTGGAACTCACACCACGCACAACGTGTTCAAACTTGAATAAATTGCCAACATATTTGAGTAAACGATTAGAAGAAAACCTATGGAATACGATATGCTTAGCTTCTAGCTTTGTAGTATTTGATCACTGTTTTACAGCTCATCAAATTGGCGCCGTTGCCGGGGACCCTTCCTTTAATTGTTTGAAAGAAGAACTGGCATTCTATTCTTCTACCTTTCCATCTTCCACTTTTCCATCCACTTCGATTTTACACTGGTTTTTGTTTGTTTTTGTTATTTGTAGGTTGTTCACAGGTTTATGTACCGCCGCCCTCTCACGTGCTCCCAAACCGACAAGGCTAAGAGTATAGAGAGACCAGGCAGTTCTGGTCCACCAAGACAATCACAGATTCCAAAGAGAGGCAGAACCAATCCACCTCCATCCTTGACTCCGATCAAGATCGAGGAACTGAAGGAGAGTTCCTCATCTCCATCTTCACCGTCATCTTCATTCACTTCATACACCGAGTCACTTTCACCTCCTCCATCTCCTACCATGGATGATCGATTACCACCACCACCACCAGGCGGTGCACAAAAAAGTCTAGCCGACTACAACAAGCCGAGCGCGACTAGCGTTCGATCTTCTATTGTCATACCGCGCATTGAAGGAGATCCTGACTATGAGATCAAGATTCCATTCTTGACTATGATCTCTAGGGATCTACAATTTGAAGGCAGGCCGCTAAATAATCTGTGCACACATCTGGCGGATTTCCTTGATCTCTGCAGCACTTTCAAGAGCGGGAATCTCGACAGGAACACTCTTTGCTTGAGAGCTTTCCCGTTCTCTCTGAAAGGCGCAGCTAAGAGGTGGCTCACTGGCAAACCACCTGGCTACTACACCAACTAGGAGACTCTTGCTTAGGACTTCGTCGAAGAGTACTTCCCTCCTTCCAGAACAACAGCCTTTAAGGACAGCATCGCCAGATTCTCTCAGAAGGAAGGAGCGAGCTTATATGATACTTGGAATGAATTCCAAGAACTTCTCTACAACTGTCCCCACCACGGTTTCGAGCAGAGGTAGTTAGCTGAAATCTTTACTCGAGGTCTTCGTGAAGAATCTGCCAAATGGGTCAATTCCCTAGCTGAAGGGGATTGCACTACACTTACACCTGAAGCTGCTCTTCTTCATTTCATGAACTGTGCTTCTAAGTCAAGAAACTGGGAGCGACAATTTGAAGGATCAAGAAGCAAGCTCGATCTCAAAGCAACCATCAAGGAAGAAGTAGAGAAGCATCTGAAGAAGTCTTCTACACCCATCAAGCCGCCGGCAGCCGCTGTCTACGTTGCCGAGTGCGAGTGGTGTGGAGCTTGTGCGCATAATGGAGGCCGATGCCAGAATTTTGGTAAAACAGAAGTCTGGTCTGCCGAAGAAGTCAATTTCGTTCAACAAGGCTTCAGTAACAATCAGAACGGTTATGTTCGCTAGCGCAACTACAGACAGCAGGGGAATTATCAAGATAGGCCTCCTTACAATGCCGGTACCAACCAGAACCAAGGCAAGAACCAGAACAGTCGACCAACTGGTCCAGCTCAGGATCAGAAGACGAACCATCCGCCGGCAAGTGTCTACCAGCCGCCACACCGCAATCCGGGTAACTATGGAACTGCTCCTGGCAATCGCCAGAATCAATATCTGAACAATACCTATACAGGGCAGCAACATCAGAGGGAAAACAACGTCAGTGAACTTGACAAGAAGCTCAGTCAGATCATAACAGACTTGACGATCATGACACTCAGTTCAAAGCCCAAGCTCTTCTCAACCAAGAACAGATCGCATTCGGTCAAAGAATTGAGCAGGCAGTGAACCAGATCTCTAGCATGCTAGCATCTGGTCGACCATTTGGCCAACTTCCAAGCCAAACCGAGCCAAATCCGAGAAAGGAGCAAGCTAAGATGGTATCCGTTCAAGAACCGACAAACTCATCTACTAATGCTTCTTCTAATTTATGCAGGACTGATGAAGCTCCAGAGAAGAAGGAAGCACCGAAGGAGGCACCTAAGGAGTATGATCCTCCTCTTGCTCCGTACTACGTGAAGCCTCCTTTTCCAAGAGCATTGTTGTCGAACGCAAGCATCGAGACTGGCATGTGGGGAGGTAAAGAAGGATATCCTGCCGCTCGTAGCAAGAAACCTTCATCGCCATATCCAGCTAAGTGTTCTGATCCTGGTTCTTTCACGCTTCCTCTAGTTATTAATGATGTTGAGATAGAACGTAGTTTGGTTGATCTAGGTGCGTCTGTCAATGTTATGCCTATGAGTTTATTTGAAAAATTGAATCTAGGAGAACTTGAACCAACTAGCATACAACTTGTCTTTGCTGATAGATCACTGAAAACTCCGAGAGGAGAAATAAAAGTCGTTGTTACTAAATGTGGTCCTTTCAGGTTCTTAGCTGACTATGTGATCATAGATACTAGTAAGGATGATTCTACCATTCTCATAGGACGACCCTTCATGGCAACAACTGGAATGCAAATTAACGTTCCAAATGGTTCCTTGACCTTGAGGGTTGGTAAGGACACGATAACGTTCCGCCTTAAAGACGGAATGAAATATACTCCTTTGAATGAAGAATCTCATTGTCTAGCTATTGAAACTGTGGAGTTGACTCCGGTCAACTCCGTTACTGACGTCTCTTCTAGTGTTCCTAGATCAACTGTTGTTGCAGGTATTGAACAGATTATCAAGAAGAAACCAGGATCTTCGGCTCAGAAACTGCCAAAGAAGAAGGAACTAAAAGCCTATTCTTCACAGCCAAGCAAGGAACCTGGCAGGTCGCGGAGAAAGAATCAGAAGAAGAAGACCCAAATGGTCTGGAGACAAGTTGTTCCACCACCTTCTACCGAGCCAGCTGCACCACCAATTCCTTCCGAGCTACCGGCGCCGGAGCAAGTATTGAAGGAGAAGCTGGTGAACCTAAGATCATTGTGCGGGTTCAACCAAATAACTAACAAAGCTAACAAGCTAGAGTAGATCGTATTCCACGGGCCTTCTAATGATTGACTACTCAAATAAGCTAGCAAATTACTCAAGTTTAAGCACTTCGTGCGTGGTGTGAGTTCCACGACTTCTAATTCTAAGAGATGCAGAGAAATTAAAAATTGAAACTAAGAACAGAATGGAAATAGGTTTATTAAAACAGAGATGACAGACGAACTTAGACTTTGAATCCCCCTTCGTTCCCCAGAGCATTGGCAATCAACAGATCAGCGGATTTCAATTCTCATTCAATCAGTTCTAAGACACCACCATAACTCCTGACCCTTAGGTTTAAGACCGGCGAACGTTCGCTCTATCCGTTCTAGCTACCAAGATTAATTTGTCGCCCGGGTACGGTCGCCTCTCGCAACGACTTAACTTAACTGGTGGAATTACTAACGATTTATGAGTTACTCTTGCAGTGGATTAACCCTAACCGGTTCCTACGAAAGGCACGCTCCAATTATAAGGTTAATTGTTTGATTTGATGTTTCAAAGTAAGGCGAGCGTTCGCTTCTATCCTTAGCTTAACAAGAATCTAATCTAGGTGATCAATCCAGACAAGAAACATGAACAATGAAGAACAAATCAAACATGAAAGAGAAACTGATTGAACTTTGAATCTAATCACCGCCGATCCGTGACCGCTTTAAAGCCCTGGGTCACTTAGGGTTCATCTAGTCTAAGCTCTAAGAGTTTAGCTACTCATGTTTATCACAAAAGAATCAAAGACAAAGAAAGAGTTCATCATCCAGAGGAACAACAGAAAAGAATCTGAAAAACCTAATTGAGACGACTCTGGCAGACTTCGATCTTCGGTAAACTGCAATCCTAGCTCCGAGTCTTCAAGATGGAAGGGATGGCGTCACGATCTCTTTCCGGCTCTTCGGACTCTAAACTCTCTGCTCCATAACTTGAGAGAATTCTGAAGTTCGGTATTAGTTGGTAATTATGATGTATATGATCCTCTCTTTAATTTGGGCCGCCAGTTAAGTATTTATACCTAACCCTAAACCGCCGGATTTAGCCTGATATTTTTGCCGGAAATATTGAAGGATTTTCGCCGAAAATCTTAGTGTAAATGGATGGTCCGCCGGCTGCTTTTCTTCTGTGATTTTTGGCTCAATTGTTCTCGGCGAAAACTTAGGGTTTTCACCGAAAACTTCCTTTGATAAGCATCAGTCAATTTGTGCTGGGATTTTCACCGAAAACACTAAGGTATTTTCGGCGAAAACTTTAGTGTAAACCGGGGCAGACTTTGGTTCGACTCGATTGACTCCTTGGATCGATTCCGATGCAATTCCTTGAGGTTCCAATGCCTTAGACACGTCCTTGGCTACTTTATTTGACGGCAAAAACCTGTGCTAACATAAAAACACTAGAAAACCATCAAATAGAGCCGAAACGGGCCAAAGTAACACAAATGGCACGAGATATGGCAATTAATTGAATATTCGCTATTCTACCCTAAAAACCATGTCTTAAGCAAGGAAATGTCGCTTAAATGAGGCTGATAATCACGTCAAATGAGTGTCATCAAAATACCCCACACTTAAGCTTTTGCTTGTCCTCAAGGAAACTGAATAGAAACGCTCATGTCCACAAATGATAATCGATTAAATTGGAGCTCAATCAAACACACTGAATTATTAGACAGATAGATCCTAGAACAAGAAACCTAACATGCATACAGATCAGCCAAACTACCTGGTCTCACTAATAAACTGCACACGACAAGTAATCGTAACCAATTATGCACGAATTTGACCTGACCGGCCAGACTCCTCACACAGGAAATATTTAGTAAATTGGGAACTCTCACTCTCTGTGTTTAAGGACGTGTTTCTGCTCTCGATCATTTTCTGTTACTGAATTCTGTCATAAGTTTGCAATTCAACCACATCTCCACCACTGTGACAACACGAGTAACCAGTCAAGAAAGACTTCCTGCTAGGACTGTAACGAATTCTACACTACTTGGGTTTATGATGCGATGGATGATGGGAATGTATGATGATGGCTTTGTGCGGTGTAGCTTTCGACTAACTTCCCTCGAGTCAAATCTGTGGCTTCCTACCATCTAACCAGACACGGGTGGAATAGGGAACGCTCGTCCTATGATACCCTCAAGCAACCTAGCACTTTATTATTTTTCTTTACACAATTTTTCTTTTCTTTTCAACTTATCTTTTGACTTCGTTCTTCCATTTGTAGGGAGAAGAACGTTTAATTGAACTAAAACTTGAAACCTTTTTGGCTTTTCTGATTTTTTCTTCTTTTCATTTTTTTCGAAACTTGCTTCTTTTCTTCTTTTTCTATTTTTTTTCTTTTGTGCCGATTCTTTTCTTTTAGTTGCTAGAGGGGTTTACACGTCTAGACATAATAGCTAAGACCACCTGTTTAATGGCTATAGGCAGGTTACCACAAACCGACTTTCGGTAGGTCAATCTAGAACTACAACCACAGGGGATCAATGGGGAAATGAAAGAATGGGAAATGGCCAAGCTCAAGGGTTTAAACCTAATGGATGTAATGTATATCGAACCGAAAGAATAGGCCAAGCTCAAGGGTTTAAACCTAATGGATTTAACGTTAGGTAGGCTATCTGGCTTAGTAGCTGAATCTAGGTGCCCCTATCATTCTGGAACTCGTGTCATCGTGTGGTCTCGAGTAGGTCTCATGCAAATTCTAACTCATTCAAGCAAACAGAAAACCACTCAAAAAGAATTAAAATTGCAAGTTACGTGCAATGGATCAAAAGCTCACAGTTGGTTTGCTAGTCGGATTCGGTCATTTTCATGCAATCAAGGCTACAAACTACAAGTGTGATTTTAAAATTCTGTTCTGACCAGGCAATTTAGCATCAAAGTACACAAGTTGGTTCTCAAGTTCTAGGTTAAGCAGTCTAAGCATCATTATGAAAGTTTGAACAACAACTTAACATCAAAAAACAAGAACTGAGCCATTCTAATGCTAGAGAGACTGGAAAGGAATCACGAGGCACACAGAAAACACAATCAAGGGCAATCAAGTTCATGCAAGGTTCTCTAGCATCCTACCCCACACTTAAATCGGATTGTGTCCTCACAGGACTAATTCTAGAGTTCAGAGGGAAGTAGAAGAACCTGGACCGAGATGGTTGGCGTAGGGTATGAGCACGGGTCCTCGGAGCGGAGGGAATCTACCCAAGCGAAGCAAAGGGAATCTCCCTACTGCCTACAAAACAAAAACAAATGAAACATAAAAAGGAAACCGGGACAAGTGCCTCGGATCCACACAGAAAAAAATGGATTGAAATCCGAAAAGAATAAATAAAAAGAAAGGACCAGAAAAGGAATACAACCCGATCACTGCTGGTCAGGTGGGGCGGGAGGTGGAAAGTGGAGGAAATCGCCGAGCTGACGTTGCCACGCCATCTGATCCTCATACTGCCTATCAGTGCGGTGCATATGTTGCTGCATAATAGTCCATCTCGCCTCTTGAGTGGCGTTGTCGGTGATGCGCCACTCCTACAGTCGCTCATACAACTCTCCGACATCCGCGGGGTGCGGGTGGTGCTGCGAGTGAGGCGCCTGATATGGATCTGGGCTGGCCGGCGGCGACTGGTGTACATACCCTGCCTGACTGTGTGGCGAGGGAGTATGGTCATGAAGCTCTGGTTCGTACTGAGGCTGGGACTCCTCAGAATCATCTCCTTCCTCTGACTCATCCTCGCTCTGGAGGGGAGGGTCTGCTGCTACCTGGGGACTGAGGTCCAGCTCGAGGTCGTACTCGACCGCCAAATCTCCTCCAACGGTGCGGACTCTGCGGCGTGGGATGTTCGGGCCATATTCGTGGCTGAGGCTGAAGGAGATGATGAGTCGGCTGATGAAGTTGCCTCCCAGGAGTGAGCGAGGTGGCGTCCTCCTCTTGGTCTTCTGACGAAAGATGCGAGCAAGCACCCATCCGGGGTGAAGAGGGTAGCTCTCCCGAATGGCGCGAAGAAGCAGAAGTTCCTCCTTGCTGATATGGTGGCGGTCCTTCTCTGGAGCATATAATAGCGATCTACGCCAAACCATATGAATGTATTTATAGAGAGGGTGAGAGAGAGACTTAACTGAATTATGGTCCGTGAGACGATCACCAGGCACTCCAGTCATGTGGCTCCAGAGTGCATGGTATGCTTCTCCGTCGTCCTCGTCGTTCGCCCAGCCGAGGTGATGACCATGGTAATGCTCGTAGGTAATGCCTAGATGAGCTGCAAACTCATCATAGGTGAGGGTCCTGTACACCCCGCCTAGGTAGAAGGAAACGACCTTCTTGCTCTGCCTCCTCTTGTGCTCCTCCAGTTCAAAAGTGGCCCAGAACTCCTGGAGAGCGACGTCTGGAAAGTCAGAAGCTATAGTGGTCAACTCTAGGAGGCCGGCCGGTGCCAGGACGCCGTGCACGTTCCGGTGGTAGTCCTCATCGTGATCGAAGAGAGACTCCATGGAAAGTGGTCGAACAGTAGCTCCCGGAACATGCTCGAGCCTCTTGTAGCACTCAAAGTAGTAGTCGGGTAGACGAGCAACAGTGCGATGGGACCCAGCACAGCCAGGGAATGCTGGTGGAGGGCCCTGGACGGCGGGTGTGACGGGAGCGGGGGCTCTGGAGCTCGAGGCGGTGTCAAGTCTCTGCTTGGTCCTGCGCTCATAAGTGGTGTTCCTAAAACCAGAATGAAACCAAATTAGTCAAACTAAAACCCTACCCCACACTTGGTAGAAAAACTCAATTTCACAAAGAAATGAGGAAAACCGAGTGGGGGTAAGCAAAGCAGATTAGCCGATAATCACAAACAATGAAATACATGCGTAGGAACAGCCAGAATGGAATTAGAACAATCAGACTTCAGAAGTCAAACCAACATTCAAAAAGTCAACATAATAGAACATTGAACCCTAATCATGGCAAGACTATCACAAATCGGAGAATGACGGCATAATATGATCTCAGATGGCCAACACAATAATCGGAACGAGAATGAGCACATAAGGCAGCCAAATGATCAAAAATAGTTCATGGTCAAACCGACATTTCTCAAAAGTCAACCTCACAAGGAATAGGACTTAGGCATAGCAACACATGATCAAACGATATGAAAACTAAGCACAACACTCCTAAGCATGCTAGAACAGTTCAACAAGTTCATCTAACCTAGTTCACACGAAATCAGTCGGCACGCAAAATCGAGTCAACCGAAAAGTCAGCCGAAAGTCAACCCCGACAAAATTCAGTAATCAACATGTCAAAAGATTCGCAATGAAAAGTTCTACAACTTACCTTGAAGCCATGGATGCTAAAAATGAGCGGATTGGGAGAAATCGGTGAAAAATCGAAAATTTTAGGGTTTGGGTGAACTAGAGCTGTAGAGCTCCGATTCGGCTGTTCTAGGGCTTGGATTGATCGGAAATGGAAGGGGAAGGGAGCGGCGGCGGCGGCGAAGGCGGCGGCGATCGGCAGCAGTCGGCGGCGGCGAGTGTGGGTGGCAGTCGGCAGGTTTATTTTAAACAGAGGGGGAGGTTTTTGGTTTCGAAAATGAAGAAGGAAGAGAGAGAGGGTGAATCCGGATTTTAAAATGAAAATTTGGTTGATTTTCAAAGGGATTTTTTGCAAGTTTTCGCCGAAATTGTTAGTTAAAAAGTACTACCGGTTTTCAAAAGAATTTTCGCCGAAAATGTGGAATAGTTTTCACCAAAAATGTGAAGCAAAAACGTCTAGAAAACTGTGGGATTTCAAAGAGAATTTTTGCCAAAAACATGGGTTATTTTCGCCGAAAATATTGAATTCTCCGATTGAAAATATTATCGAAATTCCGACAAACTTCAGAAAATCACAGTTAAATCCACAAAAATCGGAATAACCTCAATCATCTTGCGAATGACACTATGACACACAGACTACACACGAAAAAAGACAAAATCAAACAAACTGACACTTTTGGCTCCCCCGAACCGACTCTAAAACACTAAGGTTGACACAAATGAAAAACGGACTCCAGCCGTGGGTTGCCTCTCACGAAGCGCTCTTTTATTAACGTCCTTGAGTTGGACGATACCTGGACGGTATTAGGAGATATCCCAACTCAGATTCTCCTTAATGCTAGCATCGGAGTTCATAAAGTAGAGCTTCGGGGCTTCTCCGGTGAGCATGAATTTTTTCCCGTTCGCGTGTAAGAGTTTGGTACGTCCGTCGGGAAGGTGGTCAGTGATCTTGAATGGTCCGAACAGTTCTGTCAAGGGATCATCTTCCACAAGGAAGACAATGGATGGAATGAGAACGATCGGCTGCTTCTTCTCTTTAACCTCCGGCTTGATATCACCAGAATCGGTGATCGTCAGTATTTCCTTAGGAGATGCTTTTGGCTTCTCCTTCCATACTTGTTTCGGCGCCGGTAGCTCGGAACGAATTGGTGGTGCAGCTGGCTCGGTAGAAGGTGGCGGCACAACTGGTCTCCAGACCATGTGAGTCTTCATCTTCTTGTTCTTTCCCCGAGGTCTGCTAGGTTTTGTGCTCGATGGCTTAGAAGAGGCTTTCAGTTCCTTCTACTTTGGCGGCTTTGGAGGAACAGATTTCGGTTTCTGCTTGGTAATCTGTCCAGCACCTGCAACAGTAATTGATCTAGGCACACTAGAAGAGACATCAGTAATGGAGTTGACCGGAGTCAACTCCACAGTTTCAACAGCTAAACAATGAAATTCTTCATTCTTAGGATTATATTTCATTCCGTCTTTAAGGCGAAACGTTATCGTTTCTTTACCAACTCTCAAAGTTAAAGAACCATTTGGAACGTTAATTTGCATTCCAGTAGTAGCCATGAAAGGTCTTCCTATGAGAATGGTAGAATCATCCTTACTAGTGTCAATGATAACAATGTCAGCTAAGAACGTGAAAGGACCACATTTAGTAACAACGTCTTTTATTTCTCCCCTAGGGGTTTTAAGTGATCTATCAGCAAAGACAAGTTGCATACTAGGCGGTTCAAGTTCTCCTAGGTTCAATTTTTCATATAGACTCATAGGCATAACATTAACAGACGCGCCAAGATCAACCAAACAACGTTCTATCTCAACATCATTAATGACAAGAGGTAGAGTGAAAGAACCAGGATCAGAACACTTAGCTAGATATGGAGAGGAGGGTTTCTTACTACGAGCATCAGGTTATCCTTCTTTATTCCCCTTCATGCCAGTCTCGATCCTTGAATTCGGCAGCAATGCTCTTGGAAAAGGAGGCTTCACGACGTACGGTGCAAGAGGAGGATCATCCTCCTTAGGCGCCACTTTTAGTGCTTCCTTCTTCTTTGGAGATTCAGCGATCCTGCGTAAAACAGAACAAGCGTCAGCAGATAAGCTTGTAAACTTTTTAACAAATACCATCTTAGCTTGTTCCTTTCTCGGATTCGGTTCTGTCTGGCTCGGAAGTTGGCCAAATGGTCGACCAGATGCTAGCATGCTCGAGATGTTGTTCACAGCTTGCTCAAATCTTTGACCGGCTGCTATCTGTTCTTGATTGAGAAGAGCTTGAGCTTTAAACTGACTGTCATGATCGTCGAGTCTGGTGATGATCTGACTAAGCTTCTTGTCCAGGTCACTGACGTTGTTTTCTTTCTGGTACTGCTGCCCTGGATAGGTGTTATTCAAATATTGATTCTGGTGATTGCCAGGAGCAGTTCCATAGTGACCCGGATTACGGTGCGGTGGCAGATAGACACCTGCCGACGGATGGTTAGGCTTTTGATCCTGAGCTGGACCAGCTGGGCGGTTATTCTGGTTCTAGTTATGGTATGTGCCAGCATTGTAGGGAGGTCTGTCTTGATAGTTCCCTTGCTGCCTGAAGTTGTGGTAGCCAGCATAACCATTCTGATTATTAACGAAGCCTTGTTGAACGAAATTTACCTCTTCGGCGGACCAGACTTCTATCTTACCAAAATTCTGGCAACGGCCTCCATTATGCGCACAAGCTCCACACCATTCGCAATCAGCAACATAGACAGAAGCTGCCGGCGGTTTGACTGGTGTGGAAGACTTCTTCAAATGCTTCTCTACTTCGGCCTTGATAGCTGCTTCGAGGTCGAGCTTGCTCCTTGATCCTTCCGATTGTCATTCCCAGTTCCTTGACTTGGAAGCACAGTTTGCGAAGTGAAGAAGAGCAGCTTCGGGTGTGAGCGTAGTGCAATCCCCTTCAGCTAGAGAATTGACCCACTTGGCAGATTCTTCTCGCAGACCTCGAGCAAAGATTTCAGCTAACTGCCTCTGCTCGAATCCATGATGAGGGCAGTTGTAGAGAAGTTCTTGGAATCGATTCCAAGTATCGTATAAGCTTTCTCCTTCTTTTTGGGAGAATCTGGCAATGTTGTCCTTGATGGTTGTTGTTCTGGCAGGAGGAAAGTATTCTTCAACGAAGTCCTGAGCCAGAGTGTCCCAATCAGTGTAATATCCAGGTGGTTTGCCAGTAAGCCACCTCTTAGCAGCGCCTTTCAGAGAGAATGGGAAAGCTCTCAAACAAAGAGTATTCTTGTCGAGGTTTCCGTTCTTGAAAGTGCTGCAGAGATCAAGGAAATCTGCAAGATGAGTGCACGGATTGTCTAGAGGCCTGCCTTTGAACTGTAGATCCCTAGAGATCATAGTCAAGAATGGAATCTTGATCTCATAGTTAGGATCTCCTTCAATGCGCGGTACGGCAATGGCAGATCGAACGCTAGGCGCGCTCGGCTTGTTGTAATCAGCTAGACTCTTCTGTGCAGGCGGCGGTGGTGGATTTCAGCCCGGTGGTGGTAATTGATCAGTTATGGTAGGAGATGGAGGAGGTGAAAGTGACTCGATGTATGAAACGGATGTAGGTGATGGTACAGGTGAAGATGGAGATGAGGAACTCTCCTTCAGTTCCTCGATCTTAATCGGAGTGATGGATGGAGGTGGATTGGTTCTGCTTCTCCTAGGAATCTGTGATTGTCGAGGTGGAGCAGAACTGCTTGGTCTCTCTATACTCTTGGCCTTGTCGGTTTGAGAGCGAGTTCAAGGGCGGCGATGCATACATCTGTGAACAACCTACAAATAACAAAAACAACAAAACCAGTGTAAAATCGAAGTGGGTGGAAAATGAAAGATGGAAAGTAGAAGAATAAATTGCCAGTTCTTCTTTCAAACAATCAAAAGAAGTTCCCCGACAACGGCGCCAATTTGGTGAACCTAAGATCGTTGTGCGGGTTCAACCAAATAACTAACAAAGCTAACAAGCTAGGGTAGATTGTATTCCACGGGCCTTCTAATGATTGACTACTCAAATAAGCTAGCAAATTACTCAGGTTTAAGCACTTCGTGCGTGGTGTGAGTTCCACGACTTCTAATTCTAAGAGATGTAGAGAAATTAAAAATTGAAACTAATAACAGAATGGAAATAGGTTGATTAAAACAGAGATGACAGACGAACTTAGACTTTGAATCCCCCTTCGTTCCCCAGAGCATTGGCAATCAACAGATCAGCAGATTTCAATTCTCATTCAATCAGTTCTAAGACACCACCATAACTCCTGGCCCTTAGGTTTAAGACCGGCGAACGTTCGCTCTATCCGTTCTAGCTACCAAGATTAATTAGACGCCCGGGTACGGTCGCCTCTCGCAACGACTTAACTTCACTGGTGGAATTACTAACGATTTATGAGTTACTCTTGCAGTGGATTAACCCTAACCGGTTCCTACGAAAGGCACGCTCCAATTATAAGGTTAATTGTTTGATTTGATGTTTTAAAGTAAGGCGAGCGTTCGCTTCTATCCTTAGCTTAACAAGAATCAAATCTAGGTGATCAATCCAGACAAGAAACATGAACAATGAAGAACAAATCAAACATGAAAGAGAAACTGATTGAACTTTGAATCTAATCACCGCCGATCCGTGACCGCTTTAAAGCCCTGGGTCACTTAGGGTTAATCTAGTCTAAGCTCTAAGAGTTTAGCTACTCATGTTTATCACAAAAGAATCAAAGACAAAGAAAGAGTTCATCATCCAGAGGAAGAACAGAAAAGAATATGAAAAACCTAATTGAGACGACTCTGGCAGACTTCGATCTTTGGTAAACTGCAATCCTAGCTCCGAGTCTTCGAGATGGAAGGGATGGCGTCACGATCTCTTTCCGGCTCTTCGGACTCTAAACTCTCTGCTCCAAAACTTGACAGAATTCTGAAGTTCGGTATTAGTTGGTAATTATGATGTATATGATCCTCTCTTTAATTTGGGCCACCGGTTAAGTATTTATACTTAACCCTAAACCGTCGGATTTAGCCTGATATTTTCGCCAAAAATATTGAAGGATTTTCGCCAAAAATCTTAGTGTAAATGGATGGTCCGCCGGCTTCTTTTCTTCTGTGATTTTTGGCTCAATTGTTCTCGGCGAAAACTTAGGGTTTTCACTGAAAACTTCCTTTGATAAGCATCAGTCAATTTGTGCTGGGATTTTTGCCAAAAACACTAAGGTATTTTCGGCGAAAACTTTAGTGTAAACCGTGGCAGACTTTGGTTCAACTCGATTGACTCCTTGGATCGATTCTGGTGCAATTCCTCGAGGTTCCAACGCCTTAGACACGTCCTTGGCTACTTTATTTGACGGCAAAAACCTGTGCTAACATAAAAACACTAGAAAACCATCAAATAGACCCGAAACGGGCCAAAGTAACACAAATGGCACGAGATAGGGCAATTGATTGAATATTCGCTATTCTACCCTAAAAACCATGTCTTAATCTAGAAATGTCGCTTAAATGAGGCTGATAATCTCGTCAAATCGAGTGTCATCAGAAGCCAAAAGCATCTCTTAAGGAAATACCGACGATCACCAATCCTGGTGATACGAAGCCAGAGGTTAAAGAGAAGACGAAGCCGATCATTCTCATTCCTTCCACCGTCTTCCTTGTAGAGGATGATCCCTCAAAAAACTTTTTGGTCCGTTCAAGATCACTGATCACCTTCCCGATGGACGTACCAAGCTCATACACGCTAACGGGAAAAAGTTTGTGCTCGCTGGAGATACCCTGAAGCTTTATTTCATGAACTCCGATGCTAGCATTAAGGAGAACCTGAGTTGGGATGTCTCCTTATACCGTCCAGGTATCGTCCAGCTCAAGGACATTAATAAAAGAGCGCTTCGTGGGAGGCAACCCATGGCTGGAGTCAGTTTTTCATTTGTGTTAAACTTAGTGTTTTAGAGTCGGTTCGGGGGAGCCAAAAGTGTCAGTTTTCCTGATTTCTTATTTTTCTTGTGTAGTCTGTGTGTCATCGTTGCAATCGCAAGTTGTTTGAGGTTGTTCCAATTTTTGTCAATTTAATTGTGATTTTCTGAAGTTTGTCGGGATTGCGAAAATATTTTCAACTCGTGCAGGTCAAACTTTTCGGTGAAAACTGCCCCATTTTTCGGCGAAAACTACCCTTTAAATCCCACTGTGTTTTCTGATCGATTTTAGTTAAACTTTTCGGCGAAAACTCATTTGAAAACCGGCAGACAATTTTAACTTGAGTTTTCGGCAAAAAATTGCTCAAATTTTCGCCGAAAACCTGAGACAAAATTCTCAAAATATTCCCTTATTTTCCCGGTCACTCTCTCTCTCCCCCTCACTTTGCATTTTTTCGAAAAAATCAAAAACCCTCCCCCTGTTTTAAAACCTTCACCGCCGCCCCACCGCCGCCGTCACCAACCGCCGATGCCCTATTTCTCTTCCTTCTCCGATCATTTCGAGCCGTAGATCGCCCGAATCAGAGCTCTAGAGCTTCCGTTCTGCCAAACCCTAGTTTTCTCAATTTTTCACTGATTTCTCTCTGTCCGTTCATTTTCAGCACTCATGGCTTCAAGGTAAGTTGTAGAACTTTTCATTCCGAATCTTTTGACATGTTGAATGCTGAATTTCGTCGGGGTTGACTTCGGTTGACTTTCTCGGTCTACCTCGATTTGTGTGGTGACTATTTCGTGTGAACTAGGTTAGCTGATTGTTTGACCTAATATAGCATGCTTAGGGAGAATTGTGCTGAATTGTAATACCATTTGATAGTGTGTTGCTATGCTTAAGGATTGATTCTTTGCGGTGTTGACTTTTATGAAATGTCGGTTTGACCATGAACTGTTTATGCTCGTTTGGCTGCCATGTGTGTTCATTCACTTTCGTATTACTGTGTTTGCCATCTGAGTTTACAATTATGCCGTCATTTCCCCCTTTGAGCTAGTATTGTCATGATTAGGGTTCAATGTGCCTATGATGTTGACTTTTTGAATGTCGGTTTGACTTCCGATCTCTAATTATGATAAGAACATTCCGGCTAGACATATTCATGCTTTGTGATTTGTTGTGATTACCGGTTACTTACTTTGCTTACGCCCACTCAGTTTTCCTCATTTCTTTGTGAAATTGAGTTTTTCTACTAAGTGTGGGGTGGGTTATTAGGTAATTAATCTGGTTTCGTTTCTGGCTTTAGGAATGTTACTCATGAGCGCAGGACTAAGGCGAGAGTTGACACCGCCTCTAGCTCCCGAGCTTCCGCTCCCGTCACACCCGCCATCCAAGGCCCTCCACCAGCATTCCTTGGCCATGTCGGGTACCACCCCACCATAGCCCGCCTACCGGTGCACTACTTCGAGCGCTACCAGAGGCTCGAGCATGTTCCTAGAGCCGACGTGCGCCCACTATCCTTGGATTCCCTCCTCGAGTACAACGAGGAATGGTACATGAATGTGCTCGACTCATTGCTACCCTCCGGACTTCTGGAGCTGACCACCTTAGCAGCCGACTTTCCAGACGTAGCTCTACAAGAGTTCTAGGCCACGTTCGAGCTGGATGAGCATAAGAGGAGGCATCGCCAGAAGGTTATCTCCTTCTACCTTGGCGGGGTGTACAGGACGTTCACCTATGATGAGTTTGCCGCCCACCATGGCATCCCCCGGGAACATTACGAGGGTCATCACCTCGGCTGGGAGAACAACACCGGAGACGGAGAGGAGTATCACGCGCTCTGGAGCCACATGACTGGAGTGCCAAACGCTCGCACCACAGCACATAACTCAGTTAAGTCACTCTCTCACCTGTCCATCAGATTATCCATATGGTTTGGCGTAGATCTATTTTGTTTGCTCCAGATAAGAGCCGCCACCACATCAGCCGAGAGGAGCTCCTTCTTCACCGCGCCATCTGGGAGGGTTATCCTCTTCATCTCGGATGGGTGCTTGCACGCATATTCCGCCAAAAGACTCAGAAGCTGAATTCGCCTAGCTCACTCCTGGGAGGCAACTTTGTCGGCCAACTCATCATCTCCCTTGGTCTCAGCCAGTCTTATGGCTCGGGCGTCCCACGACGCAGAGTATACACCGTCGGAGGCGATTTGGCGATCAAGTACGCCCTTGAGTTGGACCTTGGTCCCCAGGTAGCGCAGATCCTCCCCTCCAGCATGAGGAAGAATCAGAGGAAGAAGATGATTCTGAGGAGCAGCAGTCTCAGCCAGGAGCGGAGTTTGACGACCATATACCCTCGCCACATCATCAGGCAGGGTATGACCACCAGTCCCCGCCGCCCATTCCAGATCCAAACTAGGCACCTCATCCTCAGCACCGACCGCATCTCGCGGACATTGGAGAGCTGTACGAGCGACTCCAGGAGTGGCGGATCACAGATAACGCCACTCAGGATGCCAGATGGATAATTATGCAGCAGCACATGCTCCGCACTGACGAGAGGTATGAGGCACAGCTGGCGTGGCAACGACAGGTTGGCGACGCCCTCCACATTCCCCCTCTCGATGCGCCTGACCAGCAGTGATCGGGTTGTATTCCTTTTCTGGTCCTTTATTTTTATTTCTTCTTTTCGGATTCGATCCAACTTTTTTCTGTGTGGATCCGGGACACTTGTCCCGGTTTCCTTTTTATCTTTCATTTGTTTTTGTTTTGTAGGTAGTTGGGAGATTCCCTTTACTTCGTTTTGGTAGATTCTCTCTGCTCCGAGGATCTAAGCTCATCCCCTACACCAACCATCTCGGTCTAGGTTCTTCTACTTCACTCTTCACTCTAGTTTTAGTCTTGTGAGGACACAATACGATTTAAGTGTGGGGTAGGATGCTAGAGAACCTTGCATGAACTTGATTGCCCTTGATTGTGTTTTTGTGTGCCTCGTGGTTCCTTTCCAGTCTCTCTAGCATTAGAATGGCTCAGTTCTTGATTTTTTATGTTAAGTTGTTGTTCAATCTTTCATAATGATTCTTAGACTGCTTAACCTAGAACTCGAGAACCAACGTGTATACTTTGATGGTAAATTGCCTGGTCAGAACAGATTTTTAAAAATCACACTTGTAGTTTGTAGCCTTGATTGCATGAAAATAACCGAATCCGACTAGCAAACCAACAGTGAGCTTTTGATTTGTTGCACACAACTTGCAATTTCAATTCTTTTTGAGTGGTTTTCTATTTGCTTGAATGAGTTAGAATTTGCATGAGACCTACTCGAGACCACACAATGACACGAGTTCTAGAATGATAGGGGCACCTAGATTCAGCTACTAAGCCAGAAAGCCTACCTAACGATAAATCCATTAGGTTTAAACCCTTGAGTTTGGCCTGTTCTTTCGGTTCGATATACATTACAACCATTTCCCATTCTTTCATTCCCCGTTGATCCCATGTGGTTGTAGTTCTAGATTGACCTACTGGAAGTTGGTTTGTGGTAACCTGCCTATAGCCATTAAACAAGTGGTCTTAGCTATTATGTCCAAACGTGTAAACCCCTCTAGCAACTAAAGAAAGAATCGGCACAAAGAAAAAAAGAAAAAAAAAAAGAAAAGTTTCGAAAGAAAGCAGAAAAATCAGAAAAGTTTCAAGTTTAGTTCAATAACGTTCTTCTCCCTACATATGGAAGAACGAAGTCAAAAGAAAAAAATGTGTAATGAAAATTAAGTGCTAGGTTGCTTAGGGTATCATAGGACGAGCGTTCACTATTCCACCCGTGTCTGGTTAGACGGTAGGAAACCATAGGCTAGATTCGAGGGAAATGTTACACCCCGAATCTCCGAACCAAAATTTTTTTTTTGAATTTTATTCCATACGTTTGAGAAATGACCGTAAATTGATTATTAAATGATTTTGAGACAAGTTAAGTTCACTCATGAAAGGCGGAGCGAGAGGTTAAGCGACCGACTCGACTCTTGCGGTATAGCGTGAAGTGTTCGTTAATCAAATGGTTTTATAATTTGGTTAAACTCGGATTCCAAAGGAAGGCGGGTAAGGGTTAATGGAACACGGTTGCATGGAAGTCAAGAATTTTGCTTGGCCGAGTTGGTTGAGGAACTGAACCAACAACCTAAACGTCACAAGTTCAAATCTCTGCTCCAGCAAATCCATTATTTTTTTTAGTCTTGAGAAATGATGACATCATAGTGACGTCAGCGTTATGTCATCATATTCCTCCATGAACCAAAACCAAAGCCGCCGGTTGTTTTACGGCAACTCCTCTATAGTTCCGGTAAGAGCCCAATCCTTCATACTATTGATGTTTGTCGGGTTTTGATGATTGTAAAACATCACCCCGTGAATTCACAGCTCTCCAGCTCCATTATTGGCCTGAGTAACGCCAAAATGGAGTTACCCCATCGACCGGATTAACAACCGACCTTTCACTCCTTTCTTTCTCGTGACCTTGACTTTTGGGTACTCCAGATGGCATCGAGAGGCTTCGGAGTCGGCTATAAAAGCCAACAAGCCTTCGACCTTGAGTCACGGAACCTCACCGTCGTAGCTCCGACGAGAGTTGCGGCGGAGCGTTCCAAACATGCCCAACCCTTGGAAAATACAAACCCGACATCATCTTAAGCATGGAAATCTTTTCCAACCTTCAAAAGGAAGTTTCGTGCGAAAAATAGGGAAATCCAAGCTTCACCGGAGCTTCACCAAAATGGAGGCTTTGTCTCCTGCAACTTGGGGAAGAAGATGGCAAAATTGCAGTTTGGTCACCCGACTTTCTAAGTTACATCACGATCCTTCAGTTTAATTTTAATTACTGTCGCAATCCTAAACTATCAACTTGTGACAGATTCAGCCCAACTAACTTTTCAGTTAGTACAATTTGGCCCGGAAGTTACGGAAGTCCGTTAAGTTCTTATTTCGAACCGATTCGAGCTACGGAATCGATCTTCAAGTCAACTGGCTCGTGTTATAGGTGGGTTGATTCAAGGGGAAATTCCTAATATTTTTATTAGTTAATTTGCATTCCATTAACTAAAATTGTTTAATTAAGTATTCCCATTCCCATTTATTTTGGAGATGAGCTCCGGTAATCACCTTAACACGGAACATTGGATTTATCAGATGAATACAAGTGTTGGATTATTGGATAAGTGTTATACTCCTTAGGGAATATTAATTCCTTAGTATGACGTAATAATTGTTATGATATTATTACGAGGACTTATATATCACCCATAACTCTTATTCAAATCATCTATCTTCCGAGGGTTAGATTTAACTCGGAATAAGATTGCTTTGGTGGCTAATTAAACCAATGGATGATGTGATGGATTGTTAAATCCATATAAACTATAAATCTATTACTTGTAGGTACTATAATACCTTGATGATTTGGATGACTAACTGTTGTTTGTTGGTTGTTCAGAGTAATGAGCGACGCGGATCCTCATTAATTCCGGTTTATAGAGTTATGATGCCTAAGGTTAGATGGACTTAAGTAGTCCGAGTGACTCCCCTACTTACCTGGAAATTAAGACGGAAAGTCTTAGTTTTGTCAACAAGGTGTCGTTTCTACGGAAAGTTCTATCTTTCCGGAACCATCGGTTTTATACCTAATTATGTTTGATTCGACTATAGTTAAATCATGATGTACCTGATGATGTTTGGCACCTTGTGTATACAGGTGGAAAGTAAAGCCTCGCTAGCTAGTCCTCCACCGGGAACATCGATGGATACGGGTTCCTACCGGGTGATGGGAGTTGGGTATTGTTAGCCCCAATCGATTCACGGTAGATGAGTACGAAATAGGCCCAACCGGATGATAAGAGATGGGTAGAATTAGCCCCGACCGGATGATGGGAGTTGGGTATTGATAGCCCCAATCGATTCATGGTAGTCGGGAAGAATAGCGACTCTTGTGAAGTCACTATTACAGGCTCAGAAGTAAGCATTATCGATGATGGCATAGAGGTTAGCTAGGCGGGAAGAGAGGACGCCCTATTGGTTGATGAAAGTTGATCGAGTTGATCTCGATGTTGTGTGGTACTATTGGAATAGCTCATGTGATGTCTTATTGACTTGTGATTATGTGTGTTAATATTTCACATATAGGTCGTGTTTGGAATATTGGATTAATATTCCTTGTGTCAAGTCATTCGATAGATGGTAACGGTAATCTCCGTTACGGGAGGATGATTATGGAATTACTGGTTTGCGTTGTTAATTCCATTAAATGTGTTTATTCATGCTTATACGGAATATTCATGATAATGGACTGACCCCGAGCCACCCACTAGTTTTGCAGGAATTTCCTGGACAAGCAACGAGCCACCGGAGTTTCTTAAGGCGTGCCAGAGCAGTGGATCATGAGACAGTGTAATGGCGACTTGGAGAATTGCTCTCAAGTCGTTGGGCCCAATTCCGCTGTAAATGTTTGACGGTTAATACCCTAGTTTTATGGTTGGTTTGAAAGTAGTTGGTCAAAGTTGTATTTTTCAACCTTTGAGTCATCGTCTGTCCCGGGACACGTTGTCGTTTTACATTTCATAAAATTGGGGTGTTACAGGAAGTTAGTCGAAAGCTACACCGCACCAAAGCCATCGTCATACATTCCCATCATCCATCTCATCATAAACCCTTGTAGTGTAGAATTCGTTACAGTCCTAGCAGGGAAGTCCTTCTTGACTAGTTACTCGTGTTGTCACAGTGGTGGAGATGTGGTCAAATTGCAAACTTATGACCGAATTCAGTAACAAAATGATTGAGAGTAGAAACACGTCCTTAAACACAGAGAGTGAGAGTTTCCTGTGTGAGGAGTCTGGTCAATCAGGTCAAATTCGTGCATAATTGGTTGCTACTACTTGTCATGTGCAGTTTTTAGTGAGACCAGGTTGTTTGGCTGATCAGCATGCATGTTAGGTTTCTTGTTCTAGGAATTATCTGTCTAATAATTCATTGTGTATGATTGAACTGCAATTTAATAAATCTTATCATTTGTGAACATTAGTGTTTCTATTCAGTTTGCTTGAGGACAAGCAAAAGCTTAAGTGTGGGGTATTTTGATGACACTCGATTTGACGTGATTATCAGCCTCATTTAAGCGACATTTCCTTGCTTAAGACATGGTTTTTAGGGTAGAATAGCGAATATTCACTCAACTACTCTATCTCGTGCCATTTGTGTTACTTTGACCCGTTTCGGGTCTATTTGATGGTTTTCTAGTATTTTCATGTTAGCACAGGTTTTTGCCACCAAATAAAGTAGCCAAGGACGTGTCTAAGGCATTGGAACCTCGAGGAATTGCACCGGAATCGATCCAAGGAGTCAATCGAGTCGAAGCAAATCCTGCTCCCATTTACACTGAAGTTTTTGGCGAAAATCCCCCAGGTTTTCGGCGAAAACTCAAGAAGAAATTGGCTGAGTTCAACAAAGAGAAGTTTTCGGTGAAAACTCCAAGTTTTCGCCGAAAACCCTAAGGTCCAAAAATCACAGGAGAAACAGCCGAGCATTCAATTCATTTACACTCAAGTTTTCGGCGAAAACTCAGCAGGTTTTCGGTGAAAACTCAAGGCAAAATCCGGCGGTATTAGGGTTAAGTATAAATACTTAAAAGGCGGCCCAATTGAAGATATACCACATAATACCAATTACTTTGAGAATTCTCACAAGTTCTGGAGCAGAGTTTAGAGTTCGAAGAGCCAGGAAGAGATCGTGACGCCATCCCTTCACCTCGGAGACTCGGAGCTAGGATTGAAGATTACCGGAGATCGAAGCTACGCCGGAGTCGTCTTAATTAGGTTTTTCAGATCCTTTTCTGTTCTTCCTCTGTTCAAGATGAACTCTGTCTTTGCCTTTGATTCTTTTGTTATGAACATGAGTAGCTAAACTCATAGAGCTTAGACTAGATGAACCCTAAGTGACCCAGGGCTTTAAAGTGGTCACGGATCGGCGGTGATTAGATTCAAAGTTCGATCAGTTTCTCTTTCATGTTTGATTTGTTCTTCATTGTTCATGTTTCTTGTCTGGATTGATCACCTAGATTAGATTCTTGTTAAAATAAGGATAGAAGCGAACGCTCGCCTTACTTTAAAACATCAAATTGAACAATTAACCTAATCATTGGAGTGTGCCTTTCGTAGGAACCAGTTAGGGTTAATCCACTGCAAGAGTAACTCATAAATCATTAGTAATTCCACCAGTTAGTTAAGTCGTTGCGAAAGGCGACCGTACCCGGGTGGCTAATTAATCTTGGTAGCTAGATCGGATAGAGCGAATGTTCGCCAGTCTTAAACCTAAGGGTCAGGAGTTATGGTGGTGTCTTAGAATTGATTGAACGAGAATCGAAATCCGCTGATCTGTTGATTGCCAATGCTCTGGTGAACGAAGGGGGATTCAAAGTCTAAGCTTGTCTATCGTCTGTATGAACCAACCAATCATTCTGTCTTTTAATTTTATTTTAAATTTCTTGCATCTTAGTCTAGAAGTCGTGGAACTCACACCACGCACAACGTGTTCAAACTTGAATAAATTGCCAGCATATTTGAGTAAACGATTAGAAGAAACCCTGTGGAATGTGATATGCTTAGCTTCTAGCTTTATAGTATTTGATCACTGTTTTACAGCTCATCAATTAGTCCTGTGAGGACATAGAACGATTTAAGTGTGGGGTAGGATGCTAGAGAACCTTGCATGAACGTGATTGCCCTTGATTGTGTTTTGTGTGTATTCTGTGGTTCCTTTCCAGTTTCTCTAGCATTAGAATTGCTCAGTTCTTGATTTTTGATGTTAAGTTGTTGTTCAATCTGTCATAATGATGCTTAGACTGCTTAACCTAGAACTTGAGAACCAACGTGTATACTTTGATGCTAAATTGCCTGGTCAGAACAGAATTTTTAAAAATCACACTTGTAGTTTGTAGCCTTGATTGCATGAAAATGACTGAATCTGATGATATGACCCGGCCCAGCTGCCCTAGTACCCGTAGGTACTCCTATACTCCACCAGGGTCACCTGTCCGAGGCAGAACCTTAGGGCCCTACAAGAAGCGTGTAGAGCCAAGGGCAGGCCCCCTACAAGACCTCAAGCCCAGGTATGAGGTGAAATATAGGCTAAGGCCTCCCCTGCAGGTAGGAAAGCTCAGGATGAAGAAATGCCACTCCAGGCCATGCTGCTGGCCGAGTGTAGAAACCCTAGGGCTGAGGACAAGCCTCCGTCAGATCCTGGCCAAGCCTCCAAGGGCCCTGAAGACAAGGCACACTCTAGAGACCCAATGGAAGCCTTCCTGGAGTACAGGGGCAAGAGAGCTCGAGAGTACCTGGCCGAGAAGGGATGGCCACCCAAGACTGATCCGGAGCCGAGCCGTGAAAGGAAGAGGAGCCCATGGTTCCAAGGCACCACTCCTGGCCCGACCCTAGCCCATGAGAGCCACATCTGGAGCTACCTAGGGAGATGCCCGAAGCTAGGAGAGGAAGTGATGACACTCGATTTGACGTGATTATCGGCCTCATTTAAGCGACATTTCTTTGCTTAAGACATGGTTTTTAGGGTAGAATAACGAATATTCAATCGATTGCCCTATCTCGTGCCATTTGTGTTACCTTGGCCCGTTTCGGGTCTATTTGATGGTTTTCTAGTGTTTTTGTGTTAACACAGGTTTTTGCCGTCAAATAGCGTAGCCATGGACGTGTCTAAGGCGTAGGAACCTCGAGGAATCAAACCAGAATTGATCAAAGGAGTCAATCAAGTCAAACCAAAAATCTGCCATTCACACTTACAGTTTCGGCGAAACCAGGCCCCCAGTTTCGGCGAAATCAACAATACAAATAAGTTGATGCCAAGCGAAGACTGATTTCGGCGAAACCATTAAGCTCTTCGGACCGAAAATGCAAGGCAGAGAAATCATGGCCATTTACACAAGAATTTTCGCCGAAACTATCCCTATGGTTTCGGCGAAAATATGAGCTCAGCCCGGCCCAACTAGGGTTAAGTATTTATACTTAATCCGGCGGCCCGAAGCGGAGAGACAATCATAATTTACAAACACACAACTTTTCGAGATCAGAACTCTCTGAAGTTCTGGAGTGGAGAGTTGGAGTTTGAAGAGCCAGATAGAGATCGTGACGCCATCCCTTCCATCTCGGAGAACCGGAGCTAGGAGTGCAACTTACCGAAGATCGGAGTCTGTTAGAGTCGTCTGAATTAGGTTTTTCAGATCCTTTTCTGTTCTTCCTTGTGATGATGAACTCTTTCTTTGTCTTTGTGTCTTTTGTAATGATCATGAGTAGCTAAACCCTTTAGAGCTTAACTAGATGAACCCTAAGTGACACAGGGCTTTAAAGCGGTCACGGATCGGCGGTGATTAGATTCGAAATTCAATCAGTTCTTTTTCATGTTTGATTCGTTCTTCATTGTTCATGTTTCTTGTCTGGATTGATCACCTAGATTAGATTCTTGTTAAGCTAAGGATAGAAGCGAACGCTCGCCTTACTTTAGGACATCGAATTAAACAATTAACCTTATAATTGGAGTGTGCCTTTCGTAGGAACCGGTTAGGGTTAATTCACTGCAAGAGTAACTCATTAATCACTAGTAATTACACCAATTAATTAAGTCGTTGCGAGAGGCGACCGTACCCGGGCGGCTAGTTAATCTTGGTAGTTAGAACGGATAGAGCGAACGTTCGCCGGTCTTAAACCTAAGGGTAAGGAGCTATGGTGGTGTCTTCGTAATTGATTGAATAAGAATCGAAATCCGCTGATCTGTTGATTGCCAATGCTCTGGGGAACGAAGGGGGATTCAAAGTCTAAGTTCGTCTGTCATTCTTGTTTCCAAACCCTAGTTCCCAATCTGCTTTAGCTTAATTTGTTTTAATTTCTCTGCATTTCTTAGAAGTAGAAGTCGTGGAACTCACACCACGCACAACGTGTTTTTCCTTGAATAATTTGCTAGTTCTGAAGTAGCCAATCATTTGAAGGCCCGTGGAATACGATCTATCCTAGCTCTTGAGCTTGATAGTTATTTGATTGAACCTGCTCATCACAACGACGGTTCCATCAAATTGGCGCCGTTGCCGGGGACTTCTTTTGATTGTTGAAAGAAGATCTGGCAATTTATTCTTCTATTTTCCATCTTTCATTTTTCCATCCACTTCGATTTTACACTGGTTTTGTTTGTCTTTGTTATCTGTAGGTCTACAGGTGTATGCCTCACCGTCCTTGGACTCGCTCTCAAACCGAACAGGCCAGGATTGCAGGAAATCCAAGCAGTTCTGCTACACCTCTACGATCACAGATTCTGAAGGAAGGCAGATCCAATCCATTCATCACTCCGATCAAGATCGAGGAACTGAAGGAGAGTCCCTCATCTCCGTCTTCACCGCACTCTTCATCCGCTTCATACACCGAGTCACTTTCACCCCCTCCATCTCCCACCATGACCGATAGATTACCACCAAACGGCGATCAACTGCCGCCACCCCCACCTGCACAGAAGAGTCTAGCAGACTATAACAAGCCGAGCGCGACTAGCGTTCGATCTGCCATTGCCGTTCCGCGAATTGAAGGAGATCCTGACTATGAGATCAAGATTCCGTTCTTGACCATGATCTCTAGGGATTTACAGTTTGAAGGCAGGCCCCTGGACAATCCGTGCACTCATCTTGCAGACTTCCTTGATCTCTACAATACTTTTAAAAATGGAAACCTCGACAAAAACACTCTTTGTCTGAGGGCTTTCCCGTTCTCTTTGAAAGGCGCTGCTAAGAGGTGGCTTACTGGCAAACCACCTGGCTACTACACTAACTGGGATACTCTGGCTCAGGACTTTGTTGAAGAATACTTCCCTCCGGCCAGAACAACCGCCATCAAGGACAGCATCGCCAGATTCTCCCAGAAAGAAGGAGAAAGTTTATATGATACTTGGAATCGATTCCAAGAACTTCTCTATACCTGCCCTCATCATGGATTTGAGCAGAGGCAGTTAGCTGAAATCTTCTCTCGAGGACTTCGAGAAGAATCTGCCAAGTGGGTCAATTCTCTAGCTGAAGGGGATTGCACTACACTCACTCCTGAAGCTGCTCTTCTGCACTTCGCAAACTGTGCCTCCAAGTCAAGGAACTGGGAGCGACAATATGAAGGATCGAGGAGCAAGCTAGATTTCGAAGCAGCTATTAAGGCAGAGGCAGAGAAGCATTTGAAGAAGTCTACCACACCAATCAAGCCACCGGCAGCTTCTGTCTATGTTGCCGATTGCGAGTGGTGTGGAGCTTGCTCACATAACGGAGGCCGTTGTCAGAATTTTGGTAAGGCAGATGTCTGGTCTTCCGAAGAGGTAAATTTCATCCAACAAGGCTTCGTTAATAATCAGAATGGTTATGCCGGTTATCGTAACTTCAGACAACAAGGGAACTATCACGACAGACCTCCCTATAATGCTGGCGCCAATCATAACCAGAACCAGAATAACTGCCTGGCTGGTCAAGTTCAGGATCAGAAGCCTAACCATCCGCCGGCGGGTGTCTACCAGCCGCCGCATCGCAATCGGGTAATTATGGAACTGCTCCTGGCAATCGCCAGAATCAATATCTTAACAATACCTATCCAGGACAGCAGCATCAAAGAGATAATAATGTCAGTGACCTGGATAAGAAGCTCAGCCAGATCATCACAAGACTCGATGATCATGACAGTCAGTTCAAGGCTCAAGCTCTTCTCAATCAAGAACAAATAGCATCTGGACAAAGAATTGAGCAAGTCGTGAACAACATCTCAAGCATGCTAGCATCTGGTCGACCATTTGGCCAGCTTCCAAGCCAGACAGAGCCAAATCCGAGAAAAGAACAGGCTAAAATGGTAACTGCTCGAAAACTTCCGAACTTAATTGCTGATGCCTTTTCTGTTTTACGCAGGATCGCTGAAACTCCGGAAGAAGAGGAAGAAGAAGAACAGAAACCGGCGCCTAAGGAGGATCCTCCTCTTGCACCGTACGTCGTGAAACCTCCCTTTCCTAGAGCACTGCTGCCAAATGCAAGGATTGAGACTGGCATGAAGGGGAACAAGGAAGGATACCCTGACATTCATATTAAGAAACCTGTCTCTCCATATCCAGCTAAGTTATCTGATCCTGGTTCTTTTACTTTGCCTTTGGTCATCAATGATGTTGAAATTGAACGTTGCTTAGTTGATCTAGGAGCATCTGTTAATGTCATGCCTGTGAGTCTATATGAAAAGTTAAACCTAGGGGAACTCGAACCGCCCAGTATGCAACTCGTCTTTGCTGATAGATCGCTTAAAACCCCTAAGGGAGAGATTAAAGACGTTGTCACCAAATGTGGTCCGTTCACGTTCTTAACTGATTATGTGATTATGGATACTAGTACAGATGACGCTACTATTCTCATAGGTCTACCTTTCATGGCTACTACTGGAATGAATATTAACGTTCCTAATGGTTCTTTGACTTTAAGAGTTGGTAAAGAAACGAAAACGTTCCGTCTTAAAGATGGCATGAAATATGACTCTAGGAATGAAGAATCTCACTGCTTAGCTGTTGAAACGGTGGAGTTGACTCCGGTCAACTCCGTTACTAATGCTTCTTCCAGTGTCTCTAGATCAGTTGTTGATACAGGTATTAAACAGGTCATTGAGAAGAAGCAGAAACCTATCGTTCAGAAGCCGCCTAAGAAGAAGAAGAAGGAACTGCAAGCCTCTTCTAAACCACCGAGCAGACCTCGAGGAAAGAACAAGAAGACAAAGACCCAAATGGTCTGGAGACCAAAAATTCCACCGTCTTCCACCGAGCCAGCTGCACCACCAACACGTTCCGAGAAACCGGCGCCGGAACAAGTATGGAAGGAGAAGCCGAAAGCGTCTCCTAAGGAAGTACTCACGATCACCGATCCTGGTGATAACAAGGCGAAGAAGAAAGAAAAAGAGAAACCGACAGTCCTCATTCCTTCCATCGTCACACTAAAGAAGGATGACCTCTCGAGAGAGCTGTTCGGACCATTCAAGTTCGTTGATCATCTTCCCGACGGACGTACCAAACTACTACATGCAAACGGGAAGAGATTCACGTTTACCGGAGAAGTCCCGAAGCTGTACTTTGTGAACTCCGACGCGAGCGTTAAGGAGAATCTAAGTTGGGATGTCTCCTAATACCGTCCAGGTATCGTCCAGCTCAAGGACGTTAATAAAAGAGCGCTTCGTGGGAGGCAACCCACGGCTGGAGTCAGTTTTGTTTTGTTTCAACCTTGGTATTTTAGAGTCGGTTCGGGAGGGCCAAAAGTGTCAGTTTGTTTGATTTATTATTTTTCATGTAGAGTCTGCATGTCATAGAGTCAGTCGCAAGTTGATTGAGGTCGTTCCGATTTTTCTGGATTTAACTGTGATTTTTTGAAGTTGGCCTGATTTACGAAAATATTTTAAACCCGAACAGTTCAAAATTTTCGGCGAAACCACCCTTGTTTTCGGCGAAACTGATCTTTGAATTTCGAACCTATTCTCCTGTTCCTCATTTTCAGTTCGAAAATTTTCTGATTTCGGCGAAACCATCCCAACTGAAATTTTCGGCGAAACCGAGCTCCCATTTTCGGCGAAACCGCCTGTTCAAATCGGTCAATCCATTTTAACTAGTAGTTTCGACGAAACCACCCCCCTACTTTCGCCGAAACTGATTTGCAAAATCACCTAATTTATCCTTTAAAAATCCGGTCCACTTCCTCTCTCCTTCTCTTATTTTCGCTCAGCCTACCCGAAACCCCCTCTCCTTTTGAAATCGCCGACCGCCCCACTTTTAAAACCCGCCGCCGCCGTTTCACCCACCGCCGCCATCGCCGACCGCCGCCGCACCTCCCCCCCCCTCATTCCGATCCCAACAAGCCCTAGAACGTTCGAATCGGAGCTTTGCAGCTCCAGTTCTCCGAAACCCCAGTTTTCAAGTTTTTCGCCGATTCCTCCCAACCCGTTCAGTTTTTGCTTCCATGGCTTCAAGGTCAGTTGTATAACTTTTCAATACGAATCTTTTGGCATGTAATTGCTGAATTTCGTTAGGGTTGACTTTCGGTTTGCTTCGTTTTGCGTGCCGACTGTTTCGTGTGAAACTAGGATTGACTGAACTTATAGAACTATTCTAGGATGCTTAGGGAGTTCCGTGCTTAATTTCCATATCATTTGGTCATGTGTTGCTATGCATACGATTGATTCTTTGTTATGTTGACTTGTGAGATATGTCGGTTTGACTTTGAACTGTGTTGATCATTTGGCTGCCCCAAGTGTCCATTCTCGTTCATATTTTCGTGCTTGCCAATTGAAATACTATTTTACCGTCATTCTCCGAGTTGTGACAGTCTTGCCATGGTTAGGGTTCAATATGACTTAATGTTGACTTTCTAAAATGTGGTTTGACTTTTTGAACTCTGATTGTGCTTACCTGATTATAATTGTTCTTAAGACTTGTGTTCTATTGTCTATGGATACCGGTTACCTTGCTTTGCTTACCCCACTTAGTTTCCCTCATTTCTTTGTGAAATTGAGTTTTTTCTACTAAGTGTGGGGTAGGATCTTAGTTGACTAATCTGGTTTCACTCCTGGTTTTAGGAACACTTTTGAGCGCAGGACTAAGGCACGCCTCGATGGCGCCTCGAGCTCAGGAGCTGCCGCTCCCGTCACACCCGCCATTCTGGGTCCTCCACCTGCACTCCCTCGCCACGCTGGATACCATCCCACCATCGCCCGTCTACCGGACTTCTACTTTGGGAACTTCCAGAAGATCGAACACATCCGTGGAGCTGACGTGCGTCCTTTATCCATGGAGTCACTCCAGGAGCATGACGAGGATTCCTACCGGAACGTGCATGACGCCCTAGCACCGGCCGGTCTCCTAGAGCTGACCACCATAGCCGCCGAGTTCCCAGACATTGCTCTCCAGGAGTTTTGGGCGACATTTGACTTGGACGAGCATAAGAGGAGACGGGGCCAGAAGGTGATCACCTTCTTTCTTGGTGGGGTGTACAGCCAGCTCACCTACGATGAGTTTGCCGCTCATCTGGGCATCCCCTACGAGCACTATCACGATCACCACCTCGGTTAGGGCGAGTATGATGACGACGAGGAGTTGCACGCCCTCTGGAGCCACATGAAGGCGTGCCTGGCGATCGCCTCGGGAAGAGCAACTCAGTTAAGTCTCTCTCTCACCCGCTCTATAAGTTTATTCATATGGTTTGGCGGAGGTCACTTTTATATGTCAGAGACAAGGATCGCCACCATATCCTTAAGGAGGAGCTCGTGCTTCACCGAGCCATCCGAGAGAGCTACCCTCTCCACCCCGGCTGGGTGCTCGCTCACATCTTCAGCCAGCGGACCAAGAGGAAGAAGCTACCACGCAAACTCTTGGGAGGCAACTTCATAGGTCAGCTCATCCTCTCCTTCGGCATCAGCCATGAATATGGCCCTAACATTCCACGACACCCAATTATGACCGTTGGAGGAGACTTGGCGGTCGAGTACGACTTAGAACTCGACCTCAGTCCCCATGTAGCAGCAGATCCTCCACTCCAACCTGCGGTCGAGTCGGAGGACGAAGATGCTACTGAGGAGCAGCAGCCGCAGCCGCCGCCTGAGTTTCAAGATTGTATACCCTCGCCACACCATCAGGCAGGGTACATCCACCAGTCGCCGCCGCGCGTTCCAGATCCATTTCCGGCGCATACTCACCAGCCGCAACACCACCCCGCGGACATTGGTGAGCTGTAAGAGCGACTGAAGGAATGGCGCATCACCGACAACGCCACTCAAGAGGTGCGGTGGACTATCATGCAGCAACACATGCCCGAGCTGACCGGCGTTATGAGCGACAGCTGGAGTGGCAGCGACAGCTCGGCGATTACTTCCACTTCCCCCACCCTGACACCTCTGACCAGTGATGATCAGGTGATATCCTTTTCCTTCTCCTTTCTTTTTATTTATTCTTTTCGGACTTCGGTCCAATTTTTTTTCTGTGTGGATCCGGGGCACTTGTCCCGGTTTCCTTTTTATGTTTTATTTGTTTTTGTTTTGTAGGCAATTGGGAGACTCCCTTTGCTTCAGGTTCTGTTACACTTCCCTCCGCTCCGAGGATCCGTGCTTCCCCTCTGAAATCAACCGTCCTCTTCCAGGTTCTTCCATTCCACTCTGAATTCTAGAATTAGTCCTGTGAGGACACAGTCCGATTTAAGTGTGGGGTAGGATGCTAGAGAACCTTGCATGAACTTGATTACCCTTTATTGTGTTTTGTGTGCCTCGTGATTCCATTCCAGTCTCTCTAGCATTAGAATGGCTCAGTTCTTGATTCTTGATGTTAAGTTGTTGTTCAACCTTTCATAATGATGCTTAGACTGCTTAACCTAGAACTTGAGAACCAACTTGTATGCTTTGATGCTAAATTGCCTGGTCAGAACAGAATTTTAAAATCACACTTGTAGTTTGTAGCCTTGATTGCATGAAAATGACCGAATCCGACTAGCAAACCAACTGTGAGCTTTTGATCCATTGCACGTAACTCGCAATTTAAATTCTTTCTGAGTGGTTTTCTGTTTACTTGAATGAGTTAGAATTTGCATGAAACCTACTCGAGACCACACGATGACACGAGTTCTAGAAGGATAGGGGCACCTAGATTCAGCTACTAAGCCAGATAGCCTACCTTAACGATAAAATCCACTAGGTTTAGACCCTTGAGCTTGGCCTGTTCTTTCGGTTCGATAATACATTACAGCCATTTCCCATTTCTTTCATTCCCCATTGATCCCCTGTGGTTGTAGTTCTAGATTGACCTACCGGAAGTCGGTTTGTGGTAACCTGCCTATAGCCATTAAATAGGTGGTCTTAGCTATCATGTCCAGACGTGTAAACCCCTCTAGCAACTAAAAGAAAAATCGGCACAAAAATAATAATAATAAAGTAAGAAAAGAAGCAAGCTTCAGAAAAAAAATGAAGAAAGAAGAAAATCAGAAAAAGTTCAAAGTTTAGTTCAAATAAAACGTTCTTCTCCCTACAAATGGAAGGACGAAGTCGTAAGAAAAGTTGAAAAGAAAAATGTATGCAAAAGAAAAAGAATAAGTGCTAGGTTGCTTGAGGGTATCATAGGACGAGCATTCATCATTCCACCAGTGTTTGGTTAGACGGTAGGAAGCCACAGATTAGATTCGAGGGAAGTTAGTCGAAAGCTACACCGCACCAAGCCATCATCATTCATTCCCATCATCCATCTCATTATAAACCCGAGTAGTGTAGAATTCATTACGGTCCTAGCAGGGAAGTCCTTCTTGACTAGATACTCGTGTTGTCACAGTGGTGGAGAGGTGGTCGAAATACAAACCTATGACAGAATTCGGTAACAGAAAACGATCGAGAGCAGAAACACGCCCTTAAACACAGAGAGTGAGAGTTCCCATTGTACTAAATATATCCTGTGTGAGAAGTCTGGTCGGTCAGGTCAAATTCGTGCATGATTGATTGCTAATTACTTGTTGTGTGCAGTTATTAGTGAGACCAGGTAGTTTGGCTGATCAGTATGCATGTTAGGTTTCTTGTTCTAGGATCGATCTGTCTAATAATTCATTATGTTTGATTGAGCTCCGATTTAATCGATCTTATCATTTATGAACATGAGCGTTTCTATTCAGTTTGCTTGAGGACAAGCAAAAGCTTAAGTGTGGGGTATTTGATGACACTTGATTTGACGTGATTATCAGCCTCATTTAAGCGACATTTCTTTGCTTAAGACATGGTTTTTAGGGTAGAATAACGAATATTCAATCGATTGCCCTATCTCGTGCCATTTGTGTTACCTCGGCCCGTTTCGGGTCTATTTGATGGTTTTCTAGTGTTTTTGTGTTAACACAGGTTTTTGCCGTCAAATAGCGTAGCCATGGACGTGTCTAAGGCGTAGGAACCTCGAGGAATCAAACCGGAATTGATCAAAGGAGTCAATCAAGTCAAACCGAAAATCTGCCATTCACACTTACAGTTTCGGCGAAACCAGGCCCCCAGTTTCGGCGAAATCAACAATACAAATCAGCTGATGCCAAGTGAAGACTGATTTCGGCGAAACCATTAAGCTCTTCGGACCGAAAATGCAAGGCAGAGAAATCATGGCCATTTACACAAGAATTTTCGCCGAAACTATCCCTATGGTTTCGGCGAAAATATCAGCTCAGCCCGGCCCAACTAGGGTTAAGTATTTATACTTAATCCGGTGGCCCGAAGCGGAGAGACAATCATAATTTACAAACACACAACTTTTCGAGATCAGAACTCTCTGAAGTTCTGGAGCGAAGAGTTGGAGTTCGAAGAGCCGGATAGAGATCGTGACGCCATCCCTTCCATCTCGGAGAACCGGAGCTAGGAGTGCAACTTACCGAAGATCGGAGTCTGTCAGAGTCGTCTGAATTAGGTTTTTCAGATCCTTTTCTGTTCTTCCTTGTGATGATGAACTCTTTCTTTGTCTTTGTGTCTTTTGTAATGATCATGAGTAGCTAAACCCTTTAGAGCTTAGACTAGATGAACCCTAAGTGACCTAGGGCTTTAAAGCGGTCATGGATCGGCGGTGATTAGATTCGAAATTCAATCAGTTCTTTTTCATGTTTGATTCGTTCTTCATTGTTCATGTTTCTTGTCTGGATTGATCACCTAGATTAGATTCTTGTTAAGCTAAGGATAGAAGCGAACGCTCGACTTACTTTAGGACATCGAATTAAACAATTAACCTTATAATTGGAGTTTGCCTTTCGTAGGAACCGGTTAGGGTTAATTCACTGCAAGAGTAACTCATTAATCACTAGTAATTACACCAATTAATTAAGTCGTTGCGAGAGGCGACCGTACCCGGGCGGCTAGTTAATCTTGGTAGTTAGAACGGATAGAGCGAACGTTCGCCGGTCTTAAACCTAAGGGTAAGGAGTTATGGTGGTGTCTTAGTAATTGATTGAATAAGAATCGAAATCCGCTGATCTGTTGATTGCCAATGCTCTGGGGAACGAAGGGGGATTCAAAGTCTAAGTTCGTCTGTCATTCTTGTTTCCAAACCCTAATTCCCAATCTGCTTTAGCTTAATTTGTTTTAATTTCTCTACATTTCTTAGAAGTAGAAGTCGTGGAACTCACACCACGCACAACGTGTTTTTCCTTGAATAATTTGCTAGTTCTGAAGTAGCCAATCATTTGAAGGCCCGTGGAATACGATCTATCCTAGCTCTTGAGCTTGATAGTTATTTGATTGAACCTGCTCATCACAACGACGGTTCCATCAGGAAGCCCCAAGCAGAAATGAAGAAGTTCCCAAACCGGCCCCGCCCCGAGCCCTAGACCGAGAGCCGGGCCGATCGGGAGTACTTTATGGGAATGGTCACCGTGTGGACCAAGCCTTTTGGCAAGGCCCTAGCCCTTGGACCAGTCCGGAGCATCAGGCCCCAAGGCCCGACGAAGGCTCGCCGATTGAAGAAGAAGAAGAAGCCCGGAGCTGAGCAAAGGCCCGGCCCGAGACCGGCTGCTCGCCGAATCCTAGTCCCACCCGGACTAGGAAACCCTAAACCGTCGAATTAGGGTTGTATGTGTTTTATTCCTATTTTGAGTTGGATTCTTGATTTTTAAAACTATTTAATTATTTTTCCTTTTTAGTAGGATTGTTTAAGGGGTTTTAGGATTCTTTTTAGAAGTAGGACTCTTTATTTATTCTTATTTAGGAAGTAGTGTTTAGGGAGGAGAGCTTGTTCCCTCACCTATATATAGAGGTGAGGGAACAAGCTTGTTCTGAAACCCTTATTGTATCTGCATGTTGCGATACTAAAGGCCGACTTATCATCAAGAGCATCCATCTCTTGGCGTGGCGTCTACGACTTCATACTTCTGGTTCCCAGCTGTTATATAGCTGACGGGTCAAAGTCCTCATCCACCCCCGGTTCCCGACGGTTCTACCTCGTTGCACGGTGTCCAACTTGCGGTGTTTAAGGGTCGTCTGCCCACTGTTGCAGCGGTTCACATCAACCGACTAGCAAACCAAATATGAGCTTTTGATCCATTGCACGTAACTTGTAATTTCAATTCTTTTTTAGTGGTTTTCTGTTTGCTTGAATGAGTTAGAATTTGCATGAGACCTACTCGAGACCACACGATGACACAAGTTCTAGAATGATAGGGGCACCTAGATTCAGCTAACGTTAAAATCCATTAGGTTTAAACCCTTGAGCTTGGCTTGTTCTTTCGGTTCGATATACATTACAACCATTCCCCATTCTTCCATTCCTCGTTGATCCCCTGTGGTTGTAGTTCTAGATTAGCCTACCGAAGTCGTTTGTGGTAACTTGCCTATAGCCATTAAACAGGTGGTCTTAGCCATTATGTCCAGACGTGTAAACCCCTCTAGCAACTTAAAGAAAGAATCGGTACAAAAGAAAAGAAAAAAAAGAAAAAATAAGAAAATAAGAGAATCTCGAAAAAAAGAGAAAGAAGAAAAATCAGAAAAGTTCAAAAGTTTCAAGTTTTAGTTCAATAACTGATGTGAACCACTGCAACCATGGGCAGACGACCCTTAAACACCGTAAGTTGAGACTGTGCAACGAGGTAGAACCATCGGGAACCGGGGGCGGATAAGTACTTTGACCCGTCGGTTGTATATAGCTGGGAACCAGAAGTGTCCAGTCGATGACGCCACGCCAAGAGATGGATGCTCTTGATGGTAAGTCGGGGCCTTCAGTATCGCAACATGCAGATACAATAAGGTTTCAAAACAAAGTTCTTTCAAAAGGGGTTTATTTCATCAAAGTTGTGTCTACAAGGGTGGCTGGCGGCCTCCTTAAATAGGTGAGGGAACAAGCTCTCCTCCCTAATCACTACTTCTAAATAATAATAAAATAAAGAGTCCTATTCCTAAATAGTCTCCTAAAACCCCTAAATAATCCTACTAAAAAGGAATAAAACATAAAATAATAGTTGTAGTCTTTAAAGCAGAATAAAATACCTAAATTAGGTCAAAAACCCTAATCTAACCGCGTACGGCTGCTCGGGCCGGTTGGCCGCGAGTGGCGGCCCGGTGGGCTTGACCGGACGAACGCCGAGCTTGACTCAGGTGGCGGGCGCGGGCTTCGGCCTTCAGGCGGGTTCAGTGACCGGGCTTCTTGGCCGACTGCTTGGGATCCCTCGGATCGGTCCGGCTGCCGGTTTAAGGCTCGGGACGGGCCTGTCTTCTGTTCCTTCCCTTTTCTGCTCGGGCCTTCTTTCCTAAGCTTTAGGTAGGCCTTCAGGTAGCTTTGGACGTAGCTCTCCGTGGTCAGCTCAAGTGTCATGCTTCGGGGCCAAGGACACCAGGTCTTCTCATGCCTCGGCTCAGGTTCAATGTTTGACAACTCTCCTCTTCGGGCCAAGGGTTCTTGGGCTCTTTTCCTTCTGTACTCCAGAAATGCTTCTAGAGGGTCACTCAAAGAACCGACTTCTTCTTCAGGGCTCTTGGAGGTCAGACTAGGAGCGGGCTGAAGCTTCTCTTCGGTGCTAGGGCTTATACCCTCGGCCATCAGCATGGCTTGGGATATCATTCCCTTCCTCGGAGTCTTTCTACCTGTAAGTGAAGGGTTTAGTCGATATTTCTTGTCATACCTTGGCTTTAGGGCTCGAGGATGGCCAGCCCTGGGATTCATGCGCTTCTTAAGAGGCCCTAGGGTCTTGCCTATGCCAGGGGATCCTGGTGGGGTGTAGGAATACCGGTTGGCATCGGGGCAGCATTGTTGGATCATATCATCCCCCTCTTCTTGCCTTGGATTTGTCCCCAAATCCATCTCGGGTCCTTTCCTAACACTCATCATCCTCTTCCAATCTTCAGCAGCATTATCCTTAAACCGAGGAGTGTCATTGGAGTCAACAACGGACCAAGATTCGGGTCCTTCAGTTCCTTCTCCATCCGTCTCCATCGCTCCTTCTTCTGAAAAACTATCAATAATAATGTTAAGGCTCGGGGAGGTAGCGGGTGAGAGCTCCTTACTCATCTCCACATCCGGGTCAGCATCCGGATCTTCTTCGCTCGGGGCAGCTCTCAAAACTCGTCAGGGAGGTGATCTCCCATTGAACCTGGGGTGCACAGGGGACCGGCGGTGAAGCGTCGGGTTGGGGCACGGGGGTGCCGGAGGTGCCGGAGGTGAACCAGGGCACTTCGGGCAGGGCGGCGGCGCCGGGCAGTGGGGCGGCGGCGGCGCCAGGCAGAGGCAAGGCGGCGGCGAGCAGTGAAAAGCCAGCGGCGGCGTCAGGTAGTGGCAAGGCGGCAGCGGCGGGCAGGGACGTGTCGGCGGCGGCGGGCGGTGGGAAGCTGGCGGTGACGATGGGCGGTGGTGCGGTGGCCAGGTCGGTAGCGTCGGCCATCATCAAGTCGGGGCAGCCGAGGTCGGGTAAGACCGGGGCTGAGCGTCGAGCAGGGACGCGCCGGACTCGTGCTCGGGGGCCACGTTGGGTGGTGGTGCGCCGGTCGGGGCCTTGGGCAGCGACAGGTCGGGGCCGGGTGCTAGGTCGACCGGGGCCTGGCCGGGCTGGGTAGCGCCAGGGCTAGGGCCGAGCGCTGGGGCCTGGTCGGGCAGTGCCTGGGCTGGGGCCGAGTGCTGGGGCACTGGGGCCTGGTGGGGCAGCGCCTGGTCTGGGGCCGAGTGCTGGGGCATTGGGGTTGCTGGGGCCTGATCGGGTAGCGCCGGCGCTGGGGCCGAGCGCTGGGGCGCTGGGGCCTGCTCGGGTATCGCCGGGGCTGGGGCCGAGCACTGGGGTGCTGGGGCCTGGTCGGGCAGTGCCGGGGCTGGGTACTGGTGCCGGGGTTGGTGCCAGGGTGGTGCCAGGGCTGGTGCCGGGGCTAAGGCCGGGGCTGGTGCCGGGGCTGAGGCCATGGCTGGTGCCGGGGTTAAGGCCAGAGCTGGTGCCGGGGCTGAGGCTAGGGCTGGTGCCGGGGTTAAGGCTAGGGCTTGTGTCGGGGCTGAGGCCGGGGCGCCAGGTGCTAGGGTTTTTGAAGTGAACCCTGCAAACTTCTCAAGCCTTCTCGGCTTCACTTGCTCTCCTTCATCTGATTCTTCTTCTTCTTTCTTCTCCTCTTCTTCATCGTCCGTCTCGATTCCTCCTTCTCTTACCACCATCGTCCGTTGGTTATGGCAGTTCCTTGAGATGTGTCCTCTACCTTGACAGTTAAAACATACAATTCCACTAGGACGTGGGTTAGAATTCTGAACCGTAGAAGTAGGTTGGGCAGATGTTACCGGTGGTGTCGAACCCCTAGGGTTAGGGTTTGGCCGTGAACTTGAGCCTCGGGGCTGGTCGGGCTTCCATGAGGCTTGGCTTGTGGCCGAGCCTCTCCACAGGGCAGTGGCTTATCTTCTGGGGTAGCCCCTCCTCAACTCCCTCTCCACACGGTTGGCTAGGTCCTTGAGATCCTCGTAGTCAACATAGTTAAGTAGGTTGACTTGATGCATGATCTCAGGGTGTAGCCCACCCACAAACCGGGCTATCTTCGCTTCAGGCTCTTCTCTGAGGTCGAGTCTGGCTACAAACATCTCTATCTCCTTGGTGTATTGCTCCACGGACATGGTGCCCTGCTTTAAGTTCCGGAGGGATGTGTGTAGGTCTCGGGTGTAGGTGCCAGGAATGAACTTCTTCCTCATGATCCTCTTGAGGTCTCGCCACGACTCGATAGGGTCCTCCTCATCTCTCTGAATCCATCCTTTGAACTGGCTCCACCATAGGGCAGCATAGTCAGTGAATTCAAGGGTGGCAAGGATTACCTTCTTACGTTCGGAGTAGTGGTGGCACTCGAGGAAATCCTCCTTACTTCTCTCCCAATCTAGGTACTCATCGGCATTGTATTTGCCAGCAAACTTTGGCATGGTGAGCTTGAGGTTGCTCAAGTCATCGTCAATTTCCTGAGTGATGAGCTGCAGAACAGTGATCAAATACTACAAAGCTAAAAAGAGCTAAGCAGATCGTATTCCAGGGGTCTTCTAAGATTGACTACTTCAAAAGTGGCAAAATACTCGAATGCAAACAAGTTGTGCGTGGTGTGAGTTCCACGACTTCTAATTCTAAGAAATGCAGAGAAATTAAAACAAATTAAACTAAAGCAGATTGGAAATTAGGGTTTGAAAACAGAGATGACAAACGAACTTAGACTTTGAATCCCCCTTCGTTCCCTAGAGCATTGGCAATCAACAGATCAGCGGATTTCGATTCTCATTCAATCAATTACTAAGACACCACCATAACTCCTTACCGTTAGGTTTAAGACCGGCGAACGTTCGCTCTATCCGTTCTAACTACCAAGATTAACTAGCCGCCCGGGTACGGTCGCCTCTCGCAACGACTTAATTAACTGGTGCAATTACTAATGATTAATGAGTTACTCTTGCAGTGGATTAACCCTAACCGGTTCCTACGAAAGGCACATTCCAATTATAAGGTTAATTCTTCAATTCGATGTTCTAAAGTAAGTCGAGCGTTCGCTTCTATCCTTAGCTTAACAAGAATCTAATCTAGGTGATCAATCCAGACAAGAAACATGAACAATGAAGAACAAATCAAACATGAAAGAGAACTGATTGAATTTCGAATCTAATTACCGCCGATCCGTGACCGCTTTAAAGCCCTGGGTCACTTAGGGTTCATCTAGTCTAAGCTCTAACGAGTTTAGCTACTCATGTTTATCACAAAAGAATCTAAGACAAAGAAAGAGTTCATCATCCAGACGAAGAACAGAAAAGAATCTGAAAAACCTAATTTAGATGACTCTGACAGACTTCGATCTTCGGTAAACTACACTCCTAGCTCCGGTTCTCCGAGATGAAAGGGATGGCGTCACGATCTCTTTCTGGCTCTTCGAACTCTAACTCTTCGCTCCAGAACTCCTGAGAATTCTTGGAAAACGTAATTATGATGTGCTGAATGAGGTATATCTTTATTGGGCCGCCGGGTTAAGTATTTATACTTAACCCTAAGTGCTCCGGATTTGCCTGATATTTTCGCCGAAAATCTTAAGGAATTTTCGGCGAAAATTCCTTCATAAATGGCTGGTGTCCGGCTGCTTCTCTTCTGTGATTTTCGGACTGATGGTTCTCGGCGAAAACTTTGGGTTTTCGCCGAAAACTTCCTTGGCTGAGCATCAGTGGATTTGTGATGATATTTTCGCCGAAAATATAAGGGTATTTTCGGCGAAAATTCCTTTGTAATCCGGGCAGGAATTTTCTTGAACTTGATTGGCTCCTTTGATCGATTCCGGTTCAGTTCCTCGATGTTCCAATGCCTTAGACACGTCCTTGGCTACTTTATTTGATGGCAAAAACCTGTGCTAACATAAAAACACTAGAAAACCATCAAATAGACCCGAAACGGGCCAAGGTAACACAAATGGCACGAGATAGGGCAATCGATTGAATATTCGTTATTCTACCCTAAAAACCATGTCTTAAGCAAAGAAATGTCGCTTAAATGAGGCTGATAATCACGTCAAATCGAGTGTCATCAAATACCCCACACTTAAGCTTTTGCTTGTCCTCAAGCAAACTGAATAGAAACGCTCATGTTCATAAATGATAAGATCGATTAAATTGGAGCTCAATAAAACACAATGAATTATTAGACAGATCGATCCTAGAACAAGAAACCTAACATGCATACAGATGAGCCAAACTACCTGGTCTCACTAATAGACTGCACACGACAAGTAATTAGTAACCAATTATGCACGAATTTGACCTGACCGACCAGACTCCTCACACAGGATATATAGTACAATGGGGACTCTCACTCTCTGTGTTTAAGGACGTGTTTCTGCTCTCGATCATTTGTCATAGGTTTGCATTTCGACCACATCTCCACCACTGTGACAACACGAGTATCTAGTCAAGAAGGACTTCCCTGCTAGGACCGTAATGAATTCTACACTACTTGGGTTTATAATGAGATGGATGATGGGAATGAATGATGATGGCTTTGTGCGGTGTAGCTTTCGACTAACTTCCCTCGAATCTAATCTATGGCTTCCTACCGTCTAACCAAACACGGGTGGACTAAAGAACGCTCGTCCTACGACACCCTCAAGCAACCTAGCACTTATTCTTTTTCTTTACACGATTTTTTTTTCTTCTCTTTCTTTTGAACTTTTCTTTTGACTTCGTTCTTCCATTTGTAGGGAGAAGAACGTTTTATTGAACTAAAACTTTGAAATTTTTCTGATTTTTCTAATTTTTCTTTTCTTCATTCTTTTTTCGAAATTTGCTACTTTTTCTTCTTTTTCTAAATTTTTTTCTTTTGTGCCGACTTTTCTTTTAGTTGCTATAGGGATTTACACGTCTGGACATATTAGCTAAGACCACCTGTTTAATGGCTATAGGCAGGTTACCACAAACCGACTTCCGGTAGGTCAATCTAGAACTACAACCACAGGGGATCAACGGGGAATGAAAGAAATGGGAAATGGCTGTAATGTATTATCGAACCGAAAGAACAAGCCAAGCTCAAGGGTCTAAACCTAGTGGATTTATCGTTTGGTAGGCTATCTGGCTTAGTAGCTGAATCTAGGTGCCCCTATCTTTCTAGAACTCGTGTCATCGTGTGGTCTCGAGTAGGTCTCATTCAAATTCTAACTCATTCAGGCAAACAGAAAACCACTCAGAAAGAATTAAAATTGCAAGTTACGTGCAATGGATCAAAAGCTCACAGTTAGTTTGCTAGTCGGATTCGGTCATTTTCATGCAATCAAGGATACAAACTACAAGTGTGATTTTAAAAATTCTATTCTGACCAGGCAATTTAGCATCAAAGTATACAAGTTGGTTCTCAAGTTCTAGGTTAAGCAGTCTAAGCATCATTATGAAGGTTTGAACAACAACTTAACATCAAAAATCAAGAACTGAGCCATTCTAATGCTAGAGAGACTGGAATGGATTCACGAGGCACACATAAAACACAATCAAGGGCAATCAAGTTCATGCAAGGTTCTCTAGCATCCTACCCCACACTTAAATCGGATTGTGTCCTCACAGGACTAAAATTAGAGTTCAGAGTGAAGTAGAAGAACCTGGACCGAGATGATTGGTGTAGGGGATGAGCACGGGTCCTCGGAGCGGAGGGAATCTACCCAAGCGAAGCAAAGGGAATCTCCCAACTGCCTACAAAACAAAAACAAATAAAACATAAAAAGGAAACCGGGACAAGTGTCCCGGATCCACACAGAAAAAAGTTGGACCGAAATCCGAAAAGAATAAATAAAAAGAAAGGACAAGGAAAAGGACACCACCTGATCATGGCTGGTCAGGGGTGTCGGGGGGTGGATAGTGGAGGTGCTCGCCTAGCTGACGTTGCCACGCCAGCTGTGCCTCATACCGCCTGTCGGCGCGGCGCATATGCTGCTGCATAATAGTCCATCTCGCCTCTTGAGTGGCGTTGTCAGTGATGCGCCACTCCTGCAGTCGCTCATACAACTCACCAACATCTGCGGGTGCGGTCGGTGCTGATGGTGAGGCGCCTGGTATGGATCGGGAATGTGCGGCGGCGACTGGGGAGCATACCCTACCTGGTGATGTGGCGAAGGTATATAGTCTTGGAATTCTGGCGACGGCTGGGGCTGCTGCTGCTCAGCATCATCTTCTTCCTCTGACTCGACCACAGGCTGGAGTGGAGGATCTGCTGCCACATGGGGACTGTGGTCCAGCTCTAAGTCGTACTCAACCGCTAAGTCTCCTCTAACGGTTCTAACTTAGCGTCGTGGAATGTTCGGGCCATATTCATGGCTGATGCCGAAGGAGAGGATGAGCTGACCTATGAAGTTACCCCCAGGAGTCTACTAGGTGGCGTCCTCCTCATGGTCTTCTGGCGGAAGATGCGTGCCAGCACCCAGCCGGGGTGGAGAGGGTAGCTCTCTCGGATGGCTCGGAGAAGCATAAGCTCCTCCTTGAGGATATGGTGGCGATCCTTATCCGGAACATATAAAAGGGATCTACGCCAAACCACATGAATAAATTTAAAGAGAGGGTGAGAGAGCGACTTAACTGAGTTGTGCTCCCCAAGGCGATCGCCAGGCACTCCAGTCATGTGGCTCCAGAGCGCGTGGTACTCCTCGTCGTCATCATCGTCGCCCCAGCCGAGGTGATGTCCATGATAGTGCTCGTGGGGGATGCCTAGATGAGCGGCAAACTCATCGTAGGTGAGCTGCCTGTATACTCCTCCCAGATAGAAGGTCACAACCTTCTGGCGCTGCTTCCTCTTATGCTCATCCAGATCAAAGGTCGCCCAGAACTCCTGGAGAGCAATGTCTGGGAAATTGGCAGCTACGGTGGTCAGCTCTAGGAGGCCTGCCGGTGCTAGGGCGTCATGCACGGTCCGGTAGTAATCCTCGTCGTGCTCGTTCAGGGACTCCATGGAAAGAGGGCGCACGTCAGCTCCCCGAATGTGCTCGATCTGCTGGAAGCACTCGAAGTAGAAGTCTGGTAGACGAGCTATAGTGCGATGGTATCCAGCCCGGCGAGGTAGTGCGGGTGGAGGACCCAGAATGGCGGGTGTGACGGGAGCGGCAGCTCCTGAGCTCGAGGCGCCATCAAGTCGCGCCTTAGTCCTGCGCTCATAAGTGGTGTTCCTAAAACCAGAATGAAACTAGGTTAGTCAAACTTAAACCCTACCCCACACTTAGTAGAAAAACTCAATTTCACAAAGAAATGAGGAAAACCGAGTGGGGGTAAGCAAAGCGGAGTAACCGATAATCATAGACAGTAAAATACATGGTTAGGAACAGCCAGAATCGGAGAAGCACAATCAGAGTTCAAATGGTCAAACCGACATTCAGAAAGTCAACATTAAAGCATATTGAGCCCTAATCATGGCAAGACTATCACAAAGCGGAGAATGATGGTAAAATATGATCTCAGATGGCAAACACGAGAATCTGAACGAGAATGAACACGTACGGCAGCCAAATGATCAAAAACGGTTCACGGTCAAACCAACATTTCTCACAAGTCAACATAAGAAAGAATCAATCGTATGCATAGCAACACATGATCAAATGATATGGAAATTAAGCACGAAACTCCCTAAGCATGCTAGAACAGTTCTACAAGTTCAGCTAACCTAGTTCACACGAAATCAGTCAGCACGCAAATCGAGGCAAACTGAAAGTCAACCCCAACGAAATTCAGCAATCCATATGTCAAAAGATTCGTATTGAAAAGTTCTACGACTTACCTTGAAGCCATGGATGCTAAAAATGAATGGTTTGGGAGGAATCGGTGAAAAACTCTGAAAACAAGGGTTTCGGTGAACTGGAGCTGCAGAGTCAGATTCGAGTGTTCTAGGGCTCAAAATGATCAGAATGGAGAGGGGAGTTGAGCGGCGGCGGTCGGCGATGGTGGCGGCGAAGGAAACGGCGGCGGCGGCGGTGAGAAAAATGGGTGTGGTCGGCGGTTTTGAAAGAACAAAGGGGAGGGGGGTTTGTTTTCGAGTTTTGGAACGAAAATGGCAAGTGGAGAGAGAGGGTGGAAGACCGGATTTTAAATGGAAGATTGGCTGATTTTCAAAGGTATTTTCGGCGAAAATAGCAAGGAGTTTTCGCCGAAAATAGACGTTCAAATGCACTGCCGGTTTTCAAATAAATTTTCGCCGAAAACACATGACTTTTCGAACCGAAAATATGAAACAGGAGACCGGGTTCGAAAATTCAAAAGCGATTTCGCCGAAAATAGGGTTTAATTTTCGCCGAAAATTTTGAACACTACGAATTGAAAATATTTTCGCAATCCTGGCAGACTTCAGAAAATCACAGTTAAATCCACAAAAATCGGAACGACCTCACTCAACTTGCGACTGACACTACGGCACACAGACTCTACACGAAAAATAACAAATCAAATAAACTGACACTTTTGGCTCCCCCGAACCGACTCTAAAACACTAAGTTCGACAAAAAATTAAAAACGGACTCTAGCCGTGGGTTGCCTCCCACGAAACGCTCTTTTATTAACGTCCTTGAGCTGGACGATACCTGGACGGTATTAGGAGACATCCAAACTCAGATTCTCCTTAACGCTCGCGTCGGAGTTCATGAAGTACAGCTTCGGACTTCTCCGGTAAGCGTGAATCTCATCCCGTTCGCATGCAAAAGCTTGGTACGCCCATCGGGAAGATGATCAATGATCTTGAAGGGTCCGAACAGCTCTCTGGAGAGGTCATCCTTCTTGATTGTTACGATGGAAGGAATGAAGATTGTCGGCTTCTTCTTTTCTTTTATCTCCGGCTTGGTATCACCAGGATCGTGATCGTCATACTTCCTTAGGAGATGCTTTCGGCTTTCCTTCCATACTTGTTCCGGCGCCGGTTTCTCGGAACGATTTGATGGTGCAGCTGGCTCGGTGGAAGATGGCGGAATTTTTGGCCTCCAGACCATTTGGGTCTTTGTCTTCTTGTTCTTTCCCCGAGGTCTGTTAGGTTTAGTGCTCGGTGGCTTAGAAGAGGCTTGCAGTTCCTTCTTCTTCTTCTTGAGCGGCTTCTGAACCGAAGTTTCTGGCTTCTTCTTAATAACCTGTTCAATACCTACAGCAACAACTGATCTAGAGACACTGGTAGAAGCATTAGTAACGGAGTTGACCAGGTCAACACCACAGTTTCAACAGCTAGTAGTGAGATTCTTCATTCTTAGAGTCATATTTCATGCCATCTTTAAGACAGAACGTTTTCGTTTCCTTACCGACCCTTAGAGTTAAAGAACCATTTGGAACGTTAATATTCATTCCAGTTATAGCCATGAAAGGTCGACCTATGAGAATGGTAGAATCATCTGTACTAGTATCCATAATCACATAGTCAGCTAAGAACGTGAACGGACCACATTTAGTAACAACGTCTTTAATCTCTCCCTTAGGGGTTTTAAGTGATCTATCAGCAAAGACAAGTTGCATACTAGGCGGTTCAAGTTCTCCTAGGTTTAACTTTTCAAACAGGCTCATAGGCATGACATTAACAGATGCTCCTAGATCAACTAAACAACGTTCAATCTCAACATCATTAATGACCAAAGGTAAAGTAAAAGAACCAGGATCAGATAACTTAGCTGGATATGGAGAGGCAAGTTTCTTAATACGAATGTCAGGATATCCTTCCTTGTTCCCCTTCATGCCAGTCTCTATCCTTGCATTTGGCAGCAATGCTCTTGGAAAAGGAGGCTTTACGACGTACGGTGCAAGAGGAGGATCATCCTCCTTAGGCGCCGGTTCCTGTTCTTCTTCTTCCTCCGGAGTTTCAGCGATCCTGCGTAAGACAGAACAAGCATCAGCAATTAAGTTTGGGAGTTTTCGAGCGGTTACCATCTTGGCTTGCTCCTTTCTCGGATTCGGCTCTGTCTGGCTTGGAAGTTGGCCAAATGGTCGACCAGATGCTAGCATGCTCGAGATGTTGTTCACGGCTTGCTCAATTCTTTGTCCAGATGCTATCTGTTCTTGATTGAGAAGAGCTTGAGCCTTGAACTGACTGTCATGATCATCGAGTCTGGTGATGATCTGGCTGAGCTTCTTATCCAGGTCACTGACATTGTTCTCTCTTTGATGCTGCTGCCCTGGATAGGTATTATTAAGATATTGATTCTGGCGATTGCCAGGAGCAGTTCCATAATTACCCGGATTGCGATGCGGCGGCTGGTAGACACACCTACCGGCGGATGGTTAGGCTTCTGATCCTGAGCTGGACCAGCCGGCAGTTATTCTGGTTCTGGTTATGGTTGGCGCCAGCATTGTAGGGAGGTCTGTCTTGATAGTTCCCTTGCTGTCTGAAGTTACGGTAGCTAGCATAACCATTCTGATTATTAACGAATCCTTGTTGAATGAAATTTACCTCTTCGGCAGACCAGACTTCTGCCTTACCAAAATTCTGACAACGGCTTCCGTTATGTGCGCAAGCTCCACACCACTCGCAATCGGCAACATAGACAGAGGCTGTCGGTGGCTTGATCGGTGTGGTAGACTTCTTCAAATGCTTCTCTACCTCTGCTTTGATTGTAGCTTCGAGATCTAGCTTGCTCCTTGATCCTTCAGATTGTCGTTCCCAGTTCCTTGACTTGGAAGCACAATTTGCGAAGTGAAGAAGAGCAGCTTCATGTGTTAGTGTAGTGCAATCCCCTTCAGCTAGAGAATTGACCCACTTGGCAGATTCTTCTCGAAGTCCTCGAGAAAAGATTTCAGCTAACTGCCTCTTCTCGAATCCATGATGAGGGCAGGTGTAGAGAATTTCTTGGAATCGATTCCAAGTATCATATAAGCTTTCTCCTTCTTTCTGGGAGAATCTGGCGATGCTGTCCTTGATAGCGGTTGTTCTGGCCGGAGGGAAGTATTCTTCAACGAATTCCTGAGCCAGAGTATCCCAATCAGTGTAATAGCCAGGTGGTTTGCCAGTAAGCCACCTCTTAGCAGGGCCTTTCAGAGAGAATGGGAAAGCTCTCAGACAAAGAGTGTTTTTGTCGAGGTTTCCGCTCTTGAAAGTGCTGCAGAGATCAAGGAAGTCTGCAAGATGAGTGCACGGATTGTCTAGGGGCCTGCCTTCAAACGGTAAATCCCTAGAGATCATAGTCAAGAATGGAATCTTGATCTCATAGTCAGGATCTCCTTTAATGCGCGGAACGGCAATGGATGATTGAACGCTAGTCGCGCTCGGCTTGTTATAGTCTGCTAGACTCTTCTGTGCAGGTGGTGGCGGCGACGGTTGATCGCCATTTGGTGGGTGGGTGGTAATCTATAGTCCATGGCGGGAGATGGAGGAGGTGAGAGTGACTCGGTGTATGAACCGGATGAAGATGACGGTACAGGTGAAGATGGAGATGAGGAACTCTCCTTCAGTTCCTCGATCTTGATCGGAGTGATGAATGGATTGGATTTGCCTTTCTTCAGAATTTGTGATCGTAGAGGTGGAGCAGAACTGCCTGGTCTCTCTGCGCTCTTAGCCTGTTCGGTTTGAGAGCGAGTCCAAGGACGGTGAGGCATACACCTGTAAACCTACAGATAACAAAGACAAACAAAACCAGTGTAAAATCGAAGTGGATGGAAAGGTGAAAGATGGAAAGTAGAAGAATAAATTGCCAGTTCTTCTTTCGAACAATCAAAAGAAGTCCCCGGCAATGGCGCCAATTTGATGAGCTGCAGAACGGTGATCAAATACTACAAAGCTAAAAAGAGCTAAGCAGATCGTATTCCAGGGGTCTTCTAAGATTGACTACTTCAAAACTGGCAAAATACTCGAATGCAAACAAGTTGTGCGTGGTGTGAGTTCCACGACTTCTAATTCTAAGAAATGCAGAGAAATTAAAACAAATTAAACTAAAGCAGATTGGAAATTAGGGTTTGAAAACAGAGATGACAAACGAACTTAGACTTTAAATCCCCCTTCATTCCCCAGAGCATTGGCAATCAACAGATCAGCGGATTTCGTTTCTCATTCAATCAATTACTAAGACACCACCATAACTCCTTACCCTTAGGTTTAAGACCGGCGAACGTTCGCTCTATCCGTTCTAACTACCAAGATTAACTAGCCGCCCGAGTACGGTCGCCTCTCGCAACGACTTAATTAATTGGTGCAATTACTAATGATTAATGAGTTACTCTTGCAGTGGATTAACCCTAACCGGTTCCTACGAAAGGCACGCTCCAATTATAAGGTTAATTGTTCAATTCGATGTTCTAAAGTAAGGCGAGCGTTCGCTTCTATCCTTAGCTTAACAAGAATCTAATCTAGGTGATCAATCCAGACAAGAAACAAGAACAATGAAGAACAAATCAAACATGAAAGAGAACTGATTGAATTTCGAATCTAATTACCACCGATCCGTGACCGCTTTAAAGCCCTGGGTCACTTAGGGTTCATCTAGTCTAAGCTCTAACGAGTTTAGCTACTCATGTTTATCACAAAAGAATCTAAGACAAAGAAAGAGTTCATCATCCAGAGGAAGAACAGAAAAGAATCTGAAAAACCTAATTTAGACGACTCTGACAGACTTTGATCTTCGGTAAACTACACTCCTAGCTCCGGTTCTCCGAGATGAAAGGGATGGCGTCACGATCTCTTTCCGGCTCTTCGAACTCTAACTCTTCGCTCCAGAACTCCAGAGAATTCTTGGAAAACGTAATTATGATGTGCTGAATGAGGTATATCTTTATTGGGCCGTCGGGTTAAGTATTTATACTTAACCCTAAGTGCTCCGGATTTGCCTGATATTTTCGCCAAAAATCTTAAGGAATTTTCGGCAAAAATTCCTTCATAATTGGCTGGTGTCTGGCTGCTTCTCTCCTGTGATTTTGGGACTGATGGTTCTCGGCGAAAACTTTGGTTTTTTGCCGAAAACTTCCTTGGCTGAGCATCAGTGGATTTGTGATGATATTTTCGCCAAAAATATAAGGGTATTTTCGGCGAAAATTCCTTTGTAATCCGGGCAGGAATTTTCTTGAACTTGATTGGCTCCTTTGATCGATTCCGGTTCAGTTCCTCGATGTTCCAATGCCTTAGACACGTCCTTGGCTACTTTATTTGACGGCAAAAACCTGTGCTAACATAAAAACACTAGAAAACCATCAAATAGACCCGAAATGGGCCAAGGTAACACAAATGGCACGAGATAGGGCAATCGATTGAATATTCGTTATTCTACCCTAAAAACCATGTCTTCAGCAAAGAAATGTCGCTTAAATGAGGCTGATAATCACGTCAAATCGAGTGTCATCACTGAGCTACTCGTCGGGCTCTTCTGTTCAGGCCTTCAGGGCTGTCCTCTCGGCGCTCATCTCGTCCTCTCTCGGCTTGAAGCAGAGCTAGGGCTTCTTGGACGGCGGCCATGGTAGCTCCAAGGTTCCGAAGGCAGCCTTCCATGTTGGCTAGTCTCTCGTCTGCCATGGTTAGTATTATCGAACAGAAGCAATTTTCTATCCCCTCTTCTTAGAAATAAACTTACAACGAAAGGAAATAACGTGGCAACGTGGCCTTGCTTTCTTTTCTTTTTCTTTTCTTATAACTCGAAACTAAAATTGAAATAGAAGGGAAATTTTCGAATCAATTTTCTAAAGAAAGCAATAAAAGGATATGAATCCAGGTGAACCTGGAGACTGGGATAGATTGTGGTCCGTGAGCTGAACCGTGCTCTGATAGCAACTGATGTGAACCGCTGCAACCTTGGGTAGACGACCCTTAAACACCGTAAGTTGAGACCGTGCAACGAGGTAGAACCGTCGGAACCGGGGGCGGATAAGTACTTTGACCCTTCGGCTGTATATAGCCGAGAACCAGAAGTGTCCAGTCGATGACGCCACGCCAAGAGATGGATGCTCTTGATGATAAGTCGGGGCCTTCAGTATCGCAACATGCAGATACAATAAGGTTTCAGAACAAAGTTCTTTCAAAGGGGGTTTATTTCATCAAAGTTGTGTCTACAAGGGTGGCCGGCGGCCTCCTTAAATAGGTGAGGGAACAAGCTCTCCTCCCTAATCACTACTTCTAAATAATAAAATAAAGAGTCCTTTCCTAAATAGTCTCCTAAAACCCCTAAATAATCATACTAAAAAGGAATAAAACATAAAATAATAGTTGTAGTCTTTAAAGCAGAATAAAAGACCTAAATTAGGTCAAAAACCCTAATCTAACCGCGTACGGCTGCTCGGGCCGGTTGCCGCGAGTGGCGGCTCGGTGGGCTTGACTCGGGTGGCGGTCGCGGGCTTCAGCCTTCGAGCGGGTTCAGTGACCGAGCTTCTTGGCCGACTGCTTGGGATCCCTCAGATCGGTCCAGCTGCCGGTTTAAGGCTCGGGACGGGCCTGTCTTCAGTTCCTTCCCTTTTCTGCTTGGGCCTTCTTTCCTAAGCTTTAGGTAGGCCTTCAGGTAGCTTTGGACGTAACTCTCTGTGGTCAGCCCAAGTGTCATGCTTCGGGGCCAAGGACTCCAGGTCTTCTCATGCCTCGGCTCAGGTTCAATCTTTGACAGCTCTCCTCTTCGGGCCAAGGGTTCTTGGGCTCTCTTCTTTTTGTACTCCAGAAATGCTTCCAGAGGGTCACTCAAAGAACCGACTTCTTCTTCAGGGCTCCTGGAGGTCAGACTAGGAGCGGGCTGAAGCTTCTCTTCGGTGCTAGGGCTTATACCCTCGGCCATCAGCATGGCTTAGGATAGCATTCCCTTCCTCGGAGTCTTTCTACCTGCAAGTGAAGGGTTTAGTCGATATTTCTTGTCATACCTTGGCTTTAGGGCTCGAGGATGGCCTGCCCTGGGATTCATGCGCTTCTTAAGAGGCCCTAGGGTCTTGCCTAGGCCAGGGGATCCTGGTGGGGTGTAGGAATACCGGTTGGCATCAGGGCAGCATTGTTGGATCATATCAATAACGTTCTTCTCCCTACATATGGAAGAACGAAGTAAAAGAAAATTGGAAGAAAAATGTGTATGAAAAGAAAATAAAGTGCTAGGTTGCTTGAGGGTATCATAGGACGAGCATACACTATTCCACCCGTGTCTGGTTAGACGGTAGGAAGCCATAGGCTAGATTCGAGGGAAGTTAGTCGAAAGTTGCACCGCACCAAAGCCATCGTCATACATTCCCTTCATCCATCTCATTTTAACCCTTGTAGTGTAGAATTCATTACAGTCCTAGCAGGGAAGTCCTTCTTGACTAGTTCCTCGTGTTGTCACAGTGGTGGAGAGGTGGTCGAATTGCAAACTTATGACAGAATTCAGTGACAGAAAATGATTAAGAGCAGAAACACGTCCTTAAACACAGAGAGTGAGAGTTTCCCTTATACTAAATATTTCCTATGTGAGGAGTCTGGTCGGTCAGGTCAAATTCGTGCATAATTGGTTACTATTACTTATCGTGTGCAGTTTTTAGTGACACCAGGTTGTTTGGCTGGTCAGTATGCATGTTAGGTTTCTTGTTCTAGGAATTATCTGTCTAATAATTCATTGTGTGTGCTTGAACTTCAATTTAATCGAACTTATCATTTGTGAACGAGAGCGCGTTCTATTCAGTTTACTTGAGAACAAGCAAAAGCTTAAGTGTGGGGTATTTTGATGACACTCGATTTGACGTGATTATCAGCCTCATTTAAGCGACATTTCCTTGCTTAAGACATGGTTTTTAGGGTAGAATAGCGAATATTCACTCAACTGCTCTATCTCGTGCCATTTGTGTTACTTTGGCCCGTTTCAGCTCTATTTGATGGTTTTCCAGTGCTTTCACGATAGCACAGGTTTTTGCCATCAAATAAAGTAGCCAAGGACGTGTCTAAGGCATTGGAACCTCGAGGAACCGCACCGGAATCAATCTAAGGAGTCAATCAACTCAACTCAAATCCTGCCCCGATTTACACTATAGTTTTCGGCAAAAAGTGTCCAGGTTTTCGGCAAAAACTCAAGAAGAAATCGGCTGAGTTCACAAAGAGAAGTTTTCAGCGAAAAGTCCAAGTTCTCGCCGAAAACCCTAAGTCCGAAAATCACAGGTGAATCAGCCGACGGAAGCCTTCATTTACACTCAAGTTTTCGGCGAAAACTCCAGGCAAAATTTGGCGGTATTAGGGTTAAGTATAAATACTTAACCAGCGGCCCAAAAGAAAATATACCGGATAATACATTACTGTTTCAGAATTCTGACGAGTTCTGGAGCAGAGTTTAGAGTTTGAAGAGCCAAGAAGAGATCGTGACGCCATCCTTTCACCTCGGAGACTTGGAGCTAGGATTGAAGATTACCGGAGAACGAAGCTTGGCCAGAGTCGTCTTAACTAGGTTTTACAGTTTCTATCTGTTCTATCTTTTGATGATGAACTCTGTTTCTGTCTTTGATTCTTTTGTAATGAGCATGAGTAGCTAAACTCGTAGAGATTAGACTAGATGAACCCTAAGTGACCCAGTGCTTTAAAGCGGTCACGGATCGGCGGTGATTAGATTCGAAAGTTCAATCAGTTTCACTGTCATGTTTGATTTGTTCTTCGTTGTTTATGTTTCTTTTCTGGATTAATCACCTAGATTAGATTCTTGTTAAGTTAAGGATAGAAGCGAACGCTCCCCTTACTTTGAAACACCAAATCAAACAATTAACCTATTCATTGGAGTGTGCCTTTCGTAGGAACCAGTTAGGGTTAATCCACTGCAAGAGTAACTCATAAATCGTTAGTAATTCCACCAGTTAGTTAAGTTGTTGCGAGAGGCCACCGTACCCGGGCGACTAATTAATCTTGGTAGCTAGATCGGATAGAGCGAACGTTCGCCAGTCTTAAACCTAAGGGTCAGGAGTTATGGTGGTGTCTTAGAATTGATTGAACGAGAATTGAAATCCGCTGATCTGTTGATTGCCTATGCTCTGGTGAATGAAGGGGGATTCGAAGTCTAAGTTTGTCTGTCATCTCTGTTAAAGTCAACCAATCTTTCAGTCTGTCTTTCAGTTTAATTTTTAATTTCCTTGCATTTTTAGATTAGAAGTCGTGGAACTCACACCACGCACAAAGTGTTAAACCTGAGTAATCTGCCTTTATATTTGAGTAAACAATTATTAGAAGACCCATGGAATACGATCTGCTTAGCCTAAAGGCTAAGTAGTTATGGAGTAGTGACCTGCTTCACCTGCGGAAACCCGGGCCACAAGAGTGCGACGTGTAAGATGAGGAGTGTGGGGCCGGCTCTATCTGGAGGGGCGTCATTTGGACTACCCATTTGTGGCACCTGTGGGAAGCCTCATTTTGGGGTGTGCCACATGTTGAGTCCTACTCCAGTGACTTGTTACACATGTGGCCAGCCTGTCCATAGGAATAATCTTTGCCCAACTAGGAGTGCAGCACCCGCCAGTCTGTGGGGTCGGTGCAAGGACCAATGGCTCAGTCTAGGATTTTTGGAGGTAGAGGAGGATGTGGATTCGGGCGTGGAACTACAAGTGCTGGTAGGGGGGACAGGAGAAAATTCTACGCTAGTGGGAGTAGGAGGAGATCGAGGGAGGTTGTATGCTCTCACCAAGGGGCAGCAGAGAATGTGAACGACGTAGTGACCGGTATGATCTCCATCTTTGATCTTTCAGTTTACGCTTTGTTTGATTCGGGCTCATCCCATTCCTTTGTTTCTGAGAAATTTTTGAATAGCTTGAGTTTGGTAGCTAGTAGTTTCGGAACTAGTTGGGCGTGTAAGGACTCCTTTGGGGACTTCGGTCAGGGTAGATAGTGTGTTGAAGGGTTGTAAAGTGTTTGTTGGAGGAGCAGAACTACTAGCTGATCTAGTGGGGCTTCCTTTCAACAAGTTCGATGTCATTGATGAACACGTTTTCGTGTGTGGTCAAATAACTAGCCTACAAATGTAGACTAGATCCACTACAAGAAAATGTCAATTTAACAGCAGAAGCTTAACAGCGGCCAGAATTTGGCCGCTGTTAAATTGAAAAACACGGGAAATTTAACAGCCGCCACTTAGCCGCTGTTAAATTAGAGAGTTTAACATCGGCTATAGGCCGCTGTTAAAATACTAAGCCCTGATTGGCTGAAACAGATGGACGCGGATAGCTCCCAATGAAATCAGGACCGTTGATTTAATATCAACGGTCCTGATTTCTTCTTCCCAAAGAAACCCTAATCGGCCACTTCTTCTTCTTCTTCTTCTTCTTCCCCCTGATTCGCGACTCCCACCGCCGCCGCCGGAATTTTGCCGCCGCCACTTTTTCTTCTTCTTCTTCTTCTTCTTCTTCTTCTTCTTCTCTCCATAACTCTTCTTCTTCTTCTTCTTCTTCCAGAACACCATTGGTTCTTCTCTTCTTCTTCTTTTTCTCTCCTTCTTCTTCTTCTTCTTCTTCTTCTTCTTCTTCTTCTTTTCTTTTCTTTCTTCTTCTTCCGATCAAGGTGGAGCCTCCTGCGTCGAGGAAGAGGACAGCCGCGTTGAGGAAGAGGAAGAGGAGGAGGAGGAGGACGACGACGACGATGAATGCCGGAGTTCCGGCTCAATCGCCGGAGCTCCGGCGATTACTTTAATAGACGACATCATTTAACAGCGGCTATAGGCCGCTGTTAAATAAATCAATTTAACCGCGACCTATTTAATGGTGGCAGTCGCGCTGTTAAATAGTTTTAGCATTGGTCATTTTAACAGCGGCTTCCGGCCGCTGTTAAATTATTTTAACAGCGGCCCTGGCCGCTGTTAAACGTTCTTTCTGCCGCTGTTAAATGCAGCGTTTTTTGTAGTGATCGAATCTCTTGAGGTTTCTTCAAATCGACTACTCAAAGAAGCTGGCAATTTACTCAGGTTTAAACACGTTGTGCATGGTGTGAGTTCCACGACTTCTACACTAATAAACAAGGAAAAAGGAAAAGGAAATTAAAAGACAGAAAGATTAAAGGATTGACTAACGAGAAGATAGACAAGCTTGGAGTTTGAATCCCCCTAAGATCACCAGAACATTGGCGATCACAAGACCAGCAGTTTTCAATCCTAATTCATTCAGTTCTCAGACCCCACCATAACTCCTTCTCCTTAGGTCTAAGTTTGGAGGACGTTCTCTCTATCCGATCTAATTACCAAGATTAATTAACCGTCCGTGCGTTCACTTCTGCAACGGAAAACTAACTGGCATAAGATTAAGAACAGTGAGTTACTCTAGTAGCGGATCAACCGTAAATGGTTCCTACGAAAGGCACACTCCATTGATTAGGTTAATTGATTGATTTGAGTTCCAAAGTAAGGCGGGCGTCTGGTGACTAACGTCTATCGACTAACCTTAACACGAATCTAATCTAGGCGTCAAGTAGACAAGAAACGCAGGAAACAAAGAACAAAACAATCACACAAGAGAAACTGTCTAAATTAAGATCTAATTACCGCCGATCTGTGACCGCTGTAAAGCCCCGGGTCACTTAGGATTCATCTAATCTAAGCTCTATGAGTTTAGCTACTCATATTCGATACAAGAGAATCAAAGACAACATAGGAGTTCATCATGCAAAGGAATAACAGATAGGAACTGAAAACCTAATTATGGCGACTCCCATGAAGCTTCGATCACCAGCGATCTTCAACTCCTAGCTCCGAGCACTCCGAGGTGGAAGGATAGCGTCACGATCTCTCCAAGAACTCTGAGGATGCTCTCAACTCTATCTATCCACTCTATAGTCGTGGCGACTGTAAAAGTCTAATTGTATGTTGAATGAATGATGGATTTTTTTTTGATTGAATGTCGCTACTGTGCTTAAATAGGTAGGTTTCCAAACCTTAGCCAGAAAAGAAGGAAGTTCTCGCCGAGAAGTTTAGTTAAAAACCCTTCTGTATCTTCGACGAGATTTCCTTGTGAGTTCCTTCATAAGTTTTCGGCGAGAACTTCAGTGTAAATAGCAACTGTGTCTTCGACGAGTATTTTGCCTTGATTCCTTAACATCTTCTCGCCGAGAATATTGATAATTCTTGGCGAGAACTTAGTGCTGGGCAGGAGGATGTTCTAACTTTGATCTGATTGAGTTTTGGATCGATTTTGGGGCATTCCTCGAGACTCTATTTCTTCCCGAACACGTCCTTGGCTACGTAATTGATCGCAAAAACCTGTGTACTCATGGAGACACTAGAAAACACATCAAATAGACCCAAAAGGGTCAAAGTAACCAAATTGGTATGAAATATAGCTATTGAGTGAATACACGCAAATCTACCCCTAAAACCGTGTTTCAAGTACGAAAATGTCACTTTAATGAGGCTAAAAATCATGTGAAATCGAGTGTCATCAGTCATCCTTGGCATGGATTGGTTGGCTACGCAAGGGGAATTGCTTGATGTTAGAAGAAGGAGGTGTTACTACAGATCGAAGGTGTTAGTCGAGTGGTGTTCAAATGTGTACGAAAGAGGGATTTGGCGCCTAAAGTTAGTTTCAGTAATGCAAGCTTTCTCGCTGACCCAAGAAGGTTGTGAAGCTTGTTAGTGCAGGTGTTAGTTGAGCAGAGCAAGGAGTTGGAGAAGGTGCTAGTATCTCGGGAGTTTGCTGATGTGTTTGAGGAGTTTCTCAGAGCTTCTCAGAGCACCGATCGAGCGGGAAGTTGAATTCAACATAGAGTTGGTTCCAGGAACGGCTCCAATTTCCATCCCGCCCTATCGAATGGCACCGATTGAACTGAAGGATTTGAAGGAACAATTGCAAGAACTTCTGGATAAAGGCTTCATCTGCCCAAGTGTTTCCCTTTGGGGAGCACCCGTTCTGTTTGTGAAGAAGAAGGATGGGTCAATGAGGATGTGCATTGACTATCAGCGGTTGAACAAATCAACAATCAAGAATCGCTATCCACTCCCAATGATAGATGATCTCTTTCATCAATTGCAAGAGGCAATGTTGTTCTGAAGATTGACTTGAGGTCAAGTTACCATCAGTTGAAGGTGGAGGAAGGTTCGGTACCAATGACAGCTTTCGAGACTAGATATGGACTTATGAGTTCCTCGTTATGCCTTTCGGTCTTACCAATGCTTCTGCCGCGTTCATGGCTCTCATGAACAAAGTCTTCCATGAGTACTTGAACAAATTTGTGATAGTATTCATTAATGATGTCCTCATTTATTCTAAGAATGAGAAGGAGCATGAGGAGCACTTGAGAATCATCTTTCAGATGTTGAGGGAGCAACAACTCTTTGCAAAATTCTCAAAGCGTGCTTTCTGGTTGGAAAAGGTGTTATTCCTGGGTCACGTGGTCTCTAAGAGAGGAGTCGAGGTGGGTCCGAAGAAGATTGAAGCGGTGGTTAACTGGTCTCCACCTAAGGATGTGTCACAGTTGAGAAGCTTCCTTGGGTTAGCCGGTCTCTACCAAAGATTTGTTGAATGATTCTCCACCATAGCGTCTCCCCTTCACAAGTTGTTGAGGAAGGAGTCGAAGTATGAGTGGATGGAGGCATGTAAGAAAGGTTTTGAAGAGTTAAAGAAGAGGTTGACTTCAACTCTAGTGTTGACTTTGCTAGTTGAAGGAGGAGAGTACGTGGTGTTCAGCGATGCTTCGTTGTAAGGATTGGGATGTGTTCTTATGCAGAATGGGAAGGTAGTCACTTAGGCTTCTCGTCAACTAAGAGTGCATGAGGTGAACTATTCGACTCATGATCTAGAGTTAGCTGTCGTGGTGTTCACTTTGAAGTTGTGGAGACACTACTTGTATGGCGAGACAATCAAGATCATGACGGATCACAAAGGCCTTAAGCATCTCATGGATTAGAAGGAGTTGAACAATAGATAGAGACGTTGGGTGGAGCTTCTAAAAGACTACGACTGCACCATTGACTACCATCCCGGTAAGGTCAATATTGTAGCCGATGCCCTAAGTCGGAAGGAGTTGGTTGACCTTAGAGCTTTGAGAGTGGAGTTGCAGCTAGGAGAGGTTGGAAGTTTGCTTGCCAAGCTCAGCATTCGCCCGTTGCTGAGTGACAGGGTCGGGGAGGAGTAGCTCAAGGATTCTAAGCTAGTATATAATAGAGAAGAAGTCTAGAAGGGTTTGGTCAATAGTTTTGAAGTGGTTGGCGGCTTGCTGAGGTGTGGAGGTGGTGTGTGTGTGTCGGAGGTAAAGAGCTGAGGAAGGAGATTCTTGAGGAAGCTCATTCTTTGATGTATGCTATGCATCCTGGAATGACAAAGATGTACAATGAATTGAAGGTGAGTTTCTGGTGGCCGTGCATGAAGAAGGATGTAGCTCGATCTGTGTCAGTTTTCTTGGTGTGTTAGAAGACAAAGGCCAAACACAGAGCTCCAGGTGGATTGCTGCAATCTCTACCCATTCCGAAGTGGAAGTTTGCCGATATCACAATGGACTTTGGATCAGGATTTCCTCCAACTAGGGAAGGGAAGGATGCAGTTTGGGTAATTGTGGATCGCTTGACGAAAGTCGCTCACTTTATACCGATCCGGTATAAGCCTAGTGTTGAGGAGCTATCTAAGCTTTATATCGAGGAAGTGGTGAGGTTGAATGGAGTTCCTCAATCCATTGTATCTGACCGGGATTCGAGTTTCACAACTCATTTCTGGGAAGGATTGCATACGACATTGGGGATAAAGCTAAATTTCTCGACGGCTTATCATCCTGAAACGAATGGTCAATCGGAGAGGACGATTCTTATCTTGGAGGAATTGTTGAGGAGTTGTGTTATGGAGTTTCAGATTCCTTTGACTGAATTGTTGCCATTGGTCGAGTTTGCATACAACAACTCATACCATAGCAGCTTGAAGTCTGTACCGTTCGAAGCTCTATATGGGAGCAGGTGTAGGACGTCGTTGTGCTGGGATGAGGAAGGTGCTAGAGTGTTGATGGGTCCTCATATTATTCAAGAGACGGCTGACCGTGTGAATTGATCGCAACCACCGAGACCGGCACTGCCATGCCACGGTGGGCACCACCCCCCAACGTTCCCATGTTGGCTTGCGGTGGCGGAACTCATGAAGAAATATGGAGAGGTTACCCCTTGCTAGAAGGGAGAAAAGCCAATCCAGAAGGCCCAACATCAAGTCTTGATGCTGATATCGATCCGGCCCCAGCACTGATGTTGGGCCAAAACCGTACTGCCCAAGGCTGATGCTAGCGTTGATGCTGGCGCCACACTGAGACCCGAAGATCATTGAAGTGCTAGAGCTTAAAGACACCTGTGGATGATTTCGACACCTAGCCATGCTCCGACGATCAAGAAAAGGGCCGAGCCAGCCAAGGGCCCAGAGCCGATGTCGAACCAGGCGCAGGGCCGAAGCTGGAGCCCATACGAGATGCGATCAAGGTCGACCCAAATTTCTAGCCGTGCTTTTCAGGAATCCTTCAGCAATAAGGATTCCCTAGACTTCAAGGACAAACCTCCATCAATCCCAATCCAATTCAGAGAAGGAATCAAGGAGGTCACCCAAGACACGTGATGACACTCGATTTGACGTGATTATCAGCCTCATTTAAGCGACATTTCTTTGCTTAAGACATGGTTTTTAGGGTAGAATAACGAATATTCAATCGATTTCCCTATCTCGTGCCATTTGTGTTACCTTGGCCCGTTTCGGGTCTATTTGATGGTTTTCTAGTGTTTTTGTGTTAACATAGGTTTTTGCCATCAAATAGCGTAGCCATGGACGTGTCTAAGGCGTAGGAACCTCGAGGAATCAAACTGGAATCGATCCAAGGAGCCAATCAAGTCAAACCGAAAATCTACCCATATGCACTTGTACCTTCGGCGAAAATGATCCCACAGTTTCGGCGAAATCAACAATGCAAATCAGCTGATGCCAAGTGAAGACTGATTTCGGCGAAACCATTAAGCTCTTCGGACCGAAAATGCAAGGCAGAGAAATCATGGCCATTTACACAAGAATTTTCGCCGAAACTATCCCTATGGTTTCGGCGAAAGTATTTATACTTAATCCGGCGGCCCGAGGGAAAGACAATTCATAATTCGAAAAACAGAGCTTTGGGAGATCAGAATCCTCTGAAGTTCTGGAGTGAAGAGTTGGAGTTCGAAGAGCCGGATAGAGATCGTGACGCCATCCCTTCCATCTCGGAGAACCGGAGCTGGGAGTGCAACTTACCGAAGATCGGAGTCTGTCAGAGTCGTCTGAATTAGGTTTTTCAGATCCTTTTCTGTTCTTCCTTTGAATGATGAACTCCTTCCTTGCCTTTGTTTCTTTTGTAATGATCATTAGTAGCTAAACTCGTTAGAACTTAGACTAGATGAACCCAAGGTGACCCAGGGCTTTAAAGCGGTCACGGATCGGCGGTGATTAGATTCGAAATTCAATCAGTTCTTTTTCATGTTTGATTCATTCTTCATTGTTCATGTTTCTTGCCTGGATTGATCACCTAGATTAGATTCTTGTTAAGCTAAGGATAGAAGCGAACGCTCGCCTTACTTTAGAACATCGAATTAAACAATTAACCTTATAATTGGAGTGTGCCTTTCGTAGGAACCGGTTAGGGTTAATTCACTGCAAGAGTAACTCATTAATCACTAGTAATTACACCAATTAATTAAGTCGTTGTGAGAGGCGACCGTACCCGGGCGGCTAGTTAATCTTGGTAGTTAGAACGGATAGAGCGAACGTTCGCCGGTCTTAAACCTAAGGGTAAGGAGTTATGGTGGTGTCTTAGTAATTGATTGAATGAGAATCGAAATCCGCTGATCTGTTGATTGCCAATGCTCTGGGAACGAAGGGGGATTCAAAGTCTAAGTTCGTCTGTCATTCTTGTTTCCAAACCCTATTTCTCAATCTGCTTTAGTTTAATCTTTTTAATTTTTCTGCATTCCTTAGAATTAGAAGTCGTGGAACTCACACCACGCACAACGTGTTTTTCCTTGAATAATTTGTTAGTTCTGAAGTAGCCAATCATTCGAAGGCCCGTGGAATACGATCTATCCTAGCTCTTGAGCTTGATAGTTATTTGATTGAACCTGCTCAACACAACGACGGTTCATCAAATTGGCGTCGTTGCCGGGGACTTCTTTTGATTGTTGAAAGAAGAACTGGCAAATTATTCTTCTATTTTCCATCTTTCATTTTTCCACCCACTTCGATTTTACGCCGGTATGTTTGCTTTTGTTGCTTGTAGGTTGTTCTACAGGTTCATGAACCGCTCGATTGCTCATTCTCAGTTTAAGCCGGGTAATTCTGCTTCGCCGAAGAAATCGCGAGTCAGAAGCAAGTCATAACCACACCGCCTACACCACCTATCCCTCAAAAGATTGAGGAGTTGAAGGAGAACTCCTCATCTTCATCCGTTTCATCCACTACTTCAGATTCACCACCACCCTCTCCTCCCGTACTAGTTGCTCAGCGCACCGTGGCGGATTACTGTAGACCAAATGCGGCTTACCTCCGAGCTAGCGTCGTCGTGCCGCACAATGATGACGACCCTGATTATAATATCACAACCTTCGTCCTGAGCATGGTCACTAAGAATCTTCGATTCGAAGGGAAGCTGCAAGAAAACCCCCCGCACACATCTGGCTAACTTTCTGGACATGTGCGAGACGTTTAAGAGCGGGAATCTCAGTAAGAACAATCTTCGCTTACGAGCTTTCCCATTCTCTCTTAAAAGCAACGCCAAGGTATGGCTCAGCTCGAAACCACCTGGCTACTACACCGACTGGGATCATCTAGCTCAAGACTTCATAGAAGAATATTATCCCCCTTCAAGAACTACATTCTACAAGGATAGTATCGCTAGATTCTCTCAGAAGGAAGGAGTAAGTTTACACGACGCGTGGAACGACTTCCAAGCGCTTCTCTCTGAATGCCCTCATCACGGATTCAACCAGGGGCAGCTAGCTGAAATCTTTGCCCAAGGGATGAATGAAGAAACAGCTGAATGGGTCAACATCTTAGCTGATGGCGACTGCACAGCACTTGAACCAGAAGCTGCTCTACTTCACTTTGCGGACTGCGCATCTAAGTCCAGAAATAGGGAAAGACAGTTTGGAGCAGCCAAGAGTCAACCAAGTTGTGAAGATCAGATTAAGATCGCAGTACAGAAACAAATGGAAGAGATCCTCGGTACAACTAATAACTGGCCTAACAAGGAAGTCAACTTCATTGATCACAGCTTCACCAGGGATCAAAGAGGCTACTCCGACTACCGTCAGTTCAGAACACCTCCTCAACAACGGGAAGGCTCCTATGAGCGTCCTCCCTACAACTTCCAACTCAACCAGAGCCGAAATCAATACATGGACAATGGTTATCAGGATCCTTCCAGATTGCCCAGAGTACAGCAGCCTCCGAATCTTATATCTGAGGACAATTGGGAGAGGAGAATAGCATGGAAGTTTGATCTAATTACAGCAATACTTGATGATCACGAGGAAAGATTCAAAGCGCAAGCTCTTCTCAATCAAGAACAGATAGCATCTGGACAGAGAATAGAGGATATGATAAATAAAATTGCTAGTGCGATGGCTCGTATTCCCATTTTCAATCAGGCTCCGTCTCCAGACAGCTCCAGTGTGAAGAACGAGCACGCTAAGGCCGTAACAACCAGGAGCAGTGAGCAGACCAGCCCGTCTAAGAAGGAGGAAATTCCCGTTTCCAATAAGGGAGAGTGCTCGGCTATCGTCGCTCGACCACCACCCATACCTATTCCAGCTAAGTGCCCCGACCCTGGCCCTTTTACTTTACCTTTGAGCATTAATGACATTGAAATCGAGCGTAGCATAATTGACCTAGGTGATTCTATAAATGTCATGCCTATGTGTTTATATAAGAAACTGAACCTAGGGGAATTACAACCTGCCAACATGAATTTAATGTTCGCTGATAAAACTCTAAGAGAACCTAGAGGAATGATCCAGGATGTAATCACTTGCTGTGGCCCGTTCCAGTTTTTCGTTGATTATATAGTTATGAATACTCAAGAGACATATTCTACCCTTCTCTTGGGTCGGTCATTCATGGCGACAGCCGGAATTAATGTCAATGTTCCTAATGGCTCTCCAACTGTAAGGGTGGGGAAGGATACTGCAACATTCCGTCTCAAGGACGGGATGAAATACATTCCTAAGGAAGAATTAAATTGTTTATCTGTAGAGATTGTGGAGTTGGCCTCGGTCAACTTCATTTCTAATGTTTCTTCCAGTGTTTCGAGATCAATTGACACTGCAGGTGCTGGACAGGGTACCGAGAAGAAACCAGAAATTTTGGTTCAGAAGCCGCTTAAGAAGAAGAAGAAGGAATTGCAAGCCTCTTCTAAATCACCGAGCAGACCTCGAGGAAAGAACGAGAAGACAAAGACCCAAATGGTCTGGAGACCAAAAGCCCCACCGTCTTCCACCGAGCCAGCTGCACCACCAATTCGTTCCGAGAAACCGGCGCCGGAACAAGTATGGAGGGAGAAGCCGAAAGCGTCTCCTAAGGAAGTACTAACGATCACCGATCCTGGTGATAACAAGCCAAAGAAGAAAGAAAAAGAGAAACCGACAGTCCTCATTCCATCCATCGTCACACTAAAGAAGGATGACCTCTCGAGAGAGCTGTTCGGACCATTCAAGTTCGTTGATCATCTTCCCGACGGACGTACCAAGCTTTTGCATGCGAACGGGAAGAAATTCACGTTTACCGGAGAAGTCCCGAAGCTGTACTTCATGAACTCTGACGCGAGCGTGAAGGAGAATCTAAGTTGGGATGTCTCCTAATACCGTCCAGGTATCGTCCAACTCAAGGACGTTAATAAAAGAGCGCTTCGTGGGAGGCAACCCACGGCTGGAGTTAGTTTTGTTTTGTTTCAACCTTGGTATTTTAGAGTCAGTTCGGGAGAGCCAAAAGTGTCAGTTTGTTTGATTTATTATTTTTCGTGTAGAGTCTGCGTGTCATAGAGTCAGTTGCAAGTTGATTGAGGTCGTTCCGATTTTTCTGGATTTAACTGTGATTTTCTGAAGTTGGTCGGATTTGCGAAAATATTTTAAACCCGAACAGTTCAAAATTTTCGGCGAAACCACCCTTGTTTTCGGCGAAACCGATTTTCAAATTTCGACCAGTTTCTCCTGTTCCTCATTTTCGGTTCGAAAAATTTCTGTTTTCGGCGAAACCATTTCAACTAAAATTTTCGGCGAAACCGTGCTGTCATTTTCGGCGAAACCGTGCTGTCATTTTCGGCGAAACCGCCTTCACAAATTGGCTGTCCATTTTAACTAAAGTTTTCGGCGAAAACATCCTTTTAATTTCGCCGAAAATAATTTCGAAAATCAGAAATCCTCCACTTTAAAAATCCGGTTTTCGTTCCTTCATTCATTTTCGCTCAGCCACCCGAAAACACTCCCCCCCATCTCTTTAAAATCGCCGACCGCCCCACTTTTAAAACCCGCCGTCGCCGCCGTTTCACCCGCCGCCGGCCACCGCCGCACCTCTCCCCTCCTCATTCCGATCCCAACGAGCCCTAGAACAACCAAATCGGAGCCTTGCAGCTCCAGTTCTCCGAAACCCTCATTTTGAACGTTTTTCACCGATTCCTCTCAACCCGTCCACTTTTTGCAATCATGGCTTCAAGGTAAAGTGTACAACTTTTCAATACGAATCTTTTGACATATGGATTGCTGAATTTCGCCGGGGTTGACTTTCGGTTGACTTTTCGGTTTGCCTCGTTTTGCGTGCCGACTGTTTCGTGTGAACTAGGATTGATTGAACTTATAGAACTGTTCTAGGATGCTTAGGGAGTTCCGTGCTTAATTTCCATATCATTTGGCCCGTTTCGGGTCTATTTGATGGTTTTCTAGTGTTTTTGTGTTAGCACAGGTTTTTGCCGTCAAATAGCGTAGCCATGGACGTGTCTAAGGCGTAGGAACCTCGAGGAATCAAACCGGAATCGATCAAAGGAGTCAATCAAGTCAAAACCAAAAATCTGCCATTCACACTTACAGTTTCGGCGAAACCAGGCCCCCAGATTCGGCGAAACCAGCAGTTCAAATCAACTGATGCCAAGAGAAGGATGGTTTCGGCGAAACCAATCAACTGCTCGGACCAAAGATATTGAACAGCCGGCGGAGCCCTTGAACTTAAAGGAATTTTCGCCGAAATTCTTAAGGAATTTTTGGCGAAAATAATACACTGATCCGACTAATTTAGGGTTAAGTATTTATACTTAATCCGACGGCCCGGGATGGAGGGAGATCATAATTAATCATAATACAACTTTTCGAGATCAGATTTCTCTGAAGTTCGGGAGCGAAGAGTTGGAGTTCGAAGAGCCGGATAGAGATCGTGACGCCATCCCTTCCACCTTGGAGAACCGGAGCTAGGAGTGTAACTTACCGAAGATCGGAGTCTGTCAGAGTCGTCTGAATTAGGTTTTTCAGATCCTTTTCTGTTCTTCCTCTGAATGATGAACTCTTTCCTTGTCTTTGTGTCTTTTGTAATGATCATGAGTAGCTAAACCCTTTAGAGCTTAGACTAGATGAACCCTAAGTGACCCAGGGCTTTAAAGCGGTCACGGATCGGCGGTGATTAGATTCGAAATTCAATCAGTTCTTTTTCATGTTTGATTCGTTCTTCATTGTTTATGTTTCTTGTCTGGATTGATCACCTAGATTAGATTCTTATTAAGCTAAGGATAGAAGCGAACGCTCGCCTTACTTTAGAACATCGAATTAAACAATTAACCTTATAATTGGAGTGTGCCTTTCGTAGGAACCGATTAGGGTTAATTCACTGCAAGAGTAACTCATTAATCACTAGTAATTACACCAATTAATTAAGTCGTTGCGAGAGGCGACCATACCCGGGCGGCTAGTTAATCTTGGTAGTTAGAACGGATAGAGCGAACGTTCGCCGGTCTTAAACCTAAGGGTAAGGAGTTATGGTGGTTTCTTAGTAATTGATTGAATGAGAATCGAAATCCGCTGATCTGTTGATTGCCAATGCTCTGGGGAACGAAGGGGGATTCAAAGTCTAAGTTCGTCTGTCATTCTTGTTTCCAAACCCTAATTCTCAATCTGCTTTAGTTTAATCTTTTTAATTTTTCTGCATTTCTTAGAAGTAGAAGTCGTGGAACTCACACCACGCACTGAGTGTTTTTCTTTGAATAATTTGTTAGTTCTGAAGTAGCCAATCATTCGAAGGCCCGTGGAATACGATCTGCTATACGCTTTTTCTTAGCATTAGTAGTTTTTATTTGGCTGAACGTCCGAACAACGACCGGAGGTCTCACCACTTACCCCTCTACATACCATCCTCTTACTACCTGTTTGACTTATTTATTACGAGGTACCTCCCTCGGCGTAAGGAGTCAAGCAGTCCACCTGAACGGTCTCTAACCCGAACCGACTCATTGAACCAATCTAGGCTCTCTAAGACGAAACAATTGGCATGCTAGATAGGGGTAGCTTTCCAGAAGACATGAACGCTAAGCAGGCATCAGAGATTGCCAACTCGGCTGGTCAGGAAGGTTGAGTCGGGACAACAACAAACCCTGTCCTGCAGACGCCTGCAAGTCAGGTAATCCCCACGGGATTCTAAAACTCGTCGTTGGCGCCCAACCCCAACGCCCCCCCATATACAAGACTGGGAAAATGGAGACCAGCGAGACGAAGACGAAGCTGTGGGAGAAAGGAGACGCTAACTGGCGGGGAAGCAGCCAATGTTCGTGACGCCTGTCACTCCAGCGTCAGGAGCCACTACGACTGGAGCATCTCATGCTCACCAGACGTTGGAAGCTCAAATACTCGCTTTTGCAAAAGAAAAACGATCAACTCAATGCCATGATGAAGGTAATACTCTACGACGATGGACCCGCGTGCGGGTCCTTCTCAAGATAGGACAGAGGACAGAGTTATCCAGTTGTTCCTTCTCTCCCACCAAGTGAACGCTGAACAACAGGCCTTAAGACAGCCACTGGCCCGAGCCCGCCTCGCCAAAGAGCTTCCTCAGAACTTCAGTCCCCCTCTAATGGGAGTCTACAAAAGGAAAGTAAGCCCAGGTGACCATTTGGCTACTTTCACAATCATCATGCAGATGTACAAGGTATCAGACGTTGCATACTAGCGTTTCCACGAACCTTCAGCGGTGCCGCCTTGAACTGGTATATGGGCCTTGTAGACGAGATAATCAAGGACCGGGAAGACTTCGCACGGTTGTTCGCGGCAAAATTCTCAGGGCAATGAGTGGTCAGAGGGAACATGTCAATATTCCGGAAGATGAAGCAGGAGCTGGGCGAATCCCTTAGATGGTACTTTGACCGTTGGTCAGACGCCAATGTCTCTGTGCCCAATGTTACACTCGACATGGTGATAACTCACTTGAAGATGTCGGTCAAAGATATGGAACTTCTCAGGTGCCTAACATACACGGAGCCAAAGTCTCACCAACAACTAGAATCGATGATACAGAAGTGTATAAAATCAAAGAGAGATTAGCGGAAGCTAGGGAAGATGTCGGAACACCCGCCGCCGCCGTCACCGACCGCCGCCGCACCTCTCCCCCTCCTCATTCCGATCCCAACAAGCCCTAGAACGTTCAAATCGGAGTTTTGCAGCTCCAGTTCTCCGAAACCCCAGTTTTCAAGTTTTTCACTGATTCCTCCCAACCCGTTCAGTTTTTGCTTCCATGGCTTCAAGGTCAGTTGTATAAATTTTCAATACGAATCTTTTGGCATATAGATTGCTGAATTTCGTCGGGGTTGACTTTTGGTTGACTTTTCGGTTTGCCTCGTTTTGCGTGCCGACTGTTTCGTGTGAACTAGGATTGACTGAACTTATAGAACTGTTCTAGGATGCTTAGGTAGTTCCGTGCTTAATTTCCATATCATTTGGTCATGTGTTGCTATGCATACGATTAATTTCTTGTTATGTTGACTTTTGTGAGAAATGTCGGTTTGACTTTGAACTGTGTTGATCATTTGGCTGCCCCAAGTGTTCATTTTTGCTCATATTATCGTGCTGCCAATTGAAATAATATTTTACCATCATTCTCCAAGTTGTGACAGTCTCGCCATGATTAGGGTCCAATATGCTTAAATGTTGACTTTCTCAATGTCGGTTTGACTTTTTGAGCTCTGATTGTAATTATCCGATTCTGGCTGTTCCGAAATATGTATTTTAATGTCTATGATTACCGGTTACTCCGCTTTACTTACCCCACTTAGTTTCCCTCGTTTCTTTGTGCAATTGAGTTTTTCTACTAAGTGTGGGGTAAGGTTTTGGTCGACTAATTTGGTTTCATTCTGGTTTAGGAACACTTTTGAGCGTAGGACTAAGGCACGACTCGATGGCGCCTCGAGCTCAGGAGATGCCGCTCCCGTCTCACCCGCCATTCTGGGTCCTCCACCTGCACTCCCTCGCCATGCTGGATACCATCCCACCATCGCCCGTCTACCGGACTTCTACTTTGGGAACTTCCAGAAGATCGAACACATCCGTGGAGCTGACGTGCGTCCTTTATCCATGGAGTCACTCCAGGAGCATGACGAGGATTCCTACCGGAACGTGCATGACGCCCTAGCACCGGCCGATCTCCTAGAGCTGACCACCATAGCCGCCGAGTTCCCAGACATTGCTCTCCAGGAATTCTGGGCGACATTTGACTTGGACGAGCATAAGAGGAGACGGGGCCAGAAGGTGATCACCTTCTTTCTTGGTGGGGTGTACAGGCAGCTCACCTACGATGAGTTTTCCGCTCATCTGGGCATCCCCTACGAGCACTATCACGATCACCACCTCGGCTGGGGCGATGATGATGACGACGAGGAGTTACACGCCCTCTGGAGCCACATGACAGGCGTGCCTAGCGATCGCCTCGGGAAGAACAACTCAGTTAAGTCTCTCTCTCACCCGCTCTATAAGTTTATTCATATGGTTTGGCGGAGGTCACTTTTATATGTCAGAGACAAGGATCGCCACCATATCCTTAAGGAGGAGCTCGTGCTTCACCGAGCCATCCGAGAGAGCTACCCTCTCCACCCCGGCTGGGTGCTCGCTCACATCTTCAGCCAGCGGACCAAGAGGAAGAAGCTACCACGCAAACTCTTGGGAGGCAACTTCGTCGGTCAGCTCATCCTCTCCTTCGGCATCAGCCATGAATATGGCCCTAACATTCCACGACACCCAATTATGACCGTTGGAGGAGACTTGGCGGTCGAGTACGACTTAGAACTCAACCTCAGTCCCCATGTAGCAGCAGATCCTCCACTCCAACCTGCGGTCGAGTCGGAGGACGAAGATGATGCTGAGGAGCAGCAGCCGCAGCCGCCGCCTGAGTTTCAAGATTATATACCCTCGCCACACCATCCGGCAGGGTACATCCACCAGTCGCCGCCGCGCATTCCAGATCCATTTCCGGCGCATACTCACCAGCCGTGACATCACCCCGCGGATGTGGGAGAGTTATACGAGCGACTGCAGGAGTGGCGCATTACCGACAACGCCGCTCACGAGGCGCGATGGACTATTATGCAGCAACATATGCGTCGCGCCGACAGGCGGTATGAGGCACAGATGGCGTGGCAACGCCAGCTCGGCGAATTTCTCCACTTTCCACCTCCCGGTTCACCGGACCAGCAGTGATCGAGTTGTATTCCTTTTCTGGTGTCTTCTTTTTATTTATTCTTTTCGGATTTTGATCCAACTTTTTTCTGTGTGGATCTGGGACACTTGTCTCGGTTTCCTTTTTATGTTTCATTTGTTTTTGTTTTGTAGGCAGTTGGGAGATTCCCTTTGCTTCAGGTTCTGTTACACTTACCTCCGCTCTCTGGATCCGTGCTTACCCTCTGCAATCAACCGTCCTCTTCCAGGTTCTTCCATTCCACTCTGGATTCTAGAATTAGTCCTGTGAGGACACAGTCCGATTTAAGTGTGGGGTAGGATGCTAGAGAACCTTGCATGAACTTGATTGCCCTTGATTGTGTTTTGTGTGCCTCGTGATTCCATTCCAGTCTCTCTAGCATTAGAATGGCTCAGTTCTTGATTTTTGATGTTAAGTTGTTGTTCAAACTTTCATAATGATGCTTAGACTGCTTAACCTAGAACTTGAGAACCAACTTGTATCCTTTGATGCTAAATTGCCTGGTCAGAACAGAATTTTAAAATCACACTTGTAGTTTGTAGCCTTGATTGCATGAAAATGACCGAATCCGACTAGCAAACCAACTGTGAGCTTTTGATCCATTGCACGTAACTTGCAATTTAAATTCTTTCTGAGTGGTTTTCTATTTACTTGAATGAGTTAGAATTTGCATGAAACCTACTCGAGACCACACGATGACACGAGTTCTAGAAGGATAGGGGCACCTAGATTCAGCTACTAAGCCAGATAGCCTACCTTAACGATAAAATCCACTAGGTTTAGACCCTTGAGCTTGGCCTGTTCTTTCGGTTCGATAATACATTACAGCCATTTCCCATTTCTTTCATTCCCCGTTGATCCCCTGTGGTTGCAGTTCTAGATTGACCTACCGGAAGTCGGTTTGTGGTAACCTGCCTATAGCCATTAAACAGGTGGTCTTAGCTAATATGTCCAGACGTGTAAACCCCTCTAGCAACTAAAAGAAAAATCGGCACAAAAGAAAAAAAAAGTAAAGTAAGAAAAGAAGCAAGCTTCAGAAAAAAAATGAAGAAAGAAGAAAATCAGAAAAAGTTCAAAGTTTAGTTCAAATAAAACGTTCTTCTCCCTACAAATGGAAGAACGAAGTCGTAAGAAAAGTTGAAAAGAAAAATGTATGCAAAAGAAAAAGAATAAGTGCTAGGTTGCTTGAGGGTATCATAGGACGAGCGTTCATCATTCCACCAGTGTTTGGTTAGACGGTAGGAAGCCATAGATTAGATTCGAGGGAAGTTAGTCGAAAGCTACACTGCACCAAGCCATCATCATTCATTCCCATCATCCATCTCATTATAAACCCGAGTAGTGTAGAATTCATTACGGTCCTAGCAGGGAAGTCCTTCTTGACTAGATACTCGTGTTGTTACAGTGGTGGAGATGTGGTCGAAATGCAAACCTATGACAGAATTCGGTAACAGAAAACGATCGAGAGCAGAAACACGTCCTTAAACACAGAGAGTGAGAGTTCCCATTGTACTAAATATATCCTGTGTGAGAAGTCTGGTCGGTCAGGTCAAATTCGTGCATGATTGATTGCTAATTACTTGTCGTGTGCAGTTTATTAGTGAGACCAGGTAGTTTGGCTGATCAGTATGCATGTTAGGTTTCTTGTTCTAGGATCGATCTGTCTAATAATTCATTGTGTTTGATTGAGCTCCAATTTAATCGATCTTATCATTTATGAACATGAGCGTTTCTATTCAGTTTGCTTGAGGACAAGCAAAAGCTTAAGTGTGGGGTATTTGATGACACTCGATTTGATGTGATTATCAGCCTCATTTAAGCGACATTTCTTTGCTTAAGACATGGTTTTTAGGGTAGAATAACGAATATTCAATCGATTGCCCTATCTCATGTTTGTGTTACCTTGGCCCGTTTCGGGTCTATTTGATGGTTTTCTAGTGTTTTTGTGTTAACACAGGTTTTTGCCATCAAATAGCGTAGCCATGGACGTGTCTAAGGCGTAGGAACCTCGAGGAATCAAACCGGAATCAATCCAAGGAGCCAATCAAGTCAAACCGAAAATCTGCCCATATGCACTTGTACCTTCGGCGAAAATGATCCCACAGTTTCGGCGAAATCAACAATGCAAATCAGCTGATGCCAAGTGAAGACTGATTTCGGCGAAACCATTAAGCTCTTCGGACCGAAAATGCAAGGCAGAGAAATCATGGCCATTTACACAAGAATTTTCGCCGAAACTATCCCTATGGTTTCGGCGAAAATATCAGCTCGGCCCGGCCCAACTAGGGTTAAGTATTTATACTTAATCCGGCGGCCCGAGGGAAAGACAATTCATAATTCGAAAAACAGAGCTTTTGGAGATCAGAATCCTCTGAAGTTCTGGAGTGAAGAGTTGGAGTTCGAAGAGCCGGATAGAGATCGTGACGCCATCCCTTCCATCTCGGAGAACCGGAGCTAGGAGTGCAACTTACCGAAGATCGGAGTCTGTCAGAGTCGTTTGAATTAGGTTTTTCAGATCCTTTTCTGTTCTTCCTTTGAATGATGAACTCCTTCCTTGCCTTTGTTTCTTTTGTAATGATCATGAGTAGCTAAACTCGTTAGAACTTAGACTAGATGAACCCTAAGTGACCCAGGGCTTTAAAGCGGTCACGGATCGACGGTGATTAGATTCGAAATTCAATCAGTTCTTTTTCATGTTTGATTCGTGCTTCATTGTTCATGTTTCTTGCCTAGATTGATCACCTAGATTAGATTCTTGTTAAGCTAAGGATAGAAGCGAACGCTCGCCTTACTTTAGAACATCGAATTAAACAATTAACCTTATAATTGGAGTGTGCCTTTCGTAGGAACCGGTTAGGGTTAATTCACTGCAAGAGTAACTCATTAATCACTAGTAATTACACCAATTAATTAAGTCGTTGCGAGAGGCGACTGTACCCGGGCGGCTAGTTAATCTTGGTAGTTAGAACGGATAGAGCGAACGTTCGCCGGTCTTAAACCTAAGGGTAAGGAGTTATGGTGGTGTCTTAGTAATTGATTGAATGAGAATCGAAATCCGCTGATCTGTTGATTGCCAATGCTCTGGGGAACGAAGGGGGATTCAAAGTCTAACTTCGTCTGTCATTCTTGTTTCCAAACCCTATTTCTCAATCTGCTTTAGTTTAATCTTCTTAATTTTTCTACATTCCTTAGAATTAGAAGTCGTGGAACTCACACCACGCACAACGTGTTTTTCCTTGAATAATTTGTTAGTTCTGAAGTAGCCAATCATTCGAAGGCCCGTGGAATACGATCTATCCTAGCTCTTGAGCTTGATAGTTATTTGATTGAACCTGCTCAGCACAACGACGGTTCATCAACACGACACCCGGCAGCGCCCAGGACCGTGCCTAGAAACCCGACGACGCCCAGAAATCCGCCAGTGACCAGGATTCCTATCCTAATCAGGAAACCCCACGCCACGGAGCGCCTCCCATGTTTCCAAGTCCTATTAGGAGTAGGAAACACGGAGAAGACGGAGTCCCATTCCAATAGGGATTTTTCACACCCCATCCATCTTAAACATGGATCAGGGTTTTCCGCTGGCTTAGGGTTTCGACCGACTTTATCTGATTTTACTAGTTTTAGACTATTTAGTATTTCAGTTTTATTTTACTTCCTACTTACATTATTATTTTACCATTTTAGGAGTTAGAATTTGATGTGAACCGCCGCAACCGTGGGCAGACGACCCTAACCACCGCAAGCTGATGATCGTGCAACGAGGTAGAAACCGTCGGGAACCGAGATGGAGAGGACTTTGACCCGCTAGCTATAAAGAGCTAGGAACCAGAAGTATCAAGTCGATAGCGCCACTTCAAGGGGAGGATACCCTAGACGATAAGCCGGTCTAAACGACAGTCAATTCCATGAAAGTCGAGAAGAGATTAGCAATTCCATGCTAAGAGAAAAACTGAAGTTTAAGTGTTTATTCAATTTCAAGGTGCCTTTACAAGGGTGGCCGACGGCCTCTATATATAGGTCAGGGAACAAGCTCTCCTCCCTAAACACTACTTCCTAAATAAGAATAAAATAAAGGAATAAAAAGAGTCCTAATTAGAAAACCTAAAGAGGACTTTAACTAATCCTAATCTAGACTAAAAGAAGGGAAAATTCGGACTCCAACCCTACAAGGGAAGAGAATCCTACCTAAACAAGAACTCCAAAAAGGAGGATGGAAAATCCTAAAACAGCTAAACAGGTTCTGGAAATATTAGCCAAATAAATACTAAACAAATTCGTAAAATTCTTATCTTTTGCAGATCACTAGTAGACTCCATGGGCTACAATTTTCATGTTTGACATCAGCCCAAATTATGTCTCCAATTAGCCCATATTCGTCACTCTTTGTCGGGCTACGAATCTGTCCAGAAATCCAGCTTTGCTTAGTTTTAGTCCAGCTTTGGCCCGTGGCTGCTCGGTCATGGGCTGACCTCTCGGCTCTTCGCCAAGGATGGACTCTCCTTATTCTCCTATTGGATCAGGCTCAGGTGGTGGCCTGATCACAGCTCCTGGCATGGGCTTCCTCGGATCAGCATCCGAGTCTTCCTCTTTAGGGCTCCACCCATGCTCTACTAGGAATTGTCCTAGCTCTATCTCCCTTGATACTCTTCCAAATTGAGCTTCGTTTGTTGGAGAGTAATCCCGGGGCCATAAGAATTCCAGTGCCTTTCGAAAATCCCAAAAGGCATGGGTCAATTGTTCGCTGGACCAAAAGTGCTCCTCTGACGGCCGTTGGCATAGGCCCTGTGCCTGTGGCAGGCTTAGCTTGGGGCCTTCTTCAAATCTGTCCAGGCCTTTCGAGTTCTGCTCCGAGCCTTATTTCCAAGATACCTTAGGGATGTCTTTAGGCAGGTCTTTGCTTCGGGGGCCCGTGGGGGTTGGCATGGGGCCTATGTGGGTGCTAGGCTTGGCCCGGGGTCCGGGTCGGGGCTCGGCGTCAGCATCAGCTCCTGGAGGGTCATTAGTCTGACTCTGGCAGGCGTAGGAGCTGTCCTTGGGGCCTGCCTGAGGATCAGCATCCTCCCAGGTGCATCTTCTGTCTTCGGGGCTTGGGCTCTTCTAGGCTCCGGGGGTGATGCTGGTGTAGGCCTGGGGCCGGTGTACTCTCGGCCCGGCATCAGTGCTGCGGTCGGGTCGGCATCAGTTGTGTCCAAGCCAGGCTTGGTGGCCAGGATCACATCATCCCCCTCTTCTTGAAGAGGATTCGTCCTCGAATCCTTGCCTGATAATCCTTTAGAAATAATAAAAATAATCACAGGGGAGTATAGGACTTGACCTGGTGCTTTATCGGGCCTTCGTGGGGTTTCGGGCCGTACCAGGGCTGGTACGGGTGCTCTAGGCTCGGGCCTGAGGACTTCGGGCCATACCGGGGCTGGTATGGGCGCTGGTGCCAGGGCTGGGGTCGGGCTGGTGCCGGGGCTGGGGCCGGGGCTGGCGCTGGGGCGCTGGTGTTGGGCGCTCCGCGCTGGAGCGCCGGGGCTGGCGCTGGGGCGCTGGTGCTGGGCGCTGGGCGTTGGAGCGCCGGGGCTGGGCGCTCGGGCGCCGGGCGCTGGGTCGCCGGGGCTGGTGCCAGGCGCTGGGGCTCCGGGGCTGAGCGCTGGTCGGGCGCTGGGCTCCGCTCGAGCGCTGGTGCTGGCGCTCGGCTGGTGCTGAGCAGACGCTCGGCTCGGTGCTGGGCACGGTGTTGGGCCGAGTGCTGGGCACGGTGCTGGCTCTCCTGTCTTCAACTAACCTTTTAAACGAATATTGCATGTTCTGTAGGGCTGAGCGTGCAAACAGGCACTGAAGCTCCAACAGACATAGATCTCTTTCTGCCATGGTTAGTAGAAACAAACGAACACCAAAACTTTTTCTAATATATATTCTAAGACTCGATGCAAACTACAACTTAGTGGTTAAAAGTACGGTCGCGGCTCGATTTAACACAAGCAACGAAAGCTAATCTATCCCCTCTTCTTAACACACTATTACAACGAAAATAAAGAACTTGGCAAGGGTGGCCTTGCTTGATTTTCTGTTTTCTTACTTCTTTTGATATTTTCTTTGATAGCTTGATCGGCCACCAATATTTTCTTGCCTTACAATCGACACTTGAACAAGAACTTAAATAGATGAAGATTTTCGAAGCAATTTTCTAAGAACAAGAAAAGTAAAGGGATATGAATCCAAGAATAAACCTGGAGACTGGGATAGATTGTGGTCCGTGAGCTGAACCGAGCTCTGATACCAACTGATGTGAACCGCCGCAACCGTGGGTAGATGACCCTAACCACCGCAAGCTGATGATCGTGCAACGAGGTAGAAAGCGTCGGGAACCGGGATTGAGAGGACTTTGACCCGCTAGCTATAAAGAGCTAGGAACCAGAAGTATCAAGTCGATGGCGCCACTTCAAGGGGAGGATACCCTAGACGATAAGTCGGTCTAAACGACAGTCAATTCCATGAAAGTCGAGAAGAGATTAGCAATTCCATGCTAAGAGAAAAAACAAAGTTTAAGTGTTTATTCAATTTCAAAGTGTCTTTACAAGGGTGGCCGGCGGCCTCTATATATAGGTGAGGGAACAAGCTCTCCTCCCTAAACACTACTTCCTAAATAAGAATAAAATAAAGGAATAAAAAGAGTCCTAATTAGAAAACCTAAAGAGGACTTTAACTAATCCTAATCTAGACTAAAAGAAGGGAAAATTTGGACCCCAACCCTACAAGGGAAGATAATCCTACCTAAACAAGAACTCCTAAAAAGTAGGCTAGAAAATCCTAAAAACAGCTAAACGGGTTCTGGAAATATTAGCCAAATAAATACTAAAAAATTCTTAAAATTCTGATCTTTTGCAGATCACTAGTATACTCCATGGGCTACAACTTTCATGTTGGACATCAGCCCAAATTCTGTCTCCAAGTAGCCCATATTCGTCACTCTTTGTCGGGCTACGAATCTGTCCAGAAATCCAGCTTTGCTTAGTATTAGTCCAGCTTTGGCCCGTGGCTGCTCGGTCATGGGCTGACCTCTCGGCTCTTCGCCAAGGATGGACTCTCCTTCTTCTCCTCTTGGATAAGGCTCAGGTGGTGGCCTGATCACAGCTCCTAGCATGGGCTTCCTCGGATCAGCATCCGAGTCTTCCTCTTTGAGGCTCCACCCAAGCTCTACTAAGAATTGTCCTAGCTCTATCTCCCTTGATACTATTCCAAATTGTGCTTCGTTTGTTGGAGAGTAATCCTGGGGCCATAAGAATTCTAGTGCCTTTGGAAAATCCCAAAAGGCACTGGTCAATTGTTCGCTGGGCCAAAAGTGCTCCTCTGACGGCCGTTGGCATAAGCCCTGTGCCTGTGGCAGGCTTAGCTTGGGGCCTTCTTCAAATCTGTCCAGGCCTTTTGAGTTCTGCTCCGAGCCTTCTTTCCAGGGTACCTTAGGGATGTCTTTAGGCAGGTCTTTGCTCCGGGGTCCCGTGGGGCTTGGCATGGGGCCTAGGCTGGGTGCTAGGCTTGGCCCGGGGTCTGGGTCGGGGCTCCGCGTCAGCATCAGCTCCTGGAGAGTCATTAGTCTGACTCTGGCAGACGTAGGAGCTGTCCTTGGGGCCTGGCTGAGGATCAGCATCCTCCCAGGTGCATCTTCTGTCTTCGGGGCTTGGGCTCTTCTAGGCTCCGGGGGTGGTACTGGTGTAGGCCGGGTGATGCGAACCGCCTCCTCTAGGAAGGGATCGACTCAACACCCAAAACTATATTACCAGCTTCACGAATCCTAACTTTTGAAACCGCGGGGAATACTTGAAATCCACTAAGTATAGACTTAGGAACCCCAAGGTATTCAGTCGAATTGGTGCCACAACAAAGGGTGATAACCTCTGATGATAAACCAAACCTTAAGCTAAGCAACAACGAGCAAAGACTTGAAGGAAAAAGAACAAAGTTCTGAAATTTCAATTATGACTTAACGTGTCTTACAATGATGGCCGAGGCCTCTATTTATAGCACAAGGGTGGCCTAAGCCGTCTCCAACTCTAAAAAGGTAAGACTAAAATAATCCTAAAAGATAGGCCGAAGAAAATATTAAAATAAACATAGTTGTCCGAGAATAAAACTCTAAAACCGGCAAAGTCGAGCAAAACCCTAATCCGGGCGGATTAGGGCACACCGGGTGTCCGTGTCCGATCGGGCTTAGGAAAGTCCTCCGGGCGCGGGCTGGACTCCGGACGCGGCTAGGAAAAGTGCCCGGAACCCGCGCGGTGGCATTTCTGTAATTACCCGGGTTCCGGGTGACCGGGCGGCCGGGTGGCGTCCTTCGGCGCTGGTGACCGCTCGGCATCAAGTGCTCCGGACCCGATACTAGGGTTTTGGTGATGCCGGGCGGTTCTGGCTTCTTGCTGGACATTTCCTCGGACAAATGAGGTTCCTTCCAAGTCTTTGGACCTCCCGAGTCTTCTGGCTTCAACTTGTCCGCCAGGTTCTGAGTGTGGAGTAGGGTTAGCCGAGGCAGGGGCTGGTTGGCCGTATCCGCCGGGGCCCGGGCAGTGTCCTTAGGAAGCCAACCTGTCTTGGCCACATATTCTCGAATCTTCTTGTCTTCTGTACGCCAGAATTCTTCCCAGATGGCCTTTGACGTGTGCTTGACTTGAGGGATCATGGAAGAGATGTTGGGGAAAGATTGAGACTCAGTGCTCGATCTAGGACTTAGGTTCTCGGCCAGTAACATGACCTGGAACTCCCTTCCATCTCGGGGTGTCTTCCTTCCCGGTGGGGCCGACCTGAGTTTGTTCTTGAGCTCATTTCTAGGCTTGAGAGCTTGTAGGTAGCCAGTCCTTAGTTCTAGGCGCTTTTTATATGGACCCGGAGTTCTGCCTTCTACGGGGTACCTTGGTGGGGTGTAGGTATACCTTTGAGGCCCGGGGCGGTGGAGCCGGGTCATATCATCCCCCTCTTCTTGACTGGGATTTGTCCCCAAATCCACCTCGGCATCCTTCCTAGAACCCATCACTCTTTTCCAAACTTCAGCAATCTTGTGGGCTACGGGCGGGAAAGATTCATCCTCATCAGTAGCACTAGGGGTGTCATTTGAGTCGGTACTGGACAATGTCTCGGACTCTTCAGTGTCTTCTCCTTCAGTCTCCATTTCTTCCACTTCATAAATGCCATTAACAGTAATGTTAAGGCTCGGGGAGCTGCTGGGGGAGGGTTCTTCACTCATTTCCTCATCCGAGTCTGCTTCTGGATCTTCTTCGCTCGGGCAGCTTTTAAAATCCACCGGGAGATGACTTCCCATTGAATCTCGGGACGGGTGGCCATTGGTTCTTTGGCCGTCGGGGCCGTCGGGTTCATGACCGTCGGGGGCGCCAGGTGGCCGTCGGGGCCGGCGCTCGGCTTCAGGTCGTCAAAGAGCCCTCCGGCTTTCTTCAGGTCAAAATTGGCCGAGGGAATGTTCAAAAGACCCGGGGTGGGCCGATTGACATCATTCGGCGCGGACAGGATGTCCGGGGCAGTCGTGATGCTAGGCCGGGGCAGGGCCGGTGCTGGGCCGGGGCAGTACTGGGTGCGGTGCCGGGGCAGCGCGGGGTGCAGGGCCGGGGCAGTGCTGGGTGATGGGCCGGGGCAGTGCTGGGCGCTGTGCTGGGGCAGTGCTGGGCGCTGGGCCGGGGCAGTGCTGGGCGCTGTGCCGGGGCAGTGCTGGGGCAGTTGGGCAGTGCTGGGCAGTGCTGGGCAGTGCTGGCACTGTGCTGGGGCAGTGCTGGGGTGATTACTCGACTGCTGAAGGCTGAGAATTTTCCCAAGCCTTCTCTCTCAACTTCTTCTCCTTCACTCGACTCTCCCTCCAATTCTTCAATCATTGGTTCCTCCTCGTCGTCTGTCACGACTTCTCCCTCTCTAAGCACCATGGTTCGGGTGTTAGGGCAGTCCCTTGCTATGTGACCTCTACCATGACACTTAAAACACACAATGGCACTTGGCCGAGCGTTAGTAGTAGGGATTTTTGAACCGGGATTAGGGTTTACCCGTGATGCCGACCCTTGGTTAGGGTTTGGTCGCGATCCGGCGCTCCGGTTAGGGTTTGGCCGGTATGGGGTGTGGCCGGCGCTTCGGTCTCCTCTCACCGGGGCACTGATCGGTGGCGGCGGGGTAGTCCTTCTTCCAAGACCGTTCTTCAGCTCCTTCTCAACCCTAATAGCGACGTTGATCAAGTCATCATAGTCAGCAAAGTTGAGAATATTGACTTGGTGTAGAATCTCTTTTTGCAACCCTCCGGTGAAACGGGCTATCTTAGCATCTTCATCCTCACTCAGGTCAAGCCGTGCAACCAAGATTTCCATCTCCTTGTTGTATTCCTCAACCGTCATGCTCCCTTGCTTCAAGGATCGAAGCTTGGTGTGCAAGTCTCGGTTGTAGCTATTCGGTACAAACTTCCTCCTCATCTTTCTTTTGAGACTCCTCCAAGTAAGGACGGGGTCCTCTTCCTCTTTCCTGATCTGATTCCTGAGTTGAGACCACCACAAGGCAGCATAGTCAGTAAACTCTAGTGTGGCTAGGGTTACCTTTTTCCTCTCGGAATAGTTGTGGCACTCAAAGAAATCCTCCATGGCCCTCTCCCAATCAATGTAGTCGTCGGGGTTGGTTTTGCCGGTAAATTTAGGCACACTGAGCTTCAGGCTGCTCACATCATCATCTTCTTCCTGCTCATTCCTCCTTGGCCGCCGGGGGCCATCTCCATTCGTGGCTCCGAACTGCTCGGCGATTCGGGCTATGTTTTCAGCCATGGCGGTCAACCGGGCATCAAAAGCATTGAATCTCTCGTCTGCCATGGTTAGTCACGAACAAAGGACCTCACAAAATCTCTCAATTGAACCTCACACACTCGTTTTCTTACCACTCGTGTATGAAAAAAAAATTTTTTTTTTTAACAAGTCACTCAAATTAGGGTTTTCTTTGAAATTTTCAAAACAAAGACAATCTCAATTCAAGTAGTTGCAAGTTTCTTCGAAGCTATTCAGTCTAAGTCTACCAATGACACTAACAAGACCTTATACCTAGGGTTTCGGATTTCTAGGGGCCAGAATCTTGAGTTAGGGCATGGGATGACAAGACAAACAAATTTGGGTGTTCTACCAAGAAAGCTAGTAGTGCGAAAGCTAGTAGCTAAACTTATGAAAAACCCCTCTTCTTGAACTTATTCTACTACCTTGATTGTAAATGTGGCCTTGCTTTTTAGCTAGGTCAATTTTTCTAGACCTTTGATTTTTTTTTCTTTTCTTTTCTTTCTTTTTCTTTTCTTTGATCGGCCACAGCTTTTTCTCACAACAAAAACTCAAAGAAAGGTAGAAGAATAGAACAAACACAATGCACGATTTTTTTTTTTTTTAGGGTTTTTCTGAAACTGAAAACAACGAAAACTAAAGGATATGAATTCAAGTAAAAGAACCTGAAAACTGGGATAGATTGTTGGTCCAAGAGTTGAACCGTGCTCTGATACCAGCTGATGCGAACCGCCTCCTCTAGGAAGGGATCGACTCAACACCCAAAACTATATTACCAGCTTCACGAATCCTAACTTTTGAAACCGCGGGGAATACTTGAAATCCACTAAGTATAGACTTAGGAACCCCAAGGTATTCAGTCGAATTGGTGCCACAACAAAGGGTGATAACCTCTGATGATAAACCAAACCTTAAGCTAAGCAACAACGAGCAAAGACTTGAAGGAAAAAGAACAAAGTTCTGAAATTTCAATTATGACTTAACGTGTCTTACAATGATGGCCGAGGCCTCTATTTATAGCACAAGGGTGGCCTAAGCCATCTCCAACTCTAAAAAGGTAAGACTAAAATAATCCTAAAAGATAGGCCGAAGAAAATATTAAAATAAACATAGTTGTCCGAGAATAAAACTCTAAAACCGGCAAAGTCGAGCAAAACCCTAATCCGGGCGGATTAGGGCACACCGGGTGTCCGTGTCCGATCGGGCTTAGGAAAGTCCTCCGGGCGCGGGCTGGACTCCGGACGCGGCTAGGAAAAGTGCTCGGAACCCGCGCGGTGGCATTTCTGTAATTACCGCGGGTTCCGGGTGACCGGGCGGCCGGGGTGGCGTCCTTCGGCGCTGGTGACCGGCTCGGCATCAAGTGCTCCGGACCCGATACTAGGGTTTTGGTGATGCCGGGCGGTTCTGGCTTCTTGCTGGACATTTCCTCGGACAAGTGAGGTTCCTTCCAAGTCTTTGGACCTCCCGAGTCTTCTGGCTTCAACTTGTCCGCCAGGTTCTGAGTGTGGAGTAGGGTTAGCCGAGGCAGGGGCTGGTTGGCCGTATCCGCCGGGGCCCGGGCAGTGTCCTTAGGAAGCCAACCTGTCTTGGCCACAAATTCTCGAATCTTCTTGTCTTCTGTACGCCAGAATTCTTCCCAGATGGCCTTTGACGTGTGCTTGACTTGAGGGATCATGGAAGAGATGTTGGGGAAAGATTGAGACTCAGTGCTCGATCTAGGACTTAGGTTCTCGGCCAGTAACATGACCTGGAACTCCCTTCCATCTCGGGGTGTCTTCCTTCCCGGTGGGGCCGACCTGAGTTTGTTCTTGAGCTCATTTCTAGGCTTGAGAGCTTGTAGGTAGCCAGTCCTTAGTTCTAGGCGCTTTTTATATGGACCCGGAGTTCTGCCTTCTACGGGGTACCTTGGTGGGGTGTAGGTATACCTTTGAGGCCCGGGGCGGTGGAGCCGGGTCATATCACCGGGGGCCGGTGTACTCTCAGTCCGGCATCAGTGCTGGGGCCGGGTCGGCATCAGTTGTGTCCAAGCCAGGCTTGGTGGCCAGGATCACATCAGAATTCTAGGAGGAATCGGAGATCCTGTTCTCGATCCTCACTCTAATAAAGGCCTACGGCCTCGATTGTAAGGCACCAACCCCTTGAATTATATACAAAGAAATTTCAGAACTTTTGTTCTTACTCCTTCAAGTCTTTGCTCGTTGTTGCATTGCTTAAGGTTCGGTTTATCATCTTGGCCATCCATCCCATCGTATGGCACCTTCGACTTGATACTTATAAAGGGTTCCAAGATCTCTATAGCTAACGGGTCCAAGTCCTATCCCCGGTTACTAAGGTTAGACTCATCATCTTTGTTCATTAGCTTATTGGTATAGGGTCGCCGCCCACAATTGCGAATTGGTTCATATCAGCTAGTATCAGAATGAGGTTAAACACTATTACCAACTCTATCCCTTTTTCTTTACTATTTATAGAAAAATTTCAAAAAACCCCTAAATAGCTTCATCTTGTTTACTGATTTCTATTTGTCTTTATTTTCAGTATTTCAATTTCGTGTAAGGAAGAAAAAGCTGGTGGTCATCATCTAAAGAAAAATACAAAAAAGTCCTTATCAAAAGAAAAAGACTAATTATCAAAAGAAAAAATAAAAAAAATAATAAAAAGAGGTCAAAAGAAAAATATAAAACCCAACCAAAGCAAGGCCACCTTGCCAAAGTATTCATTGTAGGTTGATCTAAAGAAGAGGGGAAATTTTTGATTTTTTAAGCTTTCGTTGTTTTGTTCCAAAATTTGAACCGACCCTAAGACTACTGATTTCCAATTACTTTGATAGATGAGTCGTAGCAAGGATATTACTTATGGCTAGAGATATAATCCTAGTTTTCATGTCTTGTTTGTGTTGTATGATTTGATAAATTTGAACTTGGTAGCTTTGAAGAAACTTGCAACTACTTGAACTTGAGCTTGAACGTTTGTTTTTTATTTTTAAACCTACTTAAGTGCATACTTAAAATCAAACACGAGTGGTAAAAACAAGAGTGTGTGAGTTGTAGGTCATCTTGTTAGTTGAGAGACTTTTGGGAGGCCTTTGTTCTACTCTTACTAACCATGGCAGATGAGAGAATGACGGCCGTAGAGGCTCAAATCGCAGCCCTAGATCAAACCATCACCAACTTCATGGAGCGCCAGCCGAGAGGAGGTGGATTTCCTAACGATGACTGACGGCCAAAGAGGGTTAACCAAGAGCCTGATGATGATGTGAGCAGCCTGAAGATGACTGTGCCTAAATTCGTCGGCAAAGCCAATGCCAACGAATACATCGATTAGAAGCAAAGCATGGAAGACTTCCTGTACTTCCATAACTATTCCAAAAGGAAGAAGATAATTGTTGCTACTATTGAGTTTACTGACTATGCTGCCCTATGGTGGAGTCAACTCACGCGGCAGGTCCAGAGAGATGAGGCGAATCCGTTCGAGACATGGAGGGATCTGAAGAGAAAGATCAGGAAGAGGTTCGTACCGGCTGCCTACACACGAGACCTACACATGAAGATCCAATTCTTGAAGCAAGGTAGCATGTCGGTGGAAGAGTACAACAAGGAGATTTTGGTGACTAGGCTAGACCTAAAGGAGGATTAAGAAGCTAGAGTAGCCAGGTTCACAAGCGGATTGCAAAAGGACACACTTCACCAAGTTAACATGATCAACTATGTTGATTATGAAGACTTATTGGCCTTAGCCATCCATGTGGAGATGGAACTAAAGAGTGGCTTCAGGAGGCAACCCGCAACCACACTAGTCATTCCTTGGAGAGGAAACACTAATGTTGGAAACGCCCCATGGAAGCCAAATGCTAAGAAGAGCACTGCCCGACCAAACCCTAATAATAAATGGCCAACACCCCAGGTAAACCTAGCACTACGCGTAGTGTTCCAAATTCTAACCCACGTCGTAGTGGCATCGTGTGTTTCAAGTGTCAAGGAAGAGGCTACGTAGCCAGGGACTGCCCAAACCAAATGGCAATGGTGATCAGAGAAGGAGAAGTGATCACTAATGATGAAGAAGAGGCGGCCGAAGAAGAGGAGGACACGAGATTAGAAGATGGAGAAGAAGTTGTCATGGAAGGCCTAGAGAAATACTCAGCCATTCACATCCAAGCCCCGGTCCCAGAAGTTGAGTCTGACAAGGACAACCTGTCCAATATGGACAGCCTGGACACAGACACCGATCTGGACACCCTGTCCGAGACGGATACCGTGCCCTACTTGGCGACCATCGCCGAAGAAGGTGTTGCACAAGGAGAGCCCCTGGAGGAGAGTCCCGACACACTAGGAGAAGCTTCCCAGGAACCCCAGACCGACGAGGCCCGAGCCCTAACCTAAGCCCTAACACGAGCCCTATCACGTGCCCTAGAGCGAGTCCAAACACGAGCCCCAGCCCATGCCCCAGCACGAGCCCCTACATCAGCTCCAGGACACACAGGAGCCCAAGCCAGGATCCCCCGTACCATCCCAAGTACGGCCCGAAGTCCCAAGGAGCACCGACACCAGCCCCAGCGTAGTGCACTACATGCACCACGATTCTGAACCATCTACGGACCGCGTCCTACTACTCTCAGCCATCCTGTTGAGTAGTTTGAATGTCCACCCAGGGAGAGATAGAGATTCAAGGATGAATCCCCTGCAAGAAGAGGGTAATTAAGTGATTGCGGCCACCAAGACCGACGCCGCCACGCCCCGGCAGGCACCACCCCCAAACGTTCCCATGTTGGCTTGGGGTAGCTGAACTCATGAAGAAATCTAGAGAGGTTACCCTTTGTTGGAAGGGAGAAATGCCAAGACAGAAGTCCCAACATCAAGTCTTGATACTGATGCCGATTCGGCCCCAGCACTGATGCCAGCGCTGATGTCGGCGCCACACCGAGAGCCGAAGATCATTGAAATGTCAGAGGTTAAAGACACCTCTGTTATGATGATAACACCCAAACAGGCCCCGATGACCGAGCACAGGGCCGAGCCAGCCAAGGGCCCAAAGCCAATGCCGACCTAGACGTAGGGCCAAAGTTGGAGCCCGTACGAGACGTGATCAAGGTCGACCAAAATTTCTAATCATGCTTTTCCGAAATCCTTCAGCACTAAGGATTCCCTAGACTTCAAGGACAAACCTCCATCAATACCAATCCAATTCGGAGAAGGAATCAAGGAGGTCACCAAGACATGGCACCCGGCGGTGCCCAAGATCGTGCCTAGAAACCCGGCGGTGCCCAGAAATCCGCCCGTGAACAGGATTCCTATCCTAACCAGGAAACCCCACGCCACGAAGCGCCACCCCTGTTTCGAAGTCCTATTAGGAGTGGGAAACACGGAGAAGACAGAGTCCCAGTCCATAAGGAATTTTTCACACCCCATCCATCTTAAATATGGATTAGGGTTTTCCGCCAGCTTAGGGTTTCGACCGGCTTTATCAGATTTTTCTATTTTTTGACTATTTAGTATTTCAGTTTTATTTTACTTCCTACTTAGACTATTTAGGAGTTATTTTACTATTTTAGGAGTTAGAATTCTAGGAGGAATCGGAGAGCCTGTTCTCGATCCTAACCTATAAATAAAGGCATACGGCCTCGATTTTAAGACACCAACCCCTTGAATTATATACAAAGAAATTTCAGAACTTTTGTTCTTACTCCTTCAAGTCTTTGCTCATTGTTGCATTGCTTAAGGTTTGGTTTATCATCTTGGGCATCCATCCCATGATATGGGACCTTCGACTTGATACTTAGGGTTCCTAGCTCTCTATAGCTAGCGGGTCCAAGTCCTATCCACCCCTCGGTTACTAAGGTTAGACTCGTCGTCTTTGTTCATTAGCTTATTGGTATAGGGTCGCCGCCCACGGTTGTTGATCGGTTCATATCATCATGTGAAGGTGATCAAGGATAAGCTGAGAGCAGCTAAAGACATGCAGAAGTCTTATATTGATGGTTGTTCTAGGGAGCTAAGCTTGAGAAGGTGTTCCTGAAGGTGTCACCTTGGAAAGGGCTAATGCGCTTTGGTCGAAAAGGAAGTTGGCGCCACATTACATCGGTCCTTACGAGGTTTTGGCTAAGTCTGGTTGGTTGCCTATGTTCTGTCATTGCCAAGCGAGCTAGAGAGAATACACAATGTATTCCATGTTAATTAGCATGCTTAAGCGGTATCATGTGGATCCCTCTCATGTGATACAGCCAAAAGAAGTGGAGATCGAGCAAGATATGACCTATGAGGAAAAGCCGGTGGAAATCATGGATAGGCAAGTTGGGTTCTAAGGAACAAGCAGATCCTACAACTCAAGGTGGTGTGGAGAACCACGAGAGCAAGTCGGTAACTTGGGTGACCGAAGAGAGCATGAGGAGAGGTACCCGGAATTGGTGGAAGTTTATGCTTCAGATACTTATTCCCTTTAGTGTTCTTCTTATTTTTCTCAATTCTTGCTTCATTTTAGTTGTGTTCTAGTTGTGTCTATGAGTGTGTGTTGTGGTTCTGCGGTGTGTTGTTAAGATTTTCGGTTGTGAGTAGTTGGCGATCTTAGAAGGCAGAAGTTCCTAGGACCGTAAGTGAGAATTTCGAGTGGTGATGTGGTGCTTAAGCTGCTGCGTTTTGCTGCAACTTTTATGTTGCATTGCTAGGATGAGATAGGTTGTGATTTCTGAGGCGAAATCTTTGAAGTCTGGAGACTTGTAACATCCCCGCCCAATCGGACAGTTTGGAACTCGAGTTCAGGAGATCGAGGCATACGAATTAGTGTCTCTGAGGTCCCATCGAAGTTCGGGACGTTCGTGCTTAAGTCGAGTTGAGTTTGCAAATGAGCATGTTGTACAATGAAGAACACACGTCGTGTGTCTTCAAGGTACACGACGTGTATCTGAGATACACGGCCGTGCTCTATTTTCTAGAAAGGCTCGTCGAAATAGCAGTAGGAACCACACGGCCGTGTGTCTGTAAACACGCCATGTTTCTTCATGAAACATGCCATGTGTTATGAAACACGCCATGTGTTGTGACCTGCATATAAAAACACGGGTTTTGACAACTTTCACAATTTTCTCTTTCCACAAAAATCCTTTTGACGAACCAATTTCGGCCAATATTCAAAGGTTGATTCCGGGAGTTACGGGAGTCCAATCGAAGATCCGTTTTCTCCTATGCGTTCCTGGTGACGGGAGAAAGATATCGCATATCTTGAATTCTGGTATTTTGGAGTAAAGTGCTGTCAGTGAGGGAGGGGAAAAGCTACGAATTTGGAGAAGGCGATTTCGTTCTTCTGAGAATCTAAAAGACGTTTAGAGCCCCGTCTTCTATTCCAGGTCAGGGCTTAGCGTTGATAGGTAGCACTGGACAGCGTAAGGAATTTAACTAGACTTAGTTGAAATTATGGATTTGCATGAAAATGTAGACAGTAAAAAGGGTAAATGTTCCGTGATTGTCAATTGTCTGAAACCGATGTTTGTTCTTGTGTTGGGGGATTGTGATAAACAGTACATAATGGAGATCTGAGAAATACGACCTAGAAAGAAATAGATGAAAAGCTCTAGTGATTTCTTCGTGTCCGGATGAATCTTGATCTTCGTCTACTGTTTATGTGATGTGGGAAATAAAGGATGATGATAGGGAGATGATTTTTGGACTCCGAGAGGGTTTTCCAGGTGCTGGAGGTCAGGAGTGTACGTTGAAAATAAGCTGGGAATGATGTCTAGCAATTAGGTTCCCAAAAACCCTATTTATAGAATTCTGCCCAGGTGGTCGGTGTGTAACCGGCATGTTACTAGCGTGCACGCCGATTACACACCAGATACCTCTAACACTACACTAGCTTTTTTCCTTCATTTGCATAGCATGGTAATTGCGCTAACCCTACATATAGCATAGCGTTAAAACTTCAGAACTTGAGATCTTGAGCGTCTGGACTCCAATTTGACCACCGTTTGAACCTATGGCTTCGTATCGACGTTATCTAAATAATTGTATGACCTGAAAACTCATCAAAAACTCCTTGGAAAACGTGAAAATGGACCACAAGAATCACGAGAGGCTAATTCAGAATAATCATAAAGTTTAGGCCTAATACCCTCAGATGTCACGAACTATTTCGTTATTACTCGCGTATATACCACCTAAGGCCTATCTGGAGGGCGTCACCAACTAATGAATTTTAAGTTCGAAATAACATGCCGTTAGTTTTCGATGCTTTTCTTGACAGGTGGCTAGACGGAGTTAACTGACTGTACAAACTAATCTAGTTGGCATCTTATGTGGCAATATTTAATAATTTCTTAAAAATAAAAAAAAAAAATAAAAAAAACCCTTCTTCTCCCTTCTCTCCTATCTTTCTCCACTCCTTCTCCTCTCTTCGTCGGAAACTGAAATCGTAAGGACAGAAGGGCTGGTCGGTGGATGGGGTCGGAATCAACGGTCAGCCGTTCCTGGTCACCCCCGTAGCTTTCATCGTCACCGTTGTCGGCCGGAGCTACTTCGATTTACATCTTTCGTGAACAGGGGAGAGAACGAAATCGAAATCCCTAATTCCGGCTCGATCGCTTCCGCCGCTGCGTCAAGGTCCCAACGGGCGGATTCCATCTCACGGACCATCAATTTCACGAAGCTTTTCACAAATCTCAAAGCGTACTGTACGAAATGCGACGGATTCAAATTCAAAATCAAAATCCCTAATTCCTGCAACTGACCGCTGGCGTTCAATTTCTTCTCAATCGACCGATTAAACGCAACGCACTCGTTCAAAACCTTCTTCATCGAATCCACCTCCGACGACTTCGCCTCCGTCTCCGCTTCCAGCTTCCGAATCATGATCTGGTAAGTCTTCATCAAGCTCTGCTGCTCCTAAATCTCCGCGAGCATCACCGTCACCTGGGGCGAGATCAGGTCGAGCTCGTCTCTTACGAAGCTCCGTTTCAGGTGAGAAAGCGTCTTCAGCTCCTCAACCACATCGTGGTCGGCGGATTGGATCGTCTCGATGCAGTAAGGATGCTGAGCCACCTGGAGCTCAGCGTAGGCGGCTTTGATCGAAGTTACCTCCGCGAACATCTTCGCGAGGAGAGCTTCCAGGACGGCGCTTCACTTTACCTTGTCGTCGGCGGTGGTATTTCTTTTTATTTTATTTTTTGCTGACATGGCGCTGGTCTTATTCCTCCTCGTGCGCTGGTCGTGCCACATAACATGGACTTGCCACGTCAGTTGACGGTCGTTGACGGGAATGTCTAAAATCTAACGGCGTGTTATTTGGAACACGAGATTCAATAGTTGGTGACGCCCTCCAGATAGGGCTTACGTGGTATATACGCGAGTAATAACGCAATAGTTCGTGACATCTGAGGGTATTAGATACAATTTAAAGAACAACATTAACAATTAAATACCACTCGATTACGTATCGAATATGGGGGATAAAACACGACATATTTCTATTCATCAGGATGCTATTTGATTTGGAATGACTTGACCCATGAACTTTCCATTGATTGATTATATGGGGAATGGTCTTAGTTTGCATTATAACTTTAAAGAGGAGATGTTAGCTATATATTTTTAGGTTGAGAAACTAATAATCATTTCATTGAAAGCTTGGTGTGCATTCTATTTAGTAAATTTAGAGGTGACCCATACTCAATTGACTGATGGTTTGTACTTGGTCCTATTGACTTAACCCATGAGCTTTAGGATACGCGTCGGTGTAGTGTTGAAAGATCTCGTCTTTGGCTTATTAGGACCGGTTTTATCCAAGGTTGTGTATTTCATGATTCATGATCCCGAAGGGGAAACTTTTTTTACCCTTGCCTCTCTCTCATTTCATCCACCCTGTGTTTTGTCTTCGTGCTTGCTTTGATCGAATAGTTGCCAACCCATTTTCCATGCTCTTTGAGCCCATGCTTGAGTTTGATTCGTGATAACTTGAGCCTAACTTGTTCTGTAATTGCTTGAAGTGTTGATTGTGAAGTGTCCTACTCCCCTTGAGCACCTCCCTCCGAATGAGTAAACCAAACTAAAAGACCTGCGAGAATACGACCCTAACCAAAAGTTAGGTATCTTTGATCCATCGATGAGGGCATGAACGCCCAAGGTATCCCCACAAAGGAACTTCAATGACGACTTTAAGCATCGGAAATAGACGCCGACGATGGTCTCTCACACGACCCTCAGGGACAATTGATGGGCCCAGACCCCCTTGGGTCCGGACCCAGAGAACTAAGGCTACCAAAGCCCGATCCAGGCTTACCAGACGCTGATGCCCACAAAGAGTTAGGTTTCAGAAACATAGAAGGCCGAGCCGCCACTAAGAGATGGAGGCTAAGACCAACTCTATCCCACCAATCAGAGGACTCCACTTGGTGGCCCGTCTCGCCCACCAACATCTATAAGTAGCTTCAGACCTCGGTCAACGATGGACACGACAACACCCATAACACATACTACCTTGATCGTACCCTCAACATCTGTACGCTGAATGAACCCCTAAATGCCAATGCACATCAATCAACAATCAACCTGTAGTTTGAACCATTTAATTGATCGACGAATCACGAGAAGGATAAAAATAACTTATGGGAGAGTAACCTATAATGGGATGATTTTGATGTAAAAGGAAATAATTACAACCACCATAAACGGATAAAATAATTTGAAATTAGAGAAAGTCTATATTTAACTATGAGCACTTTTGTGGTTTACCCGATGTTGTAGAGATAGGGCAAAGTGATGAAATCAATGATGTACATATCTACTTATACTGTCTCTGTATATATCTATTTTTAATTGGTATGCTGTAAATCAAAGTATGAAACAAAGAAGAAGAAAATTAAAGAATCATTGGAGCCTTTGACTGAGTTGGCCTTCCTTCACGCTTCCGCTTCCGCATTACTCTCTCTTTCTCTTTTTATGTCTTTGCCATTATAAAATTAACTAGTACCACTTGGCCCCACATCAGATCAGATCAGTTTCTCTGATCGACGCATTCCCGTATCGGAATTCTTCCTTTTACTCCGCCGGCTCCATTTCACCAACAAGCCTCAGCCTCCTCTTCTCTTCTGTAGCTTTTCCTTCTGCTGAGCTCACAAGAAATGGAGAACTATTCCTACTCATCGTATCCGGATTCAGGCGACTCATCACCTCGATCCCGTGAGATCGATGACACTCAGTCATGGGACGAGCCTCCTTCCTCAAACTACAAGGTCAAGTTCATGTGCAGCTACGGCGGCAAAATCCAGCCCCGCCCCCACGATAATCAGCTTGCCTACATCGGCGGCGACACTAAGATCCTTTCTCTCGACCGTAATGTCAAGTACTTCTCCGTCATCACCAAGCTCTCTTCTCTATCCTCCGGACCTGACTCTGACGTCCTCTGCTTCAAGTACCAGCTACCCGGAGAGGATCTGGACGCCTTGATTTCGGTAACCAACGATGAGGATCTGGAGCACATGATGATGGAGTACGACCGCCTATGTCGCGCCTCCCCCAAGCCAGCCAGGCTTAGGATCTTCCTCTTTAATACTACCTCTCCCACCAGTTTCGGATCTGCTGGTGACGCTATCAAATCCGAAGGTCAGTGGTTCGTAGACGCCTTGAATTCAGTCCCAGTCAGCGGCCACCATCTCGACGTTTCTTCTCCCCAGGCTGCGGTGGTTCCCCCTGGTAATCCTGATTTTCTTTTCGGATTGGAGAAAGGCTTTCCATCTGGTGTTCCCATGACGAAACTCGCGGTTGAGGCCCCACAGCAACCTCCTCCTGTTCCAGAAGGTAAGGATTTTTCGGCAGGTTCGGACTGCGGTTCAGAGGATAGGCAGGTAATGGGAGACCCTGTGATGAATCAACAGATCCAGGACTTGCAGAGATTCCAAATCAGTAATCACGATCAGGTCACCGTTTCAAATTCGAGAGGGTTCCCTGGAGAATTCTATGTCCAGAAAGTCCCAGAGAAATTAGGATCCAGTCCATCCCCTGTTCCTCTTCATATGCCGGTGCCGATGTCCAGCACGTACGTTCAGGAACGTCACGTGACCTCCGGTCCATATCCAGTCGCTGCCTCCGCTAATGGGGCTGGAAACGAGCAGCAGGTTTATCTAATCCCAGGCATATCGTATCAAACTCAGGGGATGAGACCGGTGAACGGGCAAATGGGACCTGGATATTACGGACTACAGAGAGTCGTGCAAGAGCTTTATAGGGAACAGCCGGCGGTGTACAATCAAGTCCATACGGCGGGGAATGCTTCCATACAGCAGCAGCAGCAGAATAAAGTTGGTGTTTACCAAGAAGGAATGGGACTAGTTCAGCAGCAGAAAGTTGGAATGCCGGAGCAGCATGGGTATATGCAAGTGGGTTATGATAGTGCAGGAAGACGAGTTTATTTCACTTCCCCTTACCAGGCAGCTCCCAATATGGCCGCCATGGAATCTAGGCAAGGTGCGACTGCAGTTGGAGTTACCAATCAGGACGTTAAAGTCGGTGCAGCACAAGCACAAGCTCAAGCTCAAGCACAAGCACAAGCACAAGCTCAAGCTTCTTGACTGTAATATTTTTTTTGATTTGTTTATAGTTTGACAATAATTTATTGGTAAGTTTCTTGTATTGTTGTGACTGGATATGGAATGGGCATTTATATATTCTCTTACGATGACAGTGAAAGGGTTCTTAGTGATTGATGATTCAATTGTGATCACCTTCAAACTATGAAACGGCCACAGTACAGTAGTGAGGCCTCCATTTTTCCATTTTTGGCTTTAGATTCCTCAAATCAAACGTAACGTAAGTAAGTTAATGAATTTTATTACTCAAAGAAAATACAGCCGGTGAAAATTAAACACATACCAGATAAAAATGGAATGAATCAACAAAAAAGGTTGAACAACTCAATTCTAAATTGCAACTTTAAGTGCATAACAAGTAATATAGATATAAAAAGAATGATGAAGCTTAAGAACCCTAATAACGCAACCCTTATTCATCTATACTCTCGTCCAGGCACGTCCAGATTCCCCAAAGGGTCGCAAGTCGGGTTTATGTTCTTACTCGCTGGCCAAATCGGGTTCGACCAGACCTAATACATGGACGCTAGCCTCTCGATTAATGAAATCGTAGATCGGAGAAGAAGAGAATCTGAAGTTGACAAATGGCAACGACTGTTGGTTGCTAGCCAACGGATTTCAGAGCAAAGAAGAAGAAGAAAACAGATTGGGAAAAGAAAGGTGGCCACCCACGACTAGATGCCCCAAAGGGGAGGATGGTTGTTTCACTCATTGGAGACCCCGAACTCCAGAGATGGAGAATCGATTTCAAAGATTAAGAAAAAACAGATACCTGAGAAACTGTCTTTTGCTCCGGTCCAGATCTTGGATCTCTGTTGCTCCCCTAATGTTGGTGATGCCTAGTATTAAGTTTCTATAACCCTCTAGCCTCATCTCCTCCATATCTTCCTCCTCTTTGGAGAAACAGTTCACGGATAGTATTCTATGCTATCTACGTGTATCTGATTACGGTTTGGTCATTTACGTATATAAAAAAAATCTGAAGTCCTGCTCAACTATTATCATTGAATGGGGGTACGTATCCTCCATCCATGAGTAATTTTCTCATAACGCTGATCACTTAGTCATTTTAGAAAAATCTTTTAGATATTATCTGTTGGTTTCTTGTTGAATTTATGTATAGTGGATTGCTTGATGAGGCTAGCATCGTTCTTGGATTTTCCTCATTGATTTGAATGTGTTTTTTTGGCTTTGGTCGTTTCCTCGGAGAAATTCGCTGGCGACAAACCTTCCTTCTCGGACAGTAGCATTTATCAAAGGATTAGTGAATTAGATTCATATTTTTTTTATGATGAATTGAGCGGATTATATTCATCAAAAGCAACGAATAACCGTACAAAATAAGTAAGACTATACTACTTACAAGGAGACTAATTTAAACTTTCTATGCAATCTCTAAATTTGTGTCCTATAGCAAACATTTATTTGTGTCCTATAGCAAGTAAATATTTTTTTTCCAAATTATATATTTAAAACATTCTAGAGTGGAATTAGGGCCCAAGAAATTTCATTGTAGATGATTATGGATCTTTTATTTGGTTTTGTTCCACCCACGAGGGTCAGGGCGTACAATGAGGTTCAACCTGGAGAGTTGAGGGATGAAGAGTTGTTCGCCTTGTTCTTGTGCACCAATGGTCGTCCGGAGCGTACCTCGCAAGGTGTTCAAGAAACAATAATAAGACGATGAACAATTAAGTGTTTGTGAGTGGGGGTAAGGTCGTACGAGAGAGAGATAGAGAAGTACCGGGGGTACCCCTTGGGGTTTTAGGGGAGTGTACAACCCTTAACGTACTAGTCGGAGCCTACACCTTAAGGCGTGTCCTGTGAGTATGTTGCGTGTGTGTCCTTTGAGGGTTGATCCCTTATTTATACTCTTCGGAGCTTGAGTCTGTTTGGGAGTCATTTCCCTTGTGGGAGTCGTACTCCATGTCTGAGGTGAAACCCTATGCAGCTAGGGTTTCTATCTTCTTCTAGTGGGCCTAGGAGTCCATGCGGCATAAGCTTCTTTCATGGGAACCCTACACGGCTGTGTTGGGATGTATTGCATTTGGGGGGCGTTCGTCACTACTGTGACGTCATCCTTGTGGTTTTTCCTCCAGCTAGTGGAATTCTTCCTGACGCTTTCACAAGAATCTTTTTATTTTTCCGCCATCATAGCTAGTGGAATTCTTCCTGACGCTTTCACAAGAATCTTTTCATTTTCCCGCCATCATGACTGCCAACCTAGAAGTCCTTTTTTAACAGCGGTTACCCTTGTTCACCACGCGTCGCTCTGGGACCGTGCCTTCGACCTTGGGCAGGATTTGTATTGGCTAGTGTTTGACACACGACTTTTTTCAAAACGGGGATTACTTCTGTTCCGCCCACGAGAGTCGTGGCGTACAATGAGGTTCAAACTTGGAGAGTATGGGGTGTGGGAAGTTGTTCGTCTTATTCTTGTGCACCCGTGGATGCCCAAGATTTACCTCGCAAGGTGCACAAGAATCAGTAGTAAGGGGACGAACAATTATGTGTTTTGTGAGTGGGGATAATGTTGTATGAGAGACATTGAAGTACCGAGGGTATCCCTTAAGGTTTTGGAGAGGTTGATAGCCTTACACTACAAGAAAATACCCCATTAGTCACGGTATTTAGCACTATTAGTCACGGTTTTTACCGTGACTAAAATTTTTATCACGGTTTGCTAGAAAACGTGACTAATTTTAGTCACGGTTTCACTAAAAAACGTGACTAAATTTAGTCATTTTAGTCACGGTTTCTTTAAGAACCGTGACTAAATTCTGTCACGGTTCTTAATGAAACCGTGATAAAATTGGGTAACCATATTGTTGTATTGAAATTTTCAGTGACCCAATGGTTAATTTCTGAAATTATAGGACCAGACCATCAACTTCTTCCGTTATGCAAAATGATCCATAAAATTAAAATGTTAACAAGATGTCCCGATTAATTACGAATCAGTCACTGAATTTATTTATTGTGTCAATTGAGGACATAACAATAGTTACAATTTTAATTAATTATAAAAAATTAAAACTATTTTGTCGCTGCCGCCGATTCACAACGCCGCCATCGATTCCTGCCGATGCCGATTCACAACGCTGCTGATTCCCAACGCCACAGCCTCCCCAACGTCGGCAATTCCCAACACCACAACTGATTCCCAACGCCACAGTCGATTCCCAGTTACGGACCGTCGATGTAGCCGATGGGAACCTCTTCGGATCTGGAAATCCCTCTCCGGATCTGGAAATCCATTTCGACACTAGCTTTGTTTGAGGGAAAAGGATGAATGTAATTTATCTTCTTGCCGTTGATGGCGTCCGTCACGGAAGATTCGGGAAGAAGGAGGGGCAATGGCTGTTGGAGGGGCAATGGTTGTTGGAGGGGCAATGGCTGTTGGGTTTAGGGAAGAAGTCGGAGGGAGTTAGAAGGAAGAAGAAGTCGAGGGAGAAGGAAGAAGAAGTTGAAGGGCAGGAGAGGAAGAAGGAGTAGGAGGGAGAGGGAAGAAGAAGTTGGAGGGAATCGAAGGAGATGGAAGAAGAAGTCCAGGGAGAGAGAAGGAGTGTGATTGGCTACTTATTTTACACAAAGATTGCCAACGTGGAAACATGCCCAAAGAATTAGTCACGGTTTTTAAAAACTGTGACTAATTTAGTCACGGTTCCTTAAAAACCGTGACTAATGTAGTCACAGTTTTTAAAAACCGTGACTAATGTAGTCACGGTTCCTTAAAAACCGTGACTAATTTAGTCACGGTTTTCAAAAATCGTGACTAAATTGGTCACGGTTCTATGAAACCGTGACTAATTTAGTCACGGTTTCATAAAAATCGTGACTAATTGGTCACGGTTCACAAAACTGTGACTAATAATCCGTGACTAATCATCAATTTTCTTGTAGTGTTAAGCGTACTAGCCGGAGCCTATAGCTTAAAGCACGTCTCGTGTCTTTGTTGTGTGTGTCCTTTGAGGGTTGAGCCCTTTATTTGTACTCTCTGGTCCTTGAGTCTATTTGAGAGTATCTTTTCTTGTAGGAGTCGAACTCCGCGTTTAAGGTGGAATCCTAGGGGGCTATGGTTTCCTCCCTAGTCAGGTGGGCCTTGGAGCCTGTGCCGCCCAAGTGGCTTACATGGAACCCTAGGCGGTTGTTTACCCTAGGATTTGGGTCATCTTGCACCTGTACGTCGATGTGTACGGCCTCTTTAGGGGTCTAGCAACTTGGCTTGGGCCCATCAGTTCCCCCGAGTGTGATTTAGAAGCTTGTCGAGGTGTGAATTGTGTAATTATTCCTTGTTCAAGAAGTCAAAAGCGCATTTATTTTGTTCAAATACAAAAGTTTCTACCACCATAAACAGGATGATTTCTTTCAAATCGGAGAACTTGTGTGAGACTTGGGATAAGAACTTGTGTTCCTATTACCCGTTTGTGGGACTTCTTTAAATAATTAACAAATTAACTTTAAATTTGACTTCTTTCTAAAATAATTAACTGTACTCTCCCCTACCCACCCTTCCCTTCCACTCTCTTAGCATTTCCTCTTATTCAGTATTGTCATGACCGGACCGGACTAGACCAGTCATTCCGACCGATAAAACTGGGAACCGGCCTAAGCCGGTCTGGTCGGCCTTCAAATCTATGCCGGTTCAATTGAGCCAAAAAACTGAGTTGACCCAGTAAAACCGCTGAAACCGGTCGACCCGCTTCGAGTGGTTTCGACCGGTCACACAAACTCCAGATGCACGCTGTTTTGAGTTTCGAGTTGGACTAATTAAAAAAATCCATTCTAAAAAATCAATATCAAATCGTGAAATCTGAACTCGATAGTCGTCGTCCGTCTCCTACACTAAACTCGATGTCGTCTTCTCCACGTCGCCGAATCAGAGAGTTGGAGGAGCGGACGCCGACCAAAGAGTTTGGGGATTTGGGACTTGGTGAATCCCTTGATCTCAGAAGAATTAGACGACTACGTCGGCTCGAGCAGGAGAATCGAATCGGACGAACTTGGTTGTAGATTTAGGACGGAGTTTGCATTTGTTTATGAGGTGAGGCACGCCGAAGGGGATTCCAGGAGGAGAAGTGATGTAGCCGGCGGTCGAGAGTTTCCGCATAGATGAAGGGTTTCTGATCGAGAGATGGTGATGAGAATAGAGAAGGAGAAAAAGGTTGGAGATGGAGGCTGGTGGATAAGTGATGAGGGTTTTGAGAGTGAGGCGGTATGAATAATAGAATAATTAGGTTTAGGTTTTTTTAACTAGTATATATATGAAGTAATATTTCATATTTGGTCCCTAATTTATTTGTAAATGATGAATGACACTCCATTTTTTAAAAAATTAATCATTTACAAGACAACCGGTTTTTAAGGTCTGATCCCAGTCGGACCTTAAATCCTTGAACCTCTTGTTGATCGGTTCGATGTCCGGTCCGGTCTTGACAACATTGCTCTTATTTCTTTCCTTCTATTTTGTTTTTGTTTGTATGTTGTAGGTTGGTTTACAATCTATAGCTTACTCACTCCCATCCATAAATGGTTACGGTAAAGAGAAAATTTAAAAATAGATATGGCCGCAGTTGCCGGATTATTTATAATGAGAAATCTATAAGATTTCTTATATAAGAGCTCCATCTTGGACCATTGGATTTTATACTACCAATCTAATGGTTGATCTAATTTGGGTAGTTATAAGGGTGTATATGTCAAATATATTATTGAATAACTACCTAATTAGGATAATTATGAAATAATTATTATACCATATTAAATTCGGAAAACCTAATTAATTTCAAAAAATTAACTGCTTCTTCTATTTTTGGCCGACGCAGTCAAATACCATTCTACTTTTCTTACCGACAGTGATTAAACTCCGACATTGACCAAAATACGTCTATTTCAACCTCCGGCACGATAGGAACCTGGCGTCGGCACTGCGGCTCTTCTCCTTCCTCAGCGCTGACATTCCATTGACGACGAAGCTTCATTCGGTGAGTTTCCTTGCCGGCGGTGGGAGAACGAAAAAACTCATGTCGGTACACCGTTAAATTTCAACATAATCAACAACACCTACATAAATAAAAAAAATAAGTGTTAAATTTCATAACGAATGGTGCAATTTAAAGATAAATGATATCATTAATATGAATAGTATAATTTAAATGAGAATGGTACCAAAACATATGAACAGAGCTGGCAAAATGCTGGTCCCACCCGATAAACCCGCCCAGCCCCCAACCCAGCCCGACTTGTAGCCCGATTGACCAAAAAGTCAACAGTCCAACCCGCAACCCGATGAACCTGCAACCCGACTAACCCGCAACTGGATGAACCCGCAACCCGACTAACCCGCAACCCGCCCGCCCAACCCGAATAACCCTATTGTCACACAATTCATGATATCCCGTGCTTCAAATATCAACATTATGTCATTATTGAAGATATAAAATTTTCATCCACTTCTGACTTCACCAAGTTTATTTCCAAAACAATAAAATTAAAAATAAAAAACAAAATGTTTGGCCTAAAAATGTCATAAAATGGAAGTGGCTAGATTTGATATTTTTTTAAAGAATTGTCTAAATTTATAAATTAGTCCAATGTTAAACTCTAGAACTTAAAAGCTAAATTATACTCAATTTCATTTATTATAAGTATATGTAATTTATGAAAATAAATTATTATTTTTAATATATGAACAGCGGCTACAGCCTACAAGCCTTAAGCCTACCCGCGAATAAAAATTTAATATTTTTTAAAATTATTTATCACATAAAAAAATTTATATAAAATTTTGCAAATTGTAGTTGAGAGTTGAGACTAGTAACTCGTGGGCAACCCGAGACCCGGCCCGACCGGTGACCGATGAACCCGCGACCCGATAAACTCACGACCCGACTAACCCGCGACCCGGCAAACCCGCGACCCGACTAACCTGCAACTCGATGAACCTGCAACCCGACTAACCCACAACCCGATGAACCCGACCCGTGGCCCGCCCAGCCCGCCCGTTTGACAGCTCTACATATGAATGATGCGATTTAACCACGAATAGTACATTACAAAAAAAAATGATATCATTAATATGAATTGTACAATATCATTACGAATGGTATAGAAACACATAAATGGTATAATTTAGCCATGAATTGTACGTTTTAAAAAATTACAACATATGAATGGTACAATTTAACTACGAATGGTACATTACAAAAAATATGATATCATTAATATGAATAGTACAATATCATTACGAATAGTACAGAAACACATGAATGGTACAATTTAGCCATGAATAGTACATTTAAAAAAATACAATATATGAATGGCATCGAAACATATGAATGATACAATTTAACCACGAATGGTACATTATTAAAAAATAATATCATTAATATGAATGGTACAATTTCATTACGAATGGTACATAAACATATGAATGGTAAAATTTAGCCACAAATAGTACATTTTAAAAAATACATAATACAATTAATATGAATGGTACAATTACACAGCGGATGGTACCACATCAATAAATGGTGAAATCATATCGATCACAAAAATATGCAAAGACTGCAATTCATAAATCAGTGATATCAACAACAAAAAACATCATGATTTGAATTAAAATTAAAAGACAAGTATCGTGTTATTAACCTCCGTCGTCAACTTCATGAATACTATTTTGTTCGATCAACAAATGATCGTCCTTATTGGCTACATTTCCATCAACAAATGGTTCATTCAAATCAAAATCATGAAGAACGCCGTTCTTGATTGAATCCATTTCATGAGAGATTGAAAAAGTTGAAAGAAACAAGTTGAGAAAGCAAAATTTTGATCAAGAGTGTTGTCTTTAGGAAAAAAAAAACCAAAACCACAAATAACCGCCCACTACCCACTATCACGTTTGTAGATTTATAAAAAGTATAAATTATTATTTTTAATTAGTATACATTTTCCAGATATGCCATTTGGTACATTTAGTACCACTCGATTATGATTATTATGATTACAAATTCAACGGTCCAGATTCAAATTTTTAAATAAGAAATATCCCGCAGTTGCATGTCATGTCGATCATATATATTAATTATATTCCAGTGATATTATAAGTAGTACCGTACTGGCACCTTCCATTGAAAGTTGCAATTCATAATAAATTATTCGTGACAGCTTCTTTTATTTATGGTTGACCGAAATTTCTGATAATTATTTGCTTACTACCAAGTTGCACATCTTTAGTTGTCGATTTTAAGGAACTGTACGTTTTAATTTGTATTTTAGACTTGAGAGTTGAGAGAGAGAGAGAGAAAAAAAAACTGCAATGCAATTTGAAGTTTGTTAATTGGTTGGGATTTGTGTTTATGGTCACGTTGAGAATGCAAGTTGTCATGTTCTTGCGAATCTGAGTAATTTTTATATTATAATTTATACTCCAACTATGACTGGGATTATCTGCTTGAATATTCTGATATCGTTTTATACTTAATATAATTCAATATATTAGAAAAAATAGATTTGGCTGCAGCTGTGAGTGATTCATTTCTAAGATCAGGGTGATCAGTGATGGGCCTAAACCTCTTTGCGTTAGACATAGAATGACCGGACTCACCTTCAACTAGGCCAAACTCACCACATGTCGAGACCTGATAAGGGTTAGGGTTTCACTACTCAAAGAGCCCTAACAGTCATCAATAAAGTCATCTCCATGACCGATACTATGGGCCAACCAGAAGACGACACATTTTCCTCACCATGATCAGCACCATGCTATAAATAGTAAAGGAGCCTGCCACCAGAAAGGAACAACACAATACACCAATCATCCACAAATACTCTCTGATCGTATGCCCTAACTCGTACACTCAGAGCCTCACACACGCCCATGTGCAGCCCCAATACTTCTCTTCCTCCCAAACCAACCCTCATATAAGCTTACTGATGACACTCGATTTGACGTGATTATCAGCCTCATTTAAGCGATATTTCTGTGCTTAAGACATGACTTTTAGGGTAGAATAACGAATATTCAATCGATTGCCCTATCTCGTGCCATTTGTGTTACCTTGGCCCGTTTCGGGTCTATTTGATGGTTTTCTAGTGTTTTTGTGTTAGCACAGGTTTTTGCCGTCAAATAGCGTAGCCATGGACGTGTCTAAGGCGTAGGAACCTCGAGGAATCAAACCGGAATCGATCAAAGGAGTCAATCAAGTCAAAACCGAAAATCTGCCATTCACACTTACAGTTTCGGCGAAACCAGGCCCCCAGATTTGGCGAAACCAGCAGTTCAAATCAACTGATGCCAAGAGAAGGATGGTTTCGGCGAAACCAATCAACTGCTCGGACCGAAGATATTGAACAGCCGGCGGAGCCCTTGAACTTAAAGGAATTTTCACCGAAATTCTTAAGGAATTTTCGGCGAAAATAATACACTGATCCGACTAATTTAGGGTTAAGTATTTATACTTAATCCGGCGGCCCGGGATGGAGGGAGATCATAATTAATCATAATACAACTTTTCGAGATCAGATTTCTCTGAAGTTCGGGAGCGAAGAGTTGGAGTTCGAAGAGCCGGATAGAGATCGTGACGCCATCCCTTCCACGTTGGAGAACCAGAGCTAGGAGTGTAACTTACCGAAGATCGGAGTCTGTCAAAGTCGTCTGAATTAGGTTTTTCAGATCCTTTTCTGTTCTTCCTCTGAATGATGAACTCTTTCCTTGTCTTTGTGTCTTTTGTAATGATCATGAGTAGCTAAACCCTTTAGAGCTTAGACTAGATGAACCCTAAGTGACCCAGGGCTTTAAAGCGGTCACGGATCGGCGGTGATTAGATTCGAAATTCAATAAGTTCTTTTTCATGTTTGATTCGTTCTTCATTGTTTATGTTTCTTGTCTGGATTGATCACCTAGATTAGATTCTTGTTAAGCTAAGGATAGAAGCGAACGCTCGCCTTACTTTAGAACATCGAATTAAACAATTAACCTTATAATTGGAGTGTGCCTTTCGTAGGAACCGGTTAGGGTTAATTCACTGCAAGAGTAACTCATTAATCACTAGTAATTACACCAATTAATTAAGTCGTTGCGAGAGGCGACCGTACCCGGGCGGCTAGTTAATCTTGGTAGTTAGAACGGATAGAGCGAACGTTCGCCGGTCTTAAACCTAAGGGTAAGGAGTTATGGTGGTGTCTTAGTAATTCATTGAATGAGAATCAAAATCCGCTGATCTGTTGATTGCCAATGCTCTGGGGAACGAAGGGGGATTCAAAGTCTAAGTTCGTCTGTCATTCTTGTTTCCAAACCCTAATTCTCAATCTGCTTTAGTTTAATCTTTTTAATTTTTCTGCATTTCTTAGAAGTAGAAGTCGTGGAACTCACACCACGCACTGAGTGTTTTTCTTTGAATAATTTGTTAGTTCTGAAGTAGCCAATCATTCGAAGGCCCGTGGAATACGATCTGCTATACGCTTTTTCTTAGCATTAGTAGTTTTTATTTGGCTGAACGTCCGAACAACGACCGGAGGTCTCACCAAATTGGCGCCGTTGCCGGGGACTTCTTTTGATTGTTGAAAGAAGATCTGGCAATTTATTCTTCTATTTTCCATCTTTCATTTTTCCACCCACTTCGATTTTACGCCGGTATGTTTGCTTTTGTTGCTTGTAGGTTGTTCTACAGGTTCATGAACCGCTCGATTGCTCATTCTCAGTTTAAGCCGGGTAATTCTGCTTCGCCGAAGAAACCGCGAGCTCAGAAGCAAGTCATAACCACACCGCCTACACCACCTATCCCTCAAAAGATTGAGGAGTTGAAGGAGAACTCCTCATCTTCATCCGCTTCATCCACTACTTCAGATTCACCACCACCTTCTCCTCCCGTACTAGTTGCTCAGCGCACAGTGGCGGATTACTGTAGACCAAGTACAGCTCACCTCCGAGCTAGCGTTGTCGTGCCGCACAACGATGACGACCCTGATTATGATATCACAACCTTCGTCCTGAACATGGTCACTAAGAATCTTCGATTCGAAGGGAAGCTGCAAGAAAACCCCCGCACACATTTGGCGAACTTCCTTGACATGTGCGAGACGTTTAAAAAAGGAATCTCAACAAGAACAATCTTTGCTTGCAGGCATTCCAATTCTCTCTTAAAGGCAATGCCAAGGTATGGCTCAGCTCGAAACCACCTGGCTACTACACTGACTGGGATCATCTAGCTCAAGACTTCATAGAAGAATACTATCCCCCTTCAAGAACTACATTCTACAAGGATAGCATCGCTAGGTTCTCTCAGAAGGAAGGAGTCAGTTTACACGACGCTTGGGACGATTTCCAAACACTCCTATCTGAATGCCCTCATCATGGATTCAACCAGAGTCAGCTAGCTGAAATCTTTGCCCAAGGGATGAATGAAGAAACAGCTGAATGGGTCAAATCTTAGCTGATGGCGACTGCACAACACTTGAACCAGAAGCTGCTCTACTTCACTTTGCGGACTGCACATCTAAGTCCAGAAATAGGGAAAGACAGTTTGGAGCAGCCAAGAGTCAACCAAGCAGTGAAGATCAGATTAAGATCGCAGTACAGAAACAAATGGAAGAGATCCTCGGTACAACTAATAACTGGCCTAAAAAGGAAGTCAACTTCATTGATCACAGCTTCACCAGGGATCAAAGAGGCTACCCCGACTACCGTCAGTTCAGAACACCTCCTCAACAACGGGAAGGCTTCTATGAGCGCCCTCCCTACAACTTCCAACTCGACCAGAGCCGAAATCAATACATGGACAATGGTTATCAAGATCCTTCCAGATTGCCCAGAGTACAGCAGCCTCCGAATTTTATATCTGAGGACAATTGGGAGAGGAGAATAGCCAGGAAGTTTGATCTAATTACAGCAAGACTTGATGATCACGAGGAAAGATTCAAAGCGCAAGCTCTTCTCAATCAAGAACAGATAGCATCTGGACAGAGAATAGAGGATATGATAAATAAAATTGCTAGTGCGATGGCTCGTCTTCCCATTTTCAATCAGGCTCCGTCTCCAGACAGCTCCACCGTGAAGAATGAGCACGCTAAGGCCGTAACAACCAGGAGCAGTGAGCAGACCAGCCCATCTGAGAAGGAAGAAATTCCCGTTTCCAATGAGGGAGAGTGCTCGGCTATCATCCCTCGGCCACCACCCATACCTATTCCAGCTAAGTGCCCCGACCCTGGTCCTTTTACTTTACCTTTGAGCATTAATGACATTGAAATCGAGCGTAGCATAATTGACCTAGGTGCTTCTATAAATGTCATGCCTATGTGTTTATATAAGAAACTGAACCTAGGGGAATTACAACCTGCCAACATGAATTTAATGTTCGCTGACAAAACTCTAAGAGAACCTAGAGGAATGATCCAGGATGTAATCACTTGCTGTGGCCCGTTCCGGTTTTTCGTTGATTATATAGTTATGGATACTCAAGAGACATATTCTACCCTTCTCTTGGGTCGGTCATTCATGGCGACAGCCGGAATTAATGTCAATGTTCCTAATGGCTCTCTAACTGTAAGGGTGGGGAAGGATACTGCAACATTCCATCTCAAGGACGGGATGAAATACATTCCTAAGGAAGAATTAAATTGTTTATCTGTAGAGATTGTGGAGTTGGCCTCGGTCAACTTCATTTCTAATGTTTCTTCCAGTGTTTCGAGATCAATTGACACTGCAGGTGCTGGACAGGGTACCGAGAAGAAGCCAGAAATATCGGTTCAGAAGCCACCTAAGAAGAAGAAGGAACCGCAAGCCTCTTCTAAATCACCGAGCAGACCTCGAGGAAAGAACAAGAAGACAAAGACCCAAATGGTCTGGAGACCAAAAGCTCCACCGTCTTCCACCGAGCCAGCTGCACCACCATTTCGTTCCGAGAAACCGGCGCCGGGACAAGTATGGAGGGAGAAGCCGAAAGCGTCTCCTAAGGAAGTACTAACGATCACCAATCCTGGTGATAACAAGCCGAAGAAGAAAGAAAAAGAGAAGCCGACAGTCCTCATTCCTTCCATCGTCACACTCAAGAAGGATGATCTCTCTAGAGAGCTGTTCGGACCATTCAAGTTCGTTGATCATCTTCCCGACGGACGTACCAAGCTTTTGCATGCGAACGGGAAGAAATTCACGTTTACCGGAGAAGTCCCGAAGCTGTACTTCATGAACTCTGACGCGAGCGTGAAGGAGAATCTAAGTTGGGATGTCTCCTAATACCGTCCAGGTATCGTCCAACTCAAGGACGTTAATAAAAGAGCGCTTCGTGGGAGGCAACCCACGGCTGGAGTCAGTTTTGTTTTGTTTCAACCTTGGTATTTTAGAGTCAGTTCGGGAGAGCCAAAAGTGTCAGTTTGTTTGTTTATTATTTTTCGTGTAGAGTCTGCGTGTCATAGAGTCAGTTGCAAGTTGATTGAGGTCGTTCCGATTTTTCTGGATTTAACTGTGATTTTCTGAAGTTGGTCGGATTTGCGAAAATATTTTAAACCCGAACAGTTCAAAATTTTCGGCGAAACCACCCTTGTTTTCGGCGAAACCGATTTTCAAATTTCGACCAGTTTCTCCTGTTCCTCATTTTCGGTTCAAAAATTTCTGTTTTCGGCGAAACCATTTCAACTAAAATTTTTGGCGAAACCGTGCTGTCATTTTCGGCGAAACCGCCTTCACAAATTGGCTGTCCATTTTAACTAAAGTTTTCGGCGAAAACATCCTTTTAATTTCGCCGAAAATAATTTCGAAAATCAGAAATCCTCCACTTTAAAAATCCGGTTTTCGTTCCTTCATTCATTTTCGCTCAGCCACCCGAAAACACTCCCCCCCATCTCTTTAAAATCGCCGACCGCCCCACTTTTAAAACCCGCCGTCGCCGCCGTTTCACCCGCCGCCAGCGACCGCCACACCTCTCCCCTCCTCATTCCGATCCCAACGAGCCCTAGAACAACCAAATCGGAGCCTTGCAGCTCCAGTTCTCCGAAACCCTCATTTTGAACGTTTTTCACCGATTCCTCTCAACCCGTCCACTTTTTGCAATCATGGCTTCAAGGTAAAGTGTACAACTTTTCAATACGAATCTTTTGACATATGGATTGCTGAATTTCGCCGGGGTTGACTTTGGTTGACTTTTTGGTTTGCCTCGTTTTGCGTGCCGACTGTTTCGTGTGAACTAGGATTGATTGAACTTATAGAACTGTTCTAGGATGCTTAGGGAGTTCCGTGCTTAATTTCCATATCATTTGGCCCGTTTCGGGTCTATTTGATGGTTTTCTAGTGTTTTTGTGTTAGCACAGGTTTTTGCCGTCAAATAGCGTAGCCATGGACGTGTCTAAGGCGTAGGAACCTCGAGGAATCAAACCGGAATCGATCAAAGGAGTCAATCAAGTCAAAACCAAAAATCTGCCATTCACACTTACAGTTTCGGCGAAACCAGGCCCCCAATTCGGCGAAACCAGCAGTTCAAATCAACTGATGCCAAGAGAAGGATGGTTTCGGCGAAACCAATCAACTGCTCGGACCGAAGATATTGAACAGCCGGCGGAGCCATTGAACTTAAAGGAATTTTCGCCAAAATTCTTAAGGAATTTTCGGCGAAAATAATACACTGATCCGTCTAATTTAGGGTTAAGTATTTATACTTAATCCGACGGCCCGGGATGGAGGGAGATCATAATTAATCATAATATAACTTTTTGAGATCAGATTTCTCTAAAGTTCGGGAGCGAAGAGTTGGAGTTCGAAGAGCCGGATAGAGATCGTGACGCCATCCCTTCCACCTTGGAGAACCGGAGCTAGGAGTGTAACTTACCGAAGATCGGAGTCTGTCAGAGTCGTCTGAATTAGGTTTTTCAGATCCTTTTCTGTTCTTCCTCTGAATGATGAACTCTTTCCTTGTCTTTGTGTCTTTTGTAATGATCATGAGTAGCTAAACCCTTTAGAGCTTAGACTAGATGAACCCTAAGTGACCCAGGGCTTTAAAGCGGTCACGGATCGGCGGTGATTAGATTCGAAATTCAATCAGTTCTTTTTCATGTTTGATTCGTTCTTCATTGTTTATGTTTCTTGTCTGGATTGATCACCTAGATTAGATTCTTATTAAGCTAAGGATAGAAGCGAACGCTCGCCTTACTTTAGAACATCGAATTAAACAATTAACCTTATAATTGGAGTGTGCCTTTCGTAGGAACCGATTAGGGTTAATTCACTGCAAGAGTAACTCATTAATCACTAGTAATTACACCAATTAATTAAGTCATTGCGAGAGGCGACCGTACCCGGGCGGCTAGTTAATCTTGGTAGTTAGAACGGATAGAGCGAACGTTCGCCGGTCTTAAACCTAAGGGTAAGGAGTTATGGTGGTTTCTTAGTAATTGATTGAATGAGAATCGAAATCCGCTGATCTGTTGATTGCCAATGCTCTGGGGAACGAAGGGGGATTCAAAGTCTAAGTTCGTCTGTCATTCTTGTTTCCAAACCCTAATTCTCAATCTGCTTTAGTTTAATCTTTTTAATTTTTCTGCATTTCTTAGAAGTAGAAGTCGTGGAACTCACACCACGCACTGAGTGTTTTTCTTTGAATAATTTGTTAGTTCTGAAGTAGCCAATCATTCGAAGGCCCGTGGAATACGATCTGCTATACGCTTTTTCTTAGCATTAGTAGTTTTTATTTGGCTGAACGTCCGAACAACGACCGGAGGTCTCACCACTTACCCCTCTACATACCATCCTCTTACTACCTGTTTGACTTATTTATTACGAGGTACCTCCCTCGGCGTAAGGAGTCAAGCAGTCCACCTGAACGGTCTCTAACCCGAACCGACTCATTGAACCAATCTAGGCTCTCTAAGACGGAACAATTGGCATGCTAGATAGGGGTAGCTTTCCAGAAGACATGAACGCTAAGCAGGCATCAGAGATTGCCAACTCGGCTGGTCAGGAAGGTTGAGTCGGGACAACAACAAACCCTGTCCTGCAGACGCCTGCAAGTCAGGTAATCCCCACGGGATTCTAAAACTCGTCGTTGGCGCCCAACCCCAACGCCCCCCCCATATACAAGACTGGGAAAATGGAGACCAGCGAGACGAAGATGAAGCTGTGGGAGAAAGGAGACGCTAACTGGCGGGGAAGCAGCCAATGTTTGTGACGCCTGTCACTCCAGCGTCAGGAGCCACTACGACTGGAGCATCTCATGCTCACCAGACGTTGGAAGCTCAAATACTCGCTTTGCAAAAGAAAAACGATCAACTCAATGCCATGATGAAGGTAATACTCTACGACGATGGACCCGCGTGCGGGTCCTTCTCAAGATAGGACAGAGGACAGAGTTATCCAGTTGTTCCTTCTCTCCCACCAAGTGAACGCTGAACAACAGGCCTTAAGACAGCCACTGGCCCGAGCCCGCCTCGCCAAAGAGCTTCCTCAGAACTCCAGTCCCCCTCTAATGGGAGTCTACAAAAGGAAAGTAAGCCCAGATGACCATCTGGCTACTTTCACAATCATCATGCAGATGTACAAGGTATCAGACGTTGCATACTAGCGTTTCCACGAACCTTCAGCGGTGCCGCCTTGAACTGGTATATGGGCCTTGTAGACGAGATAATCAAGGACCGGGAAGACTTCGCACGGTTGTTCGCGGCAAAATTCTCAGGGCAATGAGTGGTCAGAGGGAACATGTCAATATTCCGGAAGATGAAGCAGGAGCTGGGCGAATCCCTTAGATGGTACTTTGACCGTTGGTCAGACGCCAATGTCTCTGTGCCCAATGTTACACTCGACATGGTGATAACTCACTTGAAGACGTCGGTCAAAGATATGGAACTTCTCAGGTGCCTAACATACACGGAGCCAAAGTCTCACCAACAACTAGAATCGATGATACAGAAGTGTATAAAATCAAAGAGAGATTAGCGGAAGCTAGGGAAGATGTCGGAGCACTCACTGAACCAGTTAGATTCGATAATAAGGGGTTCGACCGCTCAAGCCCTCCGAAAGTGAAGAAGAATAAAGGGCACTTGCAAGGGAGAAACGAAAACCGTCGAAAAAGAGTCACTCCCCCTCCCCAAGAACGACTCTATGAAGAATTTACTCTGTTAAGAAGACCATAGAGGGAGATACTCACGGTCATGCAGAAGCGTCAATACGACATCCGTTGGCCCAAAGTAATGAAAGGAGACTCAAAAAGAACAAACTCTGACCGCTGGTGCGCATTCCACCAGCAACATGGGCATTTCACCGACGACTATTACCAGTTGAAATAGGAGACAAAGAGGTTGCTAAAAGCCGATGAACTGAAAGAATACATACTGGAAACAGGCAAAACGACACACAACTGTCCCAAAGCTGAGAAATAATGGGGCGTGACGAACGCCAACCTAGGCAAGAAAGGAAACACTCTAGATCTCCAAGAAGGTAACAAGAGCGTCGAGGGAACGTCTTCAACAGAATCGGCACCCCAAATGCCGAGCATACAGATGATGATGCAAAGATGGTAGTGGTAGACACCATACATGGAGGAGAATGAGACGACCCCCAAAGGGTTCACGGATGGTGGGAGTGCACACCCACATCAGTCAAACAGGGCCACCACCCCCATCACCTTCGGCGAAATGGACTTCGCTAAAAATGGAGGACCGAGCATAGAATCCATGGTGACACGAGTAAAGATCCGACTATGCCGCGTGTAAAGAGTACTAATCGATGAAGGAAGCTCAATGAATAACATATTGGTGAACGCCTTCGAGAAAAATGGGACTACTGACTTCCAACCTCTAGTGTTCGAACACAATGCCAACGAGATTCATAGGAAATGATGTACCAGTCATGGGCATCATCACCCTAGCGGTGACCATCGGTGACGAAGAACACAGATCCACATGAAATAAAAAATTCCATGTCACCAAATGCTCTTCAGCGTATAACATCATTCTTGGGTGTCCCAGCCTAGCGAAGTTCGAAGCTATTTCTTCTCCTATAAACCAGGTGATGAAAATTCTGACTTAAAAAGGAATAGGCATAGCAAGAGAAAAGCCATCCCTCGCCTGACAGTGTTACGACCTGACGCTGAAAAGGAAGCAAAAATGCTTCACAGTAGAAACAAGAAAGGAGAAAAAGTGCACCGAGCCAGCAGAAGCAGACAAGGAGATTCCCTTAGATCCTTCAGAGGAAAAGAAGACCATAAAAATCTCTGTGCACGCAGACGCCCAACTGAAGAAGAATATCCTCGCGCTCATAAGAGAGTACATGTAACTCTTTGTGTGGAAGATACAATGGCTGAGCACCGAAGTCATGGAGCATAAGATATCGGTCTTCCCAAACGCCCAAACTCAGCAGCAAAAACAAAGAAACATCATCTGGAAGCGAAGGAAAGCCGTAGAAATAGAAATAAAGAAGATGACAGAGACAGGATTCATTCGAGAAGTCTAGTATCCGAAGTGGCTAGCCAATGTGGTCCTGGTCAAAAAAGCCAACAGACAATGGCGCATGTGCGTCGACTTCACAAACCTCAATGACGCCTGCCCCAAAGATCCATACCCACTACCTATCATAGATTTCCTGGTGGATGCTACCGTCAACCATGAGACGCTCTCCTTCCTAGAAATGTTCTACGACTATCACCAGATTCCCCTATCGAAGGTTGACCAGGAAAAAATGACGTTCATGACCCTATTCGGGAATTACTGCTATAATGTAATGCATTTTGGACTCAAGAACGCTGGAGCAACGTATCAGTGAATGGTGGATAGGGTATTCCACGGGGAGGAATATGGAAGCATATGTGGATGATCTGCTCGTCAAAAGCGTACGTCGAAAAGACCACCTCAGTGACTTAAGAGAGACCTTGCGACGCTGAAGAAATTCAACCTACGCCTAAAGCCCACCAAATGTGTGTTTGGCGCATCCTCAAGCAAATTTTTGGGATACGTCATAACAAGAAGTAGAATAGAAGCGAACACCAAAAGAAAGAAGCCATAATGAGCACGAACCCGCCGACAACCATGAAGGAAGTGTATATATTCACCGAACGTTTGGCGGCAATTGACAGATTCAAACCAAAAGCCGACGAGCGTTGCATTCTATTTTTTGCCACAATGAAGGCAGCGCCCAAGTTCTCATGGAATGAAGAATGCTCCAAAGCATTTGAGGAGCTAAAAGTGTTCATGTCAACACTGCCATTACTGATGGCTCCCATAAAGGGAGACACACTGAGACTCTACATCGCAATGTCACCTTCAGTGGTGAGCTCAACACTAGTTAGTACTAAGGGAATCGAATAATAACCAGTTTTGTACACCAGCAAGACGTTGACAGTCGCTGAAAGAAGATACTCTACAACAGAGAAAGTGACATACACCATAGTAGTAGCTTTACGAAAGCTACGCCCATACTTCCAAGTAGACACCATTAACGTGGTCACCAATTTGCCGATCAAAACAGCGCTCAGGTCCATACCCAGGAATCTACCGATTCAAATCATTTTAACTCAAGTTTATTGGTAACATGAAAGCAGTTACAGGCAAATATGGTTCCAGTTATACTTGCAGGTTATTTTTAAAGGAAAGTTTTAGTTTGGGATTTTAACCTCAAGGTTTTACAGAAGGAGAAAGGTTTAAGAGTTAAAGGATCTCATATGGGCACTTAAAGGTTCAAATTTTAAGGGCATTTTTAACGGTTAAAGGTAGACTTATAAGATTAGAGGTTATACTCAATAAGCAGCATCAGAATCGTTGCACGGTAGAGGGTGTAGGCATCTTACGTTGTGAGAGTAAGCAATGGTTCAATAGTGGTTTGGTATTCAGGAGGAGAAGCCGAGTAGCTTTAGTGGCAGTTCAAGGCTTAACGCTTGGAACAAGAATAACTCAAGAGAACAACCTAAGAGGATGGTGAAAGGAAACAAGTTTCGCTAGTGAGCAACGACCTTGAGGACGGGTTACCCAATGGTCTTTGGCTATGTTTTAACGGTTGTAGTACATGGATTAACCACGAGCTGAATGGAAAGGAATGAGCATGGATTACAGGGTGTAATGGTTTGTACTGGTGATTATAATTAATAAGTTTACTTCAGTTAAGGGTCACAGTAAGTGGGACGAGTACTGGGATGGTTGTTAGAACATCATTGGGAGTGCCTTATGAAATGGACTGGAAACTGAAACCTAGTGGCTAGGGGATTAACTTTAGTAAGAAATCAAGTCAGTAGCAGTGCTTTAGCCGTGAGACTCGGAAAGTGGGTTTGCAGGTTAAGTAGATAGTCAAGGAGACTAATGTGTATGAAATATAGTGATCATGGGAAAGTGGGAGGGTCCCCTCAGTGGAGCATACTTAGATGGGAGGAAAGCTATCGATGGGATGCAACAAAGGTGAAATAACAAGCACTCAACAAACAAGAATCAAAAGTCAACTTTAAGGGACAAGTCAACAAGGCTAAAAGAGCATGTAAACAAGTGAGAATGCCAAAAGGTGCACACAAACAAAGCAATTAGTGAAGGAATATTCACATGAAATGAATGGGTGGGGTTTGGGGGTTCAACACCAAGCTTGGGGGCCACTTAAAGGGAAACTGAGTTAATGAGGCAGTTAATGCAAGACTAAATCAAATCTACTTCACCGAGATTAAGCTAAGAGACTCTAATGAGCTCCTAAACCAGGGCACAAAAGCAAGGCAAACTAAGCCAAAACAATGATGCACGCCATATGCTCGGCAAAATGCCCAAGTGAGAAATTCACCTAGTGATATGAAACAATTCACAACTGTGGACGACGACCCTATACCAATAAGCTAATGAAAAGAGACGACGAGTCTAACCTTAGAAACCGGGGCGGGTGAGTACTTGGACCCGCTAGCTATAAAGAACTAGGAACCTTAAGTTTCCAGTCGAAGGTGCCACACCAAGGGATGGATGTCCTAGATGATAAAATAGCCTTACAGCAATGATACAACTAGCAAACACTTGAAGGAACAAGAACAAAAGTTCTGATATTTATATGTATAATTCAATGGGGTCTGAGTTACAATGGAGGCTGACGGCCTCTAATTATAGGTGAGGGTCGAGAATAGGCTCTCCAATTCCTCCTAGAACTCTAACTCCTAAAAGAGTAAAATACTAATAAGGAAAAATAAAAGAGTCCTAATTAAACTACTAAAAAGGACTTAAACTAAACCTATTCCTATAAGGAAGGAAAGTCTCCTAAATAAACTTCTTCCTAAACAAGGACTATAATCTTGGCAGCCAAGTTCCTAAAAAACAGCTAGACGGGTTCTGGAAGATTTAGCCAAACAAGGCCCAAATAAATTCGGAAAATTAAGCCCTTTGACAGTTCACTAGTAGACCCCATGTGCTTCAACTTTCATGTTGAACTTCAGTTCAAATTTCACCTCTAAGTAGCCCAAATTTGTCAATCTTTGTCAGACTAGGAATCTGTCCAAAACTGAAAAATCCTAACTTGATTAGGATTTCCTGTCTGGAAGTCATTGGCATCTTTCCTTCGTGTCCAACAGCACTAATGGTCGGTCATCCTCCCTTAGATCAGGCTCAGGTGGTGTCCTGGTCTTGGTACCTAGCATCGGCTCCCTCAGAACTATATTGATGATGCTGCGGCTCAGCATCAGTGGGTGGCCGCTCCAAATATTGTTGATGTCGCGGCTTGGCATCAAGCATTTGGCAATGCTCGACATTAGTATCTAAGACCGAGTCTGCCTCGGATCAGCATCCGTGCTCCGTGCTGTGATGCTTCGGCCCTGCATCACTCTGGCTTGATTGAGCTCCATGTCCTTCGTTCCCTCCTTGCGTCCTTCTCCGAATCTAACTTGGCATGGTAGAGCTTTTTCCGTGGGGACTAGGGAATCCTTAGGGCTGAAGGATTCCTGAAAGACACGACTGGATTTTTGGCTCGGCCCTAAGCTCTCTTCATACAGGCGTTGGCACGGGCCCTTCGTCTTTGTTGGCCTGGGCGCTTGGCTGGCTTAGCTCCGTGCTCGGCCGTCCAGACTTGGCTAGTGTCAGCATCCATCCAGGGTTGTCTCCTGGCTCCAGGGCTTCGACTCTCCTGGGCTCCGGGTGCGGTGCTGGCATCAGCGCCTGACTGGGCGCTGGCGTCGGACTAGTGCCGGTGCGGTCTCGACCCGGCATCAGTGCTGGGGCTGGATCGACATCAGCATCAAGACTTGATGTTGGGGCTGGCTTCTTTCCCTTCTAGCTAGGGCTAGAAATCGGTGCGATTTTGGTTAACCGCACCGAATTTTGCGGTTAACCGCACCGCAAAATCCACGAAATCAATAATCTTAACTGAACCGCTTTGAGTTGCGATTAACCACTAACCAAACCGCGGTTATGCGGTTAGGTTAGTGGTTAACCGCAATTCAAAAAATTTAGCAAATCATATGTTTTCTTACTACGAAACCAACGTTAGTCAAAACTCAATATTAACTCGAAAGTGTTCAATCCAATCCAGTTAACCACGACTCCATGAGTCTAAATCCATAAATTCATAAAAATTCAACACGCGATAAACATTACTACTAGTTTCAAAATGCCTCCTAAAGCAAATAAATATAACTTAAAAATTCAAAATATCTCCAATTCCAAGTTCCTTCTTCATTAGCCTTGCAGAGTTGTTGACTCGTAGTGATTCGGTGATTCCAACCTATTAATGAAAGAACAACACAAATACAAAACATATATCAAATAATCAAACCGATAATCTGATCCGACAAGTATACAAAACAATCTGATCATCAGTAGCTGCTGTGTTTTGTTGATGAAAATAGCACCAATAGCTGCAGAAATCAGTAGCTACTGCTGCTACTTTCATCCACAAAACACATCAATGTTTTGTTGATGAAAATAGCACCAATAGCTGCAGAAATCAGTAGCTACTCCTGCTACTTTCATCCACAAAACACAGCAGTGTTTTGTTGATGAAAATAGCACCAATAGCTGCTGAAATCAGTAGCTACTGCTGCTACTTTCATCCACAAAACACAGCAGTGTTTGGTTTATGAAAATAGCACCAATAGCTGCTGAAATCAGTAGCTACTGCTGCTACTTTCATCCACAAAACAAAGCTGTGTTTTGTTGATGAAAATAGCACCAATAGCTGCTGATTTCAGTAGCTATTGATGCTACGTTCATCAACAAAACACAGAAGTAATAGTGAACTGAATATGAACAAGCATAAGACTTGGAGAACTCAAGAAATAGTGAACTGAATATGAACAACCATCTAAAATATCCGAGATCTTCTTGAGAAAAGGTTTCTCAAAAGCCAAGGTTAGAACAGAAATAAGCTAATAGGGGCAAGTTCTTGAGATCATATTACTCTATCTCAGATTCTTAGTAACATACACCAATCTACGAGCTTATCAATAAAACACAGCAGGTCCGAGGTCCGAGAAGACGTACAGGCATGGGAAACTCAAGAAATAGTGAACTGAATAACAACAACCATAAACCCTTAAATTCAAGATAGGAAATATATTTAGGAAGAGAAGACGTGGGGAAATGTCTACCATCCTCATTTAACCGAGGTCCGAGGGCTCACCTCCCGTTCTAAACGATTTGAGAACTGCATCCAAACAAAATAAACTAAAGTAAGTACTAACAATAAAGATTTCACTATTGAATTAAACTAACAAACACGAAATTCAATCTAATCTTACTCGTTTCATATTCTTCGTTTTGTTCTTCTTCAGGTATGTCTTCTTCGTCCGTAATGAATGGTGTCACTGGACTATCCCTCAACCAGTCCTCACAACATATCACAGCTTCAACAACTTGAGGACTTAACGAGGTCCTAAAATCGTTGAGCACACGACCACCGATGCTAAATGCAGACTTTGATGCAACTGTTGATATTGGAATTGCCAAAATATCCCTAGCCATCTCTGACAATATAGGAAAACGCATACCATGGTGTGAAGACCACCAACCCAATATATCAAACTTGTCAACCACAAAGTTCCCGTAATCCTTTCGATTTGGCTCCTTAAACTGCTTTTCTGCAAAGTACAAATCCAAATCAGAAGTTTCAGATTCTTCATCTTCATCGTCGCTATCGACAAGGAGAGTACTACAAGAGCCTTTGACAACTGTCTGCAACTGATCATTTGCATAAGAATCCAAATCAGAAGCATTGGTCCTTGAAGTTGAATTTGAAGTTGATGTTGGAGGTTGCGTCAACATCTTGTTGTACACATCAAACATCTCATAAAGCGCGTCCTTAATTTCTTTACCCAAATCCATTGCCCTATCAACTCCATACACTTTCTTCAAACACTTATCAATGTGCTTCATCTTCTGTTTTGGATCCAAGATAGCAGCTATATACAAGATTTTGTTCAATCTAGGATTCAACTCACGTTCCTCCGACGAATACTTCCCAATTTTCTTCTTCATTCTAACACCCATTGCTATTATCTCTTCTTCTGCATTCATCTCAAAACCGCTGATTGTGTCAAGTAGATCACACATCTCCTTGAAGAATAAGTGAGATGTAACATATGAAGTACCAGAAACAAGGTTGGTTAATAAGTAAAAACGATGTAGATACTCAACCATCCTTTTCACCTTCTCGAAATCTTCAAATGTTGGGGGGCCAAGCATCAAGCCATCGTGCCTCTTCTGATTTAGTTCATCCACATATGTTTTGTTCAAATCCTTGAACAAAACAATAGCTCTTTCATAAGGAATCGCCGACTATAGCATCAAATAGGTTGAGTTTCACCTAGTCGGCACATCCAAGCACATCTTCTTCTTGCAAACTATGCTCATTGCATTGACAGCCACATTGAAACTTATTTCTCTTGCGGAAGAAGAAGTTATCCACTTCACAGCTTCTCTAACTCTTCTCACTGACACTCATATTTCATTTAATCCATCTGTCACAATCAAGTTTATGATGTGCGCTACACACCTCATATGAAGATACTTACCATTCAGAATGTTGGATCCTCGTAATGTCAATCTCTCCTGAAGGTGACGAACTGCATTGTCATTAGCAGATGCATTGTCTAAGGTTCTAGCAATTGAGTCTCCAATGTCTTCTCCTTTGTGACTATCAATCTGAGAGAAGCTGATTATCTTCTTCTGCAATTTCCAATTGCTCCCAATAAAGTGAGCGGTAACACAGATGAAGCACATATTTTTTGCAGATGTCCAACAATCAATAGTAATAGAAATACTTCCTATTCCTTTTGTTTGAAAGAAACACTTCATGCTATTCCTCCTCTCAATAAACAACTTTATACAATCCTCCCTTACCGTCTTTCTGCTAGGTATCCTGAACATTGGACAACAAACTTCCATGAACCTCTTAAACCCTTGCTTCTCAACAAATCTAAATGCATGCTCATCCAGAATTATCATCTCCGCCAATGCCACTCTAGCTTCATCTTGGTTAAATTTCCATAAGCATTTTTTCTTCTCGTCCCACACTTCACCCTTGCTGTAGTTCAAGATTGTTTGACCATCACTTTCGGCCAATTTCCTCTTACAACTGTTAACATGATTAGACAATGCGGTAGTGCCATTTTTCCTTCCATCAACACAAATCTCCGTACCACACCTTTTGCATTTTCCCTTCCTTATTTCTCTTCCCAACTTGCTGTCATGAACATAAATAATATGAATGTGCTGCCATACAGGCGCCCGTGTCTTCCCCTTTTGCTTCTTTGAAACTGGCGTCTCAGTTTCCTTTTCTTCATTGTTGTTGTCACCTTCAGGAACATTGCTAGCTACTGTTTGAGGTGCCTCGTAATGTTGTCCATGTTCATTGTTCTCAGTTGCAGACCTAACCAAAGGTGGTGCATTTGGAGGAGGCATTGACCTACTTCTTTTCCGATTGAGACTTTCACCACTGCTGTCCATAATGTTGTCTACAATGAAATGACACAAAGTAATAGAATAAGAAAACAATGAAACTATGGACAGTATACTAAGACTATACACATTAGAATCTTATACACATTATAATCTTATACACATTTAAGTTTGAAACACATGAGCTGGTTTCTGGACCAGTGTATGAATCTTAATATACACAGTTCAGTTTAACACATGAGTTGAATTGCAATGCATAGGATGAGAGGACTTATCACAAAACAGTAAGAGTCTTGTTGTAGTCTGTACTGTAAATCTGTAATGCAAAATTTAGCACATGTCTTAGAATATGGAGACCATATTCTAAGACATGTGCTGAACTTTGCATTACAGATTCACAGTGCAGACTACATAGATTGGTTAATAACAATGCTGAAAATAAGAAATAGACAACGTCAGAGGCTCACAACAACATTTAATAATTTGTGGAACAATTCGAAAAAGGAAGGAAACAATGCTGGAAATAACAATGCTGGTTGCTGGAAATAAGAAATAGACAGCAACATTTAAACTAATGAACTATGCAGCTAATACCATGGAGAAAAAGGAAGAAAACAAGAAAAATCTTAGGGCTGGAAATCACAGAGCAAAATCATATGGCAGAATAACAGAAAACAGAGCAAAAATGCAAAATCATGTTTGAACTCTGAACTTCGAAGAAGCCAAGAACAACAATTACTCAAATTAGGTTTTGTTAGGGTCTGGGAACTAGGAAGTGGGAGTATGTATCAGAAGTTCAGAATACTCACCTAAAGTTGTTAATTATGGGAGGAGAGTCGGAGAGTCGGAGTCGGAATCGGAGAATCAATCAGCACCGCTAAGTAGGGAGAATCAATCAGCGCCGCTAGAAGGAAGAGTCGGAGTCGGAGTTCGAACTTGAACCGGAGAACAATCGTCGGAGCTCGATCGGCGGAGTCGGAGTCGACTGACTGTCGATTGTCGAAAGGCACTCAGGAAGCAGTCGAAGTTCGACGATTTAGGGTTTTTTTAGAAACATTCTGCAGTTCGACTTTGAGAGTGGGAACTGGGAAATTGGGAATGTTTATGTCCGAATGTGGGATTATTGTTAGGGGTTAATTTTGTTGTGCGGTTATTTCGGTTATTTGTGGTTTAACCGTGTGGTTATCGGTTTAACCACTAACCACAAAACCCCTAAATTGCCTACCGCAAACCTAACCACTAACCGCACATGCGGTTAGTGGTTAGCCGCTAACCGCCAAAATCGGTGCGGTTAGTGGTTATAACCACTAACCGGTAACCAATTCCCAACCCTACTTCTAGCAAGTGAAAACCTTCCATGTTTCCTTCATGCGTTCCGCCATCCCACACTAACATGGGGAAGTTCGTGGATGGTATCCGTGGGGGCGTGGCGATACCGGTCGTGGCGACCGCGGTCACTTCCTTCCCTTCTTCTTGGAAAAGATTCATCCTCAAATCCATACTTGGCTGGCCCTTAGGGATTTTCAGAATAAGGGTTGGGGCCTATGGGACGTGGTCTGGTGGTGCTTCAGGGCTCTTTGGGGCATCGGGCTGTACCGGTGCTGGTACGGGGGCTCGTAGCTCGGACGCCTATGGATATTAGGGACTGGTACAGGAGCTCGTGCTGGGGCACGGGCTGGAGCACTTGTAGTGGATCGTGCTGGGGTACGGGTTGGAGCACTTGTAATAGATCGTGCTAGGGCACAAGCTGGGGCTCATGCTGGGGAACGAGTTGGGGCTCACGATGGGGCTCGGGCCTAGTCTGTGTTGGGGCTCCAGCCGTGTCTCAGGCCGGGGCTCGGGTGGTGACTCGCATCAGGGCCGTGCTTGGGCGCCGGTTTGGTGGTGGGTCGGGGCTGGGATGGGGCTTGAGGGTGCATCGGGGATGGGGACTGGGGCCTGGGAATGCGTCGGGGTTGGTGCTGCACCTGGGTTAGTGCCGGGATAGGTGTCTGGCGCTGGTCCTAGGCTGGTGCATGGGCTTGTGCCTGGCGCTGTGCCGGTGCCAGTGCCTGGCATTGTGCCGGTGTTGGGGCCTGGCGCTGTGCTGGTGGTGGGTCCTGACGCTGGGCTGGTTCTGTTGCTTGGCGTTGTGCCGGTGTTGGGGCCTGTACTCCGTAGTCTTCTCCATCATCAACTCTTGCCAGTTCTTCGAGTTGTATGAATAGTTTGAGTATCTGCTTGAGATTTGCCAAGTGTCTCTGATGTGACTTTAATTAGTGCATTTTAAGCTTATGAATGACCTATGAAATGCCCGTGTGTATTCGTGAAATGACATGACTTATATGCTTATATTGAAGTTTTGTGCAAAGTGTCATTTTGTTGTCCGGTTGCCACTTTGGAGCCAAATTCGTGGGCTATTGGAGTTGCCTCTGTGCATTTTCAGGTTATGGCATCAAAGTACGGATGACAAGGAGCGCATAGGAGCAAACGGGAGGTCATTTGGAGTCCGGACGAGGGAGATACGAGCATTGCAAGATCGAGCTTTCTGCAGAGTGCAGGGGTGCACGCCGTGCAGGGGTGCACGCCGTGCAGGGGTGCACGCCGTGCACTGTCCCCTGCACTATAAATACTCTTGTTTTTGGCCATTTTGGGGAATTAATTCACATCTCTTGAAACCCAAACACATATCCACGAACCCTCAAACCCTAGAACACGTTTCTGGAGCAATTTGAAGCCATTGGAGCTAGGATTGAAGCCAACAAACCTTGGGAGAAGTGCTTACAAGTGGAGAAGTGAAGATCATATCAAGGATTCATCCATGGTGTTCTTGGTGACCATTCTTCCTTCTTTTCTCTTTACTCCCTTGGCCATGTGTGGCTGAGTTTCTAGGGTTCATCTTGGATGGGTAGATTAGTTGTGCTATGATAGAGGGATGATTGTATAGAACTTGCCATGATTGATCTTGGTTGTATGAGGATGATTCCTAGACTTGTTCTTAATGCCATTTTTTGCCATGTTTGCTTAATTTGGTCCATTCATTGTGATTTGATGCATGAGAGTGCTTGGATTGCATAGATTGTAGGTCTAGGGATTGAAGTGAGTGTGTTCTAAGAGATTAGATCATCTTATTTCAACCATTTTCACTTGATTTCTCTCTTGGGCATTTTATCGAACACTTGGTGTGCATGTGGATTTTCATTCAATTGAGTTTGAAAAGACTTTTTGGTGAATCTCTTAGTGTTAGGGCATTGATATGAGAGTGTTGTGCCTAGCCTTGTGGTCATAGAGTCTTAAGAGAGGGTCTTGTGTCTTGGCATTTCATCAAACACTTAGAATGCATCCTTTTTCACTTAGCTTGAGAGCGAGAGCCTAAGTTGAGTTGCATTAGGATAGGGATTAGATGCTACGAGAGTGCATTGAGTCTATTAAAGTGAAATGCATGGTCATCCGAATGCAAACTCGATCTTAATTGGCTTGTTTGTTCAATTAGTCATCTTGAGCATGATGAAACTACCCACCAAGAGAGCCCCCTTTGTCTTTGATTTGAACCATCTTTCTCTCTTGCTTAGTCTTTATTAGTATTACATTTCTTTGCCTTTGTTCTGTTTTTCTCGATTAAACCAAACCTATTTCAAATGTTTAGACCGTCTATGAGAAGTGTGAGTATTGGTCTATGAGAGGACCCCGTGGAATACGACCTTGGTAAATCACCGTTTATCAAGTTTTTGGCGCCGTTGCCGGGGACTCTCTCATTCCTTTGAAAGCACTTAGTAGTGGACCGATCTATTCACTTCCTTCCAATTTAGTTTTTGCTTCCTTTTACTTGTTGTTTGGTTTTGTTATCCCGCATCGTTGTATTACTCGGGTGTGTTTGTTGTGCTTGTTTGCAGAATATTTTGGGTTAGTGCATGAGGCGTTCAGCTCGTCTTCAAGCACGAATCCAAGGACTAGAACAAGTGCTCAAGTCACCTACCACTTCCCCACCTCCTATAGTTGAAGAAGAAGAAGTTGATCGCATCTCACACCACACTATGTCTCATCACGAGGATGAAGATAACCATTCGGAACATTCTCACCATACCAATGATGATGATCACTCACAAAGGGGTGCAAGACGTACCTTGGCGGATTATGCTCGTCCTACTCTTGAAGGGGCAGCTTCTAGCATTGTTCGAAGACCCGTCAATGCTAGGAACTTTGAGCTCAAGCCTAATATGATCCAAATGGTTCAAAATGGAGTGGTGTTCAATGGCATTGATGGTGAATGTCCATCTAGGCATCTCAAGGACTTCTTGGAGATATGTGACACGGTTAAGAATGACCAAGTTCACCCGGATTGTGTGAGACTCCGGCTCTTTCCTTTCTCACTCAAAGGTAGAGCTAAGTCATGGTTGGAGAATCAACCGAGTAGAGCTTTCACCACATGGGAGGGCCTAGCCGAAGCTTTCCTTGAAGAATTCTTTCCTCCCTATATGACGGATGCAATCCGAGACCGCATCAACCACTTCATACAACACAAGGGAGAGCTCTTCCATGAGACTTGGAATAGGTTCCAAGCCATTCTTCGGTCTTGTCCTCATCACAACTTCGCCGAATGGAGCTTGGCGGACATCTTTGCTAGGTCCCTTGATTTTGAGAATACAAGAATGATCAACCAAGCCGCCGGAGGTGACTTAAGGATGCTCACTCCCGAAGATGCTCTAGAACTCTTCGCGGAGATGGCCAACAAGACAAGGAGTTGGTCTCGACAACAACCTCCTAAGTCTAAGTATGGAAGTGACACGCACTATGACTCTCGGTCCGTAAGTGTTGATGCACCAAAGGAGTCGTCTAGCTATGGGAAGAAGCCTAAGTTACCGGGGCACCGAGATGAAGATGATCCAATGATCGCTCTCCTTATGTCTAAGATCGACGCCATGGCTTCACAAGTAAGCAATCTTAGTATGCCCCCTCTAAGCCATCTAAAGTGGGTAATCCACCGGTTGCTTCAGTATTTTGTTGTGAAGGTTGTGGAGGTCAAGGCCACGATGTTAGTGCTTGTCCTTCCGCCACTCCTGAACTTGGCCAAGGCGACCTTGAGGAGGTAAGCTTCGCACAAGGTCAAGGTTTCCATGGTAATTTCAGCCCCCAAGGTAACTATCAAGGTAACTATAACCGACCTTGGTACAACAAGTCTAACCAAGGTTACCAAGGCCAAGGGAGTCAAGGTAGTGGTTATAGCAAGGGCTACAACCAAGGAAATCAAGGAGGTTATCAAGGTTATAGGGGTTATCAAGGCAACCAATGGTCTCAAGGAAGTAACCTAAACCAAGGTAGCCAAGGGACTCAAGGAGGACCCCAAGGTCAAGGGCACCAAGGAGGAAATCAATGGAATCAAAGTGGACATCCAAATCAAGGTTTCCAAGGTCCTTCCCCACCGGGAATGTACAACCATAGAGGTGAAGGACCACCCGGGTTCAACAAGCCTCCTCAAAATAAGGAGGGTGGTTCTTCGATCTCTCAAGAAGACACCAATGCGGCAATGATCCAACTCATCAAGAATCAACAAGCTTCAATTGCCAATTTGGAGAACCAATTAGGACATATTTCTAAGGCACTCTCGGAGCGACCCTCGGGCACTTTACCTTCCAATACCGAGATCAACCCCAAAGGTCCGGAGCATTGCAAGGTAGTGACCTTGAGAAGTGGAAGACCCTTGCAAGATACAACCTCTACTCCAATTGACTCTACAAAGGTACAAGATCCTAATCTAATGGTTGATGATGATGATATTAATGATCCTCCTTCGGATGAAGTTGAGGTTGAAGTCGAACCTCCTACGGGTAATGTGAACACTAAGGTTGCCAAGGAACCTAGTAAGGCTACATCGAGTACACCACCGGTCTCTCCTCCCGCACCGGTTGTATCTCCATACAAGCCTAAGCCTCCATACCCATCTCGATTGAAGAAGGATGGCCTTGAGAAGGTTTTCAAGAAGTTTGTGGAGCGGATTAGTCAAATGCAATTCTCTCTTCCGTTTCCCGAAGCAATGACTATGATGCCCCAATATGCTAAGTTCATGAAGGAACTCTACACCAACAAGAGAAAGCTACCGGAGACATCTCTAGTCCACCTTAATGAGGAATGCTCCGCCGTTCTCTTCAAAAGTCCACCCAAAAAGCTCAAGGATCCGGGTACCTTTACTATCCCTTGTGCTATTGGTAATATTTCTCTTGCTAATGGTCTTGCGGATCTAGGTGCTAGTATCAATGTCATGCCTTATTGCATATTTGAGAAGCTAGGGTTGTCTAATCTTCGTCCTACTCGTATGTACATTCAACTTGCGGACAAGTCGACCAAGAGTCCTAGGGGGATTGTTGATGATGTGCTAGTTAAAGTAGGCCCTTTTGTCTTCCTAGTTGACTTTGCGGTCATAGTTACCGATGATGTGGATGTCTCATTGATATTTGGTAGACCATTCCTAGCTACTTCTCGTGCTTTGATTGATGTGCATGACGGAAAATTGACATTGAGAGTAGGACAAGAGAGTGTCACATTTTGCATAGTCGATGGCATGAAGTTTGCTCACGCACAAGATGATTTAGAGTACTCTTGTGATACTATTGCTTCGGCTAGTGTGTGTAGTATTTCTAACTTCGTGTGTTCGAGATTCTTTGGATGTTTGCCTTAGAACGGATGTGCAGGAACATTTAGGCACCCCGGAGTTAAAAGCTCAAGTGGCTTACCTTGATGAAGGGAGAGACAAGTTGGAGGGTGAAACGGTTTTTGTTGCTCTCCCGAAGGTGGAAAGGGTAAAGACCTCCTATGAAGAACCACCTACTCTTGAGCTCAAGCCTCTTCCCGCACATTTGGAGTATGCTTTTCTCATGCCAGATTCTAAGCTACGGTCATCATCAATTCTGAGCTTCTACCCGAGCAAAAGGACCGTCTAGTGGAGCTCCTCAAGAAGTACATGAGAGCTATTGCGTGGAGCATCTCGGATATTCGAGGTATAAGTCCCACATTTTGCTCACATCGGATCCTTATGGAGGAAGATTTCAAGCCGGTTGTGCAACCACAAAGAAGGCTAAATCCTAACATGAAGGAGGTTGTGAAGAAAGAGGTTATTAAGCTTATGGATGCGGGGATTATCTTTCCTATCTCGGATAGCCCTTGGGTTAGCCCCGTGCAAGTTGTTCCCAAGAAAGGAGGGATCACGGTGGTAGCTAATGACAAGGATGAGCTCATCCCGACAAGGACGATCACCGGGTGGCGTGTTTGCATAGATTATCGTCGACTCAATGATGCCACTAGGAAGGATCACTTTCCTCTACCTTTCATGGATCAAATGCTCGAGCGTCTCTCCGGTCACGAGTACTATTGTTTCTTGGATGGTATGTCCGGGTACTTCCAAATCCCGATCGCCTCGGAGGACATCGAGAAGACCACATTCACATGCCCCTTCGGTACTTTTGCTTATCGACGGATCCCCTTTGGGTTGTGCAATGCTCCCGCCATCTTCCAACGGTGTATGCTTGCCATTTTCGATGATTTTGTGGAAGATATCATGGAAGTGTTCATGGACGACTTCTCGGTTTTTGGGGATTCATTCGACCTATGCTTGAGGAACCTTGAGAAGGTCTTGCGTCGGTGTGAAGAGACCAATCTTGCATTAAGTTGGGAAAAGTGTCATTTCATGGTCAATGAGGGGATTGTTCTTGGTCACAAGATCTCTAAAAAGGGCATTGAGGTTGACAAGGCAAAGTTGGAGACCATCTCTCAACTTCCTCCACCCTCATCCGTGAAAGCCGTGAGAAGCTTCTTGGGGCATGCCGGTTTCTATAGGCGCTTCATCAAAGACTTCTCGAAAATAACTACTCTATGACTCGGCTTCTTGAGAAGGATGTGGAATTTCGTTTTGATGAAGAGTGCTTGCAAGCTTTTGAGCTCCTCAAGGGTAAGCTCACGAATGCCCCTATACTCATTGCTCCGGATTGGTCAAAGTCATTTGAGTTGATGTGTGATGCTAGCGATTACGCCATTGGAGCAGTTCTAGGCCAACGAATCGACAAGAGATTCCATCCAATATACTATGCAAGTAAGACTCTCAATGATGCTCAAAGGAACTACACAACTACGGAGAAGGAGCTCTTGGCCATAGTGTTTGCTTTTGATAAGTTTAGGTCCTACTTGGTACTTTCTCACACTATTGTCTTCACGGACCACCAAGCTTTGAGGTACCTTCTATCTAAGACCGATGCTAAACCAAGGTTGATCCGATGGGTCCTTCTATTGCAAGAGTTTGATATTGAGATTCGAGATAAGAAGGGGTCCGAGAATGTAGCCGCCGACCACTTGTCTCGCTTAGAAGAGGCGGAAATGGTACACAATGGTAATGAAGAGATCAATGACAACTTCCCCGATGAGCTATTATTCGCTATAGCAACTTTAGAGTTCAAGGAACCTTGGTTCGCGGATTTGGCTAACTATCTTGCTAGTGGAAACTTGAAGGAGGGCCTCTCCACTCAAGACAAAAGGAAGTTCTTTGCGGATTTGAAGCATTACTATTGGGACGATCCTTTTGTATTTCGAGTTGGCTCGGATGGTATGATTAGAAGATGCGTCACTTATGGAGAGTCTAAGGACATCATGCGACATTGCCACTCCGGTCCTACGGGTGGACATCATGGAGCAAATCGCACGGCTCGCAAGGTACTTGAGTCCGGATTCTTTTGGCCCTCGATCTTCCGAGATTGTCAAGACTTTGTCAAGTCTTGCGATGCGTGTCAACGTTCAGGTAACATCTCTTCCGTAATGAAATGCCTCAAAATGTCTCGTTAGTGGTAGAAATATTTGATATATGGGGTATTGATTTCATGGGACCGTTTCCTACTTCGCATGGTAACAAGTACATATTAGTTGTGGTAGATTACGTGTCTAAATGGGCGGAGGCACAAGCTTTGCCTACCAATGATGCCCGAGTCGTAGGGAAGTTTCTTGTTAAGTTGTTCACCCGTTTTGGTACCCCTCATGCTATCATTAGTGATCGAGGTACTCATTTTCAAGGGCAATTCGATAGAGTATGCCACCGGTTTTGGCGTCACTCATCGGATGTCCACCTCGTATCACCCTCAAACTAGTGGCCAAGCCGAGGTGACCAATAGGGAACTTAAGAGAATCTTAGAGAAGACGGTCGACCAATCACGGAAAGATTGGTCGAAGAAGCTTGATGACGCTCTATGGGCCTACCGCACGGCCTACAAGACCCCTATAGGCACTACTCCCTATAGGATGGTCTATGGCAAAGCATGCCATTTGCCGGTAGAGCTCGAGCACCGAGCTTATTGGGCATTGAAATTTCTAAACCTTGATATGAGTCTCGCAGGAGAAGAGCGTAAGTTTCAGGTACATGAGCTCGAGGAGTATCGCCATCATGCATATGAGAATGCAAAGCTTTACAAGGAGAGGACGAAGCTCATTCATGATTCCCGTTTGAAGCCGGGCAAGGATGTCAAAGTTGGTGATCAAGTTCTCCTATACAACTCTCGGCTCAAGCTCTTTCCCGGGAAATTGAGGTCTCGTTGGTCGGCCCCTTTACGGTAACTCATGTTTTTCCTTATGGCACCATCGAGGTAATCTCTCCATCCCAAACCGAACCTTTTAAGGTGAATGGCCATAGACTTAAGCATTATGTTGTTAATGATACTATAGGTGCTGTTGAGGTCTTGTCTTTGGTCGTGCCTTGAGTGTTCCTTGCTTCGTCGAGCTTAAGACGTTAAACAAGCGCTTCTCGGGAGGCAACCCGAGTGTTTTTCATGTCTTTTCTTCTTGATTTGATTGCATGATTGTGTGTTTTTGTGGTATTCAAGGTCCTTGAGTTGTTGTGGTGTCCTTTGTGGTCTCGTAGGCGTTGAAATTCTGAAGTTCGGGGTCCGTTTTGGGTTGATTTGGCGGTGTTTTGGTCGTTTTTCGTCGAGGTGAAAATTTGATTTTTAGGCTGAGGAGGTGCACGCCGTGCATGATGCACGCCGTGCACCGTGCACGGTTTGGTGCACGTGCTGTCCAGGAGCATCAAAAAAATTTTTCAGCTCCAGGGTGCACGCCGTGCAGCCATGCACGCCGTGCACCTGCACGCCGTGCACCTGCATCTTTGCCTTTACTTTATTTCGGTTTGGTTAGTGGTTGAGTCGTCTGATTCTTGATTTTCTGGTTTGAGTCATTGTTCGGTTTGGTTTTGGTTCACCCAACCCCCTTATCCCTTTCCTCACCCGACCCCGACCCCAGCCTCCCTCAAATCTCTTTCCCACAGCCGCCGCCGCCGACTTTCCAACCTGCCCGCCGACTCCAATCAACCCAGCCGACGCCGTCCGCCTGCCCGCCGCCACTCCTGCCCAGCCGCCGATTCTTTCAATCCGACCACGCGACCCAGCCGCCGCCGCCGCCAGCGCACCCTTAACCCGACCGCCGGCCTTCCTCAACCGCCCGACGCCGCCGCCAGCTTCCACCTGCCCGCCGCCACTCCTGCCCAGCCGCCGACCCGCAACCCAGCCGCCGCCAACTCCGACCGAGCCAGCACCGACCAGCTCCAGCCGCCAACTCCCAATCCGCCGACCACCCCCAGCCACCATTCTCTTCCATTTCGCCGCCCGCCGCCGACCACCAGCAACAGCCCAATCCACTCACTCCCAGCCAGGTTTTCTATCGTTTCTCTTGGGTTAATTGCTTCAATTGGCAGATTGGTGTTCATGTTGGGGTTGGCTAAGTGGTTTGACTAATGTTGGGGTTAATTCCTTGCTGTGTGGATTTTGTTAATGGTGGGAATTTTGTGGTTATTTGCCTAATGGTGTTTGGGTGCTTTGCTCTTGAAAAGTGGGGATTTTGGACAGTGTGGTACTTGTTTTATTGCTGAGATTTCTGTTGGCGGTTAATTGCTGAGGTTTCTCATTGCCTTGTGCTTAATCTGGGGGTTTTGGACAGGGTATCTAGGGATTTTGAGTTTAAGTGCTGAGTTGCAAGTCAGGTTGTGGTGTTGTGGTGTTGGGTGTTCGCTCAGCTATAAGGTTTTGGATAGTCTGACTCGTTTGTGCTTATTCGTTTGCTTAAATCATTGTGGTGCGGTGTGTCTCAGGTTTGGCTTGATTTGTGTTGATTGTGCTCCTGAGTGCTGGGCTTCGGTATAGATGCTAATGCTCTTCTGATATGACTTGTATTCTTGTTCCATGAATTTCATTGCGGTCTTTCAGTTGATCCTTTCAGGTTCTGAATTCGGGGACCGAATTCCATTCTTTGTGTGAGGAGGGGTGTGGTTAATCACCACTCATTGGTTTAATCTTTGTGCATTCCTCCTTACATTGTGTGGACTTAGGCTTATATGTTCTTGATTCGTGTTTTTGATCCATGATGCATGCCTTTTGCTTAACTGTGGATTTCAATGATTTGATTTTTGCTAGCATAGGTTGTTGCACTTGAACTTGATGATTTTGGATTGTGCTCAATGTTTTGATCATGTGTTATGATTAGGCGCCTTGATCGGATTTGTGTTAGGAGTGTGCCCTTCTTGTTGATTCTTTGTTTGCACTTCTTTTGCAGGATGCCTCCTAAGGGTAAAGCCGCTTCTTCATCCTCCGCCCCCAAGCGATCCAAGGCACCAGCTTCCAAGAAGCGGAAGGGACAGACTGGGGAGTCTTCTGCTCCTCCACCACGGTCGCCTTCACCGCCTCCAGCTCCTCGTGGCGTCGACCCTCCTGAATCAGTGGTTTAGAGGATCTTCGACTTCGACCCCAGAGATCGGGCTTACAGTCGTTATCAGGTTATGGCGAGATGGCCCGTGGCGAGGCAGGGTAGATTTGATTTTGAGGGGTTGCAGAGTCATGATGGTTGGTTGGATGCTTTGAAGACTTTGGCTGATGGAGCCGGTATTTGGCCGCTCTTGGAGGTCGACGAGAGGGCGTATGAGTGGCCTACAAAGGAGTTCTTGAGCACTCTCACCGTGGAGTGTCACGAGACCACTAGTGAGGTTTGTGTGCGCTTCAGGCTCGGCGGGATGGCGCGTGTGTGCTCCATTGACGAGTTTGGATACCGCCTTGGGTTCTATGAGTGGGCGGAGGTTCAAAGTGGCGAGCTCTCTGGGTTGGCTCTCATATCTTCTCTTGCGGGGGACGCCAAGAGTGCATTCTTCAAGGAAATTGCACCGAGGACTAGAGGTTATTCAGCTCGCTCATCCAAGGTCACAGAGGTGAATCGGCCTATGCTGAAGCTCCTCCATCACTTCTTCCGGCACTCCATCACCCACAGGAAGTCTTCCTCCTCTCCAGGTGTAGTCTCAGTCAGAGATTTGTTTCTCTTTTATTGCTTGGAGAGGGGCATCAAGCTGCATCTAGGTGATTTAGTGCTAGGAGCCCTCCTTCAGATACAAGCTAGTGACACTACTGGTGTTCTGCTGGGAGGAGGATTTGTGACCAGGTTGGTGCGTGGGTATGAGTGCCTTGATGCTTTTGGTCCTGCTCCAGCATTTGTCGAGCCTCGACCAGTTCTCTTGCGGATTGTCCTACCTACAGCTCAGATCACAGACCTTCTGGTTCCGACTTGTGGGTCTCAGATGATGACAGTGATGAGGAGGATGGAGAGATCGACCCTACTACACTTCATGAGCTTATCTCGGGGATGGGTCGCCTCACCACCGTAGTGGAGGATATGCGTGAGGGACAGAGGAGAGACAGTGCGGCGATACAGGATCTTAACAGGAGAGTTCAGAACCTAGAGGTGTACAACGCTAGGGACTTTGAGAGCCAGCAGTTCTATGGACAGCAGCTTGCTCAGGTGCATGAGGTTCAGCAGTTTTAGGGTATCCAGCTTACTCAGATTCAGCATTCTCAGTACTGGCAGCAGCATCAGTCCTACTACTACCAGGAGAGCTTCCACTCTGAGTCCGGCCCCTCCAGCACTTGGGCAGTCTTTCCACCGCCTCCCCGTTTGACGGCTACCATCCATGGTCACAGTGGCCTGGGCACCCATGACCACCACCCCACTGAGAGCCTCAGGATCACTCACCACTTCTCAGGACTCTGGATTTTTCCTTTCTTTTATTTCTGTTTATGACTGCATGTTTTGTTGTGTTTGACTTCTTATTTTCTCTTTTCATTTCTGGCTTTGAACTTGTCATGTTGTTGGATCACACATCTCATCCGTACTCTCATCTTGTCGACTATGGGTTGTGTTTGAGTGGTGTGCCCTCCCTTGTGTTCTACAGGTACCCCTGATTCAGGTCCTCGTCCTGAACAGGTTACTTGACCCGGGATTCCATCTCCGGCTCCTCTTCTTCACCGCGCGGTATATTCGTTCCACCTTATCCTCTCTCTCTCTTGATCATTGAGGACAATGCTCATGTTAGTCGTAGGGGAGTTTGAGGTTTGGTGTGATTATTTGTCGGTAGAAGTCTAAAGCTATGTTTTGATGTGTTGCATGATCTTAATTGAATATCGAATTCCTCTATTGTAGAATCGTTCGGTTCTTGACTTTCGGTGTGTAATTGAATTCAAACCTTCACAATGATGTTTAGATTGTTCCACTTAGAACCTATAACCAGCATGCTAGCACTAATATCAAATGAGTCTGGGCCAGAACTGAGATTTTATCACTCTTGTATGTTGGTTGACTGGTTTGATACGTGTTTTTTATACAACTCGATAACACCGGTCTAGGATGATGAAGGCAATCAGAATTTCTTCCCTTCTTCCATGTTTTTCATTCTCTTTTTGGTCTTTCGTGATTGTGGCTTGAGACTAGACGGAATCCAATTCGAAATCTTGTACGGAAGTTGTTAAGGGGCTAAGGATCAAGTGGCTAAATTGTGAAAAAAAAAATGCTCAAAAGAAAAGCTAGGCAAGCTCGGCACCTAAGTGAAGTGTCGGGTTGAGCACTAAGCAAAAGGGCAAAGGCTGTGAGCTAGGCAGGTTCAACACCTAAGTGAAGTGTTGAATCGAGCACTAGTATGCAGTAAGGAAAAAAAAAGAAAAGAAAAGAAAGAAAAAGAGTTCTCAAATGTAGCCCTTGATCCTAGCCAGAGTTGTAAAGTGCGGATCTAGAAGCGGATGAAGTCGAGTCGATAGCCACATTCACGACTCACGATCCATGTTCCGATTTCAAGTCCTTTTGATTAGAGTTGGTGTTGTCGTGGTCGGTTTTGCTGTGTCCCAATCAACCACTACTTGAAGTGTGCAGAAATTAGTGAGGTTTAGACTTGTTTGGTTGATGTTCTTGCATGTGTAGGTTTAGTTTGTTCGTGGAACAGTTTAAGCTAAATTGTGATTGCTTGAATCTCAATGGACCGAACTTGTCATTTGTGAACTTGGATGTTTTCTAATTCATTTGCTTGAGGACAAGCAAAGCTTAGTCGTAGGGGAATTTGATGTGACTTTAATTAGTGCATTTTAAGCTTATGAATGACCTATGAAATGCCCGTGTGTATTCGTGAAATGACATGACTTATATGCTTATATTGAAGTTTTGTGCAAAGTGTCATTTTGTTGTCCGGTTGCCACTTTGGAGCCAAATTCGTGGGCTATTGGAGTTGCCTCTGTGCATTTTCAGGTTATGGCATCAAAGTACGGATGACAAGGAGCGCATAGGAGCAAACGGGAGGTCATTTGGAGTCCGGACGAGGGAGATACGAGCATTGCAAGATCGAGCTTTCTGCAGAGTGCAGGGGTGCATGCCGTGCAGGGGTGCACGCCGTGCAGGAATGCACGCCGTGCAGGGGTGCACGCCGTGCAGGGGTGCACGCCGTGCACTGTCCCCTGCACTATAAATACTCTTGTTTTTGGCCATTTTGGGGAATTAATTCACATCTCTTGAAACCCAAACACATATCCATGAACCCTCAAACCCTAGAACACGTTTTTGGAGCAATTTGAAGCCATTGGAGCTAGGATTGAAGCCAACAAACCTTGGGAGAAGTGCTTACAAGTGGAGAAGTGAAGATCATATCAAGGATTCATCCATGGTGTTCTTGGTGACCATTCTTCCTTCTTTTCTCTTTACTCCCTTGGCCATGTGTGGCTGAGTTTCTAGGGTTCATCTTGGATGGGTAGATTAGTTGTGCTATGATAGAGGGATGATTGTATAGAACTTGCCATGATTGATCTTGGTTGTATGAGGATGATTCCTAGACTTGTTCTTAATGCCATTTTTTGCCATGTTTGCTTAATTTGGTCCATTCATTGTGATTTGATGCATGAGAGTGCTTGGATTGCATAGATTGTAGGTCTAGGGATTGAAGTGAGTGTGTTCTAAGAGATTAGATCATCTTATTTCAACCATTTTCACTTGATTTCTCTCTTGGGCATTTTATCGAACACTTGGTGTGCATGTGGATTTTCATTCAATTGAGTTTGAAAAGGCTTTTTGGTGAATCTCTTAGTGTTAGGGCATTGATATGAGAGTGTTGTGCCTAGCCTTGTGGTCATAGAGTCTTAAGAGAGGGTCTTGTGTCTTGGCATTTCATCAAACACTTAGAATGCATCCTTTTTCACTTAGCTTGAGAGCGAGAGCCTAAGTTGAGTTGCATTAGGATAGGGATTAGATGCTACGAGAGTGCATTGAGTCTATTAAAGTGAAATGCATGGTCATCGAATGCAAACTCGATCTTAATTGGCTTGTTTGTTCAATTAGTCATCTTGAGCATGATGAAACTACCCACCAAGAGAGCCCCCTTTGATTTGAACCATCTTTCTCTCTTGCTTAGTCTTTATTAGTATTACATTTCTTTGCCTTTGTTCTGTTTTTCTCGATTAAACCAAACCTATTTCAAATGTTTAGACCGTCTATGAGAAGTGTGAGTATTGGTCTATGAGAGGACCCCGTGGAATACGACCTTGGTAAATCACCGTTTATCAGTCTCTTGATTACCTCTAGTCGTTTTTCTGCCATGGTTAGTGGAACAAAAGAACAAGGCCTCCCAAATCTCTCAACTAACAATATGAACTAATTCACACACACTCTGACTTTACCACTCGTGTTTAAATATAAGTGTGCACTCACATAGATAAAAATCAGAAGCAAAGTTCAAGCAGTTGGGGGTTTCTTCAAAGCTACCAAGCTAAAATTTATCAAATCTTAAAGCACAATCAAGACTTGAAAACCTATGATTATCTCTAGTCACAAGTACTATCCTTGCTACGGCTCGTCTCTCAAGCTTTTGGCAATAGTAAAATTAGGGTCGGTTCAAAAGTTTTGAAGTGTCAAAACAATGAAAGCTATATACTTGAAAACTTCTTTTCTTCCCCCTCTTCTTAAGATCAATCTATAATGAATATGGCAAGGTGGCCTTGCTTTAGTTGGGTCTTAGGTTATCTTTTGACCTCTTTTTTGGTATTTTTAATTTATGTATTCTTTTTGTGGCCACCATCTTTTACTACCTTACACGAATTGAAATACTGAAAACAAAGAACTAACAGAAATAGAAAACAAGATGAAGCTATTTAGGGGGTTTTTCAAAAAATTTCTAACAAGCCTAAAAATAAAGGGATATGGATCCAAGATGAACTTGGAAACTGGGATACGTGGTCCTAGTGTTGAACCTCGCTCTGATACCAGCTAATATGAACTGATCCACAACCATGGGTGGCGACCCTATACCAATAAGCTAATGGAAAGAGACGACGAGTCTAACCTTATAAACCAAGGTGGATGAGTACTTGGACTCGCTAGCTATAAAGAGATAGGAACCCTGAGTGTCCAGTGGAAGGTGCCACACCAAGGGATGGATGCCCTGGATGATAAACCAACCTTAAGCAATGCAACAACTCGAAAAGACTTGAAGGAACAAGAACAAAAGTTCTGAAATTTATTTGTACAATTCAATGGGGGTCTGAGTTACAATGGAGGTCGTCGGCCTCTATTTATAGGTGAGGGTGGAGAATAGGCTCTCCAATTCCTCGTAGAACTCTAACTCCTAAAATAGTAAAATACTAATAAGGAAAAATAAAAGAGTCCTAATTAAACTACTAAAAAGGACTTAAACTAATCCTATTCCTACAAGGAAGGAAAGTCTCCTAAATAAGGCTTCTTCCTAAACAAGCACTCTAAACTTGGCAGCCAAGTTCCTAAAAAACAGCTAGATGGGTTCTGGATTATTCATCCAAACAAGGCCCAAATAAATTCAGAAAATTAATCCCTTTGACATTTCACTAGTATACACCATGGGCTTCAACTTTCATGTTGAACTTCAGCTCAAATTTTCCCTCTAAGTAGCCCAAATTTGTCAATCTTTGTCGGACTAGGAATCTGTCCAAAACTGAGAAATCCTAACTTGATTAGGATTTCCTGTCTGGATGTCCTTGGCATCTTCACTTCGTGTCCAGCAACACTAATGGTCGGTCATCCTCCATCAGATCAGGCTCAGGTGGTGGCCAGGTCTTGGTACCTAGCATCAGCTCTCTCAAGCATGTATTGATGATGTCGTGGCTTGACTTCAGCGGCTGGCCGCTCCAAATATTGTTGATGTCCCAGCACGGTATCAAGCATTTGGCAATGCTCAGCATCAGTATCTGGGACCGAGTCTGCCTTGGATCAGCATCCGTGCTCCGTGCTGTGATGCTTCGGCCCTGCATCACTCTGGCTCGGTCCATCTCCATGTCGTTCATGCCCTCCTTGCGTCCTTCTCCGAATTTGACTTGGCATGGTGGAGGTTTGTCTGTGGGCACTAGGGAATCCTTAGGGCTGAAGGATTCCTGAAAGGCACAACTGGAATTTTGGCTCGACCCTAAGTGCTCCTCATACGGGCACTGGCATGAGCCCTACGCCAGTGTTGGCCTAGGCGATGGGCTGGCTTAGCTCCCCGCTCGGCTTTCGGGACCTAGCTGGGTGTCAGCATCATGGTTTTCAATGCCGGACCGGTGATTGAGCCGGTGAGGCTGAGGGTTCAGGGTTTAATGGTTCAACCGGGGTTGAACCGTTAGTATGCCGGGGTCGGGCCGTTTTAATTATTAAATAAATAAATATATATAATTAAACTGGACCGACCAAGTTTTTTATTAAGCCGGATCAAACCGGAGGTACATAGAGTTTTATTTGTAAATATGAATTAAAAAATAAATATGAAATCATTATGTAATAAAAACTATAAAGTTTAAAATATTAAAATTGAACATAGAACATTCAAAATAGTAAAATCACAAAGTAAAAAACATAAAAGTACATTCAAAATACGTAGTAACATTCGAATTACAAACATCAAAGTACAATCGAGTTAACAAACATAACGATGTCTACATATGTAGTTAAGTGGCTACAATATCAAAGAAGTTTGCAAGATAGAAACAATTAAGGTAACCCTATAGTGTTGATGTTCTGGTGATTAGCTCCACCAACTCCAAGTCCAAAGTCGACACTGGAATAATCATCCCCTTCCTGGAAAGCTGCCTCAAGTGAATCGATATCAAGATCAGGAGTCGTGTCATACATCCACATATCTAACCCATCAATTGATTCACAATCAACTGGATCACAAGTTTGCTTCCTTCCATAATACTCCCTATTCATAACAAACAATAAAAAGTAGAGTTTTACATTATAGTTCAAAAATAAAGTTCTAACAAATAAGTAAATGTAAATGACAGTTGGATACCTGTGTTGTAAGCGCATGTTGTAGTGGACAAACACCAAATCACTTAGCCTTTTATGCTCTAACCTATTTCTTCTCTTTGTATGGATACGCTCAAATACACTCCAATTTCTCTCACAACCAGAAGAAGAAGCAGTTTGGCTAAGCAACCTGATAGCTATTTTCTGCAGGATTTTGAAAAACTTTGAAAGATCCCTAACTCTTTCATTACTTCTTCCAGATTGGGACAAATTGCCTTATTTTCAAGATAATTGAGGGTTGAATGTATTACATTCCTATTCAATCCATCATAGTTTGAACAATAAACATATGGATTGAGATAATATGCAACAATAATCAACTCACGGTTCAAATGCTTATCCCATCTTCTGTCAAAGCTGTCCATGAAAGGCTTGGCCAATTCAGCATTAAGTCCACACAACGACATGATTTTATCTTCAACCCTTCTATATCCGTCATAAAAATATCCCAAAGCTAGCTTCTCATCAGAGTCCACAATGCGAAGCAATTTGACTAGTGATTCTGTCAACTCAACAATCGACGTGCATTCCTCCCAGAATGCACGATCAAAGATAAGTTCCTTCACTTGAACTCCAATGTTAGACTTACCGAGAGCAGATTCTCTATATGACTCATCAACCATCAAAGACTCCAAATCAAGTCGTTGAGGAACAATACTATCAAGAGTTAGGAATGTAGTGGCAAACCTTGTCGCACCAGGCCTTACAATTTCTTTCCAACTAGGTCTTTGTCGCAACCAATGTAGAAGTGCTACATGGTTGTATAGGAATGTTGTAATCTTCGAAGCACTTTTTGCAACTCTAGCAACATTTGGTAATGCACATAAGTCCTTGAACACAAGGTTCAGTGTGTGAGCAACACAAGGAGTCCAATATATATTCTTGTACTTGCTGTGTATCATTGTCTCTGCTGAAACATAATTGGAAGCATTGTCTGTGACCACCTGCACTACATTCTCCGGGCCAACCCACTGAATAACACTATCAAACAAATCACACAAGTTCTCTCCAGTCTTACTAAATCCTGATGCATCAACAGACTTCACAAACGATATACCTTAGGACTGCATATAAGGAAATTGATCAAACTTCTTTGCCTATTATCAGTCCAACCATCGGCCATAATTGTGCAACCATAGGTCTTCCAATGAATTCTCATACTATCAACTGTCAACTTACACTCTGCATATATATTGATGTGAACCGCTGCAACCGTGGGCAGACGACCCTTGAACACCGCAAGTTGGACACCGTGCAACAAGGTAGAACCGTCGGGAACCGGGGGCGGAAGAGGACTTTGACCCGTCAGCTATATAACAGCTGGGAACTAGAAGTATCAAGTCGTAGACGCCACACCAAGAGATGGATGCTCTTGATGATAAGTCGGGGCCTTCAGTATCGCAACATGCAGATACAATAAGGTTTCAAGAACAGAGTTCTATCAAAGGGGGTTTATTTCATAAAAAGTCTGAAGAACAAGGGTGGCCGGCGGCCTCCTTATATAGGTGAGGGAACAAGCTCTCCTCCCTAAACACTACTTCCTAAATAATAATAAAATAAAGAGTCCTACTCTTAAAAAGAATCCTAAAACCCCTAAATAAGCCTACTAAAAAGGAATAAAACATAAAATAATAGTTGTAGTCTTTAAAGCAGAATAAAAGACCTAAATTAGATCAAAAACCCTAATCTGGCCGTGTACGGCTGCTCGGGCCGGTTGGGCGCGTGTTGGCGGCCCTGTGGGCTTGACCGGCTGAGCGCCGGGCTTGACTTGGGTGGCAGTCGCGGGTTTCGTGCTTCGAGCTGGTTCAGTGACCGGGCTTCTTGGCCGACTTCATGGGATCCCTCGGATCGGTCCGGCTGCCGGTCTAAGGCTTGGGTCGGGCCTTTCTTCGGTTCCTTTCCTTTTCTGCTCGGGCCTTCCTTCCTAAGCTTTAGGTAGGCCTCCAGGTAGCTTCGGACGTAGCTCTCCAGGGTCAGTCCAAGTGTCATGCTTCGGGGCCACGGACTCCAATTCTTCTCATAGCTCGGCTCAAGGTCAATCTTTGAAAGCTCTCCTCTTCGGGCCAAGGGTTCTTGGACTCTCTTCCTTCTGTACTCCCGAAATGCTTCCAGAGAGTCACTCAAAGAACCGGATTCTTCTTCAGGGCTCCAGGAGGTCAGACTAGGAGCAGGTTGAAGCTTCTCTTCGGTGCTAGGGCTTATACCCTCGGCCAGCAGTAGGGGTGTTGACGAACCGAGCCGAGCCGAACTTTGCCGTGCTCAAGCTTGGTTCGTTGCTTTTTAGACGAGCTCGAGCTCGAACTCGAGCTAGAATTTTTAAGCTCGTGACGAGCTCGAGCCTGGCTCGTTAACTACACTTAACGAGCCAAACTTGAGTTCAAGTCCAACTTAGCTCATTAAAACCACTTGATGCGTCCAAATTTAGCCTAATTTGAAGTTTGTGCGACAAAAAACATCAACGAGTCAAGCTTAAAAACAAGTTATCCTAAAATGTACAAGTTTTTATTGAATATGACAAACCACATGTTTCGTTATTGAGTTTATAATAAGTCATATAGTGGACCAAGTATTCGAGTTGGCTCTCGAGCTCGAGCTCGAGCCAGCTCGCGAGCCTATCAAGTCGAACATGCCCTGGCTCAAGCTTGGCTCGTTTAAAATAAAGCCGAGTCACTAGCGAGCTTTTCTCAAGCCGAACATCGAGCCGATCACGAGCGGCTTGGTTCGTCAACAGCCCTAGCCAACAGCATGGCCTGGAACAGCATTCCATCTCGTGGAGCCTTTCTACTTGCAAGGGAAGGACTTAGTCGATATTTCAGAGTGTACCTTGGCTTTAGGGCTTGAAGATGGCCTGCCCTAGGCTCTTTATGCCTTTTGTGAGGTCCTAGGGTCTTATCTCGGCCTGGTGACCCTGGTGGGGTGTAGGAGTACCGGTTGGCATCAGGGCAGCATTGTTGGATCATATCTTATATCATCTAAAAGTGTGGTCCTTATAGCATTATAAGAAGGACCCGTATATCCAGCACCCATGTTAGCAATCATATTTATCAGGACAAGAAAACTAGTAGAAGCAACCACATTAAAAGGGAGACTGATGACACTCGATTTGACGTGATTTTCATCCCCATTTAAGCAACATTTCATGCCCTTTTGATGCCATTCTGATGAATATTTGGTGAAAATGTGTTTATTATGTAATTCTAGGCTCCTAGTGCATACATTATCCATTTATTGGCTATTTTTACCCTTTTTGTGAGCTTTTATGTTAAGCCTCCAGGTTACCACATTATAGAGGACTCTCTCACGAGTCCAGCGCTTCAAACGGGGACCAAATCGGAGTTCAAACGGAGCGGGAATCATCGAAACAAGTTGGAGCTGGTTTTTAACTAACATTTTTGGCGAAAATCTGGTGATGTTTTCGGCGAAAATTCCTTTGAAAATCCGGGCAGAAACCCTAATTTTCAGCCTTTTCCAACTTGTAAAGGGTTTCTGGGGTTATATATAGACTTTTTGAAGCCAGATTAGATACACACGAATTTTGGCTGATTAGCCACGACTCGAGGGTCGATAGATAGAGTTTAGAGAGTTCAAAGATCCGTGGAGAGATCGTGACGCCATCCTTCCACCTCGGAGAGCTCGGAACTTAAAGTTGAAGATCTAGGAGATCGAAGCTTCGCCGGAGTCGTCAGAATTAGGTTTTTCAGTTCTTATCTGTTCTTCCTCTGTATGATGATTTCCTTTGTTGCCTTTGATTCTTCTATTATCGTTATGAGTAGCTAAACTTGTAGAGCTTAGATTTGATGAACCCTAAGTGATCCAGGGCTTTAAAGCGGTCACGGATTGGCGGTAATTAGATTCGAAGTTCAATCAGTTTGTCTTTGCATGGTTGTTTTGTTCTTCATTGTTTATGTTTCTTCTCTGGTTGATCGCCTAGATTAAGTTTATGCAAGCTAGGGTTAGTCGCCAGACAGCTTCCCTGCTTTGGCGCATAAATTTGTCTTCCTTGATCGCCTAGTTTAGATTCTTGTTAAGCTGAGGATAGAAGCGAACGCTCGCCTAAACATCAATTCAAGCAATTAACCTTATAATTGGAGTGTGCCTTTCGTAGGAACCGGTTAGGGTTAATCCACTGCAAGAGTAACTCACAAATCATTAGTAATTCCACTAGTTAAGTTAAGTCGTTGCGAGAGGCGACCGTACCCGGGCGGCTAATTAATCTTGGTAGCTAGAACGGATAGAGCGAACATTCGCCGGTCTTAAACCTAAGGGTCAGGAGTTATGGTGGTGTAGAGAAACCGATTGAATTAGAATGTAAAACCGCTAGTCTTGTGATTGTCGTTGCCTTGGTGATCTAAAGGGGGATTCAAAATCTAAGCTCGTCTATCTTCTCGTTAGTCAATCTTTTAATCTTTCTGTCTTTTATTTTCCTGCTTTATTAGATTAGAAGTCGTGGAACTCACACCACGCACAACTTGTTTAAACCTGAGTAATTTGTCAACATATTTGAGTAGACAAGAAGAAGAGACCTCGAGTAGAATACGATCTAGTCTGCCTTGGTTGATTAGTTATTTGATACCGCTAAAACTGCAGCATCAAATTGGCGCCGTTGCCGGGGACTCTTCTAATTGTTTGAAAGAAGAGTTGGCAAATTATTCTTCTACCTTTCCGCCTTACCATTTATTTCTACTCCATATTTTCATGATTTACCTGGGTAGTGCTTCTTAGTTTTGATTATGCAGGATAACAGGTGGGATGACCGGTACGAAGAGTGGTATATCAATGAAGCACCATATCCCGATGATTATCGAGAAATGCTACATCACCAACAACAACAGACGGCGAGATTTGACTCCCTCTTTGATAAGATATCTTCAATGCTACAAGGCTACCAAGAGATACACCAACAAGAGCATCGAAGAGGCGCTAGAGATAACCAAGAGATGCTTCATGAACATCAACAATGCTCGTCGAGAACCCAATCTGCCTTGGATAATATCTCTTCAATGCTACAAGCTCATATCGCGACGGACATCAAGCTCGAGTAACCAAAGCAGTTAATGACAAAGGACGCTCAAGAGCTGTTCGAAGAAGAAGATGATGATCCTATCCGTGACTATTATGAGCTAGAAGCATCTGATGAAGAATCCTTGGCGGTGGTGGTTGATAAAGACATAGATCCGATCCATCCTGAAGTTGAAGCTGAAGAGGAGCACATAGAGATTGAGGAGATACCCTCACCTACACTTCCACCGAGTCAACCTGTAGATCAAGCCAGAGACGAACACGTGGAAAGCAACAAGGTCATTGATTTAGAAGTTTACATACTCAATCCCGAGAGACCTCTGGATGATCATCAGGTAGAAAAGATGGAGCTCATTGACCATGCCACGCCGTACTACCTCTTTCCTCCTCCAGTAGGAGAATTCGAGAAGAACTGGTCATCCAAACAGAACCGCGATCTACTAGAGCACTACCGGCTACATCACCCTTCTGGAGTGCTACAGGGCACTCAACCGCTGTCCTTGAAGAAGATGATTGACTTCAAGGAACTCCTAAGTTGGGGTCCCTAACAGGTACCGTCCGGCTCAAGGACGTTAAAAGAGAGCGCTTCGTGGGAGGCAACCCACGGCTGGAGTCCGTTTTTGAATTATTGAGTCAGTTCGAGTCAGTTTTGTGGAACCAAAGTGTCAGATTTCTTTTATTTTCGTCTGTTCTGTGTCAGGTCAAATTTTTGCCGAAAACTCCTCAGATTTTTCGGCGAAAACTTTAGTTGGTTCGAGTCTGTTTTCCAGTGGGTTTTCAAAGTTGTTTTCGCCGAAAAACTTCCAAAGTTTTTTGGCGAAAACTTTAGTCTGTTTGAGTCTGTTTCTGTTTTTGAATTAGTTTTCGCCAAAAAGTTCTAAAGTTTTCGGCGAAAATGTTTAGTTAAGTCGTCTGTCTTTGTTTTCAAAGTAGTTTTCGCCAAAAACTTCATCAGTTTTTGGCGAAAACCTTAGTTGGGTCAGAAAATTTTCGAAAACCTTTTCAAAAAAAAAAGAGTCAAAATATTATCAAAATTTCCCTAACCGTCTTTGTTCGACTTTTATTATGTGTGGATCCGGGGCACTTGTCCCGGTATCCTTTTGATCTTTTTGTTGTTTTTGTTTTTTTAGGAACTTGAGTAGCTACTCCGCTCCACTCCGGACTCTCCGTGCTCATCCGCTACACCGACCATCACCTTCTAGGTTCTTCGTATCTCTCTACTCTAGATTAGTTATGTGAGGACACAGAACCGTTTAAGTGTGGGGTAGGAGTCTAGGATTATGCATGATCTTGCTTGCTATCTATGATTCTGTGGTTCAAATTTGAAATTTCTCTAGCATAGAATTGCTCAATTCTTGACTTTTGATGTTAAATTGACTTCAATTTTGAACAATGACGTCTAGACTGTTCCACTTAGAACCTGTAACCAACGTGTTGGCACTGAAATCAAATGAGTCTAGGTCAGAACAGATCATAAATCACTTCTGTAGTTGAAACTTGAATCAATTGAATCAATTGGCTTGTTAATAACAAAGCTCGATAACACCATTCTAAGATGATAAATGCTAGCTTCTTCCATGTTTTTCACTCCATATTTGATCACCTGTGATTGTGGCTTGAGATTAGACGGAAATCCAATTCGAAATCTTGTGTAAAAAGTTATAACTAGCTAGGATCAAATGGCTAAATTGTTAAATCAAGTAATTGAGCTGTGCAAATTAATGTTAAGTTCTTTAAAGTGTGGAAAATCAAAGCTAGGCAAGCCCGACACCTAAGTGAAGTGTTCGGGTTGAGCACTAGCATAGGCACAAGTACTGTGAGCTAGGCAGGTCCAACACCTAACTGAAGTGTTTGGTATCGAGCACTAGTATGCAGTAAATAAATAAAAGGAAGAAGTTTGAATCTTGAAATAAATTGTTGTTTAAAGCGGTCCTAGCTAGAACATGTAACGTACAGATCTAGAAACGGATGAAGTCGAGTCGATAGCCACGTTACTTTTCCTACCTCCACATCCACATCATGGCTAGAGCTTAAAGTCTTTATTAGAATTGGTGTTATCGTAGTCTGTTAATTATGATTAATTGTTTTTGCCAAGAAACGATCGTTGTTTAAACTACTACTTGAAGTGTGCAGAAATTAGTGAGATCGAAAACTTGTTTGGTTGATGTTCTTGCATGTGTAGGTCACTTTTTCTACGTGGAACAGTCTAAACCAAATTGTTAGAATTGAATCTCAGTTTAATCTCGTGTCATTTGTGAATTTGAGTATGTTCTAGTTCAGTTTGCTTGAGGACAAGCAAAAGCTTAAGTGTGGGGTATTGATGACACTCGATTTGACGTGATTTTCATCCCCATTTAAGCAACATTTCATGCCCCTTTGATGCCATTCTGATGAATATTTGGTGAAAATGTGTTTGTTATGTAATTCTAGGCTCCTAGTGCATACATTGTCCATTTATTGGCTATTTTTACCCTTTTTGTGAGCTTTTATGTTGAGCCTCCAGGTTACCACATTATAGAGGACTCTCTCACGAGTCCAACGCTTCAAACGGGACCAAATCGGAGTTCAAACGGAGCGGGAATCATCGAAACAAGTTGGAGCTAGTTTTTAACTAACATTTTTGGCGAAAATCTGGTGATGTTTTCGGCGAAAATTCCTTTGAAAATCCGGGCAGAAACCCTAATTTTCAGCCTTTTCCAACTTGTAAAGGGTTTCTGGGGTTATATATAGACTTTTTGAAGCCAGATTCAATACCCACAAATTGTGGCTGATTAGCCACGACTCGAGGGTCGATAGATAGAGTTTAGAAAGTTTAAAGATCCGTGGAGAGATCGTGACGCCATCCTTCCACCTCGGAGAGCTCGGAACTTAAAGTTGAAGATCCAGGAGATCGAAGCTTCGCCGGAGTCGTCAGAATTAGGTTTTCAATTCTTATCTGTTCTTGCTCTGTATGATGATTTCCTTTGTTGCCTTTGATTCTTCTATTATCGTTATGAGTAGCTAAACTTGTAGAGCTTAGATTAGATGAACCCTAAGTGATCTAGGGCTTTAAAGCGGTCACGAATTGGCGGTAATTAGATTCGAAGTTCAATCAGTTTCTCTTTGCATGGTTGTTTTGCTCTTCATTGTTTATGTTTCTTCTTTGGTTGATCGCCTAGATTAAGTTTATGCAAGCTAGGGTTAGTCGCCAGACAGCTTCCCTGCTTTGGCGCATAAATTTGTCTTCCTTGCTCGCCTAGTTTAGATTCTTGTTAAGCTGAGGATAGAAGCGAACGCTCGCCTCTCTTTAAAACATAATTCAAGCAATTAACCTTATAATTGGAGTGTGCCTTTCGTAGGAACCGGTTAGGGTTAATCCATTGCAAGAGTAACTCATAAATCGTTAGTAATTCCACTAGTTAAGTTAAGTCGTTGCGAGAGGCGACCGTACCCGGGCGGCTAATTAATCTTGGTAGCTAGAACGGATAGAGCGAACGTGTGCCGGTCTTAAACCTAAGGGTCAGCAGTTATGGTGGTGTAGAGAAACCGATTGAATTAGAATGTAAAACCGCTGGTCTTGTGATTGTCGTTGCCTTGGTGATCTAAAGGGATTCGAAATCTAAGCTCGTCTATCTTCTCGTTAGTCAATCTTTTAATCTTTCTGTCTTTTATTTTCCTGCTTTATTAGATTAGAAGTCGTGGAACTCACACCACGCACAACTTGTTTAAACCTGAGTAATTTGTCAACATATTTGAGTAGACAAGAAAAAGAGACCTCGAGTAGAATACGATCTAGTCTGCCTTGGTTGATTAGTTATTTGATACCGCTAAAACTGCAGCATCAAATTGGCGCCGTTGCCGGGGACTCTTCTAATTGTTTGAAAGAAGAGTTGGCAAATTATTCTTCTACCTTTCCGCCTTACCATTTATTTCTACTCCATATTTTCATGACTTACCTGGGTAGTGCTTCTTAGTTTTGATTATGCAGGATAACAGGTGGGATGACCGGTACCAAGAGTGGTACATCAATGAAGCACCATATCCCGATGATTATCGAGAAATGCTACATCAACAACAACAACAGACGGCGAGATTTGACTCCCTCTTTGATAAGATATCTTCAATGCTACAAGGCTACCAAGAGATACACCAACAAGAGCATCGAGGAGGCGTGGTGAACCGTCCGGTCGTTGTTATGCGGACGTTCAAACAAATAACTAACATAGCTACAAAAGCTAGGGTAGATCGTATTCCAGGGGTTTTCTAAGATTGACTACTTTAAAACTGGCAAAATACTCAAATGCAAGCAAGTTGTGCGTGGTGTGAGTTCCACGACTTCTAAATCTACGAAATGCGGATAAATAAAAAATTAAACTAAAGCAGATTGAGAATTTAGGGTTTGAAAACAAGGATGACAGACGAACTTAGACTTTGAATCCCCCTTCGTTCCCCAGAGCATTGGCAATCAACAGATCAGCGGATTTCAATTCTCATTCAATCAATTACTAAGACACCACCATAACTCCTTACCCTTAGGTTTAAGACCGGCGAACGTTCGCTCTATCTGTTCTAATTACCAAGATTAACTAGCCGCCCGGGTACGGTCGCCTCTCGCAATGACTTAATTAACTGGTGTAATTACTAATGATTAATGAGTTACTCTTGCAGTGAATTAACCCTAACCGGTTCCTACGAAAGGCACACTCCGATTATAAGGTTAATTGTTCAATTCAATGTTCTAAAGTAAGGCGAGCGTTCGCTTCTATCCTTAGCTTAACCAGAATCTAATCTAGGTGATCAATCCAGACAAGAAACATGAACAAAGAAGAACAAATCAAACATGAAAAAGAACTGATTGAATTTCGAATCTAATCACCGCCGATCCGTGACCGCTTTAAAGCCCTTGGTCACTTAGGATTCATCTAGTCTAAGCTCTAACGAGTTTAGCTACTCATGATTATTACAAAAGCAACAAAGACAAAGAAAGAGTTCATCATCCAGAGGAAGAACAGAAAAGAATCTGAAAAACCTAATTTAGACGACTCTGACAGACTTCGATCTTCGGTAAATAACACTCCTAGCTCCGGTTCTCCGAGATGAAAGGGCTGGCGTCACGATCTCTTTCCGGCTCTTCCGACTCTAACTCTTCGGTCCAGAACTTGAGAGGATTCTGATTCGAAAAAGTTGTATTTTGCGAATTATGAGGTATATCTTCTATGGGCCGCCGAGTTAAGTATTTATACTTAACCCTAACTGATCCGGATTCCTCTAATATTTTCGCCAAATTCTTGATGAATTTTCGGCGAAAATTCCTTTGCAAATGAGGGGGTATTTTTCGCTCTTCTCTGGACTCAGTTTTCGGTTCGAACACTTGATCGATTTCGCCGAAAATTCCTTTGACTCAGCACCAGTTGATTTGTGATGTTATTTTCGCCGAAATCAATAGGTAATTTTCGGCGAAAATATCTTTGTAATCAGGCAGGATTTTGTTCGACTTTGATTGGCCCCTTTGATCGATTCCGGTTCAGTTCCTCGATGTTCCAATGCCTTAGACACGTCCATGGCTACTTTATTTGACGGCAAAAACCTGTGCTAACACAAAAACACTAGAAAACCATCAAATAGACCCGAAACGGGCCAAGGTAACACGAATGGCACGAGATAGGGCAATCGATTGAATATTCGTTATTCTACCCTAAAAACCATGTCTTAAGCAAAGAAATGTCGCTTAAATGAGGCTGATAATCACGTCAAATCGAGTGTCATCAAATACCCCACAGTTAAGCTTTTGCTTGTCCTCAAGCAAACTGAATAGAAACGCTCATGTTCATAAATGATAAGATCGATTAAATTGGAGCTCAATCAAACACAATGAATTATTAGACAGCTCGATCCTAGAACAAGAAACCTAACATGCATACAGATCAGCTAGACTACCTGGTCTCTCTAATAAACTGCACACGACAAGTAATTAGCAACCAATCATGCACGAATTTGACCTGACCGACCAGACTCCTCACACAGGATATATATAGTACAATGGGAACTCTCACTCTCTGTGTTTAAGGACGTGTTTCTGCTCTCGATCATTTTCTGTTACCGAATTCTGTCATAGGTTTGCATTTCGACCACATCTCCACCACTGTGACAACACGAGTATCTAGTCAAGAAGGACTTCCCTGCTAGGACCGTAATGAAATCTACACTACTCGGGTTTATAATGAGATGGATGATGGGAATGTATGATGATGGCTTTGTGCGGTGTAGCTTTCGACTAACTTCCCTCGAATCTAATCTATGGCTTCCTACCATCTAACCAAACACGGGTGGAATAATGAACGCTCGTCCTATGATACCCTCAAGCAACCTAGCACTTATTTTTCTTTACACAATTTTTTTTCTTCTTTTCTTTCTTTTGACTTCGTTCTTCCATTTGTAGGGAGAAGAACGTTTTATTGAACTAAAACTTTGAACTTTTTCTGATTTTTCTTTTCTTCACTTTTTTTTTTGAATTTTCTTTCTTTTCTTACTTTACTGTTTTTTTCTTTTTCTTGTGCCGATTTTCTTTTAGTTGCTAGAGGGGTTTACATGTCTGGACATATTAGCTAAGACCACCTGTTTAATGGCTATAGGCAGGTTACCACAAACCGACTTCCGGTAGGTCAATCTAGAACTATAACCACAGGGGATCAACGGGGAATGAAAGAAATGGGAAATGGCTGTAATGTATTATCGAACCGAAAGAACAGGCCAAGCTCAAGGGTCTAAACCTAGTGGATTTATCGTTTGGTAGGCTATCTGGGTTAGTAGCTGAATCTAGGTGCCCTTATCCTTCTAGAACTCGTGTCATCGTGTGGTCTCGAGTAGGTCTCATGCAAATTCTAACTCATTCAAGTAAACAGAAAACCACTCAGAAAGAACTTAAATTGCAAGTTACGTGCAATGGATCAAAAGCTCACAGTTGGTTTCCTAGTCGGATTCGGTCATTTTTATGCAGTCAAGGCTACAAACTACAAGTGTGATTTCAAAATTCTGTTCTGACCAGGCAATTTAGCATCAAAGTATACAAGTTGGTTCTCAAGTTCTAGGTTAAGCAGTCTAAGCATCATTATGAAGGGTTGAACAACAACTTAACATCAAAAATCAAGAACTGAGCCATTCTAATGCTAGAGAGACTGGAATGGAATCACGAGGCACACACAAAACACAATCAAGGGCAATCAAGTTCATGCAAGGTTCTCTAGCATCCTACCCCACACTTAAATCAGACTGTGTCCTCACAGGACTAATTCTAGAGTTCAGAGTGAAGTAGAAGATCCTGGACCGAGATGATTGGTGTAGGGGATGAGCAAGGGTCCTCGGAGCGGAGGGAATCTACCCAAGCGAAGCAAAGGGAATCTCCCAACTGCCTACAAAACAAAAACAAATAAAATATAAAAAGGAAACCGGGACAAGTGTCCCGGATCCACACAGAAAAAAAGTTGGATCGAAATCCGAAAAGAATAAATAAAAAGAAGACACCAGAAAAGGAATACAACCCGATCACTGCTGGTCCGGTGAACCGGGAGGTGGAAAGTGGAGAAATTCGCCGAGCTGGCGTTGCCACGCCATCTGTGCCTCATACCGCCTTTCGGCGCGGCGCATATGTTGCTGCATAATAGTCCATCGCGCCTCTTGAGTGGCGTTGTCAGTGATGCGCCACTCCTGCAGTCGCTCGTACAACTCTCCAACATCCGCGGGGTGGTGTCGGGGCTGCTGGGGAGGCGCCTGATATGGATCGGAGCATACCCTGCCTGATGGTGTGGCGAGGGTATATAGTCTTGGAATTCTGGCGGCGGCTGGGGCTGCTCCTGCTCAGCATCAACTTCTTCCTCTGACTCGACCACAGGCTGGAGTGGAGGATCTGCTGCTACATGGGGGCTTAGGTCGAGTTCTAAGTCGTACTCAACCGCCAAGTCTCCTCCAACGGTCCTAACTCGGTGTCGTGGAATGTTCGGGCCATATTCATGGCTGATGCCGAAGGAGAGGATGAGCTGTCCTATGAAGTTGCCCCCAGGAGTCTGTGAGGTGGCGTCTTCCTCCTGGTCTTCTGGCAGAAGATGCGAGCCAGCACCCAGCCGGGGTGTAGAGGGTAGCACTCTCAGATGGCTCGGAGAAGCATGAGCTCCTCCTTGAGGATATGGTGGCGATCCTTGCTGGGTACATATAAAAGGGATCTACGCCAAACCATATGAATAAATTTAAAGAGAGGGTGAGAGAGCGACTTAACTGAGTTGTTCGTCCCGAGGCGATCGCCAGGCACGCCTGTCATGTGGCTCCAGAGCGCGTGGTACTCATCGTCGTTATCATCTTCGCCCCAGCCTAGGTGATGATCGTGATAATGCTCGTAGGGGATGCCAAGATGAGCAGCAAACTCATCGTAGGTGAGCTGCCTGTACACCCCACCAAGATAGAAGGTCACAACCTTCTGGCGCTGCTTCCTCTTGTGCTCATCCAGATCAAAGGTCGCCCAGAACTCCTGGAGGGCAATGTCTGGGAACTCGGCAGCGATGGTGGTTAGCTCTAGGAGACCTGCCGGTGCTAGGGCGTCATGCACATTCCGGTGGTAGTCCTCGTCGTGATCGAAGAGGGACTCCATGGAGAGAGGGCGCACGTCAGCTCCCTGAACGTGCTCGATCTTCTGGAAGCACTCAAAGTAGAAGTCAGGTAGACGGGCGATAGTGCGATGGTATCCAGCCCGGCGAGGTAGTGCGGGTAGAGGACCCAGAATGGCAGGTGTGACGGGAGCGGCAGCTCCTGAGCTCGAGGCGCCATCAAGTCGCGCCTTAGTCCTGCGCTCAAAAGTGGTGTTCCTAAACCAGAATGAAACCAAATTAGTCAACTAAAACCCTACCCCACACTTAGTAGAAAAACTCAATTTCACAAAGAAATGAGGGAAACTAAGTGGGGTAAGCAAAGCGAAGTAACCGGTAATCATAGACGAGAAAATACATACTTAGGAACAGCCAGAATCGGATAAGCACAATCAGAGTTCAAAAAGTCAAACCGACATTCAGAAAGTCAACATTATAGCACATTGAACCCTAATCATGCTAGAACAGTTCTATAAGTTCAGCTAACCTAGTTCACACGAAAACAGTCGGCACGCAAAACGAGGCAAACCGAAAAGTCAACCGAAAGTCAACCCCACGAAATTCAGCAATCCAAATGTCAAAAGATTCGTATTGAAAATCTCTACAACTTACCTTGAAGCCATGACTGCTAAAAATGAACGGGTGGGGAGGAATCGATGAAAAACTTTGAAAACAGGGTTTCGGTGAACTGGAGCTGTAGAGCTCCGATTCGGCTGTTTCTTGGGCTTGATGGAATCAGAATGGGGAGGGGAGTTGAGCGGCGGCGGTCGGTGATGGCGGCGGGAAACTGGCGGCGATGGCGGTTTGAAAGAGGGGCGGCGGTGACGATTTGAAAACGAAAAGGGGAGGGGGTTTTTTCGGGTGTTTGAACGAAAATGAAAGAAGGAGAGAGAGGATGTTAAATCCGGATTTTAAATGGGAAGTTTGGGTGATTTTCAAAAGAGTTTTCGGAGAAAATAAGAGGGTGGTTTCACCGAAAATTTCAGTTCAAATGCACTGCCAGGTTTTCGAAGGTACTTTCGCCGAAAATAACCATATGGTTTCGCCGAAAATTTTAATTAAAATGGCTGTTGGTCTTCAAAAATTGTTTCGCCGAAAATAAAAAACTTTTTGAACCGAAAATAATGAACAGGGAGATTCAGTGAAAACCAAAAGGCGATTTCGCCGAAAAAAATGGGGTGGTCTCGCCGAAAATTTGAACTACTCGGGTGACAATATTTTCGTAAATCCGGCCAACTTCAGAAAATCACAGTTAAATCCATAAAAATCAGAACGACCTCAATCAACTTGCGACTGACTCTATGACACACAGACTCTACACGAAAAATAATAAATCAAACAAACTGACACTTTTGGCTCCCCCGAACCAACTCTAAAATACCAAGTTCGACAATAATTAAAAACAGACTCCAGCCATGGGTTGCCTCCCACGAAGCGCTCTTTTATTAACGTCCTTGAGCTGGACGATACCTGGACGGTATTAGGAGACATCCCAACTTATATTCTCTTTAACGCTCGCGTCAGAGTTCATGAAGTACAGGTTCGGGACTTCTCCGGTAAACGTAAATCTCTTCCCGTTTGCATGCAAAAGCTTGGTACGTCCATCGGGAAGATGATCGACGAACTTGAACGGTCCGAACAGTTCTCTGGAGAGATCATCCTTCTTGATTGTTACGATGGAAGGAATGAAAACTGTCGACTTCTTCTTTTCTTTTATCTTCGGCTTTGTATCACCAGGATCGGTGATCGTCAGTATTTCCTTAGGAGATGCTTTCGGCTTCTCCTTCCATACTTGTTCCGGCGCCGGTTTCTCGGAACTAATTGGTGGTGCAGCTGGCTCGGTGGAAGATGGCGGAATTTTTGGTCTTCAGACCATTTGGGTCTTCATCTTCTTGTTCTTTCCCCGAGGTCTGCTCGGTTTAATGCTCGGTGGCTTAGAAGAGGCTTGCAGTTCCTTCTTCTTCTTCTTGAGCGGCTTCTGAACCGAAGTTTCTGGCTTCTTCTTAATAACTTGTTCAATACCTGCAGCAACAACTGATCTAGAGACACTGGAAGAAGCATTAGTAACGGAGTTGACCGGAGTCAACTCCACAGTTCCAACAGCTAGGCAGTGAGATTCTTCATTCCTAGAGTCATTTTTCATGCCATCTTTAAGATGGAACATTTTCGTTTCTTTACCGACCCTTAGAGTTAAAGAACCATTTGGAACGTTAATATTCATTCCAGTAGTAGCCATGAAAGGTCGACCTATGAGAATGGCAGAATCATCTGTACTAGTATCCATAATCACATAGTCAGCTAAGAACGTGAACGGACCACATTTAGTAACAATGTCTTTAATCTCTCCCTTAGGGGTTTTAAGTGATCTATCAGCAAAGATGAGTTGCATACTAGGCAGTTCAAGTTCTCCTAGTTTTAACTTTTCAAACAGGCTCATAGGCATGACATTAACAGACGCTCCTAGATCAACTAAACAACGTTCAATCTCAACATCATTAATGACCAAAGGCAAAGTAAAAGAACCAGGATCAGATAACTTAGCTGGATATGGAGAGGCAGGTTTCTTAATACGAATGTCAGGATATCCTTCCTTGTTCCCCTCCATGCCAATCTCGATCCTTGCATTTGGCAGCAATGCTCTAGGAAAAGGAGGCTTCACGACGTACGGTGCAAGAGGAGGATCTTCCTCCTTAGGCGCCAGTTCCTGTTCTTCTTCTTCCTTCGGAGTTTCAGCGATCCTGCGTAAGACAGAACAAGCATCAACAATTAAGTTTGGGAGTTTTCGAGCGGTTACCATTTTGGCTTGCTCCTTTCTCGGATTCGGCTCTGTCTGGCTTTGAAGGTGGCCAAATGGTCGACCAGATGCTAGCATGCTCGAGATGTTGTTCACGGCTTGCTCAATTCTTTGTCCAGATGCTATCTGTTCTTGATTGAGAAGAGCTTGAGCCTTGAACTGGCTGTCATGATCATCAAGTCTTGTGATGATCTGGCTGAGCTTCTTATCCAGGTCACTGGCACTGTTCTCTCGTTGATGATGCTGCCCTGGATAGGTATTGTTCAGATATTGATTCTGGCGATTGTTAGGAGCAGTTCCATAATTACCCGGATTGCGATGCGGTGGCTGGTAGACACCTGCCGGCGGATGGTTAGGCTTCTGATCCTGAGCTGGACCAGCCTGGCGGTTATTCTGGTTCTGGTTGTGGTTGGCGCCAGCATTGTAGGGAGGTCTGTCTTGATAGTTCCCTTGCTGTCTGAAGTTATGGTAGCCAGCATAACCATTCTGATTATTAACGAAGCCTTGTTGGATGAAATTTACCTCTTCGGCAGACCAGACTTCTGCCTTACCAAAATTCTGACAACGGCCTCCGTTATGTGCGTAAGCTCCACACCACTCGCAATCGGCAACGTAGACAGAAGCTGCCGGCGGCTTGATCGGTGTGGTAGACTTCTTCAAATGCTTCTCTACCTCTGCTTTGATTGTAGCTTCGAGATCTAGCTTGCTCCTTGATCCTTTAGATTGTCGTTCCTAGTTCCTTGACTTGGAAGCACAGTTTGCGAAGTGAAGAAGAGCAGCTTCAGGTGTTAGTGTAGTGCAATCCCCTTCAGCTAGAGAATTGACCCACTTGGCAGATTCTTCTCGAAGTCCTCGAGAAAAGATTTCAGCTAACTGCCTCTTCTCGAATCCATGATGAGGGCAGGTGTAGAGAAATTCTTGGAATCGATTCCAAGTATCATATAAGCTTTCTCCTTCTTTCTGGGAGAATCTGGCTATGCTGTCCTTGATAGCGGTTGTTCTGGCCGGAGGGAAGTATTCTTCAACGAAGTCCTGAGCCAGAGTATCCCAATCAGTGTAATAGCCAGGTGGTTTGCTAGTAAGCCACCTCTTAGCAGGGCCTTTCAGAGAGAACGGGAAAGCTCTCAGACAAAGAGTGTTTTTGTCGAGGTTTTCGCTCTTGAAAGTGCTGCAGAGATCAAGGAAGTCTGCAAGATGAGTGCACGGATTGTCTAGGGGCCTGCCTTCAAACTGTAAATCCCTAGAGATCATCGTCAAGAATGGAATCTTGATCTCATAGTCAGGACCTCCTTCAATGCGCGGAACGCAATGGCAGATCGAACGCTAGTTGCGCTCGGCTTGTTATACTCTGCTAGACTCATCTGTGCAGGTGGTGGCGGCGGCGGTTGATCGCCATTTGGTGGTGGTGGAGGTAATCTATCGTCCATGGTAGGAGATGGAGGAGGTGAAAGTGACTCGGTGTATGAAGCGGATGAAGATGACGGTACAGGTGAAGATGGAGATGAGGAACTCTCCTTCGGTTCCTCGATCTTGATCGGAGTGATGAATGGATTGGATCTACCTTTCTTCAGAATCTGTGATCGTAGAGGTGTAGCAGAACTACCTGGTCTCTCTGCACTCTTAGCCTGTTCGGTTTGAGAGCGAGTCCAAGGACGGTGAGGCATACACCTGTAAACCTACAGATAACAAAGACAAACAAAACCAGTGTAAAATCGAAGTGGATGGTAAGGTGAAAGATGGAAAGTAGAAGAATAAATTGCCAGTTCTTCTTTCGAACAATCAAAAGAAGTCCCTGGCAACGGCGCCAATTTGGTGAACCGTCCGGTCGTTGTTATGCGGACGTTCAAACAAATAACTAACAAAGCTACAAAAGCTAGGGTAGATCGTATTCCAGGGGTTTTCTAAGATTAACTACTTTAAAACTGGCAAAATACTCAAATGCAAGCAAGTTGTGCGTGGTGTGAGTTCCACGACTTCTAAATCTACGAAATGCGGATAAATTAAAAATTAAACTAAAGCAGATTGAGAATTTAGGGTTTGAAAACAATTATGACAGACGAACTTAGACTTTGAATCCCCCTTCGTTCCCTAGAGCATTGGCAATCAACAGATCAGCGGATTTCGATTCTCATTCAATCAATTACTAAGACACCACCATAACTCCTTACCCTTAGGTTTAAGACCGGCGAACGTTCTCTCTATCCGTTCTAACTACCAAGATTAACTAGCCGCCCGGGTACGGTCGCCTCTCGCAATGACTTAATTAACTGGTGTAATTACTAATGATTAATGAGTTACTCTTGCAGTGAATTAACCCTAACCGGTTCCTACGAAAGGCACACTCCAATTATAAGGTTAATTGTTCAATTCGATGTTCTAAAGTAAGGCGATTGTTCGCTTCTATCCTTAGCTTAACCAGAATTTAATCTAGGTGATCAATCCAGACAAGAAACATGAACAAAGAAGAACAAATCAAACATGAAAAAGAACTGATTGAATTTCGAATCTAATCACCGCCGATCCGTGACCGCTTTAAAGCCCTGGGTCACTTAGGGTTCATCTAGTCTAAGCTCTAACGAGTTTAGCTACTCATGATTATTACAAAAGCAACAAAGACAAAGAAAGAGTTCATCATCCAGAGGAAGAACAGAAAAGAATCTGAAAAAACCTAATTTAGACGACTCTGACAGACTTCGATCTTCGGTAAATAACACTCCTAGCTCCGGTTCTCCGAGATGAAAGGGATGGCGTCACGATCTCTTTCCGGCTCTTCCAACTCTAACTCTTCGCTCCAGAACTTGAGAGGATTCTGATTCGAAAAAGTTGTATTTTGCGAATTATGAGGTATATCTTCTTTGGGCCGCCGGGTTAAGTATTTATACTTAACCCTAACTGATCCGGATTCCTCTAATATTTTCGCCGAAATTCTTGAGGAATTTTTGGCGAAAATTCCTTTGCAAATGAGGGGGTATTTTTCGCTCTTCTCTGGACTCAGTTTTCGGTTCGAATACTTGATCAATTTCGCCGAAAATTCCTTTGACTCAGCACCAGTTGATTTGTGATGTTATTTTCGCCGAAATCAATAGGTAATTTTCGGCGAAAATATCTTTGTAATCGGGCAGGATTTTGTTCGACTTTGATTGGCCCCTTTGATCGATTCCGGTTCAGTTCCTCGATGTTCCAACGCCTTAGACACGTCCATGGCTACTTTATTTGACGGCAAAAACCTGTGCTAACACAAAAACACTAGAAAACCATCAAATAGACCCGAAACGGGCCAAGGTAACACGAATGGCACGAGATAGGGCAATCAATTGAATATTCGTTATTCTACCATAAAAACCATGTCTTAAGCAAAGAAATGTCGCTTAAATGAGGCTGATAATTACGTCAAATCGAGTGTCATCAAGGCGCTAGAGATAACCAAGAGATGCTTCATGAACATCAACAATGCTCGTCGAGAACCCAATCTGCCTTGGATAATATCTCTTCAATGCTACAAGCTCATCTCGCGACGGACATCAAGCTCGAGTAACCAAAGCAGTTAATGACAAAAGACGCTCAAGAGCTGTTCGAAGAAGAAGATGATGATCCTATCCATGACTATTATGAGCTAGAAGCATCTGATGAAGAATCCTTGGCAGTGGTGGTTGATAAAGACATAGAGCCGATCCATCCTGAAGTTGAAGCTGAAGAGGAGCACATAGAGATTGAGGAGATACCCTCACCTACACTTCCGCCGAGTCTACCTGTAGATCAAGCCAGAGACGAACACGTGGAAAGCAACAAGGTCATTGATTTAGAAGTTTACATACTCAATCCCGAGAGACCTCTGGATGATCATCAGGTAGAGAAGATGGAGCTCATTGACCATGCCACGCTGTACTACCTCTTTCCTCCTCCAGTAGGAGAATTCGAGAAGAACTGGTCATCCAAACAGAACCGCGATCTACTAGAGCACTACCGGCTACATCACCCTTCTGGAGTGCTACAGGGCACTCAACCGCTGTCCTTGAAGAAGACGATTGACTTCAAGGAACTCCTAAGTTGGGGTCCCTAACAGGTACCGTCCGGCTCAAGGACGTTAAAAGAGAGCGCTTTGTGGGAGGCAACCCACAGCTGGAGTCCGTTTTTGAATTATTGAGTCAGTCTTTTTCGTCGTTCGAGTCAGTTTCGGGGAACCAAAGTGTCAGATTTCTTTTATTTTCGTATGTTCTGTGTCAGGTCAAATTTTTGCCGAAAACTCCTCAGATTTTTCGGCAAAAACTTTAGTTGGTTCGAGTCTGTTTTCCATTGGGTTTTCAAAGTTGTTTTCGCCGAAAAACTTCCAAAGTTTTTGGTGAAATGTATAGTCTGTTTGAGTCTGTTTCTGTTTTTGAATTAGTTTTCGCCGAAAACTTCTAAAGTTTTGGGCGAAAATGTTTAGTTAAGTCGTCTGTCTTTGTTTTCAAAGTAGTTTTCGCCGAAAACTTCACCAGTTTTCGGTGAAAACCTTAGTTGGGTGAGAAAATTTTCGAAAACCTTTTCAAAAAAAAAGAGTCAAAATATTTTCAAAATTCCCCTAACCGTCTTTGTTCGACTTGTATTATGTGTGGATCCGGGGCACTTGTCCCGGTATCCTTTTGATCTTTTTGTTGTTTTTGTTTTTTTAGGAACTTGAGTAGCTACTCCGCTCCACTCCGGACTCTCCATGCTCATCCGCTACACCGACCATCACCTTCTAGGTTCTTCGTATCTCTCTACTCTAGCTTAGTTCTGTGAGGACACAGAACCGTTTAAGTGTGGGGTAGGAGTCTAGGATTATGCATGATCTTGCTTGCTATCTATGATTCTGTTGTTCAAATTTGAAATTTCTCTAGCATAGAATTGCTCAATTCTTGACTTTTGATGTTAAATTAACTTCAATTTTGAACAATGACGTCTAGACTGTTCCACTTAGGACCTGTAACCAACGCGTTGGCACTGAAATCAAATGAGTCTAGGTCAGAACATATCATAAATCAGTTCTGTAGTTGAAACTTGAATCAATTGAATCAATTGACTTGTTAATTACAAAGCTCGATAACACCATTCTAAGATGATAAATGCTAGTTTCTTCCACGTTTTTCACTCCATATTTGATCACCTGTGATTGTGGCTTGAGATTAGACGGAAATCCAATTCGAAATCTTGTGTAAAAAGTTATAACTAGCTAGGATCAAATGGCTAAATTGTTCAATCAAATAATTGAGCTGTGCAAATTAATGTTAAGTTCTTTAAAGTGCTTAAAATCAAAGCTAGGCAAGCCCGACACCTAAGTGAAGTGTTCGTGTTGAGCACTAGCATAGGCACAAATACTGTGAGCTAGGCAGGTCCAACACCTAAGTGAAGTGTTTGGTATCGAGCACTAGTATGCAGTAAATAAATCAAAGGAAGAAGTTTGAATCTTGAAATAAATTGTTGTTTAAAGCGGTCCTAGCTAGAACATGTAACGTACAGATCTAGAAACGGATGAAGTCGAGTCGATAGCCACATCACTTTTCCTACCTCCACATCCACATCATGGCTAGAGCTTAAAGTCTTTATTAGAATTGGTGTTATCGTAGTCTGTTAATTATGATTAATTGTTTTTGCCAAGAAACAATCGTTGTTTAAACTACTACTTGAAGTGTGCAGAAATTAGTGAGATCGAAAACTTGTTTGGTTGATGTTCTTGCATGTGTAGGTCACTTTTTCTACGTGGAACAGTCTAAACCAAATTGTTAGAATTGAATCTCAGTTTAATCTCGTGTCATTTGTGAATTTGAGTATGTTCTAGTTCAGTTTGCTTGAGCACAAGCAAAAGCTTAAGTGTGGGGTATTGATGACACTCGATTTGACGTGATTTTCATCCCCATTTAAGCAACATTTCATGCCCCTTTGATGCCATTCTGATAAATATTTGGTGAAAATGTGTTAATTATGTAATTCTAGGCTCCTAGTGCATACATTGTCCATTTATTGGCTATTTTTACCCTTTTTGTGAGCTTTTATGTTGAGCCTCCAGGTTACCACATTATAGAGGACTCTCTCACGAGTCCAACGCTTCAAACGGGGACCAAATCGAAGCTCAAACGGAGCGGGAATCATCGAAACAAGTTGGAGCTGGTTTTTAACTAACATTTTCGGCGAAAATCTGGTGATGTTTTCGGCGAAAATTCCTTTGAAAATCCGGGCAGAAACCCTAATTTTCAGCCTTTTTCAACTTGTAAAGGGTTTCTGGGGTTATATATAGACTTTTTGAAGCCAGATTAGATACACACAAATTTTGGCTGATTAGCCACGACTCGAGGGTCGATAGATAGAGTTTAGAGAGTTCAACGATCCGTGGAGAGATCGTGACGCCATCCTTCCACCTCGGAGAGCTCGGAACTTACAGTTGAAGATCCAGGAGGTCGAAGCTTCGCCGGAGTCGTCAGAATTAGGTTTTTCAGTTCTTATCTGTTCTTCCTCTGTATGATGATTTCCTTTGTTGCCTTTGATTCTTCTATTATCGTTATGAGTAGCTAAACTTGTAGAGCTTAGATTTGATGAACCCTAAGTGATCCAGGGCTTTAAAGCGGTCACGGATTGGCGGTAATTAGATTCGAAGTTCAATCAGTTTGTCTTTGCATGATTGTTTTGTTCTTCATTGTTTATGTTTCTTCTCTGGTTGATCGCCTAGATTAAGTTTATGCAAGCTAGGGTTAGTCGCCAGACAGCTTCCCTGCTTTGGCGCATAAATTTGTCTTCCTTTATCGCCTAGTTTAGATTCTTGTTAAGCTGAGGATAGAAGCGAACGCTCGCCTCTCTTTAAAACATCAATTCAAGCAATTAACCTTATAATTGGAGTGTGCCTTTCGTAGGAACCAGTTAGGGTTAATCCACTGCAAGAGTAACTCATAAATCGTTAGTAATTCCACCAGTTAAGTTAAGTCGTTGCGAGAGGCGACCGTACCCGGGCGGCTAATTAATCTTGGTAGTTAGAACGGATAGAGCGAACGTTCGCCGGTCTTAAACCTAAGGGTCAGGAGTTATGGTGGTGTTTAGAAATTGATTGAACGAGAATTGAAATCCACTGATCTGTTGATTGCTGTTGCCTTGGTGATCTAAGGGGAATTCAAAATCTAAGCTTGTCTGTCGTCTGTCTGAACCAACCAATCATTCTGTCTTTCAATTTCTTTTTTAATTTTCTTGCATCTTAGTCTAGAAGTCGTGGAACTCACACCACGCACAACGTGTTCAAACTTGGATAAATTCCCAGCTTCTTTGAGTAGTCAATTAGAAGAAACCCTGTGGAATATGATCTGCTTAGCTTTCTAGCTGGGTAGTATTTGATCACTGTTCTGCAGCTCATCAAATTGGCGCCGTTGCCGGGGACTCTTCTAATTGTTTGAAAGAAGAGTTGGCATTTTATTCTTCTATTTTCCATCTTTCATTTTCCATCACACTTCGATTTTACACCGGTTGTGTTTGTTTTTGTCTCTTGCAAGTTAAGAAAATTCAGAAGCAAATCACTTCCGATCCACCTTCCCCTACCGCAATGGCTGCTCAAAAGAGTCTTGCGGATTACAATAAGCCAAGTGCTACTAGTGTTCGTTCTTCCATCTTTGTGCCGCGCAATGAAGAAGGTCCTGACTATGAGATCAAGATCCCTTTCCTGGAAATGATCTCTAGGGATTTACAATTTGAAGGCAGGCCATTAGACAATCCGTGCACGCATCTGGCGGATTTCCTTGATCTCTGCAGCACTTTCAAGAACGGGAATCTCGACAAGAACACTCTTTACTTGAGAGCTTTCTAGTTCTCTCTAAAAGGTGCAGCTAAAAGGTGGCTCACTGGCAAACCACCTGGCTACTACACTGACTGGGAGACTCTTGCTCAGGAATTCGTAGAGGAATACTTCCCTCCTTCCAGAACAACTGCTTATAGGAAAAACATCTCAAGGTTCAGACAGAGAGAAGGAGTAAGTTTACATGATGCTTGGAACGAATTCCAGGGACTCCTCTACGAGGGCCCTCATCATGGATTCGAGCAGAGACAACTAGCCGAGATCTTTGCTTGGGGTATGAACGAACAGTCATCTGAATGGGTTAACTCCTTAGCTGATGGAGATTACACCGCACTCGCACCGGAAGCTGCTCTTCTTCACTTTGCAAACTGCGCATCTAAGTTGATAAGCTGGGAGAGACAGTTTGGAGCAACTAAGAGCCGACCAAGCCGTGAAGATCAGATCAAGATTGAAGTGCAGAATGAAATGAAGAAGATTTTCGGTAACTAGTCTTCAGAGGAAGTGAACTTTATTGATCAAGGCTTCACCAGCAATCAAAGAGGCTACCCCGATTATCGTCAGTTCATACAACCTCCTCAACAACAAGGAAGTTTCCAAGAGCGCCCTCCTTACAACTTCGGATTCAACCAGAGTCAGAATCAGTACTTGAGCGATAGTTATCAAGATCAACCTCAGAGATCTACATCAAGGAACACAAGGGATATCGAGGTGGACAAAAAGTTTGACCTGATCATGGCAAGGCTCGATAGCTATGAGGAGAAATTCAAGCTTGAAGCCGACTTAAATCAAGAACATGAAGCTCGAGGTCAAAGAATGGAGAGCCTGTTGAATAACATGTTTAGCCTGGTAACTAGTAGCCCCCTCCTTAATCAATCATTAGTTCGAGACGACTCTACCATTAGGGAGGAGCACGTCAAGGCCATCTCCACAAGAAGCGGCAAGCAATTAGCTGGTCCTACAGCTCCTGACCCGGTCTTGGCTCCTGCTACTATAGCCATTGACAAGCTAGAGATCGAGAAGGAGGTGACTGCCCCGCCTGCCCTGACAAAGACATATCCTGCGCCACCCCCTCCATCATATCTGGCTCCGATTCCGTTTCCTAAGGCCGCGCAATCAAAGGAGAAAGATCATGATACCCAGTACAGAAAGTGGCATGGATACTTGAAGAACACGAATATGAATACACCAGTTACTGATGCTATCCAGGTGATACCGGAGGCTGACAAAATCGCAAAGGATCCTGCGAAGAACAAGAAGAAGGAAGAGTTGTCTTCCGTCTCCCTCGAGGAAGAATGCTCCACCATCCAGAGCCAGGGGACACCCATACCTCCCCCAGCTAAGTGTCGAGATCCCGGTGCTTTTACTTTGCCTTGCATTATTAATGATGTGAAGATTGATCGTAGTGTAATTGATCTAGGTGCTTCTATCAATGTTATGCCTACTTGCCTGTTTGAGAAATTGAACCTAGGAGGGTTGAAACCAATTAGCATGCATTTAGTGTTTGCCGACAGATCCGTTAAACTACCTAGGGGAATAATAGAAAATGTGGTTGTCCGATGTGGTCCTTTTACTATTCTGACTGACTTTGTTGTCATGGATACTCGAGAGGAAGATGTCACTATTCTCCTAGGCCGACCTTTCATGGCAACAGCCGGCATTACCATTAATGTTCCGAATGGCTCGTTGACATTAAGGGTCGGCAAGGATACCATGACATTCCGCCTCAAGCACGGTATGCAAGTCCCAGTCAAAGAAGAGATGCATTTTTTATCTGTTGAAGCTGTGGAGTTGGCTTCGGTCAACTCCGTTACTAATGAAAAATCTAGAATTTCTATAGAAATCTTCTTGCCAGGTGTTGGACAGGTCCCTAATCTGAAGAATGAGCTGCCGGCACAAGAGCCAAGAAAGAAGGAAGATCCGACGGCGTCCCCTCATGAATCGCCAAACATTAAAGATCCTGGCGAGATAAAGAAGGAGAATAAAGAGAAGACGAATGCGGTTTGGAAGCCGATTGCTCAGCCCCCGTCTACCGAGCCACCAGGGAAGAATGATCCTCTGAAGGACGCTTCTTCGAAAGAACTGTTCAGGCCTTGTAAAAATTCTGGTCATCTTCCCGAAGAACGAACCAAGATAATTCACGCAAACGGGAAGAAGTTCACACTTGCCGGAGGATATTTCAAGAACTCCGACTCGGGCCTAAGAGAAATCCTGAGTTGGGATGTCTCCTGATCGTTGTCCAGGTATCGTCCGGCTCAAGGACGTTAAGCAAGAGCGCTTCGTGGGAGGCAACCCACGGCTGGAGTCAGTTTTTCATTTGTGTCAAACTTAGTATTTTAGAGTCGGTTCGGGGGAGCCAAAAGTGTCAGTTTGTTTGTTTTCTTATTTTTCGTGTGTAGTCTGTGTGTCGTAGTGTCAATTGCAAGTCATTTGAGGTTGCTTCGATTTTTTTGTGGATTTAACTGTGATTTTCTGAAGATTGCCGGATTTGCAAAAATATTTTCAATCATACAAGTCAAAATTTTTGGCGAAAATGCACCCTATTTCTCGGCGAAAATGCCTTTGAAATTCCACTGAGTTTTCCAGACGTTTTTAACACAAATTTGCGGCGAAAATTCTTTATACTTTTTGGCGAAAATACCTTTGAAAACCGGCAGTACTTTTTCACTAACATTTTCGGCGAAATCTTGCACCTATTTTCGCCGAAAATCTGTTTGAAAATCAACAAATTTTTCACTTAAAAATTTCCCAAAACTTCCCCCTGTTTTTTCGAAACCCGCCGACCGCCACCTATTTTTCGACGCCCTCCACTTTCCACCCCCCGACGCCCTTGACCAGCCATGATCGGGTGGTGTCCTTTTCCTTGTCCTTTATTTGTATTTCTTCTTTTCGGATTTCGATCCAACTTTTTTCTGTGTGGATCCGGGACACTTGTCCCGGTATCCTTTTGATCTTTTTGTTGTTTTTGTTTTGTAGGAACTTGAGTAGCTACTCCGCTCCGCTCCGGGCTATCCGTGCTCATCCCCTGCACCAACCATCTCATTCCAGGTTCTTCGTATATCTCTACTCCAGTTTAGTCCTGTGAGGACACAGAACGGTTTAAGTGTGGGGTAGGATGCTAGAGAACCTGGCATGAACTTGATTGCCCTTAATTGTGTGTTGTGTGTTTCTCGGTGCCTTTCTAGTTTCTCTAGCATTATAATTGCTCGGTTCTTGATTTTTGATGTTAAGTTGTCGTTCAATTTGTCATAATGATGCTTAGACTGCTTAACCTAGAACCTGAAAACCAACGTGTATACTTTGATGCTAAATTGCCTGGTCAGAACAGATTTTTAAAAATCACACTTGTAGTTTGTAGCCTTGATTGCATGAAAATGACCGAATCCGACTAGCAAACCAAATGTGAGCTTTTGATCCATTGCACGTAACTTGCAATTTCAATTCTTTTTGAGTGGTTTTCTGTTTGCTTGAATGAGTTAGAATTTGCATGAGACCTACTCGAGACCACACGATGACACGAGTTCTAGAATGATAAGGGCACCTAGATTCAGCTACTAAGCCAGATAGCCTACCTAACGTTAAATCCTCTAGGTTTAAACCCTAGAGCTTGGCCTGTTCATTCGGTTCGATATACATTACAAGAGTAAAATACATGAGATACCATCAAACTTTCATTTTCTTTCACATTCACCACTTAACTAATTTTCCTACACCTTATACCATTGAATTATACTTTATGTTTCACTCATTACCACCTAGACCCTTTTTTAGACGAAAAAAATGACATGTATTGATGGAATGACGATACAATCAACATATATTGTTGAGCGAACCGTCAACGAGATATTATGCAACTAAAAAACTAAAACAATGTGTTTTGATTACTTAACACGTGAAACCATTTAAAATACAACATTTCAATTTTTTGGTTGCATAATATCTCGATGGCAGCTGACTCAACAATATATGTTGACCATACCATCAAACCGTCAAGACACGTTATTATTTCGTCCAAAAAAGGGATAGAGTGGTACTCAATGAAATGAAAAGTATTGTTTGATGGTATAAGGTGTATGAAAATTAGTTGAGTGGTGAGTGTGAAAGAACATGAAAATTTGATGGTATATTGTGTATTTTACTCACATTACAGCTATTTCCCATTCTTTCATTCCCCGTTGATCCCCTGTGGTTGTAGTTCTAGATTGATCTACCGGAAGTCGGTTTGTGGTAACCTGCCTATAGCCATTAAACAGGTGGTCTTAGCTATTATGTCCAAACGTGTAAACCCCTCTAGCAACTAAAAGATAGAATCGGCACAAAGAAAAAAAAATGAATGAATGAAAGAAAAGAGGAAAAATTCGAGAAAAGCAAAAAAAAAAAAAAAGAGAAAAGTTTAAAGTTTTTAGTTCAAATAAACGTTCTTCTCCCTACAAATGGAAGAACGAAGTCAAAAGATAAGTTGAAAAGAAAAGAAAAAAAAAGTGTATGTAAAAGAAAACAAGTGCTAGATTGCTTGAGGGTATCATAGAACGAGCGTTCATTATTCCACCCGTGTCTGGTTAGACGGTAGGAAGCCATAGATTACATTCGAGGGAAGTTAGTCGAAAGCTACACCGCACAAAGCCATCATCATACATTCCCATCATCCATCGCATCATAAACCCTTGTAGTGTAGAATTCATTACGGTCCTAGCAGGGAAGTCCTTCTTGACTAGATACTCGTGTTGTCACAGTGGTGGAGATGTGGTCGAAATGCAAACTTATGACAGAATTCAGTAACAGAAAATGATTGAGAGCAGAAACACGTCCTTAAACACAGAGAGTGAGAGTCCCCCATTGTACTAAATATTTCCTGTGTGAGGAGTCTGGTCGGTCAGGTGAAATTTGTGCATAATTGGTTACGATTACGTGTTGTGTGCAGTTTACTAGTGAGACCAGGTTGTTTGGCTGATCTGTATGCATGTCAGGTTTCTTATTCTAGGAATTAGCTGTCTCATAATTCATTGTGATTGATTGAAGTCCAATTTAATCAATCTTATCAATTGTGAACATGAGCGTTTCTATTCAGTTTAGTTGAGGACAAGCAAAAGCTTAAGTATGGGGTATTTTGATGACACTCGATTTGACGTGATTATCAGCCTCATTTAAGCGACATTTCCTTGCTTAAGACATGGTTTTTAGGGTAGAATAGCGAATATTCAATCAATTTCCCTATCTCGTGCCATTTGTGTTACCTTGGCCCGTTTCGGATCTATTTGATGGTTTTCTAGTGTTTTTATGTTAGCATAGGTTTTTGCCGTCAAATAAAGTAGCCAAGGACATGTCTAAGGCGTTGGAACCTCAAGGAATTGCACCAGAATCGATCAAAGGAGCCAATCAAGTCGAAACAATTCCTGCCCCGGTTTACAAAGGAATTTTCGCCGAAAATACACTAGGATTTTCGACGAAAATATGTTCACAAATCACTGATGCCGACTGAAGGAAATTTTCGGTGAAAACCCTAAGTTTTCGACCAAAAACTATTGGACCGAAAATTACAGGAGAAAGCAGCCGGCGGCCCATCCATTTACAAAGGAATTTTCACCGAAAATTCCTCAACATTTTCGGCGAAAATATCAGAAGAAATCCGGCTGAATTAGGGTTAAGTATAAATACTTAACCGGCGGCCCAAATAAAAGATACCTCATAATTTCAATCATAATTTCCAGACCTAGAAGTTCGAGAGAGAGTTTAGAGAGTTCAAAGAATCGTGGAGAGATCGTGATGCCATACCTTCACCTCGGAGACTCGGAGCTTGGATTGAAGATTACCGGAGATTGAAGCTTCACGGATTCGTCAAATTAGGTTTTACAGTTCTTCTCTGTTCTTTCTACCTGAGATGTATTCCTTGTTTGTTTTTGATTCTCTTGTTCCTAATATGAGTAGCTAAACTCGTAGAGCTTAGATTAGATGAACCCTAAGTGACCCAGAGCTTTAAAGCGGTCACGGATCGGCGGTAATTAGATTCAAAGTTCAATCAGTTTCTCTTGCATGATTGTTTTGTTCTTGATTGTTTATGTTTCTTTTCTGGTTGGTCGCCTAGATTAGGTTTTTGCAAGCTAGGGTTAGCCGCCAGACATCTCCCTACTTTGGCGCATAAACTTGTCTTTCATGATCACCTAGTTTAGATTCTTGTTAAGTGGAGGATAGAAGCGAACGCTGGCCTCTCTTTAAAACATCAATTCAACCAGTTAACCTAATCATTGGAGTGTGCCTTTCGTAGGAACCAGTTAGGGTTAATCTGCTTCAAGAGTAACTCATAAATCATTAGTAATTGCACCAGTTAAGTTAAGTCGTTGCGAAAGGCGACCGTACCCGGGCGTTCGCCGGTCTTAAACCTAAGGGTCAGGAGTTATGGTGGTGTTTAGAAATTGATTGAACGAGAATTGAAATCCGCTGATCTGTTGATTGATGTTGCCTTGGTGATCTAAGGGGAATTCAAAATCTAAGCTTGTCTGTCGTCTGTCTGAACCAACCAATCATTCTGTCTTTCAATTTCTTTTTTAATTTTCTTGCATCTTAGTCTAGAAGTCGTGGAACTCACACCACGCACAACGTGTTCAAACTTGGATAAATTGCCAGCTTCTTTGAGTAGTCAATTAGAAGAAACCCTGTGGAATAAGATCTGCTTAGCTTTCTAGCTGGGTAGTATTTGATCACTGTTCTGCAGCTCATCAGTACACTTAATATTGGACGCACCTGATGCTCGCTAGATAAGGGATAAAAACAGAACATTCAATTAAGTAATTTTTTCCTTTCTTGCCTTTTCATTAACTTTTTACTGAATGCTTGCGGATACTACCATGTATGGAGCAGTTAAGATTTAAATCCCACATTATCCTAAACCCTAGCAACGATCGAGAGTGGGTTAGAAGGAGAATTCCACATTGAGACTTCCCTTTGGGACTACAACAATGGGCGGGCACGTATGCCAGCTCGTACATTGACCCACAACTGACACTTTCACATTTTTTATGAATAATTAGGATTTTATTTCTCATAAAAAAACCGTGAAAGGCCAAGTAGAAGAAAAAATCTCACAAGAGAACTAAGTACAAAAACCAAAACAAAAAGCTTTTGTCAAGTGTGCATTTCAAGTGCACACTTGTCAAAGCTCCAATGAATTTCCTTACCCACCAAGGAAAACCAAATCATAATGTTGGAGATGTAGACTGTCGAGTGGGATTGCTTGAGTGCTCTCAAAGGGTAAGGGTCAGAAATAGTAAAGATCTCCCATAGCCCAATTGGCTCCATTGCCTCTCTAACCGCTTGAATTTCCTCTCCTTAGGACTCCAAGTCCACAAAACCAGGGCTGAGTCCCACAAAGTTATTCAAGACTTCATAAGTCTTCTGATGCAACTCATTGGTGAAGTTAAAAAGAGGATCTTGAGCAACTCCTGAACCTGAAACTCCAGCTTGAGCTCGAGATCATCTATTTGGTGCCATCCTACAAAAAAAAATCAAGGGACACAAAACAAGATTCCTTCAAAACGGATTCACATTCGAGCACAAGAGTCATCAACAACTTAGCATTGTTGAACAAGAAAAAATCATGCAAAAGAAGTTACACAGGGTTTCCAAGTCGACATAGATTCCCCACATTGAATATCTAGAGCAAAATCAATCATCAAACACATTCCAAAACACATTCCAAAAACCATACCACAGTTAGCATCAAAGCATCACAAACTAATCCTAGCAAAAGATAGCATCTTACAAGCTAAAGATCTTGTGCAAAAGTGTGTGGAATGGCATCAACAAAAAATTCAATGGCATTAGGCAATAAAGAACGAAGAGTATAAGCATCATCTACTTAATCTCATGCATCCTAGCCAAAGAATTCATCATGCCAAATCAATAAATAGACAGGAAAACAAGGTTGAAGTCATCTCCAATCAAGGAACATGGCAAAATTAAGTCAAAGGTAGGAAAAACCAAATATCATCAATCGAACAAAGAACAAGCCATCACAATGCTCAACTCATCATCTTAAATTAAGGGACAGGGAGTGTGTACCTTGGATGCGCAATAGAACTTCAAACCTAAAATCTCGAAACACAAAGTAGGCATAAAACCGACATTCATGCTAACAACTCTAGAATAATTCATTCAACTTGCCACAATCAAAATTCAATCAATCTGAATCACTAGAATCATGCAATCAATTCAATATCACAAGACAATTGATCAAAAAGTCCAAGAATCAAGTTCATGCATATCAATTCTAGTTCTTCGACTAACAAAAAACCCAAAATTCAAGAACAAAAATCATAACATGCTCCAAACCATCAATCAATCACCAAAAATAGCACAATTTTCATCATACTACCTATCAATGACAATATTAATCTAAAGAGAGTTAAGAACAAGCAAACCAACCTTAAATATCAAGAGAAAATTTGTGGTCAAAGGTAGGTTGACTTCATTTTTCTTCCAAAAGTTGGGATGAGGAAAAAGAGAGGTAAACTTGTGGGTGAGGGTGGAAGGATGATGGAAATCAAATTTGGGGAGGATTTATGGTGGTTTTATAGTGGGGGAGTGAGTGGAAAAGGTTGGGGAGAGAAGAGCTCAAGCTTTGAAGAACTCTTCAATGGAGGAAGGAGAGAGAATTTCGGTTATGGATTTTGGGTAGTTGGAATGAATGGGTGTTTTAAGGGGTTAGGGGTGAAGGATTTTGGGTAGGATGGATGTATGGAGGATATGGGGGTAGGGTTTATGTATTGGGTGTTCTGGGTGAAGAGTGAAAGAGAAGAAGAAGGAGAAAAATTGGGAAAGAGGATGAAGGAAGAAGAAGGGGTCAGTTTTTTGAATTGAAGGAGGAAATCCGCCTATGTCTCGCCGCGTGCGGCGCTTGCGCAACGACCACTGGGTGGAAAATTCCACCTCTTGTCAATTCATAGAAAAACTATTTTTAATCCCATTCTTCCCATTTTGACCAAAAATATTATTCTAAGACTCTAAGCAATCGTCAATCATTTTAACATAAAAAAATTGACACCAAACAACGACGAAAAACTCAAACAAAGCCTGCAAACACAGAGAATTAAAAACTGTCTTTATCTACAAAATGGTATGGGTGCCTCCTGAAAGCACTAAATTTCTCATCATCAGCTCGGCGATACCTGGATCGCAATTCAAGGTACTCGACTAGAGTTCTTTGAGTTATTAAACCTCAAATTCCTTTTCATCTTATTTCTTCCGCCTACCAGTAAATTCTTCTTCTTTCCTATATATGCCATCTTCTTTCGGCTCAAATTTATCGGACAACAACTTCTTCCAAGGTGTTGGCACAAAGGATATGGAACAACATTTATACTAGCTCCTAAATAAGCAAGAGCCCTATCTATGCAGTGAGAACCAATATAGCAAGGAAAAGAGAAACTCCCCGGATCCTTGCCCTTCTTGGCAACACGCCTTTGGAGAAGTTGGGAGCGGTTCATCCCAAGATTTACTTCATCAACTCTGACTAGTTCCTCCTTCTTAAGGCACAACTTCTTCAAGTGGTTGGTGCTTGATGGTTTCTTGAAAATTGGGTCCCAGAATTCCTTGTTGATGCGCACCTTCTCTAGCATAGCCACCACTTGATCCGTCTCCTCAATCACTAGAGGAGGTAGCACCTCATCAACAACTTCCACAACTTCCAACTCTACTCCTTCCTTCCCGAGCAAAGTGTCTTGCAAAAACTTAGCATAGTGATGACACTAGATTTATCATGATTATTAGTCCCATTTAAGCGACATTTCATTGCTTGTAACACGACTTTCAGGGTAGTTTAGTGGGTTTTCATTCATTAACGCTATTTCCTACCGATTTGGTTACTTTGGCCTGTTTTGGGTCTATTTGATGTTTTTTCTAGTGTCTCATCTAGTACATAGGTTTTTGCCATCGAATATGTATTCAAGGACGTGTTCGAGACGTAATAGAACATCAAGAAGTAACCCGGGATCGTTGGAGAACGCAAACTGATCAAGGAATTAAGAACACGTGCCCAACAAAGAGGTTCTCGCCGAGAATATCATTGTTCTCAGCGAGACTTCATTATCCAATTCTAGTCTCCGTTTGCTGGGATGATTGTGAAGATGTTCTCGGTGAGAACATTAAAGTTCTCACCGAGAACTTGTGTAGTAATCCAATGAAAGTTTGGTCGCCAGCTGAGATTGCATTACACACATGTTTTCGGCGAGATTATTAATTATTCTCGCCGAAAATATCCCTCTTTTCCGGATGAGACGAGGAAAACAAGGTAGCCTCCACCCCCAAATCCAGGATAATTGAGATAATATTCAATTTTAGACTTAGAGAGATGATAGAGATAGTTTAGAGCGTATCTCGAAGTTCCTGGAGAGATCCTGACACCGTCTTTCCATCTTGGAGTGCTCGGTGCCAGGAGTGAAGATTTCTCGAGTTTGAAGCATCCCCGAAGTCGTCAGAATTTGGTTTTACAGTTCTTCTCTGTTCTTCCTTGTTAAGATGAACTCCTTTGTCATTTTTGATTCTCTTGATCTAGACATGAGTAGCTAAACTTGTTAAGATTAGATTAGATGAACCCAAAGTGACCCGAGGCTTTAAAGCGGTCACGGATTGGCGTTAATTAGATTTCAATTCAGATAGTTTCTCTTACATAACTGTTTTGTTCTTCGTGTTGGGTTTGTTTTCTAGTTTGATCATCTAGATTAGATTCTTGTTCAAATAAGGATAGTTGGCGAATGTCTGCCTTATTTTAGAACCTCAAATCAATCAGTTAACCTATTCAATGGAGTGTGCCTTTAGTAGGAACCATTTAGGGTTAATCTGCTTCTAGAGTAACTCACTAAAATCAATCAGATGCACCAGTTAGTTATCCGTTGCAGAAGTGAACGCACGGACGGTTAATTAATCTTGACAGTTAGATCCGATAAAGTGAACATTCGCAAGATTAGACCTAAGGGTAAGGAGTTATGATGGTGTCTGAGAACTGAATGAATTAGAATCGAAAGTCACCGATTTTGTGATCGACATTGTCCTGGTAATCTTAGGGGTATTCAAGTCTAAGTTTTGTCTATCGTTCATTTCAAAACAATCAATCAATCAATCAATCTGTCTTTTAATTCAATTTCATTTCCTTTGCATATTAGTTTAAAATTCGAGGAACTCACACCACGCAACTTGTTTAAAACCCTCAATAATTGCCAATTCTTTTGAGTAAAGGATTGGAAGAAAACCCGTGGAATACGATCTACCTTACTATTGTTTGGTAGTATTTGATACCCTGTTTATATCGTTATCACATAGCATGGGATCTTCGTAAGAGTATGCAAGAATTGAGTCATTATCTCTTGCTTCTCAAGAACCTTGAGAAACGAATGGAATGATTCATTCCGCGACCTGTCCCTTACTCGGTTAGGGAATGGTATCGATGGTACATAGGGAGCAACCATTGCCTTAGCTTCAGGGATATTCTCCATGAGAGGTATGACCACCTCAATCTCTTCTTCTTGCACCACAATCGCCATCAAATGCTCCTGTCGGGGTTAGGCTCAGTACTGCTTTGCAGATTTCCTTGTTGTCACAAATTTAATCCCACCAGCTTTACCAACCCAGCAATCTGACTCTCCATCGTCTAACACTAAGCAATCTGACCCTTGATTTGCGTACTTGCAAACGCAAGCTTCATGTCATACTTACTCTCCATGTGATCAATCCTCTGCTCATTCTTGACCTCCATCGTATCAAACCTCTTCATAATCTCTTTAATAGTCATCTCCGCAGTACCAGGTGATCCATTATTAGTCCTCCCAGCTAATCCTGGAGGTTGGTATAGGGGTCCAGAACCACTTCCTGATCCTTGGTTCCCAAAATTTCTCTTCTTATCTTGGTTGTAGTTATGGTTGTTCATTGCTTGCTTTCTGTATCCACCATAATCAGACTGATTCCAAGGATAACCTTGAGAAACTAAATTAAGCTCCTCGCCATTAAGAGGAAGATTGCTCCCAAAGTTGCGGCATGCGCCACCATTATGGTTGCAATTCCCACACCATCCACGAGGCTCCTGGAAAGTTTTAGTTCCAAGCTATGTTAGACAACCGCGCTCTGGATGAGGAGGATCACCATAAACGTAACAGCTCTTCACCTCATTGAAAGAACTTCCAAATGATGAACTTCTGGACTTAGAATGACCGGATGACGTTCTCTCAACCTATAGTTGTAGCTTCTTCAACTCAATTTCCTAGGAATTCACCAAAGTCTATGATGTTAACCACGGCCAACTATGCTCCGTGATCCTAACCACCGCAAGTTGATGCTCCTAGAAACGAGAGAAACTATGGAAACCGGGATGGAATCGGACTTTGACCCACTAGCTTCAGGTGAGCTAGGAACCAGAAGTATAAAGTCGAGGGCGCCACGCCAAGAGATGAATGCTCTTGATGATAAGCCAATGATGACGTAAGATTTACCGCATTTATCTCGCCACATTTGAACGATATTCCCCATGTTTGACTCTAAATTGTGATGAACTTGAATGATTTTTATGTAAAATATGTTTTATTCTCCGTTGGCCCTTTTTTGGGTCATTTGATCTATTTTCGAGTTATTTTGATGAGATTTCAGGATTTCACATTGTAGAGGACTTTTCTACGAGCTCATCGATTCAAACGAGGATCAATTTGGAGCACAAATGAGGTTGGAATTGCCGAAAAAAAGCTTGGAGCTGAACTCAGCTCCAAAAAGTGCGCTGGCGCACTTTTCGAGGGGCCAGGCGCACTTTGGTAATAGCGTTCGGCGAAATTTCCAGCATTTTCCAAAAGTGTGCCTTTTAGGGGCTGAAGTGCGCCGGCGCACTTTTAACCATGACAGGCGCACTTTTGGCCATTTTTCAACACTTCGACGGAAATTGGGTTTTTAACCCAATTTCGAGGAGGGGGGAAATATAACTTCTACTCTACAATTCTCTGCTTCTTCCTCGATGAACAGACACTCTCGGAGGAGAAGACGGAGCTTTGAAGAGACGATTGAGCAAGAGAAAGCCAGGATTAGCTCGGGAGATTCGAGGATTCTTGAAGATTAGGATTAATCGGAGTAAGATGATTTCTTCTCCAGTTAGCTTTTTCTCTGTTTCTGTGATTTTTTCTCTGGCGATGTCTAGCTAAACTCTTAGTTTGTTCAGATTAGATGAAGTTCTAGCAAGATTTTGTATGGATGATGTCGGGTTTTTAACCCGTAAATGTGAATTGAGGTTTATTCAGACTTAATTGAGATTTTTCTTAAACCCTAATTTGAAGTTCTAGAATTCGCAAATTGACTATATCGTGGAATTTGCTTCATCTTTGATTCGCGGTTCTGACCATGGACGTGAGTCATTCTAGAGTTTAGGAGGTCATTAAGATTAGCCAGTGTCTTGACCATAGGGGCGGTGAAATTAATGTCTGTGCATATCTGTGTGACATTTCTTTGTTCTTCGTGCATTCTTGGCGATTTGTGAGTTATCTTAACCATAGGAACTCATAGGTTTGATAGGATAGTTTCTCTGCGTCCTGACCATGGAGTAGAGATTACCAAAGGAAATGTCGAGTCTTTGAGTCTGTTAAAACCTTAGTTGCATTGGATCATCCGTCTTAATCGAGCTAGAGCGGATTCGAGTCTGGACAAGCGCCTTAGTCAATTCTTGAAGCTCCAACTTGTTTATTGCTTTGTTTGATTTTATTTGCATTACTAGTTGATTAGTTCATTCACAGCCAATTCTCAAACCAAACCGAAACCTCGATAAGCTTTAACACACTATTCTGAGTAATAGAGAAAGGAAGACCCTTGGGAAGTAACGATCTCGCTAGAGCGATCTAGTAAGTAAAAATAGTGTGCATTAATTTGCGCACCAAGTTTTTGGAGCCGTTGCCGGGGAACTTTTCTTTTTCTAGGAAAGGCATTGTGCGTTTAAACTTTTTATTCATTCTTTTATCATCTTTCATCTCCCACATTTTTATACTAGGTATTTCTTGTTTTTTGTGTTTCAGGCAAGATTGCAGGTTCAGAGGAAAAACGTGCTAGTAAGCACATAGCTGAAAAGGGTAGAGTCTTCTACACTCACTTCGGCACTACTACGGTACCTCCTCCTCCCGCCAAGACACCTAAAGCAAGGAAGAACCTCTTCACGTCTTCATCTACACCTTCACCTTCACCATTCACCATTGCTACTACAGACCCTCCCATGGATCCTCCTGTTCCTCCTGAGATAGAAATTATGGCGGAGAGGACATTGAAGGATTATGATCGACCGACCATAGATGGGACATCTTCGTGCATTCAGATTCCCAACACGAGAACTTGAAATCTGCACATCCCATCTCACTTGATCAACATGATTCAAGCAAATGGGAACACTTTCTCTGGCGGTGTCAATGAGGACCCGAATGTTCAAGAAAGAAACTTCTTAAGACTAGCTCATACAGTCTCCAACAATGAAGCGGATCATAATGCAGTCAAGCTTCAGCTTTTTCCTTTTACTCTGAAGGGTCAAGCAGAACTGTGGCTGTATGATCATCCGGCGAATCACTTCACCATTTGGGATGGTCTGGCTAGAGCCTTCCTGGAAGAGTACTTCTCCCTTTCCAGACAGATGCACTCAGATCGCAGATAGCAGGTTTCGAGAGTGGTTCGGAGGAGAACTTTTATGAGGCTTGGCAGAGATTTCAAGGGCTTCTCTGGGCTTGTCCTCACCATGGATGGGATGACTATAACAAGATCTCTACATTCCTCCGAGGGCTAGACTATGAGAAGAGAAAGGATTTCTCTTTGCAGCTGGGTACGGACTTAAACGACATGACCGCGACCACGGCCTTGGATGCTTGCAAGAGTTTTGCCACGAAAATCAAATCTCTCATGCAAGCTAACCCATTGAAGATGAACAGCAGACATTCAGAGATTAAGAGGTTCTCTATTGATTCATCGTACCCTGTTCCCACAGTTCCTGCACCAGTGGATATTGTTAGAAGTCAGTTGGAGTTGGATAACTCGACTCTGGAGATGGAAGTACAGAGGTTGAAGCATGAGTTGGGAAGAGCTCAGATAGCTCCCTCACCGGGTGTTCCTACAGCTCCACCGCCAGGGTTCAAGATGCTTTCTAGAACCACTCCTTCCTCTGCTTCTACGACGGAGATTGTAGCAGCAGTCACGACCCCGTGTTCAAACTGTGGTGGTCCAGATCATACAGTAGAGAGTTGTACTTGGAAGTTTGAAGGTAACCTAGACCAACAACAAGAGGACGTTGATTATATTGGTGGACAGAACCAAGCGAATTTCCAAAACCAGAACAACAATTTCAGAAATTCCAATGGTTACCAGAATCAAAACTCTCAATGGCAGAGCAGGGGGAACTGGAATAACAACCAGAATCAGAATCAGTTTAACGGAGGAAATCAAGGGGGTTACCAAAGAACTAATGGGAATCAAAATCAGAATTCCCAATGGCAGAACAGAGGAAGCTGGAATAACAATCAGAACCAGAACCAAAATCAGAACAACAACGGTGGTTCTAGCTCTTCTGCGCCTAAGTCCTATTCCGATATCATGTTGGAAAAGATTCTTGCTGAAACTCAATCAAACAAGAAGCACATCTCACACACTGACTCTTCTCTCCAGAAGCTTGCGAATCAGGTGGCAGGAATCAGGTGGCAGGAATCACAAATCTCCTTAAGGAAAAGGGTATTGGATCTCTACCTACCACCACTCTCCCTAATCCGAACCAGAATGAACATGTGGGAGCTGTGGAAACAAGGAGCGGGAAGAAGCTGGTAGATATTTCCATGAAGCAGGTGCCAACTCTAATTCCTCCCCCTCATCTCATTGAAGAAGAGGACATGGAGGAAGAGGACCAAATTCAGCAGCCAGATAAGGAAAAGATACCGGTTATTCCCTCATCTCCTATACCGGTTGCTAACCCTCACAAGCCTAAGGCACCTTATCCTGCTGGGCTTAATAGAGATCTCTACGATGCTCAATACCAGCTATTCTTGAAGTTGCTGAACAGGGTTCACGTTGACATGTCGATGAAGGAGATGATTGTAACAATGCCGAAATTTGCCAAGTACATGAAGATGCTAGTGATAAAAGGTTATTTTACCAAGGTCGTATTCCACGGGGTCCTCTCATAGACCAATACTCACACTTCTCATAGACGGTCTAAACATTTGAAATTGGTTTGGATTGATTTAGAAATTCAGAAACAAAAGCAAAGAAATGCAATACTAACAAAGACTAAGCAAGAGAGAAAGGTGGTTTAAATCAAAGACAAAGGGGGCTCTCTTGGTGGGTAGTTTCATCATGCTCAAGACGACTAATTGAACAAACGAGCCAATTAAGATCGAGTTTGCATTCGGATGACCATGCATTTCACTTTAATAGACTCAATGCACTCTCGTAGCATCTAATCCCTATCCTAATGCAACTCAACTTAGGGTCTCGCTCTCAAGCTAAGTGAAAAAGGATGCATTCTAAGTGTTTGATGAAATGCCAAGACACAAGACCCTCTCTTAAGACTCTATGACCACAAGGCTAGGCACAACACTCTCATATCAATGCCCTAACACTAAGAGATTTACCAAAAAGCCTTTTCAAACTCAATTGAATGAAAATCCACATGCACACCAAGTGTTCGATAAAATGCCCAAGAGAGAAATCAAGTGAAAATGGTTGAAATAAGATGATCTAATCTCTTAGAACACACTCACTTCAATCCCTAGACCTACAATCTATGCAATCCAAGCACTCTCATGCATCAAATCACAATGAATGGACCAAATCAAGCAAACATGGCATAAAATGGCATTAAGAAAAAGTCTAGGAATCATCCTCATACAACCAAGATCAATCATGGCAAGTTCTATACAATCATCCCTCTATCATAGCACAATTAATCTACCCATCCAAGATGAACCCTAGAAACTCAGCCACACATGGCCAAGGGAGTAAAGAGAAAAGAAGGAAGAATGGTCACCAAGAACACCATGGATGAATCCTTGAGATGATCTTCACTTCTCCACTTGTAAGCACTTCTCCCAAGGTTTGTTGGCTTCAATCCTAGCTCCAATGGCTTCAAATTGCTCCAAAAACGTGTTCTAGGGTTTGAGGGTTCGTGGGTATGTGTTTGGGGTTCAAGAGATATGATCTCCTTCCTCAAAATGGCCAAAAACAAGAGTATTTATAGTGCAGGGGACAGTGCACGGCGGTGCACCCACCCTGCACTGCCGGCGCCCTGCACGGCACCCCTGCACTCTGCAGAAAGCTCGATCTTGCAATGCTCATATCTCCCTCGTCCGGACTCCAAATGACCTCCCGTTTGCTCCTATGCGCTCCTTGTCATCCGTACTTTGATGCCATAACCTGAAAATGCACAGAGGCAACTCCAATAGCCCCCGAATTTGGCTCCAAAGTGGCAACCGGACAACAAAATGACACTTTGCACAAGACTTCAATAAAAGCATATAAGTCATGTCATTTCACGAATAAACACGGGCATTTCATAGGTCATTCATAAGCTTAAAATGCACTAATTAAAGTCACATCAAATTCCCCTACGACTAAGCTTTGCTTGTCCTCAAGCAAATGAATTAGAAAACATCCAAGTTCACAAATGACAAGTTTGGTCCATTGAGATTCAAGCAATCACAATTTAGCTTAAACTGTTCCACGAACAAACTAAACCTACACATGCAAGAACATCACCAAACAAGTCTAAACCTCACTAATTTCTGCACACTTCAAGTAGTGGTTGATTGGGACACAGCAAAACCGACCACGACAACACCAACTCTAATCAAAAGGACTTGAAATCGGAACATGGATCGTGAGTCGTGAATGTGGCTATCGACTCGACTTCATCCGCTTCTAGATCCGCACTTTACAAACTCTGGCTAGGATCAAGGGCTACATTTGAGAACTCTTTTTCTTTCTTTTCTCTTTTTTTTTGCTTACTGCATACTAGTGCTCGATTCAACACTTCACTTAGGTGTTGAACCTGCCTAGCTCACAGTCTTTGCCCTTTTGCTTAGTGCTCAACCCGACACTTCACTTAGGTGCCGAGCTTGCCTAGCTTTTCTTTTGAGCATTTTTTTTTTTCAATTTAGCCACTTGATCCTTAGCCCTCTACAACTTCCACACAAGATTTCGAATTGGATTCCGTCTAATCTCAAGCCACAATCATGAAGGATCAAAAAGAGAATGAAAAACATGGAAGAGGGGAAGAAATTCTGATTGCCTTCATCATCCTAGACCGATGTTATCGAGTGGTACAAAAACACGTATCAAGCCAGTCAACCAACATACAAGAGTGATAAAATCTCAGTTCTGGCCCAGACTCATTTGATATTAGTGCTAACATGCTGGTTATAGGTTCTAAGTAGGACAGTCTAGACGTCATTGTGAAAACTTGAAGTCAATTAAACACCAAAAGTCAAGAACCAAACGATTCTACAATAGAGGAATTCGATATTCAATTAAGATCATGCAACACATCAAAACATAGCTTTAGACTTCTACCGACAAATAATCACACCAAACCTCAAACTCCCCTACGACTAACATGAGCATTGTCCTCAATGATCAAGAGAGAGAGAGGATAAGGTGGAACGAATATACCGCGCGGTGAAGAAGAGAAGCCGGAGATGGAATCCCGGGTCAAGTAACCTGTTCAGGACGAGGACCTAAATCAGGGGTACCTGTAGAAAACAAGGGAGGGCACACCACTCAAACACAACCCATAGTCGACAAGATGAGAGTACGGATGAGATGTGTGATCCAACAACATGACAAGTTCAAAGCCAGAAATGAAAAGAGAAAATCAGAAGTCAAACACAACAAAACATGCAGTCATAAACAGAAATAAAAGAAAGGAAAAATCCAAAGTCCTGAGAAGTGGTGAGTGATCCTGTGGCTCTCAGTGAGGTGGTGGTCGTGGGTGCCCAGGCCACTGGGACCATGGATGGTAGCCGTCAAACGGGGGAGGCGGTGGAAAGACTGCCCAAGTGCTGGAGGGGCCGGACTCAGAGTGGAAGCTCTCCTGGTAGTAGTAGGACTGATGCTGCTGCCAGTACCGAGAATGCTGAATCTGAGTAATCTGGATACCCTGAAACTGCTGAACCTCATGTACCTGAGCAAGCTGCTGTCCATAGAACTGCTGGCTCTCAAAGTCCCTAGCGTTGTACGCCTCTAGGTTCTGAACTCTCCTGTTAAGATCCTGGATCGCCGCACTGTCTCTCCTCTGTCCCTCACGCATATCCTCCACTACGGTGGTGAGGCGACCCATCCCCGAGATAAGCTCATGAAGTGTAGTAGGGTCGATCTCTCCATCCTCCTCATCACTGTCATCATCTGAGACCCGACAAGTCGGAACCAGAAGATCTGTGATCTGAGCTGTAGGTAGGACAATCCGCAAGAGAACTGGTCGAGGCTCAACAAATGCTGGAGCAGGACCAAAAGCATCAAGGCACTCATACCCACGCACCAACCTGGTCACAAATCCTCCTCCCAGCAGAACACCAGTGGTGTCATTAGCTTGTATCTGGAGGAGGGCTCCTAGCACTAAATCACCTAGATGCAGCTTGATGCCCCTCTCCAAGCAATAAAAGATAAACAAATCTCTGACTGAGACTACACCTGGAGAGGAGGATGTCTTCCTGTGGGTGATGGAGTGCCGGAAGAAGTGATGGAGGAGCTTCAGCATAGGCCGATTCACTTCTGTGACCTTGGATGAGCGAGCTGAATAACCTCTAGTCCTCGGTGCAATTTCCTTGAAGAATGCACTCTTGGCGTCCCCCGCAAGAGAAGATATGAGAGCCAACCCAGAGAGCTCGCCACTTTGAACCTCCACCCACTCATAGAACCCAAGGCGGTATCCAAACTCGTCAATGGAGCACACACGCGCCATCCCGCCGAGCCTGAAGCGCACACAAACCTCACTAGTGGTCTCGTGACACTCCACGGTGAGAGTGCTCAAGAACTCCTTCGTAGGCCACTCATACGCCCTCTCGTCAACCTCCAAGAGCGGCCAAATACCGGCTCCATCAGCCAAAGTCTTCAAAGCATCCAACCAACCATCATGACTCTGCAACCCCTCAAAATCAAATCTACCCTGCCTCGCCACGGGCCATCTCGCCATAACCTGATAACGACTGTAAGCCCGATCCCTGGGGTCGAAGTCGAAGATCCTCTGAACCACTGATTCAGGAGGGTCGACGCCACGAGGAGCTGGAGGCGGCGAAGGCGACCGTGGTGGAGGAGCAGAAGACTCCCCAGTCTGTCCCTTCCGCTTCTTGGAAGCTGGTGCCTTGGATCGCTTGGGGGCGGAGGATGAAGAAGCTGCTTTACCCTTAGGAGGCATCCTGCAAAAGGAGTGCAAACAAAGAATCAACAAGAAGGGCACACTCCTAACACAAACCCTATCAAGGCGCCTAGTCATAACACATGATCAAAACATTGAGCACAATTCAAAATCATCAAGTTCAAGTGCAACAACCTATGCTAGCAAAAATCAAATCATTGAAAACCACAGTTAAGCAAAAGGCATGCATCATGGATCAAAAACACGAATCAAGAACATATAAGCCTAAGTCCGCACAATGTAAGGAGGAATGCACAAAGTGTAAACCAATGAGTGGTGATTAACCACACCCCTCCTCACACAAAGAATGGAATTCGGTCCCCGAATTCAGAACCTGTGGAAACAAAAGACACATCACAAAGATAGGCACGGAGTAGGATCACAAGTCAAACACTAACAACCACACCGAACTCCACCATCCAAATAAATCACGAGAAAACAACATTCTGCCCCCATCAAGCCACCACTAATCCTTTGCAACCATCCACCAATCAAGAATAATCAAATCAGCCACGAATCAAGAACAATCAAATCAGTCGCACAAAACCAAAATCGGCTCAACAATGGACACAAGCAACGCCATAACCCCAAACCTGCTCACATGAAACCAAGCAAATCCCACACCCTAAACTAAGCAACCAAATCACACCCCTCACATCAAAATCCTAACAATCAAAATCAATGCCCAACTCCACAAATCAAAGCAAGCCAACAATATCAACATTCAGTCAAACCACACTACCAACTGCCAACTAACTCAAGCAACCAAATCAGAAATTCAAGCCAAAAGAAACCTGAGATTGGGCAGGTTGGCGGTTGAGGAAAGACGCGGGCAGGCTGGGCAGATGGGAGCTGGCGGCGGCGTGGGTTAGGTGATGTGGGTGGGCTGGGCGGTGAGCGGCGGCAGGAGTTGGGGTGGGCGGCGGCGGCTGTGGAGAGCGGGGCTTGGTTGGTTGGAGTCGGGGTCGGGGTCGGTTGATTGGAATCGGCGGGGAGTTGGCGGCGGGCAGAGTTGGGGGCGGCTGGGCAGAGTGGCGGCGAGCAGGAGTTGTTGGTGGCTGGGCAGGAGTGGCGGCGAGCAGGAGTTGTTGGTGGCTGGGCAGGAGTGGCGGCGGGACTGGGCATGGGGGAGGGGGCGAGGTCGGTCGATTGGCAGATGGAAGCTGGCGGCGGCGGCGGGCGATTGAGTGAGTGGGTCGGGTGGGGCTGGGCAGACGGAGCTGGTCGGACGGGATTGAGAGAGATATGGGGGAGAGGGGTCGGGTGGCGGCGGCGGCTGGAGCTGGTCGGATGGTTGGAGTCGGGCGATCGGCGGTGGCGTCGGCTGGGTGCGTGGTCGGGTGGGGCTGGGCTGGAGTGGCGGTGGCGGTGGCTGGAGCTGGGGGTCGGGTTGCGTGGTTCGGCGTGGAATTGAGAGAGATATGGGGGAGAGGGGTCGGGGGAGTTGAGGAAAGGGATAAGGGGGGTTGGGTTTAGTTGGGTGGGTTGGCCGGGTCGGGTGAGTGGGTCGGTTGGTTCGGGCGGGTTGGTTTGGTTTGGGGTAGGGGGGAGAGGTGGGAAATTTTTCACACCTCCTGGACAGCCCGTGCACCAAACCGTGCACGGTGCACGGCGTGCATTGCGGTGCACGGCGCGTGCACCAGGAGGTGAAATTTTTTTTCAAACCTCCTGGACAGCCCGTGCACCAAACCGTGCACGGTGCACGGCGTGCATCATGCACGGCGTGCAGTGGTGCACGGCGTGCACCTCCTCAGCTTAAAAACAAATTTTCACCTCGACGAAAAACGACCAAAACACCGTCAAATCAACCCAAAACGGACCCCGAACTTCAGAATTTCAACGCCTAGAGACCACAAAGGATACCACAACAACTCAAGGACCTTGAACACCACAAAAACACACAATCATGCAATCAAATCAAGAAGAAAAGACATGAAAAACACTCGGGTTGCCTCCCGAGAAGCGCTTGTTTAACGTCTTAAGCTCGACGAAGCAAGGAACACTCAAGGCACGACCAAAGACAAGACCTCAACAGCACCTATAGTATCACTAACAACATAATGCTTAAGTCTATGGCCATTCACCTTAAAAGGTTCGGTTTGGGATGGGGAGATTACCTCGATGGTGCCATAAGGAAAAACATGAGTTACCGTAAAGGGGCCGGACCAACGAGACCTCAATTTCCCGGGAAAGAGCTTGAGCCGAGAGTTGTATAGGAGAACTTGATCACCAACTTTGAAATCCTTGCCCGGCTTCAAACGGGAATCATGAATGAGCTTCGTCCTCTCCTTGTAAAGCTTTGCATTCTCATATGCATGATGGCGATACTCCTCGAGCTCATGTACCTGAAACTTACGCTCTTCTCCTGCGAGACTCATATCAAGGTTTAGAAATTTCAATGCCCAATAAGCTCGGTGCTCGAGCTCTACCGGCAAATGGCATGCTTTGCCATAGACCATCCTATAGGGAGTAGCGCCTATAGGGGTCTTGTAGGCCGTGCGGTAGGCCCATAGAGCGTCATCAAGCTTCTTCGACCAATCTTTCCGTGATTGGTCGACCGTCTCTCTAAGATTCTCTTAAGTTCCCTATTGGTCACCTCGGCTTGGCCACTAGTTTGAGGGTGATACGAGGTGGACATCCGATGAGTGACGCCGAACCGGTGGCATTCTCTATCGAATTGCCCTTGAAAATGAGTACCTCGATCACTAATGATAGCACGAGGGGTACCAAAACGGGTGAACAACTTAACAAGAAACTTCCCTACGACTCGGGCATCATTGGTAGGCAAAGCTTGTGCCTCCGCCCATTTAGACACGTAATCTACCGCAACTAATATGTACTTGTTACCATGCGAAGTAGGAAACGGTCCCATGAAATCAATACCCCATATATCAAATATTTCTACCACTAACGAGACATTTTGAGGCATTTCATTACGGGAAGAGATGTTACCTGAACGTTGACACGCATCGCAAGACTTGACAAAGTCTTGACAATCTCGGAAGATCGAGGGCCAAAAGAATCCGGACTCAAGTACCTTGCGAGCCGTGCGATTTGCTCCATGATGTCCACCCGTAGGACCGGAGTGGCAATGTCGCATGATGTCCTTAGACTCTCCATAAGTGACACATCTTCTAATCATACCATCCGAGCCAACTCGAAATATAAAAGGATCGTCCCAATAGTAATGCTTCAAATCCGCAAAGAACTTCCTTTTGTCTTGAGTGGAGAGGCCCTCCTTCAAGTCTCCACTAGCAAGATAGTTAGCCAAATCCGCGAACCAAGGTTCCTTGAACTCTAAAGTTGCTACAGCGAATAATAGCTCATCGGGGAAGTTGTCATTGATCTCTTCATTACCATTGTGTACCATTTTCGCCTCTTCCAAGCGAGACAAGTGGTCGGCGGCTACATTCTCGGACCCCTTCTTATCTCGAATCTCAATATCAAACTCTTGCAATAGAAGGACCGATCGGATCAACCTTGGTTTAGCATCGGTCTTAGATAGAAGGTACCTCAAAGCTTGGTGGTCCGTGAAGACAATAGTGTGAGAAAGTACCAAGTAGGACCTAAACTTATCAAAAGCAAACACTATGGCAAAGAGCTCCTTCTCCGTAGTTGTGTAGTTCCTTTGAGCATCATTGAGAGTCTTACTTGCATAGTATATTGGATGGAATCTCTTGTCGATTCGTTGGCCTAGAACCGCTCCAATGGCGTAATCGCTAGCATCACACATCAACTCAAATGACTTTGACCAATCCGGAGCAATGAGTATAGGGGCATTCGTGAGCTTACCCTTGAGGAGTTCAAAAGCTTGCAAGCACTCTTCATCAAAATGAAATTCCACATCCTTCTCAAGAAGCCGAGTCATAGGAGTAGTTATTTTTGAGAAGTCTTTGATGAAGCGCCTATAGAAACCGGCATGCCCCAAGAAGCTTCTCACGGCTTTCACGGATGAGGGTGGAGGAAGTTGAGAGATGGTCTCCAACTTTGCCTTGTCAACCTCAATGCCCTTTTTAGAGATCTTGTGACCAAGAACAATCCCCTCATTGACCATGAAATGACACTTCTCCCAACTTAATGCAAGATTGGTCTCTTCACACTGACGCAAGACCTTCTCAAGGTTCCTCAAGCATAGGTCGAATGAATCCCCAAAAACCGAGAAGTCGTCCATGAACACTTCCATGATATCTTCCACGAAATCATCGAAAATGGCAAGCATACACCGTTGGAAGGTGGCGGGAGCATTGCACAACCCAAAGGGGATCCGTCGATAAGCAAAAGTACCGAAGGGGCATTGAATGTGGTCTTCTTGATGTCCTCCGAGGCGATCGGGATTTGGAAGTACCCGGACATACCATCCAAGAAACAATAGTACTCGTGACCGGAGAGACGCTCGAGCATTTGATCCATGAAAGGTAGAGGAAAGTGATCCTTCCTAGTGGCATCATT